>CM075444.1:5248157-6448157 GCA_037832335.1 Carallia pectinifolia
GTTTTCGGGCATGCTTAAATCTCCAAATTCTCCATGCTTAATCATCAAATGCTGCTTTTCACAGGCTTCTTTTGAATATACAGAAATCTTTTGCAACAGCAATCAGCGTAAGTTCACGTTAGCTTCAGCCCCTTTAATGCTGCAGCAAATATCTAAGAAAGGGTCAAATTAACAGTAGTCAACTTCTCATCAGATAAAAGGTAGGTAGCTTCACAAGACTTAGACCCTGAATTCAATACGAGAATCAGATCCTGAATTAGACTTCTCTGTGTCAATTGTCAGGGCCAGAAGTGAAATTGCGGCATTCACTAGGTAAATAGCTATATGCAACTAGGATTTGTACATGAGATTCCCCCATTGAACGGTAAAACAGATATGTGCTCATACCTTAGCGTGAGATGCGGGAAGCTGCTTCATATCTTCTCTAGTTTTACGGCGGCTATCGCTTGCCTCGTATCGAATGTGATTACAATTTTCTATCTCATTTGAAACTGAAACTTCCTCATTGGAAACTTCATTTAGTTTATCCCGTGGCCTTTCATCTTCCCCCAAAGTTATGATTTTTGGTTGGCTGCTTCTTGTGGCAGTGGAATTGCTAATCTGGTTAGTGTTTGTAAGTTTTTCTTTCTTGTTGAACTGGGTTGCTGCTGCACGTGCACCAGCAATAGCTGCAGAGAGATTCGATGATTTCTCCACTTCCGATGATTTACTCTCTAGCAATGGAATGGAAACAGACCCTGGTTTTAAAGAAAAAGGATCTTGCGGATTTGGAAGAGGAAATTTGATTGGTAATGGACCTTGACTGGGGATGAGACCTCTGACAGCAGCATCGTAAATCTTTCAAAGAAAAAGGTAAAATTAGAGATAAAACAAAAATGCAAGGAAAGGGGGCATATCCATCAGATACCAGGATTTGAGACTCGTCACTAACATACCTTATTTTCCAAGTTATAAACACCTTGATAGCCCCGCATTTCAAATGGAACTAGCAATTTCTGCATCAACCATGACCCACTAGGTCAGGAAACTAACCAAAATTTATAACATACCACATGTGCAATAAACAAACCTGTGGTTGTTCACAAAGCCAGCAATATTCTGTTTGTCCTTCTAGCCTCACCTATAACAGAACATGTAGTCTAGATTACTCAAAGCACAACTATTGAAAAATTGTGGACTGACATCATGTCCAGATGACATAAGTAGAAAAAGTCTAGCTTGCCCACCCCTTCTGGTACTGCCTCCCATCTTGCTAGTTCTTCACACTTAACACAACCAACGACTTCAACGCAACCTATATGATGCAGCCACTATAATCCATGAAAATTTGGATTCCAAACAAATAATTAGAAAGAAATATGTTGATGATCATCCCAGAGAACCTTTAGTTCTTAGTACATTTGACCATGCAAAACTCAACAAGGGAATCATAAAAAACAAAAAGCTACAGTACAAGGTAACATATTATATATGCAGAGTACCAAATTCCAAATACCTAAAAGTCTAGAAACAGGATAATGTTCCGGAAATTTAATATCAGTTATGCCATTTACTGCATAAATTTCCTGGTAGAAATCCTCCATGGCTTTGATTGTAGCTTCCTCTGGCATTTTGCTTGCAGCGTGAATCCAAAGACGACCTTCAAAAGAGAAGATTCTACACGATCAACAACATTCTTGAAGACAAGGAAAGAACTTTTAAATGACAGAAAATCACGATGTTCAGTATAAATCAAGTGCTAGACCTTAATCGTGGCAACTGGCCCAAGATGGTCATGCACTTCCTACCAAAGCATGCATCATACTGGCAAGCATGATGCTTGCCGTGTTTTATCAGGTTCCAGGTCAAAAATTTACACACAAATCAAGGCTTCGTTAAGCGATCTCATAAAAGCAACCTCTTTACTCATCGGTTGAAGTAAGACCAGAGTCCTGTCACAAAAATTTCCTCGACCTTTTTCTATCCGCAAAATTGAAATACTGGAAAATATCAATTTGGCATCTTCAGATCACATTACCAATCTGAGCATTGATAATTGGTTGTCTACTAAATACCCCAAACAAGCCATTGAATTACATGGTATACTTATATGAACTCCTTCCGGTTTCATCCTTTTATGAGCATTTTTTTTTTTTTTTGGGGGTACAACTTGGAATTTCCATAGTAATCAATAGGAGCACAATCATAAATAAGAAAATAAGGTAAAAAAAAAAAAAAAAACAACTTTACTCAAAATCAAAGCCAAAAGGCCCCCCCCCCCCAAAAAAAAAAACACATTCAAATCTCTTCCCAAATATCAAAAGACAATACAATCAACCGTGAATTAAAAAAAAAAAATTAATGGGGTTTCTGTAGAGGCAATCATAATAAAAGAAAACGAACTGGGTGTGGACAATTTTTTCACAAAGATTGAAAATTTGAATTGGTGAATTGAAATTACCTCGAATTGGAGCAGGCCAGGACCTGCCCTCAATGCGCTTGATCCCATAGACCAGCAGAGAAGCCCATGGCTGGTGCATGGTCAAGCACGGGTTCCTGTAGTTCCCATGGCCATGGCTCCCTCCTCCTCCTCCTCTTCTCATGACCAAAGACTGTAACTTTCACCAACTGGGTCCGGGTGTCTATAGTAATCTCTATTGCTTGATCTCCCTCTCTCGTCCGTCTCCCTCTGGATTCGGGAATTGAGTGTCTTAATAGATTGAAGAAGTGACGTTTGGTTGTGTGGCTGACCACACTACCAAGTTCCAACTCACACATTAAAAGGTTTTGATTTAATCAACTCATGAGAATAAATGTAAGAGTCACCGTATTATCTGTCTCCACAAAATAAATTATTTAAATATTTATCTGAGCTAAAATAATTTAATTTAAAAATACTTAAAAATATTATAATCACAAAAATATTTTTATAAAATTTCATAAAAATTTTTAAATTTAAAAATAATACTAAACTCACTTAAAATTTAATTTTAAAAAATAAAATAAAATAACAAAAATTTCTTACCACATTATTAAAAAGACTAATTCACAAAAATTATATATAAAAAAAACTTTACTCTTATCATATACGTGGGAGTCTGTCTCGCGTAATTTACGATGCAAACCTCTCATTCTCCACAAAGTATAATAATAATTTCCTGTCGTTGCTCTTGATCAATGGCTAAATAAGCTAAATAACAACTTTCTTTCTTAGACCAGAGTTATACAATATAATTAATTTTCTTTTTTTCTGTCTTCTTCAAAATAATATCCTTTTTCTTATATATTTTAAACTTTTTTTTAAAATTAAAATCTGAGATTTTGAAGATTAAATTTTAAATTTTTAAAATTGAAAGACAGAAAAATTAATAAAAAAAACATAATCAAATAAGATCGGGTAAGTACAGGCGGAAATCTAACTCTAAATTATGGTGGGCCTAAAATAGAGGCCCAGAACGCCACGGGTGAAAAACTTAAGCTTACGGCCACAAGCCACCCCAACCTTATAACCCCCATACTACTCTCACACTAAATTTTGGTCGCAGAAAAATAAACCAAATGTGAAAAAAAAAAAAAATCGACTTTTGAAAAAGTTTCAATTTCATAATAATATGAATTACTAACTTATGAGTTGCTAAAACAACTAAAAAGAATTAGTAAGTGATGAGTCTTGGTTTGAAGGTATTGATGACTAGGGTTTTGGGGAGAAGTAATGCTTGTCGGGTATTTTGATTTGATATTGCTTCAGAAACGAAGCCACGTATAAGTTAAATTTGTCAACGAAAGTCTTCTTTTATTTATTGACGGTGAAGTAAGACTACACTCATGAGTTTATTATCCTAAGTCAAAACAAGTTGATAGGATCTCCAATTTTTTTCCCTCCATATCTCCACGCATGATGGAGGCCTGCAAAACATATCAAACTAAGGGTGTGTTTGTTTTTTGTAAAAAATTTTACAGGTTTTTCGATGTTTGTTTCACGGAAAATATTTTACATAGGAAAAATTTGGGAAAAATTTTCAGATTTTCAGGTAAAATAACTTATCCTTTTACAGAGTTGAAGTTATTTTTCGGAAAAATATAAACTGTGCTATAAGTAAGTGACAAAGGAAAATCATTATTTTAACTATAAATATTTTTCTCTGTAAATATTTTACAAATATAAATTATTTTACAACAAACAAACACACCTTAAGGTCGGAGATATTTTTCAGCGCGCTGCAATGCCCAAGTCATTATGTTTTTTCTTTTTTTAATTTGAGAAATGCCCAAGTCAATTTGTGAGTGTGGGAGTTTGAAAGAAACAAATGAGGCTTAAGGAATCAGAGAGTGAATTACCTTCCCAAGGACCAAGTGGGTTTATATAGGCCCAAGAAGGCCCTGATAAGTGACTTTTGTATGACAACCTGATGGATAAATTTGGACCTGCGATCGAGCTCAAGACGGGGGTCTGAGCTCTAGGTCAGGCTCGTGAACGGTGCCCGAGCTCTGGGCAAAGATTGGACCCTACGCTCGAGGCGTGCTTGGCGTGGGGTTTGGAACAGATGGGGTTGGGCTATACACGTACTTGGGCTTAAGCTATGTCTCGGAGTGCAGTGGGCCGATCTCTCACCAGCAAGTAATCCCAAAATTGAAGTGTTGACGAATGGAAAAAAAATAAATAATAGGGAAAACGGCTGGGGCAAAACTGTGCAGAGGTAAAGTGAGTCTCACATGTTTATTTATTTATTTATTTTAAAATATTATGCACGTTAGACTATGATAAAATTTGTATGCAGCTAACCTAACTGTGTATATAGTCTTTAAAAATATTATTTTTAGGTTATATTTATTCTTATGCGCATCATAAATTTTGGTAAATAAATAATTCCGGAGAATCACTCCCGTCACCTAATCCATCTTTTTCCTGTGTCAGGACTTTGATAAATATCATGCAAATGAAAAAGGTGAAATAACTGTGATCATGAGTTATGTGATGATTTACGTATAGATGATACATATTTTTTTTGTCAAAAAAAAAGTTGTGATTGTAGCAATTAATATTAATGCAATAGGAGTGAGCGAGTCAATTAGGTGTATAAACTTCTAAAAAAAATCATTACTAATGGTGTAAGAGTAAGCACGTTAATTCTAGAACGAAAAAGTTAGGAGTTCGAGATTTTTCAGTTTAAAAATGTATCGGTAATATAACAAAATAACAACTTTAAGTAATAATATATATATTTTAATTTTATGTAATAAAAATCTTATCATTTTATTTTTTATTATATAAATTTTGAATATTATTATTAAAAATTATAAATTTTTTACATATGGGTAAACTAAAATCTATGGCTCCAAAACCGTTCTCTAGATAGAATTGCTTCTTGATTTGTTTAGGACAAGATCAACGCGGCTTGCTCACCCGGTCCATGTCCAACGTGAGTATGTGATGTCCTTTTCTCCTCTTCGGTTTTCTCTTTGTCACTCTTTTTTCCTTAATTTCCCCTTTTTGTTAAAACTTAAAATTTTCAAATTTAAATACTCAATCAGCATTTTCTCTCGCCTTTTGGAGTCTTTCCAATTTATTAGCTTTTAGAAACTAACAATACTTAAAATATTTATTAGTTAACATGCTAAGTATTAACAGAAATAGAGTAATATATCTGAAGACACTATAAAAATAAACAACATATCATAAAAATAATTCCTAAAACTTACATTTTTGTGGATTTTTTTGAGAACTAAAGAGATAGACTCCTAACTCATTCCCTGTCCAAAAGCATTGCCATCTCGGCTTGGCAAAGCTTATCCCTTGGTATTGCCATATTGATGGGTCTCCATGTGGCCTAGGTTATTCTATTTATTCAATTCCTTTGTGTCACCAGTCGCGAGGTCAATTGCATAATGTACTGTAGTTGTTCAGCTCTTAGTTTTATGTTCAGAGTTCTTAAATTATTCGAATCGTTTAAACAAACGGCTGGATGTCGGCAAGTCGCCAATGGATTCCCCTTCGTACCCTACATTTAGTTTATGCATTCGCACAATAGCTGTTCACCACTGTACTACGTACCCTTCACTTCGCGTCATGCACAGTGTTATTAATTGTGGCACTGGCAAACATATAGACATTTATTAGATCACATATTAAATTGAAGGTGAAGGGTCCAGTTGCAATAATATTTTTAGGGGGTGTTTGATTTTTTTTGTTATTAATTTTTATTACTGTTACTAATTTTTGATTGTTATTATTAATTAATATATAATATTTAATTAAATTAGTACTAATTGTTGTTGATTAAAAATAAAATAGTTATTTTAGATATTTTATTTCTTTATAAAAAAAGTTATTAAATAGATAGCTTAAAATTATTAAATGAAATATAATTTTATAGTAAAAAAATTTATTTGAAGTCGGGTTGATTTTAATTAATCAGACAATTACCATAGTAAAATTGGAAAAATAAAAAAAAGAACCAAGAAAGTTAAAAATTACTTTGCCTCAATTTTGAACTTTTTAAATGCATGTACTTTTATCTTTTGGTGTTGCTCCCTCTGCATGTACTGTGTAAACCGCACAAAAGAAAAAAGTCTTGAATTGTTTGCACAGCATCACGGGGGCCAATTTTTACTTCGTTCACTTTTCGTTTTGTGAATGGCATTTTTTGTATATTTATTATTATCAGTTACTGATAAAAAGAGATCTTACTTTATTTTTTCAATTAACAGCATTTGGGTGAGGATATTAGCAAGAGCAGGTTTCAAACAAAAAATAACTGGATATCATTTACCTTATTTTTTGAGTCTCAACAACAATCAATAGCCACTATCAACAAAACCAAATACCTCTTTAATTTTAAAGATTTAGTTATAACTGAGATAATTAAAAATAATAATTTCTAAATGACAAATCTGGAACTTGAATGTTAGATTTTTCCTTCGTCATCACCCATCCCCAACCCAATGCAACTCTTAGAAAAATCCATCCTAGTGTGCAAAAGTCTTCGACTAATGTCAAAGCGAAAGCAGCTGTCTACCGAACCCCCATTAATTAATCACAAGGAAAAAGGTTGTTGTTCGGATTAATTTGTAAGAAGAATTTCCAGAATATAATTATTTGAAACGTTTCTGCAATTTGATGAATTTATTGGATAATAAAAATAATAATAATTTTTTTTTCTAATTATACTTATACTCTATACGATTGTACAACTAATTCAATAAATTATAAGTTAAAAATTTGTGTAACAAATTTCTTCCGACTATATAACCGTACTCCATACTCTTAATCACAAATGGAAAATGAAGTCCACATCTAAAATCGTGTCAAACCTTTATGCATTTCTTTTGAGTGGTAGATACGATTGTTTTTCCTTTCTCATTCTTTTGATGGGTTTGACGAGTTCTTCATTCATAACCAAGTTGTTCGCCATTATTGCCGTTGTCTCACGTGGCACTTTCTAGTATAAAATGGCATAATGCAACGGAGTTTAATCAATTTTCTCTAAGCTAGAAATTAATGCAAAAACCATGGGTGGTCCTATTTCATGGTTGTTCACTCTCTTCTTGATCCAAGGGTTGCTGTTATCTTGTAATATCGGTTATAGAGGGAAGGTTGCCGGATGGCATGCTCCTTCAATTTCTTCCTTTGAGGAAAAATTTTCCAATGATTTTTCTTACGAAAAGTTCCAAGTGGTAAGCAGAAGGGTTCGACCATCTCCACCACCACCTCCTTTGCTCAATGCCCCCACTCATTTCAAGAGTCCTCCTCCTCGGCCACCACCACCACCGTCACCACTGCTGCCACCATCACCGCCACCACCACCATCGTCACCACTGCCACCACCGTCACCGCTGCCGCCACCACCACCAGCAGTATTATGTCAAGAACCACCACCACCTGCACCTTGGTAATACCTATGTACTCGTGATTCAAACTTTTTTCATATTGTACCAAAAAAAAAAAAAAAAAAGAGTTGTCATAACATAGAATTAGCCTTGAAATCAAGGACTAGTTTATACTTACGCAGCTGCTCTTTCCCTCTCGAGGAAACTATTCGTGAACTAACATTCATCTTTAGTTTAGTTGTTGATTTTCCTTTTTCATTTTTTTTTTTTCAAAAGAGGTTCTAACTAAATTAATGCTAAGAAATGACTTAATAAAGCTAGTTTACTTCTACCTTGTTGACCAATCTATATATAAATCCTTGAGTCAAGTTACAAAAAAAAAAAAAAAAGAAAGAAAAGATTCTTTTTAAACTCTTTAATCTTGAAAATATAGATACTCTATTTTTAACTAGACTGGAATAGTGATTTAGACTGGGGAGTGTTCAAATTACCAAAAAAAAAAAAAAGTTAAAATATTCATTACCAAAAAATAAATTAAGTTTATCTAAAATTCATATATAAATAAATTAAGTTGAGTAATATGGACCATCATATTATATGATAATAAAGTGTTCAATAGTTCTAAAGCGTTGAATAGTAATCAGCTGCCTTATAGTAGTTGATTATCGAGTATTATATCTAACTAGGATGCAGAAGGTTTGAGCCGCCCCAGCCCCCATCACCCCTTCCCGGACTTATAGCCCTCCTCGAGACCAAAGAAGAAAAAAAAAAAAAAAAAAAGCATTAAACGCTTGGCAACACCATGGGTCCTCCGCAGGCCCTATTTGGTCAGGGGAATTGAAACCCCTGGCCTGTGATTTTCATGCTTGATTAACAAGAAGGGCAAAAAAGAGTCCGGCACTAGGCAACTAATCTTGCACATACAAACTTTTTTAAAAAAGAAAAAAGAAAAAGAAAAAAAACACTAATCTCGCATGTAGGTATCATTAAATTTTTCATAAAATTATATTATTTGATTCATATTCACAAAGAAAGAGCAAATATAGCTTAACACAGTTTTCCCGTCTTGTTTTTTTTTTTTTTTTTTCATTCATTGGTGCCATTAATCCTAGCACCATGACTTATTAAAACTATTCCTTAAACAAGACAGCTTTTTTTTTTTTTTTTGATACAAAAAACACGAAATGCTAGAAAAAGAGAACAGATGACCAAGATGTTTTAATATAGTGAACTGGCCAGCTGTACGACAAGTACGGGACAATGTCTGAGTTTTTAATCATCGAGATATCCTCTTAATTTACAGCTTCGTTCATTATTTGGTCAGTATTTTTTGTTTGAGATTTTATTTTTTGAACATGGATAAACGTCAATAGTATTAACTTATCAGTTGTTACCTGGGAGGCAGATAACTCATCGGTCCATGGGCCAGCATAGACAAAAACCACAGTAATCCCACTTAATCTGGACATGAAGCTGGATGATAACATTTGATTCTTTTAAGCCCTTAGTCACCATCTCAACTAGTAATTAAATATAATTAAATCTTGGATAATGTTTTTTTGCACGGAAATCGATGTCATGAATTGCGTGAAACATCTTAAATCCATTTTTCTTTGTTTTTTTTTTTAAAAAAAAAATTTGTTTCCTCCCTAGGAAAATCAAATAGAGTCAAGTTATTGCCTCAGAAAAAAATATTTTTTTTTAAATCAAGGTTGAAGGTATTATTACTTTGTATATTTAGGATAATAGTAACTACTTCTTTGGGTTTTTTTTTTTTTTTGGAAAAAAGAGAAAGAAAATATCATAAATAAGAAAAGGGAAAAAAGAACAACGAATTGAACTCCTTCTGTACAATTCATGATGCAGATTTTTGCACTATATAGCATTGTTCTTAATTAAATCTTTAAGGATTGATTTAAAAAAATATTTCGAATTTTGGTTGTTTTCACCAATCTACGTCTATTTTTAAAAAGTAATATTTTAACATTGATAAAGTATTTTTACAACAAATGTAATACACTGTCACCTTCATTGAATGAAATCCTACTAACCTATGCTAAGGCCAAGGACTCGCATCACGCCTCTATCATCTTTGTGCAAGGCAATTAATGCACTCTCAAACCATTAGATCAGACATGGATAAAGTACCCAACCCGTGAACAAATTCAATCTCTTTTACGAAATTGAATTTCTACAATCACAACAACTTCGAAACTATGTATTCAACTTTTGATTTTGATCATGAATTGAGTCAATATGAGTTCTCCTTAGTTTGGAAGAAAACAAATATGAGGTGTCATTGAGTAAAGGACTAAAACCTCCTTGACTGCTACAAAACAAATTTAAACCTACAAGAACAGTCCAGATTTGTCTCCCTTCAGCACTGAACTTGCCATGCTTTACCGTTGACAATATGGAGTTCAAAAATTTTATGTAATTTTGACGTTCTGAATAAATTCTATTATTTTTATGGTTGTCCTCTTTTTATAGTTCAAGAGGAGCGTTTAGTGATTATAGTGGGTCATGCGGATGTAACTGTAAAATTTGCTCCGTAGCTTGGAATCGTGGAAATAATTTTTTTCCGCAAAAATAAAAATAAGAATGCATACTATCTTATCTTTCTTTAGATTTTGTGAAGTTTGTGCAATAAGACGCTCTATCTTTTAGCTATCTTCTTGTGTTTTTTGTTGCTTGTTTGATTTCATTTTTAAGCCCTCAAAGGCTAAAGAATGGTCATTTGACCAAAGTAATTATACATGATTAAATCTTTTATGATTACTTAAATTATGATTAAATCTTTTACGTTAAGAAGTTCTTTTTTGTTTCTTTTTTGTTTGTTCAACAAAAAAAAATCTTAACCTTAGGCTATGAGACTCCCACGTTACGAAACCTGAGCAATGCAAAATATATAAAATATCTAGACCTCTAACGCGGCATTTAATTGTCAGCAACCAACAAATTCAATCTCTTTTATGGCGATAGCATAGTCTTCATCCAACCCAAATGTAGTTTTGTGCAATAGGTAAGGAAACACTTGAAGAAAATGAGTCCTATTTCATGTTTGATGCCTCACTCCTTAATCCAATGGCTGGGACTGGGGCTTCTATTCTTTTCTCATTTTGTTTGCATAAGCAATGCCTCTGCTGGCCAAGCTCCTTATGAATTGTCGTTCGTTGCAAATCTTTCTGATGGATTTTCTTTTCACGAGTACAATGTGGATACTAGTAGAAGGGTCATCCAAAGATCGCCACCACCACCTCCTAAACTCAACGGCCGACATAGCTTTGGAGGACTTGTTCTTCCGGCACCCCCACCTCCTCCTTCGTCACCTCCGCCACCGCAACAGCCACCGCCACCATGCCCACAGTGATGCTATATAGACGCCATTTCTCGAGATGGTTTTGCTGCAATTTGGAATGCCTTTGATTTTCAAGCTGCCGCTGACAAAAGCACATGTAATCAAGATTCATGGGAATTTTCGGAGACAAATTAAAGAGTTTAAACTATTTTGCAGTATGTAAATTCGAGAACCAGTAATCCGTTTATTATTATTATTAGTTATTATTTATTTTATTTTTGTTTGAAAGGCAAAATGTTTTATTGCTTGAAACTTGCTAGCCAATGTATAGACTCTAGAAATGAGTTATATTTTATGACACTTAATCGTGTAGTCTCTCCATATTAAAATTTCGAGTTCGAGATCTAATTAAAACTAAGTGCTTGACAATTTGATTTTTGTTGATATTGTGGACTTGTAGTTCAATGTTAGTACCATCACTTGAACTATTTTGCGCACACTATAATGTGTGATTTGGACCGTCAATTTCAATTGATTACCACGTACGAGAAGATAGTTCAACAATCGATCTTAATTAAACCGTGTCTACCTGTCTCCCATTTTCATATCCTTCTAACTCAACTCTTCCTAATAGTCTACATATCTGATATGGGCCTTATATACTTTAGAAGCAGGGGAGGGAAAAAATAGAGGAGGGTGGATAAAGAAAACGTCAATTTGGCTTAAGTTCGGCAAAGAGTTTGCCAGTCATCTCTCAAATCTAGCCAATTCAGGGCTGGCAAAGTTGACCTCAGATCGTTTCCCGTGCAGCGAAAAAAGAAAGTTGACTTCAAAAGGTCTAACATATTATTTGAGGATAGTAAAAAAAAAGAGAGGGTATGTCAAATTTCTGCAGAATTGTGATGATAAAAGTGAAGGTTTAACTAATTAAAGTTTCATCTTCCATGCACACTGTGCAGATAAAATACATGGAATTGAAGAATATTTTATGGGCTTCAATAGATGGACGGCCTCACTTGATTCATCTTAAACTCGAATTTATATTGCATTTCCTTGACTGTCGAATAATTATTTTGGTCTTTATCATTAAATATAAATTATAATTATATATTGAAAGACTAAAATTATACACCCACTGAGTTTTTTTAAATTTCCTAAACAAAAAAAAAAAAAAAAGGTTCTTTTGTTAAGAAAATTCAGTCAATTTACTCATGGTGTCCTTTGTCCCCTCTATATGGAAATAGGCGTAATTGTACCTCTAAGTCTAATCACTTAATTTTAAGTCCAGATCTTGTTTTTTCTTTCTTGTGCGCTTCATAATTCTGGCTTGCTTTATGATTGTGACAGCTTCTTCCAATTCTGGTGTACTGAATGTTATAGTTATCAGTAACAAGTTAGTCCAGGAAAATTAGGTCCTGATATTAGCACTGGCATTAAGCAATATTATTGCTGTCTCTGTACATTTAGCAGTCGGTATGGACAAGGATTCTGCTAAAGACGCTAATTGTGTCAAGATTATCAAGCCACTAGGTTAAAGATTCTCACAAAAATTAGAAAATAATTAATACCCAAAATAAATTAACATACGGGTCAAAAAGGGATCTTCCAGCCCCGGAATTAGGTTCCAAACTTTTACAAGATCATTACAACAAAAGATTGCACGACCCTTTCAATATTTGGTTCAAGACAGCATCTAAAATCAGAAGAACTTGAATAGCTGGGGTGGTTACACACTTATCATATTGCTCGAATCAGTAGTAATGAGAAATCAACAGCCATTTGCAGATACATTACTCAAAAGAATCGATACAATACGCCCAGTCGATTGGAATTGAGAAAATTCTGTCCCTATTGTTACAAACATACGCCCAGAGCTCGTACATCTGAAACTTAATTTACCCAGTAAAGTAGATTTCTCTCTTCAATCAGGAAAAATTGAAACACACACAAAAAAAAATAAACAGAGAGAGAGAGAGAGAAAGGTGGCGGTGGGTGTTGGGAGTTTGGGTAGGAGAGAACAAAGAGTGTTTATATATATCTCGAATATTTTGTCCTGAGAAATTTTAGGAATAAAATTACAACTGTTATTTTTAAAATGGTCACTGATATTTTTGAAATGTAAAAATAATAAGTGTTTCAAAAATATTAATATTCGTTTCAAAAATAACAGTTACCGTTTCAATCGGGACAAATTTTGTCACAAAAAATATGGGGACACTGACTTTATTCGAGAAACAAATATAAATACAGATTTTATTGCCAAGATGAAGGCTCCTATTGATTAACGGGTGGCGCTGGGGGCACCCCTTGATTACGCTTGTAGTTGCTTACTGGTGCCGATACCCGAGTCTCTGGAATTCCCCTCTTATAAACGTAAGCTTTAACTTCCTGTAATTCGATTTTTTCATGACGAGCAATCTCTTTCAAGTAAATCCCGAGTGTGCTAGCATGATACGCCACGTTCTGTGATTCAAATTTTGCTTGCCCCATTTGGTATGAGTGCACGTCAATGTCCCTCCCGTGGCAAGGGAACCATAGAACTCCAAAAACCAGTATGATTGCCACCATAAAGGAACGAGCTGCCATTGCTTTCTGTGTTTTTATTAAGATTTTTCAAAGTGTAAAAGGCCCGTCACAAGAGTAGCTCTATTCGCTTATATATATATATATATATATATATTTACATATATATAGAGGAAAGCATGAATAGCTAACTAGACTTTTCCTCAAAATATTATCAACTGGTCTTAATGCTGACTTACCGAACCGAAGAGTCGACTGACCTCTGTGGTCTATAGTCATCAATTTGGACGCGCTTGATGTCGGTTCACCCCAATTTGATGTAGACTAAATGTGCAAAGCGTATACATTATACACACTATTATTGCCCTATTTTTTTAATAAGAAAAAATTGCATTGTGGAGATGTTAGTTATCTGACCTGTGAGTTGAGATCGAGAGTTATCTGCTGACATCTTTATTTAATATCTTCTATTATATTATTAACTCTCTAAATACTATTGAGACTGAATGAGACTTTGTCATAGGTGACCACTGTGATTATTGAATTTGAAGCATATTATCGCATATAAATCTTTTCTCAACAGAAATAAGCCACCAGCTTATTTGTCTTGAAAGAGTGTCGATATGGAGATTCAAACTTGAATTGCATGCATAGAAATACATTAACTTACCACCAAACTTACTCTCTGATAATCACACTATTATTGCTTTGAAAGTGGGTACTTGTGGTAAATGGATTTGCTTGTCTTTTAACATTGATAAACTACTATTGTGATGAATTTAATTTGGGTCTGTGGCCTAATGGGATAGAAGTTATACAACATGATCATATGCCCTCTCACCTTAGATATAGAAGATATTTGAATTTAATTATTCTCTAAAACTAATACCATGGTACTTTATCAAGTAAGTCAAGTGACATCCAGTTGCACTATATTTAGATAACCAAAATATGGTACCCTTCGGTTGATAAAATGTGCAATTTTATCTAAAGATGTAACAGCCTAACTTGAAATCTTCCTGGCACACAATAGTATGTTCATCCCATACACACACTTGCATAAATATACCAACATATGTTTGTGTTAAGATAAATTTGATGGTGGTGAAAGTTGAAATATTTCGTCGAAATGAGGATTGGGTTTTTTTTTTTGGTGGTGGTGTGATAGGATTATGGAACGGAGGCCAAATTCCTGGGAGAGCCATGGTATTATTAAATCCAGTAAATGTGGGAATATCATGCATTGTTGTGGTGTGATAGGACTATGGAACGGAAGGGAAATTCCTAGGAAAGTTGCCTTGGTACTAGATCCAACAAATGTGGGAATATTATGCATTGAACTTCTTTTTTTTTTGTTTTTTTGATCTCTAGATGTTGGACTACGTAGTATGAACATCTCTGGTATGCTTTTTATCGGTGCGTTTGTCACTTTCCGAATTTGCAATGCAAGCATAAAAATTGGACTCCAAGCAATGCAAGTTGCTTCGGCGATTCTTCTGCCGGAAGGAAAACTTGGGCATGATTAGGTAAGATTCAATGCAAGTATCTGCGGAAATTTCACGTTCCTTGTACTTATTTTATGATCTAAATATGTAGGCTTTGACTTTGGCTCGATCGAGAATCAAATTGAAATAGGACTATGAGTAGAGTTCATGCCATGTTAATTCAATCCTCTACTCAAAGTCCAATTATCGGGTAGGCAGGAAAAAGGGAATGTGCTGTTCAAACATTAAGTACAAGAGGATATAATTCATTGTTAGTTTCACAGTGCTGCATGGACAATTTGTTTTTGAGCAAATATAATTGGCGTTGCAAGAGAAGTAACATTAATTTCTAAGTTCCATAGTTTAAATAGATTATGACATCAGAAATTCCAATTACCTGGTGTCAAGAGTCGACTTGCATAGCAATGAACTATAATTCATTAGAATTGTTTCTAAGTTTAAAGATTTCGTTTGATATTCAATTAAAAAAGAAATCGATTTAGGATGGATATCTCATCAGGAGGGCCACCATCCTTATCAACATTTTTCCTTTTTTTGTTACAAGGAAAGCTGTAAGGTTAAGAAAGAAAAATACAATCACCGAAACTTAAACGTAAGACTAAGAAATTCAACAGAATATTCAACTGTATCATAAATACAAGACTCAAGTTTGTGGATCAAGACTCAAGTTTATAATCTTTGGATTCTTGTATGCGCGACAAATGGGCTCTGAAGATGGGCATCCTGTTCCATTGCCCACACTCACGCGGTCGTACCACAAAAGGCACGGTTTCCTATTGAGCCCAACTTATCACAAGAAGGTTTGAAGAGAAAATAAAAAAAGGAATATGGGTTGGAATGTTAAGTGCCCATCATGAAAGGGCCTTTTTCTATGGGCCTTGTATTGTTTGGTGCTCCTTGTATTTTTAAATTTTGACTACCACCAATTGTTGTGATCTAATAATAAGTATCGAACGTTACCAAATCAAAAATCTTGAGTTTGAAAGTTGTCAGAACGTTTGATAAAACTAAACATACTCTTCCCCTTTATAACACTGGACTGTACTGTAACCATTTAAACAATTCAGAAATTACCTTAAAAGTAGGAGCAATATTTTTTGGCGGGATTGTAGGGCACCACTCCTATCTCCCCAATTTTAGGACAAAAAAAAAAAATTTTGACTGTTGGATGTGAATGATGCTAAACTCATGACCTTAACAAGAAGATGGGTGTATTTTTAATTTCTGACAAACGTTCCAACCTTTAGACCAAGTTCCTTCAGCTCAAGCAATCAGGGGCCTTTGTAGCTAAGAGCGTGAAAAGCGTTCGATATCTGTCACCCCCTCTCCTTCCTTCTCCTATGGGCATTAAGTCATTAACCTTTCCCAGTTTAAGAAAACAATATTTTAACATTTAAATCTGAAAGAAAATATTAAATCTTACCAACATATCAACTTCATGATTTACGTTTATATTTTGAAAAGCAAGCAACTGGTTTAAGTTTTTATTTTATATATGTTCGTCATTTAATAATTGTACTGGACCACGCACTATTTCTTCAAGGTTTATAAAAACTGAATTGGAACCCAAAAAAAAAAAATAATTGTTGTAGTTCTTCCCCCGTTTCAGCCGAAGCAGCCTATTTTATTGGACACCAAATTGAGCTATATATACATAAATAGGTGAACATTAATATTAGTTAAGAATTTATAAGACCCAGTCTTCAAGTCAAGTTTTGCAGTCCCATGTTCAATTACCACTGGGTTTAACTTTAAGATAGAACTTGAAAAATGATTACACCTATGTTCCATGTTTCTTTCAGTATTTGACATAGTTGGGGACGAATAACTATCATAATTGTAGGAAACACCGATGATCCGGATATTAGAGTTTGACTCTTCCATGAGTTTAATATAAAAATTTAATATACTTTATTATATAATCAGTGCATCATGGGAGTGTCATTCTTATTTTCTTATTTTTTTTACCAAAAATTATCAGTAATGTCACAATTTTGCTACAGTGATATATGAGAAGTGCTCGGTAAATGCAAAAGTTAGTAAAAGGAGAATTGGCCTCTCTGTCTTCCTTGACTAATAAAGCTTTGATCAAGGCCCTCACAATTATTGGAAATTTTGTTGACCTTTGATTTGGCTAAAATTTTCATAATGACGCCCTACAAATTGTTACCCAAAAAACACGTGGCTATGTATCTCTATCATACAAACTAGACTGTGGGTCCGAAACCGCACTCTAAGTCTCTAACAACAATATTACATAGAGACCACGAATATGCAATTAAGGAATATGATATTTCTAGATCGTCTAATTTGATCTGTATTTAAAAAAAAGAAAAAAAAAAACTGCGTCTATCCAGCAGAGTCCATAAATTTAAGGCACATAACATGATCACAACGAAAAAGACGTTTAATCACCAAGGATTAATACTCTACAAGATTATTAAGTAAATTAAGTTTATATTTGGAGCCATAAACTGACTAGTTACAACTTGACAGACGTATGATTTTACAAAATGAAAGTGATGTATAAAATGTGGAATGCAAAACTAATACTTGGTGGTTGACGAATCCATTAATTAATTAATTGATAATTACTCTTAGTATTAAAAATAAGTAAGTAGATGTATACCTTACAAATTCATTAAAAAAAATTCTACTAAATTATTGCAAAAACTAAACTAAATTATCTACGTTATACTTGTAGAGAGTAAATTTCACAAACTTAACAAGTATAATCTCTTATAAAACCTGTATATATTTAGTCTCACTATTTTACTTGGTAACATTCGGTCTGTCCATCCCAACTACAAGCGGTGGTTATTAATTAATAATTACTCTCGGAGATAGCAAGGAGCTCCTCCAAGTACTCAGGCCCTAAATCCTCTAGCACCACCACATTTTCCATTGTTAAAATCTCCTGCTCTTTCTTCTTTCTGCTCTCTGCTTTTCTCTTCATTGAATGTCTCTTCTTCATTGCCAAAACAGGGGAGTAACCCTCCTGGAAGCGGTAACCCATTTCTTGGAGCGACTCATGAACCTTCTCCACAGGAAAATTTAGTGTAGCCATGGTGCCTCTCATTGCAAATGCCGCTTGATCATAAGCCAAGGCGGCGGCCTCCGCGGTGTCAAATGTTCCTAGCCAGACCCTCACGCCATTCCTGGTCGAGTCCCTTATCTCTGCGGCGTACTTCCCCCACGGCCTCCTTCTGACCCCTCTGTAAGCAATTTCCTGAGTTGGTTGCTCTTGTGCACAGCCATTATAACCCTCTCTTGATGAAGTCACCTCTTGGTCATAGCTTGAGTTCATCATGGGTGGGGCTTGGTTGAGAAGTCCCAAGAGTAGCATTTCTTGGGAGTCATTTTCATTGAAGGGAAGGGGTTGGTTGCAAAAGTTGTGCATATTATTGTATGAAGGGAAGGACTCAATGGAGTTAAAGGAACAAGAAGATTGATCAGAAGAGAATTGAGAGTTTGTGTAATATTGGAAAAATGAGGAATCCATTATTATTATTCTTATTTTGGTTGGTGGGGTTGCTTTGTTTAGTACTCTTTGAATGAGAATGTGTTCTTCTTCTTCTCAGTATTAGAAGCAAAGTGAAGTGGTCTTTGGTCGGACAAGTAGCTGAGGAGGAGTTTATATAGGCAGGCAGGGGAACATAAACATGCCAAGTTGTAAAATTGGGACAAAGGTTAGATCGTTAGTTGGACATGGCCACATGGGATTTAATGGTAGGGCCCAGGAGGAGGAGGAGAGGCCTGGGTACCTTTGAAAATTGTTGGTCGTTAATGGGATCCACCCAATCAGTTGCTAGCACGTGCGTCAATAGGACTCATAGATTGTATTATTTATTATATATTATTACAAGACGATGGCGGCTAGGTCAAATGAGCGGCATCAGCTTCATGATTCCACGAGCAATTGATGGCTGAAATGACCAGAGGCCGCATCCCACTTGGCATTCTGGACTATTCAACCATACATAATTTATAATGTCGACTGGATTCAATCGATCAAGTTCAAAAAAAAAAAAAAAAAACCTGGATTCAATCGATGGATGTGTACTGTAGTACCAAGTCATTGTCAAGCGAGAATTTGGGAGTGCAACCTTTGTATTTGGTTGGACAAAAGGGAGTAAATTAATGTTATATGTGCGCTATTGTACATTTGATTAACTGAGAATTATATTGAGATATAGTATTAAGTTTAAAATTTATTAATAATATAATCAGATGTGTGAAAAATTTATTCAGCTCTATCAATATTTGGACGAGAAATTCTTCCTATAAAAAAAATTGAATAAAGATGAAACGGGTGATTTTCGATCTCAGTTCACACATGCGATGATTTATATATCGGTAATGTATGTTTTTTTATTAAAAAAAAATACTTGTACAGTAGCATGTCTATAAAAAGAGTAAATTATTTGAAATTGTTGATCACAATCAATGATAAATACAACAAATACACACAAATAGGTAACAAACGGTCCAAACAATTTAGGTCCATGTAACGAAGCTTAAATACTAAACATAATATTTAGGGTGGATATTCAAGATTATATACTTCTACAAGTGCAGGAACTAGACTGCAATTGTTCCAACATGGCCTATAGTATGTGCATCTGGTCAAAAGCTATTGAAATACGCTTCAAAAGCACAATTTTTGTGTAGTTTTTGGACCAGTATGTTCGCCTACAATTGATTCTTAATCTTAAAAATGATCGAGCTTGGTCTCTGATTTTGTCTTGACCAATAATTGATTGTTTGATCCCTTCTTCAAAAGTAAGAATTCCGCAACTTGTTTTGTCTTACGCTAGAAAGTTTGAATCATGGGATTTTTGGTTGAAAAAGTAACAAGAAGCTGCTCCTTTTCTCTCGACCACAATTGCACGAGTGGCTGGGTTTAATTAGACCATGGCGAAATTACATTCATAACCCATGGATGACCCCATGTTTGGTGGCATTTAGTTTTTGAAACCCCAATAATTTAGATTTGATTTGTTTGTTTTAAACACTATATAGATGTTCTGCAAAAATTTTTGAGTACTTCTTTATATAGATTTTTACTGAAAGTTTTGATAATGTCGTACTGTGATATAGATTCACTATTTTGATCTCTTTCCCGGTTTATGGATAAAATTTTGACATGATACGTGAGAATAATAAAACATGTTACCTAATTTAACACATTAGGTAACAAAAGGAAAACAATATCTTTGTTAAAAAAAAGTAGGATGAGATTGTTCGCATCTAATCCTTCTCGAATTTCAAACTGTGAGAATATCGTTCATGGCACTTTCAACAATAAATATATTTAATTTTTGATGCGATTATTGCTAAAAAAATAGTTGTTTGTTCTTTTTTTTTTTTTGACATAAAATAGTTGTTTATTCTTTATTTGTGAGATTTGGTACTTGTTAGTATGTGAATAGCTTTATTGTTTTTTGTTCAAATTATTTTTTTTGAATAAAAAAAATTTATTGTGAGTATATCAATTATCAAATTTGCGGAGTGAGGCCGAAGTAATTTTATTTGTAACGCCTTATTCAATCGCTTCCAAAGGGACAGACCCACCTTTTGAATATCAATAAAACCGAACGTGATTTCGTCACTAAAACCATAAGGATTGTCGAGTTTAGAACTCAACGTCACGTCACAGTCTTTCTCCACATAAGTGAACACTCAACCATTTGTCTAAAAAAAATGCGGACACGAGAACCTGAACTCTGATCGCTAATATAAAATGCACGTTAACTTATTATGGAACTAATACCTAGAATGGTTGTAAATAACTTTAATTTATTAGTCATGCTCGCATCATTTTGAGTATGACTCTGATAATTAATTCGGGCCCCTCGACATGCACTAAAGAGTCTCGTTACAGGCCTTAATGCGAGAATGATGATGGCTATGGTGCCACTTGCTATAGTTTATATCAATTTCAATAGTGGTAAAATCCTGTAAGGATGGGCATTACGTAATTGTTGCTTTGTGGGGTTATAGAAATGGATCCCTGGTACAAAGAAAAAGGATCCAGACGGATGAGGACGTGAGCGTGAGTTTCACGCTTTTTTTTCTTAATTTTTGTAAAAAATTTATGATATACATACAACCAAATATAATGTAGACACAATATTTTTTAAAATTATATGTACATTATTTTTGGGTGCATAGTATGCATATTTTATTTTAACTGCATATAAATTCTATCTTAATTAATGCAAAAAAAAAAAAAACCCGTGAAACCCACCGGTTGTGTCCTATACTCATTTCTCCAACATTTTCCTATAGAATTTTGGAGTAACAGCTGAAAGCGCATTCTCATTTGTTAATTATAAAATAACAATTAGGCATCTGCTGCACTTATGTTAGCTCTTTCTTTCTTTGGTTGTTGAACAGAAAAAGGAAAATTTAACCCAATTAATTCTAATATATTAATAATTGAAATCGAATAAGGAATTGCTAGCTACAACAATTTGTAGCACAAAAACTCAGAAAGAATTTGGTTTTAACGAAAAGGAAAAAGTTAATAGAAGCGGTGGATTGAACATGTCATTGACGAGAATCTATACGTTGTACTACATATATATATATATATATTTAACAGTTATAATAATATGATGTAGGTTTATGTCTAAAATACATCAAGTTATCGTGTCCATATACTGATGCTCTTAATTAAAACTCCAAATTGGGCTGCACAGTTATCATTTATCATTGGAACGACCTGCTACGTACTCTTCATTAAGTAAGTGATTCTTACTATATCTTAATTTTTTTGGGTGTTAATTAAAAATAAATTTAAAAAACATGGGAGGATTTCTACTTGTAAATAATGAAATCGACCCATTGGAATAGGTACACTATATTTCAATTCTGTAGGTGTCCCACGCCTATTTCAACTCTCCAGGAATGTGCATGAACCTATGTATTTTTACATGCATTGTTGAAAAAAGAGCTTTTATCATGGATTTGCAGCCTCTCTGCCCTTCTATAAATTATGCACGTTGGTTTCATTTGACCAATTGGATAAGACTTATAGCACTATTTTTTGTTTTTGTGGCAATAATCATTGGCTCGGTCAAAACATTAGTGCACATTAGGCATGAAAATTGGCCAAAAGGTTAATGAATCCAACATTGGTTCATTGCCCCTTTAACAGAAGTTAATAACAGAGAAATGCACACTCATGTACTTACACACTCATCTTTCAATGTTTGGCTATACTTAGATGGTAGGACAAAAAAAAAAAAAAAAGGTTAGACAGTTTACATGTAATGTGGTAGTACATGTGTACCTTACTAGTAAGTTAATGTGTTTGGTGAAAAAAATAAGAAAATAGGATACTACTATATAGTCTCGTTAAGAAAGATTACATCCTGTCAAAGGAGCCAATTCTAAGTATATAGTCATTCCATGAGATTAATAGGTAAATAAGAAAGGACAATCATTTTGGACAAGTTTGGTATGTTTCCATAACAACTGTGGACAACTTCCCTCGTTTACCATGAAAGTATCCATTACTTTTTATTTCACTAAAGATTACTACTTAAGTACACAAAAGCTTTACGAAAACAGCTAATTAATAATTTCTCTAAAAACAATATTAGACTAATTAATAATTTCTCTAAAAACAATATTAGACTAACCCAATGACTCAAAAGTTGAAGTTTCTTGATTTATTAGAAACAGTCCAGATTCAAATGTAGATTTTTGACCCATCTAGTGATCAACCTGCCTGCCAAGACGAACAACTAATCCATCAAGATTCAAGGCCAATTGAGTTAGCACATAAATTAAGGCATTTATTACACGGTTAAGAAAGTCTACAAGCCAATTTGAAGGTGTTGAGGCTGTTGGGAATTGGTCAATATAAGTTATTCAACTTATCCCTATTCTAAATGGGTTTCCTCTTGGAAATTGGAATTAGAAATGTAACAATTTCGGATACGACTAGAAAAAAAAGAGGCTGATAGACATTGACATTGATATTCAATCAAAGGAAGTAACACAATTGCTGGAGGCCGAGCGGCAAGGGATCACTACAGAACCTGAGAAGCATTCAAATCCTTCGCAGACTCAATTTATCAATATAGACATGGATTTATTAGATGAAGTTGTAAAATTTCTATTTTATATCGAATATGGACGTAGCATTCAGGTTCTCAGCTCGACACAACTAGATAATCCGGCCTATTCAAGATTGGACTCAACTGTGGACCTGTCAATCCGATACATTGAGCTGAAATACTTGAGTCCCACTTAAACAAATATTGACTTGAAACTAAAAATTACGAGTTCGAGTAAAGTTAATTAATTAAAATAAAAATAGATAACTATCTCAATTGTTAGCATTTAACTATTATGTACAATCCACTAGGGGCACCGACACTGGTAAAAGAATTGAATCCAATTTTTCAATCGGAGTTGTTGAGAATTGAATTCAATTTTTTTCGTTTATTTATGTATGTATAATAGTGCGAAAAGAGGTTTCGACTCAAAATTATTCAAAACTATTGACTTTGAGCATCATCTCTTATTATTAACTTGTCAAATGAAGACGCCTACTTATAAATACTTTTTTTTTTTTTTTGACAATACCTACTTATAAGTACTTTGATGTTCTCAAAACATGCTATGCCAGCTCTCTGTTTACATTTACTTTCTTCACCTACTTTGCTCGACAATTACCGGCTTACATATCAAAGTGCTGATGCCGGCCTTCTGGCCCAGCACTTCGTAAGCTGTCTTTCTGTCCAACCCGTACTCATGTCAGGCCGATACTCTTCAATATTGTGTAAATTTTTACCGTACTTAAAATTTTAACAGCATATCATAATTATATAAGTTGTATATATGATGGTAACTATTTTTAACTGATTTAACCGCGAATACACCACGAGGTTGGAGCTTGATGGATGTTGTTACTATTTGTAAGTGTGTTTTCACGCACGACTTAAGTTAAAATTCTCGAGCGGACATTGTCTTCTAGTAAAATAAATTGGATGTTAGCTTCAACCGAGTAATGATTGAAGGGCGGTGTTGAGTTCTAAGTTCAATAATCATTATAATCTCCTGCAATATAGTCTTGTTTGGTTACATCAATATTCAGGTGATAGTTCTTTTCTATTAAAAAAGGTTGAATAATTATGTCAATAGATAAATTACTATTTTGATCTATAAATACAATAACTAATATTATTGTGATGCACTTTTTTTCAAAAAAAAAAAAAACCTGCGAATACACCTATTATCTCAACTTTATAAACAAGTTATTGTAGCTCTTGATGGCTGTCTTCGAAGACTGGTCAAGGTATTAATAATATAACATATGCCCTTTATTGCTTATTTTTTTCTAGTAAAATTACAAGGGATATGATTATGCAGTCTCCCTAAAAGCTACTCAGTCAAGGATCGAACAAAAAGGAGACTAACTAGCAGAACTTCCAGAAATATTGAAAATCTTTTGAACTTCAAATTTCACATATGACCTTTCGGTCAAAAGTTCTATTGTAGATGATGGGAGAAAGTAAAGGCTTAGTGTTTTTTAATTAGGAAAAAATCATTCCTCCTTACCTTTTACTGATAATTGGTAAGGCAGAAAAACGTTCATCAACTTTAAGTTCACTTTGTATTCTACATAATGACAGTGCAACCTTTCTATCCATGGAGATTATATTTTTCTCACACACTAAAGATTGTTGAATCATTGCTTACCTCAAATTTTCATATTAGGAATAAAGTTCCTCGGTAAGTGACTGATGTGGACGTCACTCATTGGGCCTATGAGCCTGTCAACCTTAGGCCACTCAGACCCAATTCACTTTATCCAGCTCGTCTTTGCCCATTAGTACGAGTACTTTGTAAGACCCACAAAGATATTAAGCCAACCTCGCTAGGATCCAAGTACCGGCCTAACATGCCCTAACGCATACTTTCGGACCCATCACGTCCTTATTAAAATTCACCAAAGCGTAGGACAAAAAAAACAAAAAAACCAAAGCGAAAGTGCGAAACACCTTTTTTTTTTTTTTTTTATTGGTTGAAAAAGTAAGAAGGTAGGAGTAGATTTTCCACAATTTGTCAAAAAGTATTACACTTGAATTCAGAGAGGATGTCCTCAATCCGAATGGTAACAACAAAGAGAGCACCAAGTCAAATTAAGTTTAACCTCACCAAATATTTCGGTAACACTCAAAGTCAAGACTTATTATTCCATACATTCGATACTTACCATTAAATCACTATAAGTAATAGAGTGAAACTGAATCACATAACTCCATGTGATCTAGAGGGACTCAATTCTCTGCTCTGTTTACTCTCCCTTGACTACTCTCTTAACTTACTGACCAATGTTGTGAAAATTAGATCGAATCGATTGGTTTGACCTGTTGAACCAAAAACCAGATTAAAGTTTAGTTCGGTCAACACCCTAAAATTGAGAGAGAAACGGACCAGTCAAAACTTAATAAACTGAATCGGTTGGACCATAAACCAATAAACCAATCTGATTTTTTTGGTTTGGTTAACAAACTTTTTATGTCAGAAAAAATTGAAAGTACTTTCATAATACCTCAAACCAAGGTTTTAAAAACCGAACCGATCAGTGAACCGGAAAGATTAGTGGTTCAAAGTTCAACCGGTTCGATCGGTATAACCGTGGTTGAACCGGTAAAACCAGTATTTAATATTAAATATATAAAAATTAAATTTTTATATAGCTTATATAATTATATAAAATGTTATATTATATAAGAATGATAATAAATATTTAAAATAAAGTGTATTTTAATAATTATATTAATATTTATATACATTAAGGATATTACAATTAGTATATTTAACAAAATATAATTTATAAAAATTAATTGAAAAATTAATATTTATAAATAATGGTTAAATATTAATTTTTTTAGTTTTAAAGATTAAATTGAAAATTTTAATCAATTTATGACTAAATTGAAATTTTTAGTTAAAATTAGAGTTTTAATTATAATTTAGATAAAGTTTTGGGTCAAATTATAATTTAAAATTTTTTGGTTTAAATTGAACCGGTTCAACCCGTTCGATTTTTTGACCCAAAACATACATATTTTGTAATTTTTAAAATCATCAACTAGGATATAGATATTTATATTTTAAGAATAATATATAAAATTATGTATCATAAAACATTGTATACTGATCTTTTTTTTAATTCAATATATTTTTACTTAAATTATTTGACTTATTTTTCTTACATCCATTAATACAACTTACAAAATATTTTTTTTTTCACATTATTATATATCATTTTGCAAATTATATGATATTAAAAATGCATAATATTATATTACATGTAACACACACACACACACACACACACACATATATATCACATCAAATATATCAAACATAACACTTATATTTTCTCTATCATTATATTTTAGCTATCAATTTTTTATATAATATATATAGACATTAATTTTTTATATATTTAATATTAATATTGATTAAATCTTGAACAATAATTTTTTTTGATTTGATGACCAGTTCGATTCTGATAACATTGCTACTGACTTAACTTTCAGAGTGTTAAAGTCAAGCCTCCAAATTGACCCACTTAATTTTTCTATTATTTTGGAGATGGGTAATGCTATATGGCTTCAAATAAATAAGAATAAATAACAACATAATCTTATTTAAAAAATTTAATGATTTATTTATTTATTATAATTTTAACTATTCAACAATATATATCATTTTTGTACTACTTAAAATAAACCTATCAAATTTTTTCTACCGCTGATATTGGTCAATTCATCATCTCAAGAACCCACCAATGGCGGTATAATACTCATTTTAGTTCTAAACCTTTATAAATTTTTTCAATTTAGTCTTAAACCTTTCAACTTTTTTAATTCAGTTTTAAACTTTTCAATTCCTTTACAAAATAGTACTTCTGTTAACGGAAGTTAGTCAAACTGTTGTCTCCATTTGGTCAATGGTTAATTTTAACTATTTGACTGACTTCCGTTAACGGAAGTACCAGTTTGTAAAAGAATTGAAAGATTTAGAACTCAATTGAAAAAGTTGAAAGGTCTATGACTAAATTGAAAAAATTTATAAACATTTATAACTAAAATGAATGTAATCTCTTTTTTAACTCTTACACCTATTTTGACTAACATTTTCTCTTATACAAATTAAAAGGTTTGAGAATAACGTTGTCTATTGATTGCACAAGTGGTGAAAACCATGTAACCTACTCAGAGCTGCCCAAATCAGATTTTATTATTACATACAGCAATGTCAGGCAAAAATGTCTCCTCTAAGAGAAGAAACTGGTGGCCATAATCGCTGTCCACTCGTGGGGATGAAAACTCTATTTATTCTCATCGACTGATCTCATATTACTTATTCTCATCGATACTTACAGTCGGGATGCGTATAATAAAGGCAACAGTTACGACCACCATTTTCTTCTCTTGAAGGCAGATGTTTTTGTCCAACACTACCGCATGTAATAATAAGATCTTATTTGAGCATCTCTGAGTAGATTACATGACTTTCACTATCTGTGTAATAAATAAACAATATTAATCCTAAACCTTTCAATTTATACATGAGATTACATTTTGGTCCTAAATTTTTATAAATTTTTTTAATTTAGTGTTAAACCTTTCAAAATTTTCAATCGAATCCTAACATTTCAATTCTTTTACAAACTGATATTTCCGCTAACAGAAATCAGTCAAACTATTAAAATTAACCATTGACCAAATGGAGATAGTGGTTTGACTGACTTCTGTTAACAAAAATACTAATTTGTAAAGAAATTGAAAGGTTTAGAATTTAATTAAAAAAGTTAAAAAATTTAAAATTAAATTGAAAAAATTTATAAAAATTTAGGTCCAAAATAAGTATTATCCCCACTAATGACTAAGGCAATGTCAGAGAAACATTAGGTTCATTATAGCCCACCCCTCCAATGTCGAAATCGACTGACTTATTTGTCGGCGAAAGGCTATATCATTCTCGAATACATGCAAAATTAGTGTGTAATGGTTTTCTTTGTTTAAAAAATAATAATAATAATAATATTTATTCAAAAAAAGTATGTAATGTTTTTGCATAATACTCACATACACCTATACACTACGACAACAAAAGTAGTTGCTATGACGCAAATTTTGCAATATATAATTATGTGACTTAACATTACACATATAAGATATATGCACTATCCCATCTATAGTGCCTTACATGGTTAATAAATCCCAAAGTCCCATTATGCTTGCTCTGTCATATGCATTTGCTGTGACAAATTTGGGTTGCTTTAAAATGTCTCAAATGATCTAAATGCAAATCTGTCAAAGAACACTCCAATGAATTTAGATTTAAAAATATGAATTTTTATTTTTATTTTTAAATTTTTAGTTTTAATCTTTGGCGCAGAATATGAAAGATTTATCAGAAGAAAAAAGTTATTTTATTATACAGTGAATGATACAATAAACTTTTTAATACACTAAAAAAATGATCTAAATATTACCTGATGATGTGATAGTTCAGTGATAAGTTAGCGTGCATTTTACGCTGATAACTCAAATTTGAATCTCTGTGCTACACTCTCCCTGACAAATGTTGGGTGGCCCCTCAATGGGTGGTGCAAGTGTGTAGTGTAGCGTTAGGTACATGACTTGATAATCGTTATAGTCTTCAGTGGCAGAGGTACCTTCAGTTTCGTTGGTACTCGGATAATGGGTTTACCCTTATAGGAATGGTTAAACGAGGAATTGACAAATCAAAATTATTCTAATATTGATTTATAAATCTAATAATCGACATACTTATTATAATTTTTTTTTTTTGCGGTTGAAAAAAAAATGATCTAAATGAAATGTTTAATATATAGTCGGCTTCCTTTAAAATGGTTCATTGTTGTTCTTTTGAGTTGGACATTTGATGCACCCCCCCATCTCTGCATTTGACGATTTTTTTTTTTTCTCATGACATTCGAGACTAGCAGAACACGAAGTCATGGATTTCCGTGACAGATTATCGTTGGTTTTAAAAGCCTACTATGGCTTAAACGATAAAAAAATATGAGTATTAGAAATAGAAAGAGTGTGGACTCTACACATTAAAAATTTATTTATTTTGAAATTTAAATTTTTCAAAGACGATGGAAAATTTCTTAGAAAAATATTTTTTTAATGTGTGGAATCACACGCTGTCTCTATTCTATTTTCATTTATCTGTCCACAATCATTTATCCTTAAAAAATATAGTGCTTATATGAGCTACAACTTGATGTTTGTCCATCCCACTTACTCATGACCTAGTTTGACCAACCCCTTCAAACAATTCTTTGTAGTCTAGTCAAAAGCAAACCGGATCAAAATCATCACGTTTTTATATGTAAGTTCCATGTGGACCACTGAAGCACTTGTTGTTATGGTATCTCTATCCATTTCTTTTGTTTTTTTTTTAAGGGTTTCTATCAATTAGCGTTAATTTATCTTTGATCACTCTCTCTCTCTCTCTCTCTCTCTCTCTCTCTCTATATATATATATATATATATATATATATATATAATAACTTTGATTCTGTTAACCCAAATAATCCTTTTATTTATAAATTCTTTTAAGAAATTACCCTTTTTATTTTTTAGTAGATTAAAGAGAATAGTTGATTAATTAAAAGTAAGTTTACTAAGCTACCCTTATTTTTTTTTAGTGGCCGAATGTGATTAGAAAACCAAATAGTTCTTGCAGAGATGACATCCCTGTCAAAACGTTAAATTTGCTCAATCCCTGCATTAATAGGCCCTTTAAAGGCTCCTTTCGTTTCGTCAAGGCCTCAAGTCCTCTCTCTCTTTCATATCCATTTTTAGTTCTGGAAAACATATATGGACGGGTGAGTGGGCTGTACAGGGGATAGACGGGGTATGTGGGTTCTACGGAAAAAAATGATTTTGTATTATTTTTTAATTTTGTAATTTTTCGCCGAAACATACAAGTACAACATGGAACACTAATGGTAAAATGTGCAACCAAAAATAATAGAAAGTGTAAACAGCTACTGAAAAATGAATTCTAGTCTCATTGCACATTATATCTTACTCGTTGCACATTTTACCATTTTGTTACACGTTACATAATTTTTGACGAACAATTTCAAAACATAAAATATATATATAATTAATTTGTGAGCCGCATCGAGCACCGTTTTTGGCCGTCCTTTGTTTATTTAAGATCAGTTCATTTGTAGATTCATGTTCAAAATGTTTGTCGTTTGACACTTTCAATGCTAGAAACCTAATGGAGTGAAACTCTTTAAGGAGTCTAGAGGTGTGACTTTGTGACATGGAAGAAGGTGAGTGTGTTTACAACTTGCAGCCATGAAAAAACTTTGACAATTGGATAAGCAAACTTACCTGGATAGAAAGGCTTTTACCGATGCTTATTGAACTGGTCACAATTATTAATGATTGCCAAGAAACCAATCAACCCAAAAACTTAAACCGTTGAGAAAGATTTAAGAATGAATTACTAGATTCTAATACTTCTCTCATGGCATTTGATAGAATTTGATCTTACAGCATAGAATTAGTACTAGATGTTACTAAGTTTGTTTTTTCTACTTGGTAGGTCGACTTGGCTAATGTTCTGGCATTCTCACCGAACATAGCCCTGAAGCAAGGTTGATCTGTGCTCGATAACTTCCGTTTATTCATTATTAGGAAAACAAAGGATAAAAAGGAATTATTAAGAAGATCATAAATATACAATGCTGCTTACCCGCTGACAATCAGACAATAACTGATTTTTAATTTCCGTTCTTGACAAGGACGTCCGAGTGCACAAGAGCGGAGTCTGGAGAAGAGTCAAATGTACATTTTGGTTCTTCTCCTTGAGAAGAAACATGAAATGTGTTCCACGGTTTTTAACTTATTGCCTGTCAAACAACCTGAAATGGTCAAGTGTAGGGATGCCATCATCAAGTCCCTTTGAGTTGTAATGAGCCACATAGTCTCTCATCAGAATTTTGCAGTACAAAGGAGGATTTTCTTCTGAAAGCAATTCTTTTATCGGACCATAATGTCTATCCGATGGGTGGAAACGCGTTGAGAAGAAGCAAGCCAATGATATTCTTGGGCCAATGTGGTTAGCCAGCACCCTATGCTTAGCACTCTTGAACCTTTCATTTGATATGAGCTGCTCCAACAAAAAACAATACAAATAAGCCCAAGCAGAACAAAAACAGTATCAGGATTGACCAATGATTGTAAATTGATCAAATTATTTCATGATTACCTGAAGCAGGTCGCCAAGGTTGACAACAAGAGCTCCGGGCATTGGAGGGACATCAACCCATTTGTTCTCATAAAGAACTTGGAGCCCACCAACATGATCTTGTAGGAGAATGGTAATGAAAGTGGGATCTGTATGTGCAGAGATTCCCATAGTTCGGTTGGGCTCAGGACATGCTGGATAGTAATGGCATGCAAGAAAATGCCCCTTAGCACACTCAATGTCGATCAAATGATTAGGTTTGAGACCAAGGGCCTCTGATAGTAACTCAAAAAGGGTAAGTCCCAACTGCTTAGCATGCGCTGAGTACCGGATCACTGTCTCCCTGCAATGTGTTGTGTTAAGAAAAGAGGGGGACTAGCTCGAGTGAAAATTGATGATTTTATTATATTAAATTAGATAATTACACAGTAAGTACTCAATTATTTATAAAACGTTAAGTCTCTTAACCCTCACTTACTTCTCACACCAACACAACACACAAATATTACTTTTCTTATTTTTATTTTTTTTTACCTCACTTACCTCCCTCTCTCTTACGACAACTCACACACACACTTCTATTTTATTGGCTCACTCAATTCTCACTTTTTGCCACACACACTACACAACCGCACACACCTCCTATTTATATTAGTGCAAGGTCGGCTAGCTCAATGTCGTGGACCTTTGTAGAGATTTCAAGAATATTGAAGCCACCCATGGATTGTTCTAGAACATGCCAATTCCTTTGTGTAGAGATTTCTAGAACAAAATATTTATCTCACTTTTATGTCATCACCTTGCAAGAATTTTCCTTCTTCTTCTAGACTAGATTGTCTTCCAAAGTTTTCTAGAAACTTGTGTTGATCTTCAATTTTCCCCCTCAACACAAGTCGCTCTTCTTGTCATTCCAAGCTGTATGCGAAAGTCATCAAATTTGGTTCTATTGAGGCCTTTGGTGAGAATGTCCGCCACCTGATTGTTGGTGTTAATTTTCTTCATCTCGATCTCTCCTTGTAAGACTTTTTCTCTAGCAAAATGGTAATGAATCTCCACATATTTTGTTCTTGCATAAAAGACTGGGTTCTCTGCCAATTGGATAGTTGATTGATTATCATAATATAGAGGCATTGCATAATCTACTTGTTGGTGGAGATCCTTCAAGAGTAATTTCAGCCACGAACTTTCTTGAGTTGCTGCTGCTGCTGCTCTGTACTCTGTTTCAGTAGTTGACAATGAGACAGTTGGTTGTCTTTTACTGCACCATGATATAGAACTTGAGCCCAACTTAAACAAATACCCAGTGGTTGATCGTCGAGTGTCATGGTCACCGCCATAGTCTGCGTCACAGTAGCCAGCTAACTTACATTCTTTCTCTTTCTTGTAGAGGATGTCGTAGTCTAGTGTTCCTTTCATATATCTTAAAATTCGTCGTACGACTTCTAAGTGTGGCTTCCTTGGCTCCTGCATGTAGCGACTTGCAACTCCAACAACATAAGCTATGTCTGGACGTGTCAATGTCAAATAGATCAAGCTTCCAACTAGTTGGCGATACATAGTAGGATCTTGCAACTCTTTTCCTTTTAAGGCACACAGTTTGGCATTTGCTTCAATAGGAGTTGAGATTGGCTTGCACTCGAGCATTCCAAACTTTTTGAGTAAGTCCTTTGCATACTTGTGCTGGCATAGGAATAATCCTTCTTTTGTTCGATCCACTTTTAATCCAAGAAAATGTTTTAACTTGCCAAGCTCTTTCATCTGGAAGCGGATTGATAGATTTTTCTTAATTTGCAGAACCTCGCCTTCATCATCGCCAGTGATGATTAGATCATCAACGTAAACTAGTACTACAGCCAACTTATTTTCTCGATTTTTAACAAATAAGCTTGAATCTGCATGTTAAACTGAGTATCCACTCTGGACCAAGAATTCTATAATTTTACCATACCATGCTCGTGGTGCTTGCTTCAATCCATAGAGTGCTTTCCTCAACTTCCATACGTATTTTGAATGAGTGTGATCTTCAAATCCTTGTGGTTGTTGCATATAGATTTCTCGATCTAGTTCTCCATGGAGGAAAGCATTCTTCACGTCCATCTGCCATAGCTTCCAAGACTTACTTACTGCAAGGGCGAGCAGTATTCGTACTGTCGTGATTTTTGCCACTGGACTGAACGTCTCATCATAGTCCACACCATACTCTTGTGAGAATCCACGAGCAACCAAGCGAGCCTTATACCTTTCAACTAATCCATCAGGTCTTCTTTTTATCTTATAAACCCATTTGCATGATATGGGTTTGACATCTCTCGGCTTGGGTACTAAATCCCAAGTTTGATTTTCCTTTAAGGCTTGAATCTCTTCCTTCATCGTCTTCTGCCATTGGTCACTCTTTATAGCTTCTTCAAATGATGATGGCTCTTTCTCATAGTCTTCTATGGCTAGAGCTGCATTCACATACCTTAGATTTGGCCTTCGTACTCGAGTCGACCTCCTTAATTCTGGAGTCTCTTGTCTTGTTTCCTCTTGTGTAGACTCTTCTCTTTCTGTTGACGGCCTCTCGTAAACACCTGTTTGCCATGGACTTTGTTCCACATCCTTCTCTGTCGGCCTTGGTTGTGATGGACCTCCTTGATCATTATCATTCTCTCGCAATATCTCTTCCATTTCTTTTGAATCTGGTAGTGACACTTGCTGAGATGACCACCATGATGATGCTTCATCAAACACAACATTCCAAGACACGTGAATTCGATTGGTTGTGGGATCACAACATCTCCATCCCTTCCTTTCATTGTCATATCCCACAAAAATGTACCGCACGGCTTTCATATCAAATTTACTGCGAAGATGACTAGGCACGAACACATAACATACACTTCCGAATACACGAAAGTGAGTTACCGTGGGTCTCATGTTCCACAGCTTCTCGAAGGGAGACACAAATCCCAACTTGGCTTGAGGAAGCCTATTGATCACATGAGTTGCAGTTCTCATACACTCGGCCCAAAACCTTCCCGGCACATTCTTAGCATGAAGCATGCTCCTACATACCTCTGCGAGATGTCTATTCTTCCTTTCGGCCACACCATTTTGCTGTGGCATGTTGGGACAAGTCAATTGCCTCCTTATCCTATGCTTGTCTAGATATTCAATAAATTCTTTTGAAGTGTACTCTCCCGCGTTGTCTGTGCGCAAGCATTGAAGCTTTCTTCCTACCTCTTTTTCAACTTTCTCTTTAAATTCTTTGAACTTGTTTAATGTCTCTGATTTCTCTTTCATAAAGAACACCCACACGTATCTGGAGTAATCATCTATAAATGTCACCATATACTGGAATCCATTTATAAATGGGTGTTTGACTCGACCAAATACGTCCGAGTGGACAAGCTTCAGCGGTTGTGTAGCTTTGAATTTAGACTCTTCATATGGCAGCTGATGTGCCTTCCTATATTGACATCTTGCACATACTGTATCATTTCTGACTTCAAGCTGGGGAAGACCTTTGAGCATGGCTTTCTTCATCATCACATTCAATTTGTGATAACTTACATGTCCCAAGCGTGCATGCCAGAGATCAACTGTCTCATTTTTCCTTGTCTTGTCCACGTACGCTGACTCTGCAGACATTACGTAGATAGACTCTTGTTTCTTACCTTCCAAGAATGGTATGCCAATGACCTCTAAATCTTTATATAATTTGACGTCATTTGGGCCGAAAACTACAAAATTGCCTAGAGCAGTGAGTTGAGTTATCGATAGTAGATTCTTCTTGATGCCCGGGACATGATAGACATCTTGCAGCTGAACTTCCTTAGATTCATGACTTGACATAATTGTTGTCTTACCAATATGTGTGATTGGGAGCTTGGAATTGTTCGCAGTCACAACAATACCTCGTCCTTTATATTCTGATAGCTCGTGTAATTTTTCTTTATCACCAGTCATGTGGTTTGAGCATTCAGAGTCAAATATCCAATTTTGGCTATAATCTACTTTGCTGGAGTTCGATGTTGTGACTACATGTCCTTCAACTTCTTCCTCTGTTATGGCACTGAGGGCAATCACTTCTTCTTCTTGATGACTACTGCTTAAGACATCTCTTGTAGGCTCTATTACTGCAAATGACGCTTCCAAGTCCCATTCATCTTCACTGTAGGATGCCTGATGATCGTTGCTGGAGGTAGCGACATTCCCTTGTACTGTTTTCTTCCTAGACCAACAATCCCGCGCATAATGTCCTTTCTTTCCGTAGTTGTAGCACTCGCTATTTCGCTTCTTTGCATCTTCATTCTGTCGCCAATTTTGATTTTGACACTGTTGAACTCCCCATGGTTGAGAACTCTTCCTTCGTGGCTTAATAGGTTTTTCTTCTTCATCATTCTTTAATTTTTTAAAATTATTTGATTTAAAACACCATTTTCGTTGGCCAGTGAACAAGGCTTCCTCCTCACCTTTTATTGAAACTCCTGCCATTTGCTTAGCTAGAGTCTCCTGGCTAACTAGTAAATTTTCTAATTCCTCAATTGAAGGTTGAGTAGGCCAACCTTGAACTGCGGCGATGAATCCTCGATATTCTGGGCGCAAACCATGAATAATAATTCTTCTCATTCTAGCTTCACTAATTTTAGACTCAGAATCCAGTTCCAAAATTTCGCGGCAAATTGATTCAATTTTTGTAAAATATTAACTTATAGTCATTTCACGCTGAGTTGTAGACATTAGTTCATTCTCTAATAATTGAAGCCGCAAATCATTCTTTTTAGCAAATCGTAAAGCTAGATTATCTCAGGCTTCTTTCAGAGTTTTAGCGTACCTGACGTGCTCCAATATCTCTTCTTCTATTGTTGTCTGGATGACGAACATCGCTTTTCCAGCCTTTATATTCCATTTCTTCAGTGTCGCGGCCTCATCTGGTGGTGTGATGTCGCTGCCACTGACGACCTCCCAAAGGTCCTGGCCTTGGAGGTAGGACTCCATGCACGTTCTCCACACGCCATAATTTTGGCTGTTGAGCTTTTTGATAACCCCCACGTTAATTGCATCCATTATTTTATTTGGTCCCAGACCAAAAATTTCTCACAGTCCCAGACTGCGCGTGGACAGAGTTTTCGTACAAACTCTTCGATGAATCCGATCCCAAATCGGTAGCAAGAAAATCACGGTCCCAGACCGCAAGCTCTGATACCAAATTGTTAAGAAAAGAGGGGGACTAGCTCGAGTGAAAATTGATGATTTTATTATATTAAATTAGATAATTACACAGTACTCAATTATTTATAAAACGTTAAATCTCTTAACTCTCACTTACTTCTCACACCAACAAAACACACAAATATTACTTTACTTTTTTTTTTTTACCTCACTTACCTCCCTCTCTCTTACGACAACTCACACACACACTTCTATTTTATTAGCTCACTCAATTCTCACTTTTTGCCACACACACTACACAACCACACACACCTTCTATTTATATTAGTGCAAGGTCGGCTAGCTCAATGTCGTAGACCTTTGTAGAGATTTCAAGAATATTGAAGTCACCCATGGATTGTTCTAAAACATGCCAATTCCTTTGTGTAGAGATTTCTAGAACAAAATATTTATCTCACTTTTATGTCATCACCTTGCAAGAATTTTCCTTCTTCTTCTAGACTAGATTGTCTTCCAAAGTTTTCTAGAAACTTGTGTTGATCTTCATGTTGTAGGACATTTGCACGTTAGTGTAAAAAATATAGAAAGCAATATGCTTATGATCTTAAAGAAGTGATCGAAACTAAGATTTACCTGCAGGCTTCTGGAATTTCTTCTGCAGTTGGAGCATCTGGTTCCATGTTAAAATATATGGTATCTCTCCAATTTGCAGCTTTTGCCTTATATAGATCATAGTTGCTAAGGAACCTCACCTTCTTTGCGTCGTCACGCGCATAGTACTCCATTTTCAGCTCCTTGGATTGTTCATGGAATCTGCAAACTCCCTCAATCACTTCATCCATAACATCAACAGATAATCCATGGTTCACAACTTGGAAAAATCCCCACGTCTCCGAAGCCCGTCGAATTTCTTCAACAATTTTTTCGTGGAGAATGCCATCTTTATGCAAGTCTTTCAGGTCTATAACAGGGATTTTGAGACCACAGGTGGCTGCATCCGAATCCGAATTCTCAAGACAGACTTCATCAGATGGAATGACAAAGATGGAAGGGACTTTCACAATCCCCGCATCAACAAGCCCTTTAACTCCGGCTTTTGATTCATCAAATGCCTGAAGTTCTTCCTTTCTATCATAACTTGATTCATTTAGATTTGAGCTAAATTGCAGATTGGGGTTCAACATAACTCTTTTGTTTACAGCATTTCAATTTGCAAAAAAATCTTATGTAACTCTAACAAGATTTCACCTATCAACCCTACAGTTGCATCAAGAGTTCAAACTCTTAGTGTACAATCATCAACATCAACATCATAGATGGATTCTAACAAGGAATTAGAGATATGTAACAACAAAAAAGTATGTCTTTATTACCTGTGACTCTCAAAACTGTGATTATCAAGTCGCAATTGAGTAACATTTCCGTTAAACCAAACTTTCATGCTAAAGAAATATCACCAAAAAGGTGAAAATGAAATAAAACAAGGGGCAACAAATTAAGAATCAGAACTCAAAGATATGTTCACTCCTCCTCCTCCTCTTCATCTTCTCTGGCGCTTGTTTCTGCTCTTTCCCTGAATTATAATGCTAGTGATTAATGAAGAAGGAGAGTTGAACTATGATCCTCGTGAAGGAGTGGAACCTTAACACTGCTTTGGAGGATGTATTTTGGAGAGAGGGAGAGGATTTGTGAATAAAAAATGGAATTTGTGTGTGATTGATTGGAAAGCACAAACATGTAGTTTAATTTTTTTTGGTGCAATTTTAAATACAGATGAAATATATAAATAAAATATTTATATAAATATAAAAATATAATTTATTATTAATTTATTATAATTAAATTGATAAAATATATAATAATAAAATTAAATATATCATATCTCTTTATTTTATTGAACTAAATTTTAATTTAGCACAATCAGATTAATAAAATATAAAACAATAAAAATAAATATATATTTTTTTATTTTATTTTTACACAAAATTTTTAAGTAATTGTACTAAATTAACAAATTGTTGCACTTTGACCTATAATATGAATATTTTGTATGAATTTAAAATTTTTTTGTAATTTTTTTTTCACCAAATTTAATTTCCCAGAAAAAGTGGGGAAATTTTTTTTGTCAAAAAAAAAAAAAGGTAAACTAGGACTGACACATATGGTAATGTGATCTGTGCACCAAATTCATACTTATAGGAGAATAATTTTACGGCGTCATACAATGATCACTAAACTCTTAAAATTATATTAAATCAGATGTTTATTTATTGAATGTCTTAAAAAAAATTAAATTTATAATTTTATGGTATACATGAAATTTTTTAACTTTGAAACAATATCTTGATAAAATGAAAGAAAAGTTACAGTCCCTCTAATTGTTATGTTAAATGACATTATATTATATTTCCAAATTTACTAAACGAAAAGCATAAAAAGATGGACCGCAAAAATTGGTGGGTGCCCATTTTTTGTTGTTTAAGGTTTTTTTTTTTTTTTTTTTGACATACTTTGTTGTTTAAGGTTCAAAATATCTTTTTGGTCTTGTGGTGGGTACAAAATATTATTTTGAAATTAATTAAATAAAATTATTAAATTTTTTAATTTTCATGCATTCAACAACTCGCCATCTCGGGAACCCACCAATAATTAAGGCAATGAGGGAAAGACAGTAGGTCCATTGTAGCCCACCCATTCATTGTCGAAATCGACTACCTATTTGTCGGCAAAAGGTTGTATCATTCTCGAATATTATTAAGTGTTAGTAGGGATGCAAATGAGTTGAGTCATTCGTTAAGAGTTTAAAGGTTTGAATTGATAAGGACTCGTTTGAATTCATTTATTTAAATAAACGAGTGATTTTTGAGCTTAGTTTGAAAGTTCGTATCATAAACGAGCTGAGTTTGAGTAAGGTCAAGCTTGACTCGCTAGAGCTCGTGAACAGCTCGTTTAATGAGTTCCATAAAATTTGATAACAGGTTCGATAAAAGAATCATTTGTGAGCTCATTTATAGTATTATTAATACATATTTTTATAATCATTTAGAAATTTTTTTGTACTCATTTATAAATTATAAAATTTAGCGTACCGTTTGATATGACGAAAAAAATATCACTTTTAAATATTTTTTCTCTAAAAAAATATTTAAAAATACTTTCAAACCGAATCGAGCCGAACTCGAGCTTTATGAATATTTCCTCGAGCTGAGATCGAGTCGAGCTCGAGCCCTATAAATTCTGAGCCGAGCCGAGCTCGAACACACACAAGATCGACTCGGCTCGGCTCGGTTCATTTGCAGCTCTAAGTGTTAGTGTTGCGCGTCGTTGTCTACCTGTGAGAGTATTGGTCTATTTTTCGATAATAAATAATTGTTCTTGATTTATTTAATTTACGAGATAAGTATTATTAGAAATCTAAATTTGTTAGTTTTTTTTATTTGAAATTTAAAATTTTTAAATTTTTTATTTAGGACAAAAAAAATTTTTTTATTCTATTTGAGTCTGTGAGTCTTTTTATAGTCAAACTTTTATAGTCAAATCTTGACCACAAAAAGATTCAAATAAAATAAAAAAAAATTTTAAACCTTAAATTAAAAACTTAAAAATTTTAAGTCTCAATTTAAAAAAAAAACGTAAAAATTTAAGTCTCCAATAATTCTTATTCCATTTAATCTATTTGTACATGCAAAATTAGTAATGTAGTGTTTTTAATGATACTGACATATACAGTACAACAACAAAAGTGGTTCCAATTACGAAAATTTTTCAATAGGAAAATGGATACATAACAAAATTATTGTAAAGTGTCTATATTGTAATAATGTTTTATTTGTGTAATTGTAATGAGAAAATGTAAAATAAAAAAAATTATTAATTTTTTTGATTTACATTTTGTTATTGCAATTACATAAAAAATATTAATTATTACAATACAAATACTGTATGATATATTTTTTTGTAATTGAACCCTTTATACATTATGTGACTTAACATTTGTGCCACGTATAAGTTATATGTACCATTCCATCTATAGTGTTTTACATGTTTAATAAGTCCCAAAAACCATTTATGCTTGCTCGGTCATTTGCACTCTCTTTGGCAAGTTTGGTTTGTTTAAAAATGTCTCAAATGATCTAAATGAAAATCTGTCAAAAAAAAATTTTCAACTGTTAAAATTTAGATTTTTATTTAAAGGATTTTTAGTTTTAATTCTTGACAGGGAAGATAAGATTTATAAAACAAAAAAATTATTTTTATTATGTAGTTGATGACTCAATAAGTGATTTAATAAACTAAAAAAATGATCTAAATGAGATGTTTAATGTATGACTGGCTTGCTTTAAAATGGTTTATTGTTTTTCTTTGAGAATGGACATTTGATGCAACTCCCACCTGTGTATTTGAAGATATATATATATATTTTTTTTCTTTTCATGACAATAACCAAGTCAGTTTCGAGCCTAGCAGAGCAGGATTTCCGTTACAGATTATAGTCGGTTGTAAAAACCTATTCTGGCTTAAACGATGAAGTAACATGAGTTTCATTAGCTGGAAAGAGAAATGCAAACAAAAGAAGAGCGTGGATCTCACACATTGAAAAATTATTTATTTGAAAATTTAAATTTTAGCGTCCAAAAATAATTAAAAATTTTTAGAAAAATAGTTTTTCAATATGTGGAATCATACATTTTCTTTCTTCTTTTTTTTTTTGAAAAAAAAAGTATATTACGGATATATCAGTCATTGTACTTATAAGTTGAAGTCGAGAATTATCTATTATTATTCTGATTTAATTATTTTTATAGCATATTCATCACTTGAATACTATTAAATTCGAGTAAACCTCTTTTAAGTTAACCACAATATTAATAAATATAAAATTAATATTATGTATATATAATTAAATTAACAGCTAAAAGAGAATCTTAGCTTCAGAATATAGTAATTGAAACTCTAATCAAAACTAAATGTTAAAAAAATACGTCACTATTAAACTACTATATGTAAGTTCCATGTGGACCACTACTATACATTGTCTCTATCATATTTTCATTTCTCTGTCCACACTCATTTTTCCTTAAAAATTGTAGTGCTCACGTGAGGTACAACTTGATGTCTGTCCGTCCCACTTACTCAGAACCTAGTTTGATCAAGCCCTTCAAACAATTCTTTGTTGTCTGGTCAAAAGCAAACTGGATCAAAATCATCACGTTTTTATATGCAAGTTCCATGTGGACCACCAAGCACTTCTTGTTATATTATCTCTATAATAACTTTGATTATGTTAACCAAAATAATCCTTTTATTCATGGGGGTGTTTTTTTTAGTATATAAGAATAAAAATTAAATAATTTATTCTCATTGTAGTGTTTGTTATTATATAATTCTATTCTCATTCTTTTGAATTTAAAAACGTGATTCTTACATTTAAAAAAATTATGAGTCTCATCTCCAATACATCAATCATTTTCATTCATCTTATAATTAATTTAATTACCCACTACCAAATTATTAAAAAAAAACTGTAACAAAAATTTGAACAAAATAATATATTGGAGAAAATTTTTTAAAAATGATAAACTTAATATAGAATTTAAAATAAAAATATTAAAATAATAATTTAATAGTAATAATAATAATTTTATATATTCGATAATGAAATATTTTATAATTCCTATAATATCAATTCTATTATAATAATATTAATAATACATTATTATTATTATTATTATTATTAAATTTTATGTTAATTTTTTTTATTTTAGATTTTATATTTATGGTTATTATTGTGAAGTGATTTATATTATTATTATTATTATTATTTAATATTTTTAATTTGAAATTATATTAAAAATAATATCTTACAATTTTCAATTTGATATTCAATATTTTTTAAAAAATTTTAATAATATTTATCTTATTTTTATCGTAAAATAAATATTATCGTATATTTGATATTGATTTTGATTCCGAACTAAAGCAAACGACTATAAAGAATTTCGATTTTGATTTTTTAGTAAACCAAATATGTTATAAAATAAGTTATTCTATTTTCAATTTCACTTTATTTTGATTTTGATTCTGATTTCGATTCTAACTTATAAACGAAACGGCCTCCTAAATTGTTTTACTAAATTACCGTTTTCAAGTGGCTTAAAAGTTGATTAATTAAAAGTGAGTTTATTAAGCTACCCTTATTTATTTCACTAAGCTATCCTTATTTATTTCTTGTTTTATTCATTAAAAAGTTTATTAAAACATAAATTACACAATAAAATAAATTTTCTCGTTATCATAAATCTCCCCATCCTTTTACAGAATTAATACTCAAAATTTTTAAGATAAAAATATTAAATTTTAACTACTATATTATCTCTCAAAAGTCCACCATCATTTTTTTTCTTGTGGCATGAAGTAATTAGATGACAGAGATTTGATTTATTGTTTCCGGCTCGTACGGTCTCAATTCCCACCCTATTGTTAATCTACTATTTTTGTCTTTATATATTAATTATATAATATTTTATAAGGACAATTTTGACTATTAACACAACATTCTTATCATGCGCACTTCTTCCTGTCATCCCAAATGGTAGAAGGGATAAGTATATTTTATATCCTAAATTTTTAGATTTTTTTATATTTTAATTTTAAATTTTTTTGATATTTTATTTGAATTATAATTTTTTTAATTTCTTACAATATTAGTCCTTTAAATTATAAAAAGTGATCAATCCATTAATAAATAAGTTTAATTTAATAAAAATTATTTTAAAAAGGTTAAATACATGAATGAAATATTTTTTTATCAACAAAATATACATATTAAATATTTTTTTAATCAATAAATATACGAATTAAATAGGTAACATGCATATTTTTGATAAAAAAAATATTCCATTCATATATTTAATTTTTTTTAAATAACTTTTTGTAAAGTTAAAATTATTTTTTAATAGATTGATCACTTTTGGTAAATAGAGGAACTAATCTGAAAGAAAATCAAAAAGTTTAGAATTCAAATAAAATGTCAAAAAAAAATTAAAACTCAAATATAAAAAAAAAATTTAAAAATTTAAGGCCAAAAATATATATATCCCAATGTTAAAGCGCGTTCAAGTTCTCAGCTTTCGTTCCACTACCCTAAAAGAGAAAAGGTATATGGGCTGATATTTGGTGTGCCGATTTTTGTCCCGAGTGGAACCGTGACTGTTATTTTTGAAACGAAAACTGATATTTTTACAACACTTGTTATTTTTACGTTTCAAAAATATCAGTTGAGATTTCAAAAATAACAGGCGCGGTTTATCCCGGAACAAAACCCGGGACATTTTACCCGGCCAATGTAAGCTTACTCACCCTAAAAACCCTTTTGTTCCAAAGCAAAGGTACATAGAAGATGAAATCCGGTACAGCACTGATATGTGTTTTGTTCTCTTTTTTGGTTCATTAGAGAAACATATTCAGGAAGAATAAAGGTTGTGCACCGGATGGAGGGATCGAAAATTTAGACCAGATTCTTGTTACAAAATATAATTAGTTTTATTTTCGTGAACTAGGTTGATTTTTTTTTAGAAAAAATTTTTTTAAAGAAAAATGAATTTTTTGAATGTATACTATGTAGTATCTACAGTCTTGTAATTTTAAATTTTAAAATAATATTTATTTAATTTCAAATTTTAATTTTATAATTTTTTCAAAAAATATTTTTTAAAAAAATATAATACAGTTACATTTTAAAAATAATTGGTTACATTTTATAAAGACATCCCAACAAATTTGTCCGGTTGCCCCACCCGGTGCAGCAACCTTACTCGTTCAGGAGAGCTAAATTCTTTGGCTTTTGTTTTGGTTGATAGGATTTCGAATATATTACTAAGGAGGTGTTTGTTTTGGGGAAAAAAAAATATGAGAATGGGAATCAACTATCCATTTTCCATTCTTATTATTTATTTAATAAAAGATTGATTTCTATTCTTTTAAAATAAGGAATGAGATTCCCTACTTAAATGAATCTTAATTTATATATTTAATATATTAATGATTCTCATTCCCTTCTTAACTTTCTCTAACTACCACATTTTCTCATTTTTTCTCATGTTTTGTTTAAAATTATAAAAAAAAAAATTACTTCCCTCGTTGCTCTTTCTCTCCTCTATTTGTCCTTTTTTTTTTACTTTCTTATTAAAAAATTTATTATTGAAATTGACTGTGAATAATTTTTTTAATTTTGATATTATATTTTTTTAATAATAATAATAATAAATAATTTTATAATACAATAAGACTAAATATTTCTAAACTTATGATAATAATTAAATTATAAACTATAATAATTTTTTATAGTTATAATTGTCATTGATTTATTGATAATCAATTATTTTATTATTTATACAACACTATTTCTGTTATAATATTAATTATTATTATTATAATTTTTAATTTTAATAATATTTATTTTAGTTTTAGCGTGATATAAATATTATCGTAGATTTAATATTGATTCTGATTTCAAAATAAATCAAATATTTATAAAAGATTTTGATTTCGATTTCAGAATAAATCAAACATATTTTAAAATAAGTAATTTCGTTTTTAATTTTGCTCGATTCTAATTTTTATTTTGATTTTAATTTCAAACTATAAACCAAACGATTCTTAATTAAAAACTATTAAGTGAATAATGACAAGTATTATAAAGAGAATTGTTTCTGCAAATACAGGGAACTTTTGCGTACAGAGAAGCTGTCATGAAGCCCCTCGTAGAGCAGAAAAAATAATTGTACATGTGAATCAAATATCATACGAGAAATCGACAGTAAAAGGCACATTTGAAAACCAACGGATAAAAGGAAGAAGAGCATAAAGATACAATGCTGCTTATTTGCTGACCATCAGACAATAATTAACTGAGGATTTTCACTATGGGTCCCGAGAAGGACGCCTGAGTGCACAAGATACTCTTTGTGCACCAAAAAAGTCAAATGTATATTTTATTTTTTTCTTCTGGAGAAGAAACGTGAAATGTGTTTCATGGTTTTTTATTTAGAGTACTATTATATAATTGAAAGAAATTTATTAAAAAAAATTTTAATGTGATTTATTAAATTTATTGTGTAATTATATTTATTATAAGTGTAATTAAAATAAAAAAAATTATTTTTTTATTACACAATAAATTTATATAATTATGAATAATTTTTAACTAGCTATATTCCAAAATTTCTTCTAAATAGTTTCTTTCAGGTCATACATTTTTTCTCTTTTACTTATTTCCTGTTACACAACCTGAAATGATCAAGGCATCCCTTTGAGTTGTAATGAGCCACATAGTCCCTCATCAGAATTTCGCGGTACAAAGGAGTATTTTCTTCTGAGAGCAACTCCTTAATCGGACCATAAAGTCTATCTAATGGGTTGAAATGCGTCGAGAAGAAGCAAGCCAATGATATTCTTGGGCCAATGTGGTTAGCCAGCACCCTATGCTTCGCACTCTTGAATTTATCATTTGATATAAGCTGCTCCAGCAAGATACAATACAGATAAGCCCCAAGCAGAACACAAAAAGTATCAGGATTGAACAATGATTGTAAATTGATCCAATCAGTTTATGATTACCTGAAGCAGGTCGCCAAGGTTGACAACAAGAGCTCCAGGAATTGGGGGGACATCAACCCATTTGTTCTCATAGAGAACTTGGAGGCCACCAATATGATCTTGCAGGATAATGGTAATGAAACTGGGATCTGTATGTGCAGAGGTTCCTATAGTTCGGTTGGGCTCAGGACATGCTGGATAGTAGTGGCATGAAATAAAATGCCCCTTAGCACACTCAATGTCAATCAAATGATTAGGTTTGAGACCAAGGGCCTCTGATAGTAACTCAAAAAGGGTAAGTCCCAACTGCTTAGCATGCGCTGAGTACCGGATCATTGTCTCCCTGCAATGTGTGGATTGGAAGGACATTTGCATTTGAGTGTAAAATAATAGAAATCAATACGCTTATATGACCTTAATACTATATTTGGGAGAAGGGAAAGTGAGGGGGAGAGGAAAATGAGAAGATTAAAATAAATTATTATATTTGAGAAATATTTAAAAAATGAGAGAGAAAAGTTTCTAATTTTTTTAATTCTCCCTGCCCCACTAAAACTAATCTTTCAAAAAATAAGAGAAAAGTTATTAGTTCTCATACTAAATTTATTAAATGACTCAATTATCCCTCATATAATTTAAAAATTATAATTTTACCTAAACAAAATATTTTAATAAAATTTATTATGAGAAATAAAATTGTTATTTTAACACATTTTATATTTTTCTCCCCCACTTTTCACTCTTTTTCAAATAAAAGAATTTATAATTTTTCTTCCTTTCATCACCGTCTCCCTGCAATGTATGGATTGGAAGGACATTTGCATTTGAGTGTAAAATAATAGAAATCAATATGCTTATATGACTTTAATACTGTGTTTGGGAGAGGGGAAAGTGAGTGAGGAGAGGAAAGTGAGAGGATTCAGATAAATTATTATATTTGAGAAATGTTTAAAAAGTGAGAGAGAGAAAAGTTTTTAATTCTTCTAATTCTCTCTACTCCACTAAAACCAATCCTCCAAAAAATGAGAGAAAAGTTTTTAGTTCTCATACTAAATTTATTAAATGACTCAATTACCCCTCACATAATTTAAAAATTACAATTTTACCTAAACAAAATATTTTAATAGAATTTATTATGAGAAATAAAATTATTATTTCAATACATTTATATTTTTTTCCCCAATTTTCACTCTTTTTCAAACAAAAGAATTTATATTTTTTCTTTTTCTCATAACCTCTTTCTTAACACAAGAGAGAATAGAAAATATTTTTCTCCTTTAATGATCATCTCCTTCACTTTCCTCCCTCTCACTTTCTTCTCTCTCAAGAATTTTATCTAAATACAGTGTAAAGGAGAAACGATAGAAACTAAGAGTTACCTGCAGGCTTCTGGAATTTCTTCAGCAGCTGGAGCATCTGGTTCCATGTTCAAATATATGGTATCTCTCCAATTTGCAGCTTTTGCCTTATATAGATCATAGTTGCTAAGGAACCTCACCTTCCTTGAGTCCTCACGCGTATAATACTCCATTTTCAGCTCCTTGGGTTGTTCATGAAATCTGCGAACTCCCTCAATCGCTTCATCCATAACATCAACAGATACTCCATGGTTCACCACTTGGAAAAATCCCCACGTCTCCGAAGCCCGTCGAATTTCTTCAACAATTTTTTCGTGGAGAATGCCATCTTTATGCAAGTCTTTGAGGTCTACAACAGGGATTTTGAGACCACAGGTGGTTGCATCCAAATCCGAATACTCAAAAGAGACTTCTCCAGATGGAATGACAAAGATGGAAGGGACTTTCACAATCCCCACATCTACAAGCCCTTTAACTCCGGCTTTTGATTCATCAAATGCCTGAAGTTCTTCTTTTCTATCAAAACTTGGTCCATATAGATTTGAGCTAAATTGCAGATTGGGGTTCAACATGTCTCTTTTTTTTTTTTTATGGTATTTTTTTTTGCAAAAAATTCTTATGTAACTCTAACAAGAGTTCAACTATCAACCCTAAAATTGCATCAACAGTTCAAACTCTTGGTTCATAATTAACAACACAACAATAGATGCATTATAATTATAATAAGAAAGTTGAGAGATCTCACCACAAAAAACACATCCTTATTACCTGTGATTCCTTAAGTCAAGACTATCAAATCACAATAAATTAACTTTTTTCATTATACTAAACTTACAGGCTGAAAAATATCATTAAAAAGGTGAAAATGAAATAGAACAGGAGGCAACAAATTAAGAATCAAAATCCGAAAATATGTCGACTCCTATTGTTCTTCTGCCTTGACGCTTGATTCTAGTCTTTCCCTAAATAATGAAGAAAAAGGCGAGTTGAACTATGATCATAGTGAAGGAGGGGGACCTTTATACTGTAATTTGGAGGATGTATTATGGGGAGAGGGAGAGGATTTGTTAATGGAAAAGCAAAAGCTATGTTTTTGCATATATTAGATATGAAATTAATAATAGAAATTTGAACTGTTAGATTGTAAAAATTATATTAAATTTTAAAATAATAAATTATTAAATTATTTATTTATTTTTTTTATGTAATAAAATTAATAGTTGTGATACTTAGATGAAAAATGAAAATTGTGTGTGATTATTCGAAAGCACAAACGTATCAATCAAGTGGATGGGGCGGGAATAAAAGACTGTTATTAGGAAATTCCTCACCAAACTTAATTTCTTAAAAGAGGCGCTTAATTTCTTGAAAAAGGGGGGCCAGGAAGAAAAGACTGTTAGGGAATTCTCCACCAGAAAAATGAAAGGAAAGTTTCTTTTTTTTCGTTCTCAAAGGAAAACGACAAAAATAAGGTTGATATATACAGTTGTATTTGTACCTTACAATAGAGTGGATTTTTTTTTATCAAACTCATATTTATAGAAAAACAATTTTACAATATTAAATAAAGGTTATCATATTTTTAAATTATTTAAATAAGAAATTTAACTTTCCCAATATTTTAAAAAAAATTTGAATTCATAATTCTATATTAATCTTCTACGGCATAAATGGATTCTAATAAGTAATAAAAAATTAAAGAGATCTCACAATAAAAAAAAAAAAAAAAAGTTTCCTCATTATGTGAGGCTCTGGAAACTGTAACTAGCAGGGCTTATCAAAAAAATCTTCCCGTTATGCCTTCTGGGCTAAGAGACACAGCATTTAAAAGATGAAAATGACAGATCAAAAAAAAAAAAAATGAAAATGACATGACAAAAAAAGTGAAAATGAAATATATCCCCCTATTTCAGGCGGACCTTTTTGCCCCCCAATAATAGGGGCACGTGGCTCCCCCAAACTGCCTCCTCCAGTGGGATCTGGATTTGTAAATGGAAGATGGAAATTGCATCACTGATTGGAAGGTATTTTTTTAATTATAAAGAAAAAATGTAAAATAAAAAAATAATAATATTTTTATATTATTTTTTATAATTACAATTATATAAAAATACTCATAATTAAATAAAAAAATATATATTAACGCAAAAAAAAAAATAGTGTGCCGATTAAATTTTTCCCTAGTTTTATTTGCATGGTGTGGCAGAGTAGATCTCTGCACCAAACTTATATTTATGGTGGAGACTCTCAAAATTTTGTTTGGTTAGATTTATGTGCAATCTTATCAAATATCTTAAGAAAAAATTTGAATCCAAAATTCTATAATACAAATACGAATGAAAACTTCTAACTAGACCATAATACAACCATCTTTTTTTCTATATTATATCTCCAAAGTTGTTAAATGAAATCATAAAAAGATGGTTGTCCACAAAAAAAAAAAAAAAAAAATCATAAAAAGATGGACCATAAAAATTTGTCCGTGCAAAAAATATCTAAACCAACAGGCAAACTTATATTTGGGTCAGTATTTTTTTTCTAATTATTTGTTAATAGATCAATATCTTAAAAATAATTTGTTTAAAATTAGTATTGTTAAAAAATTTATTAATAAATTAATAACTTTCAATTTTTATTAATAACAGATAACTGGCAAAATCCATTAATCCTAACCAGCATTCCTCACAAATTAAGATTGGTCACATCATCTCTCTACACCAATCTCTCTCCTCTCTCTCTCTCTCTCTCCATCCCCTGCGCATCTTTCTCCGTGAACACCGTCGCCGAGTCCTACATGGCCGCCGCCATGGCTGCCCTTGGCAGCATTGAGAACGTTAAAAAATATAACTAAAAAAAAAAAAGAAAAGAATCCCAGAGCAAAGCAGAACTTAAGTGGAGCGCGGTACAAAAACGAAAAGAAGAAGAAAATTAAAATTACAGAGATATTTTCTGGAAAGAATCGACGGTACTACCCCAAGCCAGTGAATTCTTCCAGACCGTATCGCCGCGGCGGCAGCCAAGTCCTTCGGCAATTTCATCAGAGATCAGTTCACCTTCGCCAAGGCCATCAAAGCCTCCTCCTTATTCCCATTCTAAGCATTCTTATCTCCATTACTGCTGTGGTTGTCATTCCTATTGTTATCGCCGCCGCCGGGGGCGGCGGCGGCAGATGGAGTGCTGTTGTTGTTGATGCCGTGGCTACCTGCAGCAAAAGGGACGAACAGGATCAACAAATCGTTGCAGTAAAGTTATTGGCTTATTAATAAATGTTTTTTTGTGTTTTAAAACTTTCTACCTCATATTTACCTTTTTTCAAACAAGGAAGAAAGAGAGCGCGAATCTTATACATTGAAAAATTATTCATTTGAAAATTTAGATTTTAGCGTCCAAAAATAATAAAAGCATTCATCTCCTCTAATGATTATCTCCTCGACTTTCTTCTCTCTCACTTTTTCTCTTCTAAAAATTTTATCTAAACATAGTATTAAGAAAATTATGATTCTAATCTCCAACAAATCATTCTCCTTATTACTAACTTGACTACCTACTACCAAATTATTAAAAAAACTTCAACAAAAATTTGAAGAAAGTAACATATTGGAGAAAAATAAAAAAAACAAAATAATAAACTTAATATAGAATTTAAAATGAAAATGTTAATATAATAATTTGATAGTAATTATAATAATTTTATATATTTGATAATGAAATATTTTATAATCTCTACAATATCAATTCTGTTATAATAATATTAATAATACTTCTTATTTATTTATTTATTTATTAATAAATTTTATGTTATTTTTTTATTTTAGATTTTATGTTTATGGTTATTATTGTGAAGTGAATTATACTATTATTATTATTTAATATTTTTAATTTGAAATTATATTAAATTAGTATTTTATGATTTTCAATTGATATTCAATATTTTTTAATTTTTAATAAAATTTATTTATTTTTATCGTAAATTAAATATTATCGTATATTTTATATTGATATTTTGTCTCCGAACTGAAATAAACGACTACAAAGGGTTTCAATTCTGATTACTGAGTAAACTAAATATGTTATGAAATAATTCGTTTCGTTTTTTATTCCACTTTATTTTGATTCTAATTCTAATTTCAATTTCAGACTATAAACCAAATGGCCACATAGATTGTTTTAATAAATTACCCTTTTTAAAGTGGCTTAAAAGTTGATGAATTAAAAGTAAGTTTACTAGCTACCCTTATTTATTTCTTTGTTTTTTATCTATTAATAAACTCATTGAGATATGAGTTATACAATAAGGATAATTTTTCTCATTACCATAAAATGCTTGATGTTCTTCTTTCTATCATAACTTGATCCATTTAGATTTGAGCTAAATTGCAGATTGGGGTTCAACATGTCTTCTTTTTTTTTTTTGTAGTATTTTTATTTGCAAAAAATTCTTATGTAACTCTAATAAGAGTTCAACTATCAACACTATAATTGCATCAAGAGTTCAAACTTTTAGGTCATAATTAACAAGCCAACAATAGATGGATTATAATAAAAAATTTGAGAGATCTCTCAACAAAAAAAATATTTTTATTAACTATAATTTTTAAAGTCATAATTATCAAGTTACAATAAACTAATTTTTTGGTTACACTAACTTTGAAGGCTGAAAAATATCATCAAAAAGGTGAAAATGAAATAGAGTAGGGGCAACAATTTAAGAATCAGAACTTGAAAGTATGTCAAATCCTACTGTTCTTCTTCTCTAGCGCCTGATTTGGTCTTTCCCTGAATAATGAAGAAAAAGGAGAGTCGAACTATGATCATAGTGAAGGAGTGGAACCTTTTTACCGTGATTTGGAGAATGTATTCTGGGGAGAGGGATATGATTTGTTAACCGTAAGGAAAAAGTTATATAAGTACATAATATTACGTATAAAATTAATATGTAGATATTTGAATTACTATATCGTAAAAAATAAATTAAACTTTTGTTAAAAAAGTAAATTATTAAATTAATTATTTATCTTATATATATAATAAATTGGGTAACTACGTTGTGATGTTCAAACGAAAAATGAAAATTGTCAAGAACAGAAAAAAAAAAAAAAAAAAAAAGGAAATTGTGTTCGATTATTTAAAAGCACAAACGTATCAATCGAGACGGTGGGGCGCGGTGGGTCGGAAGAAAAGACTGTTTTGTTGTATTTGGATTGTGATAGAATTATAAGAAAGAAAATTATGTGAATATAAAATTATTTTAAATATAAAATTGATATATAAATATATAAATTATTAAATTATAAAAAATATATTAAAAATTTTTTTAAAAATAAATTATTAAATTAACTATTTTTTTTTCTTTACGTGTGAATTGGGTAATTACGTTGTGATGTTTATATGAAAAAAGAAAATTGTCGGGAACAAAAAAAAAAAAAAATGAAAGTTGTATGCGATTATTTATAAGCACAAACGTAGCAATCGAGTTGGTTGGGGCGGCGGGTGGGAAGAAATGACTGTTTTGCTGTCTTTATATTATTATAAAATTGTAAGAAAAAAAATTATGAAAAAATAAAATTATTTAAATTAATAAAAAATTTATTTGAAATAAAATAATAAAAAATAAATATTAATCTGTGAAAAAAATAAATATTTATTATTTAAATTGTAAGAAAATTATGAAAAAAAATTATAAAAAATAATATAATAATAATAATATTATTATTTTTTGTTAAAATTTTTTAAACTTTTTTTTTTTTCGTCAAATCGTTTCAAATCAAACACATCATTAGAGAATTCCTTGCCAAACGTAATTTCTTAAAAAGAGGGGCTTAATTTCTTAAAAAGAGGGGCGCAGGAAGAAAAGACTGTTTGGGAATTCTCCACCAGAAAAATGAAAGGAAAGTTTCTTTTTTTCGTTGTTAAAGGAAAACGACAAAAATAAGGTTGATATTTACAGTTCTATTTGTACCTTACAATAGAGTGGATTTTTCTACCAAACTTGTAAATATAGGAAACAATTTTACAGCATCAAATTAAGGTATGAAAAGTTTAACTTTCCCAATATTTTAAAAAGGATTTGAATTCGTAATTTTATATCCATCTTCTATAGCATAAATGGATTTTTATGAACAATAAAAAATGAGGGAAACCTCACAATAAAAAAAAGTATGTTTATTATATGTCACTCTCGAAACGTGACTGTCAGGTCTTATTCGCTTCCAGGTTAATAGAAACATCATTAAAAAGGTGAAAATGAAATATATTCCCCTATTTTAGGGGTATATATAATTTAAATCCTAAATTTTTAATTTTTTTTGTATATTTTAGTCTTAAAGGTTTTTAAAATTTCATTTAAATTTTAAAATTTTTTAATTTTCTACAAAATCAATCCCTCTGTTGACGAAAAGTGATCAATTTATTTAAAAAAAATTAAATACATGAATTGAATACTTTTTCTATCAAATAATATATATACTATTTATTTAATTCGTGTATTTATTGATTAAAAAAATATTTAATATACATATTTTGTTAATAAAAAAATATTTAATTCATATATTTAACCTTTTTTAATAATTTGTATTAAGTTAAACTTATTTAGTTACAGATTGACCACTTTTTATAAATAAAAGGATTAATTTGATAAAAAATTAAAAATTTAAAACTTAAAACAAAATGTCACCAAAGTTTTAGATTTAAATATAAAAAAATAAAAAATTTAAAATTTAATTTATACATATTCCTTATTTTAGGGGACCCTTTTGCCTCTCAATAGTACGGTGACGTGGCTCACCAGACGACCTCCTCCAATGGGTCCGGATTTGTGAATGGAAGATGGAACTCGTGTCATTGATCGGAAAGCACAAGCAATCAAAAACATGTCAGTTGTTGGGGGTAGAAAAAGAGGGTTAGCTTTTGCCCTTTTTATCCCTAGAAAAATGAAAAAGGAGGACTAATAGTTTTATTTGCATGGTATTGGTAGAGCAGATCTCTGCACCAAACTCATATTTATGGTGGCGACTCTCAAAATTTTATTTTGTTAGATTTATGTATAATCTTATCAAATATCTTAAGAAAAAGTTTGAATCCAAAATTTTATAATACAAATACCAATGAAAACTTCTAATTAGACCATGTAGCGAAAAAGTGAGAAAAGTTGCGAGTCCCTCTAATCTCCAATCGTTCTGTTATATGACGTTTTTTTCTATATTCTTTCTCTAAGGTTGTTAAATGAAATCATAACAAGATGGTTGTAAAAAAAAAAAAAAATTCATAAAAAGATGGACCATAAAAATTTGTGGTTGTCCGTGCAAAAAAAATTTAAACCAACAGATAAACTTATCTTTGTGTAAATATTTTTTTAATTATTTATTAGTAAATCAGTATCTTCAAAACATTTTATTTAAAATTAATAACATTAAAAAGATTTATTAATAAATTAATAATTTTTAATTTCTGTTAACAACAATAGAGTAATAACATAATTCAGACGTGACATTTTATGTGCCAAAATCTTTTAGAACTTGATTTAGTATGTATACATTATTATCTATATTATACACATATAATATGTATTTTTTGTGATAAACTTGATTATTTTTAAAATTATACTTATTATTAAAAAAATAACGTATTAATTTTTCATATTATATTTATTTAATTTTATTATAAAAATAAATAAATTATTTACAATAAAAATCTTAAATATGACTATCAAAATAAAGATACTAAACTTTTTTTAATCTATTAATCTTGGTCCGCCTTCACACAACCTAAGATTGGTCAGATCATCTCTCTACTCTAGTCTCTCTGCTCTCTCTCTCTCTCTCTCTCTCTCTTCCTCCTCTCCGCATCCCCTGCGCATCTTCCTCCATGAACACCGTCGCCGAGTCCTACATGGCCGCCGCCATGGCTGCCCTAGGCAGCATTCAGCTTATATCCACTCCAACGTTAAAAAAAAGGGAAAAAAATAAAATTAAAAAGAAAAAAGAAAAGATTCCCAGAGCCACGTAGGACTAGAGTGAAGCACGGTACAAAAACGAAAAGAAAAAGAAAATTAAAATTACAGAGAAATTGTCTGGAAAGAATTGACGGTACTACCCAAGCTAGTGAATTCTTCCAGACCGTATCGCCGCCGCGGCGGCCAAGTCCTTCGCCGAGGCCATCAAAGCCTCCTACTTATACCTATTCTAAGCACTCTTATCTCCATTACTGCTGTGGTTGTCATTGCTATTGTTAGGCGGCGGCGGCGGCGGCGGCGGCAGAGGGAGTGTTGTTGTTGTTGATGCCGGCTGTCAGCGGCGAAAGGGACGAATAGGGAAAACAAATTATTGAAGTTATTAAAAATTATTTACTTATTAATGAATATTTTTAATAATAAATAGATAACTAAAAAAATACTAATCTAAACATAAATGATACCCTAATCTAACACGAGGTAATACAAGATTTGAGTTTTTGTGCTTTCTTGGACTTAGTTTTGTGTCACAAGATTCTGTTTCCAATTAATTGGATTTGGTTTTGTTAATAAAAATATTTATATAGTGCACATTTATCAAATGATATAAACTAGAATAATATTGAATAAATTTGTCTTATTTTATTATATTTTATATAATATAATATTAATATATCTTATATTATTTTATAAATTTATTTTATTTTATTATATTTTATATAATATAATATTAATACATCTCATACTATTCTACTTTTTACCAAACACTTCCATAAAGTTTGGAGCAGGTCTTCGGGACTCATTTCGGCTTTTGATTTGGTGAAGTACATCTCTTTAGCAAGAATTGATCTCTATCTTTTGCCTAGTACTTATAAAAATGCTCTAATAAAATTGACTATAATTTTGTTCAAAAGAGCTACCATAATATTATTTTTTACTATAAAACGCCAAATTGATTTTTTTTTTTACATAATTATTTTTTGTTCTCATTTTCTATCCTTTTTCCAAACCATTTTTTTTTTAAATTTCTACTTCACATTACCCTTTTTCAAATAAAAGTGGAGGAAAAATTGTTTTCTCTTCTAATTTTTCTCTTTCCATTTTCCTCTCTCTATTTTTTCCACAATTAAAGATAGCTGAAGTGCTAAACATTAGCTAAACTTCGCGTAATAACGCAATGTTGCAGTGGACACCTAACATTCTAGGCATGGCAGGGACAACTTAAGAGAGTGTTGCAGTTCTCAATGATGATGCACCGAGCATATGCCAAGAAAGATGACTTGGTCGGGGTTGGGCTTACCCTGATGGATAATAAGACAATATTTTAAAAGATTTGAATTCTATATGTAAAAGAGAAATTATGTATTATTTATTAAAAAAATATATAAAAAAATAAAATCTCACGTAAAAAAAAAATATATTAAGTATTACATTTTTATATACTAATACGTTTCTTATGTTTTACAAAACAAAAAATCTATAAAAGATCTCACGCAACTCAGTTTTGAACTCGATATAAGCGGACTCATGTGACTCTACACGGTAGACTGACCTTGATCGGGGTTCATCCCTGAGCCTAATATTTTTAAATCAGTTAGAATTTTTTCAGTCAAATTAACTGTTTTTGACTGACTGTTTTTCTGACTGTTAGAAAATTAGCCGTTGCAGCGGTTACAACCATTAATACAATTATTTTACTCATTATTCTTTTAGTTAAACTAGACGTTTCTGGCTGACTATTTTTCTGACTGTTGGAAAACTAACCGTTGCAGCGGTTACAGCTATTAATACCATTATTCTGCTCATTATTCACTTTTATGACCATAATTCAGTTTCTGACTGATCGTTTTTCTGACTGTTAGAAAACTAACAGTTGCAGCAGTTATAGCCATTAATACTATTATTCTACTCATTATTCATTCAGTCAAACTAACCGTTTCTGATTAACCGTTTTTTTGACTGTTGGAAAACTAACCGTTGCAGCGGTTACAGCTATTAACACCATTATTTTACTCATTATTCATTTTTATAATTATAATTCAGTTTTATGAAGTCGGAATCCACCCCTTAGTCCAATATTTTTAGACCACTCAGAATTTTTTCAGTCAAATTAGCTGTTTCTGACTGATCATTTTTCTGACTGTTGGAAAATTAGCCGTTGCAGCGGTTACAACCATTAACACCATTATTCTGCCAATTATTCACTTTTATGACCATAATTCTGTTTTATGACCCATAAAGTCAGAACCAGTATATAAGACAATCTTTATTTTCTCCAAAAATCATCTGTTTTCATATTATTCTTACACACACTTTCTCTACTGTAATTTGTTAGGTTAATCGAAATTAGAGTTGTTTCTGTCACTTCACTATTTGAAGTGCACATTAATGAGAATGTCTATTGTATTTTAGGATGGTAACTACTGCGACCTGATACATTGTCTCAACTTGAGAACGGGGCAGAAACTATCTTTAAAGACAGTACCTCGCACGCTTCAGAAACTGTTTCATATCTTTTATTTTTAATTTATTTGTATCTATTTTCTGTTACTTTTACTTACTGTTTCTAACAAACCCAAACAATTAAAAGTTGTGCATCTAACTATCAAGTTGGAAGTTTCAATCCCTGAGCTTACTATCATCGCTTCCCTTTCTTATCGTTGCGCTAACAGTTCTTTAGGACAAAAAGAAAAACGCTCATCTTTTTAACCACGAGTTCTAAGTCATCATGTAGATTGCTCTAAAGAGATATAAGAGATGAAGGAAAGATCTCACTTGGAACATCACTATTTAGAGATAAAATTTGTGTTCTGGAAAATCACGTCCACAAAGCTGGACAGCACACTATAAAATTGTCAACAGAGTTCTTAAGATCCATGTAAAAGACATTTTTTCCACTTCCCAAGTCATTTTCGCAGCCTAAAATGGGCCAGTGCAGGTTTGCCATCAAGTCCTTTGGCGTTGTAATAGGTCAAAAAATCCAACACTGTTGTTTCCTTGTATAATGGAGGATTCGAATCTGATAACAACTCCTTTATTGGACCATAAATGATGTTGGTTGGCGGATTATTTGTTGTGAAGAAGCATGCCACCGATATTCTTGGGCCTTTCTTGTTAGCCAGCACTCTGTGCTCAGCACTCTTGAACTTGTCATTTGATATAAGCTGCTCAGATAAAGTCGCAAAAGTTAATGGTGCTTAATTGTTTCACAAGAAGGATTTTTTTTTTTTTTTTTTTCCTAAGCATGCATGATTTGATCTGAGATCTCTTATTGAATTGCTCATTCTATGAAATCAGACAAATTAATGATCATTGAAGGTCAATTCATTAAGCAATCTAAACAGATGGAAGAATTCAATTCTACCGTATTTTTATTGGTTCTGTTTACCTGCAAAAGGTCACCAAGGTTTGTTACCAGAGCACCTGTCACTGGGGGGATATCCACCCACAGGTTTTGGTGATAAACTTGAAGGCCACCAACATGATCTTGCAGAAGGATAGTGAAGAAATCAGGATCTGAATGTTTGGTGACTCCCAGAGTTCTATTAGGCTCGGGGCATGCTGGGAAGTAATGACACAGCAGGGATTGACCTTTGGCACAACCAATGTCAATTAGGTGATTTTTCTTGAGTCCAAGTCCCTCTGATAGCAACTCAAGCAGTGTAAGACCCAAATTTTTAACCTGTGCTGCATACTCGCCTATTGTCTCACTGGAATATATCAATAGTCAATTATAAATATCAGAGACTAGAGAGTTTAATCGAGGGAAAAAAATTTCCTGTTTAAGCTCATGAACTTAGTAAAACGAAACATATGTATCCCCATAAGTCAAATTTGTTCAACCAAACTGCTGCATTTGCAATAAGAAACAAATGAAATTATGATGCCTTCTGATTTTGAGAATAAGAATTTATTGTATTGTTGAAGTCATTTCTGCATCTTGTATATGTTAGAAAAAATTAGTAGTGAATCATCGTCCCCGTGGACTCAAGCTGGGACCATCCACCGTGTGGTAATCAATCAAGTCTCTGATTATATTGGATTGCTATAATGTTGATGAGAATAAACACTCTGTTGACTAAATTCTAAGAACATGGATTTATGCGATTGATTTTGCCAGATGCTATCAGAGACTAAATGTTAATAAGGGATTTATTCTTATGTTTCATCCCATCTTAAGCTTTTGGGTTGAATTGTTTCCTTTTGGATGCGAGCAGAACAAGAAGAAAAAAAGTGGCACTTTGGATATAGAAATTAGATTAAGTGGACCATGGCAGGCAGTTTTGATTCTGGTTTTGTCCAACCTGAAGCATGCATCTTGTATCTGTACATCTCAATCTCGCTCTTACAAACTGGCCGACAGCTCAAGTATTTGCAATTCGAACAACAAATTAAAAACAAAACTTACCTGCAAATTGCTGGCAGTTCTTCAGGTTCAGGGGCATTCGGTGCCATTTCAAAAAATATCGTATCTCTCCAGTTCGCAGCTTTGGTCTGGTAAAGATCAAAGTTGCTGTTGAACAGCACCTTCCTCTTGGTGTCACGCGAATAAAACTCCATCTTAACCTCCTTTGGCTGCTCATGAAACTTTCGCGCCCCGTCAATCATCTCCCTCAGTACATCATCAGATATTCCATGGTTCACAACTTGAAAGAATCCCCATGTCTCAGAAGCTTTTCGAATTTCTTCAATTATTTCGTTACGTCGAATGCCCTTCTGATTCACGCCTTGGAGGTCTATAACTGGGATTTGGAGACAGGCTGCTGAACCTGAATGTGTGCTCTCAGGAAAAGTTTCATCTTGCGTGGCAAAGATAGATGGGATTTTCTCAATCCTTGCATCTACGAGACCCTTAACTCCAGCTTTTGATTCGTCAAAGGCCTTAAGCTCCATTTCTCTGTCGTAGTTGGATCCGTTTGCAGCTGAATTCATTGGCAGATCCATGTCCAACAGGGTGAACAGTTTCCCGTTTATGCTGTTGGAATGCTCTATAAATGGTGGCTTGAAACTTTGAAGGTGTTTAGATGTCTCGAGCCATAGAAGATTAGGAGATTTTATTACTCAACAGCCAGGCAAAGTTTGAATAAGCACTGATCATACAAAGCAATGAATAATGGACCACAGAGCTCTGCTGGGCGAAACTGCATCACGAAAAAAAAGTCTCTGTGTAATCCTCAAGGCGACAAATTGGTGTGCCGGAACAAAAATATTTGGTGGGAAGAAAACCAAGGAGTTGACTTCAAGTCGCTCTGTGAAAAAATCGAGATAAAATTACATATTTCTGACTATTCTCAGACCCAACAGTGTAATAGTTTAAGGCATCTTTTATTAAGTTTGTTTGGTTCTTTTGTGGTAAGTAGACGTCAATTAATGTTCTCAATGTGCTTGCTGGAAAAGAGTTTTAACATTATTGATTAACCTCTGCTCAGTGTCTCGTGGTTATCAATCTAATTCATGAATAGGGAGTATGATTATAAAGAAAGAATTGTTGTCACTGGCAGAGTGGGAGAGGTTGAATGATTTCAATTTTTGTTCACTGCCATTGAATTGTGATGAGCAGTACAATTTCTCACCAGAATTTCCTGTCAGAGATTTTTTTTTTTTTTTTTGTCAATGACATTAATTTTCATAATTTCTATAAATCTCACTATTTTTCTAAGCTTAAAACTTTTTTATCCCTATAAATTCCACACTCTCTATTTTAGAGTTAGAATATTCCCTTTCCACGGTTAAAAATGAGACCTTTAAATTAAAAATTCAAGTTCACGAGAATGTAAAAACCTAAATTTGAAGGAAACATGGAATATAAATGTAAAATTAAAGTTGAACAAATAAAAAGTTCGTCCAGCCTGAGACTCTAGCCCGGGTCTTGTGAAATCAAGAGAAACCTTAATTCAAAATAACTTAAAAAGAAATTCAGTGGATGAATACGAACAAGAGGGGATGGCATCGAGGAGAAATTGAGAAGAAAAAATAAAATACAGCACAAACATAAAAGAAGAGAAAAACGTTATCCTTTTTGCTTGGATTTACTATTTAGGCCACGGGGGCCCATTTATTATCACTTTGGAATCGAGAGAGCCCAATGTTATTGTGTGATGGTCAAGGCCTATGGGGCCCAGCTTCCTAGCCTTTTTAAATAGTCCATCGAAAATCCTCCACTTGGCCCGCCCCATTGTCGCAAACTTCAAATCATGATCAATTCGTCATCTTCTACATATTCTATGCACTTCCGTTTCCCACGCTTCAAATTCACTTAAAAAAGAATTGAAACCCCACGAGATTAGTGAATCTTTGAGTTTTTTTTTTTTTTTTTCCATTTTTATCATTGACACTTGACTAGGTGAACATAAAAATCTCATTTTTATCTGGAATCCAAGATTGATTTAATAATTTTATTTTAATTATATTTTTTTATCAAGCAATCTTTTTATATGAACACATAAATAATTAGTAATTAGTGTGTTTAATGTTAAAATTAAAGGTGAAAAAAATGATTGGCATGAAGAGAAGGTGCTCATTACCCCAATTAATCCTAAATTTATGTGGGAATAGTTTTGTGATTAATTAGCTTCTCAAAATTTTTGTAATTAATTAGAACTCAATTCATATTATTTATGACCGTTAAAGCGATGACAACCAAGTTGTAATATAGAAATATTTTTGTCACGTCAAGTTTTTACACTAGAAAATATCACCAAAAAGGTGAAAAAAAAAAGAGGCAACAAATTAAGAATCAAAATCTAAAAATATGTGAACTCGTCCTTCCCTTCTTTTTCTTCTCTAACGCCTGCTTTTACTCCTTTCCTGAAATAAAATGGTAGTGAATAATGAAGAAAAAGGAGAGTTGAACCATAATCCTAGTGAAGGAGTGGAACTTTTACAGTTTGCTTTGGAGGATGTATTTTGGGGGTCGGTGGCGTGGTGGGGGCCGGAGGGAGAGGATTTGTGAATGGAAAATGAGAATTGTGTCTGATTGATTGGAAAGCACAAACATGCGATGGGGAGAGGAAAGAGGGTTTTTTTTTTTTCCCCCGCCAAACTTAATTTCTCAAAAAATTGAAAGGAAAGGTTTTTTGTTTTAAAAAATTAAAAGTATAATTGATATCTATAATTCTATTTGTATTATATAGTAGAGTAAATCTCTACATTAAACTCATATCTATAGGAGAACAATTTTACAATATTCATAAAAAGTCAACAAATTATCAATATTATTTGGCTCAAACAATGTTGTAAGAATCGGACCGGACATTGAACCGGAAAGTTTAGTGGTTCAAGATCCAACCGATTCAACCGGTTTAACCGAAAATTGAACCGGTAAAACTGGTATTTAATATTAAATATATAAAAAAATATTTATATATATTATACATCAAAATTTATATGTAAAATGTAATATTATAATACATATGTATGTATTAGAATACTTACATTTATAAATTTAAAATATATGATTTAGAATTTATTATAGGATAGAATTAACAATTTAAAAAAATTAATAATAATCTTAACAAAAAAAAGAAAATAGTAAGTGTTAATTTATAAGAAACATAAAATATTATGTGTATTATATGAGACATTTGAGAAAATAATAAGTAAAAAAAAAAAAAAAGATAACAACAAGTTATAAGTTGATTTAGTGGTATGAGACTTACCTTTCATGTTGGAGGTCAAGGGTTTGAAAACTAAATTCTACAAAGTTGTGAGAAATTTTTTCTTAATTATTAAAATGACCAACCCGGTCAACCCGGGACCGGTTCACCGGTCCGACCGGTTGAACCGGCCGATCCGGTCTGGGTTTGACAACAATGGGCTCAAACATACTAAACATGTTAAAAAAAGTTTGAATCTATAACTTTATATTAAAAATGAAATCAGCGTTACCATATCCTGATAAAATGAAAGAAAAGTTACGGTCCCTCTGATTGTTTTGTTAAATGACGTTATTTTCAATATTATATTTCCAAATTTGCTAAATTGTTTTTGTCTGGACTTAAAAAAAAAAAAAACAAAAACACGCATCGTTTTTTTTTTTTTTTTGGACAGAAAAACAAGCATCGTTTAAGGCATAAAAAGATAGACGGTAAAATTTGCTAAATGAAAGAAAAGTTACCGGTCCCTCTAATTGTTTTGTTAAATGACGTTGTTTTTTATATTATATTTTCAAATTTGCTAAATGAAAGCATAAAAAGATTGACCCTAAAAATTTGTGGTTGTCCATTGTTAAAGGTACAAAAAAATCTAAACTAAAACGAGGAAATATAAGAATTGAGCTTTTGGGCTTTCGTTGGACATAGTTTTTTATCACAAGCTTCGGTTTTCAATTAATTGGACTTGGCTTTGTTAACAGGGGCATTTATATTAGAGTGTGTTGAGTATAAAATATAAAGTAAGATAATATAAAATAAATTAATTTTATATTATATAAAATAAAATATAATTATATAACAAAATATATCTTATATTATTTTATTTTATATTATATACCAAATGCATTTATAAAGTTTGAAATAGTTCTTTTTAGGGACTCATTCCGGCTTTTCTGATTTGGTGAAGTACCTCTTTATATAGCAACAATTCATCTTTCTTCTGGCCATTGTTTTCAAACCCGGATCGGACCGGCCGGTTCAACCGGTCGGACCGGTGACCGGTCAGAGATCCGGTCCGGGTTGATGCTTAAAGAAGCTATGAACCGGACCGGTCAAAACCCGGTCAACGGACCGGTTCAACCGATCAAACCGGTGAACCGGTCCGGTTTGACCGGGTTGGTCAGTTTTAGTAATTAAGAAAAATTTTCAAATTTTGTAGAATTTGATTTTCGAACCCCTGACCTCCAACATGAAAGGTAAGTCTCATACCACTAAACCAGTTTATAACTTGTTGTAATCTTTTTTTTTTTTTGTTTACTTATTATTTTCTCAAATGTCTCATATAATACACACACTATATTATGTATCTAATAAATTAACACTTACTATTTTCTTTTTTTATTAAGACAATTATTAATTTTTTTAAATTGTTAATTTTACCTTATAATAAATTCTAAATTATATATTTTAAATTTACAAATGTAAGTATTCTAATACATACATATGGATTATAATATTATATTTTACATATAAATTTTGATGTATAATATATATAAATATATTTTTATATATTTAATATTAAATACCGGTTTTACCGGTTCAATTTCCGGTTAAACCGGTTGAACCGGTTAGACCTTGAACTACTAAACTTTCCGGTTCAATGTCCGGTCCGGTTCTTACAACATTGCTTCTGGCAACTACTTTTGTTTTTTTTGACAACTTCTTGTTTTTTTTTTGGGCTACTACATACTTATAAAAATTCTCTCATAAAAATAAAATTGATTATAGTTTTGTTCAATAGAAATACAATAAGTTTATTTTTGACTATAAAATGCCAAATTGATACTAGTTACATAACTATTTTTTGCTCTCATTTTTTACCTTCTTACAAACGAAATCTTTTTTTAAAAATTTTTTTGCTGTATGTTACACTTTTCAAAATACAAAACAAATGACAAATTGTCTTCTCTTTTAATTGTCCTTTACCCATTTTCCTCCTTTTTTTTTTTTTTTCTAATCAAAGATACTTAAAGTACTAAACAATAGTATCATTCGAGGTGTTAGTTCAGTAATAAGTCGACGTGTTTTCATACTATGAGTCCTGCATTTGAGTTTTTGTAGCTACGCTCTCTCCTGGTTGACCCATACTGAAGATCGTTTCAGGTACAAGTAACGATGCGCAACATTAGGAGAAGGCTCGCTCGTCTGAACTCTAGTAACAGAGTCACGTTCGATCACATTGGCACTCGGAAGGTGGATCGATTTTTTTAGGGTTATTGAACGAAATTTTAACAAACGATAGTTACCCTAACCTCAGTCTAAAAATTTAATGACTGACATACTTACTAAAATCTTCTTTTTGATAAAAAAAAAAGTGCTAAACATTAGCTATATTTCTTGGTGTGCAATGGTTTTCAGTAAATTGGCTAAATTTCTCATAATAACGCAATGTTGCAGGATGGACACCTAACATGTTAGGCGTAGTAGAGACAGCTCAGGAGAGTGTTGCAGTTGTCAGCGATGATGCATTGAACATACACCAACAAAGGTGACTTGTTTTGGGCTTAACTCAAACGGTTAAAAGTTGTACTTCTAGCTACCAGATCAAATATTCAAACAGTCTTCTCCTCCTTTTCTTACCGCTGTACAAGTAACCATTTAAAACCAAAAAAAAAAAAAGTTAAAAAAAAGAAAGAAAGCTCGTCTTTTTAACTATGAGTTTTGAGTTATTATGTAGACTGTTTAAAAAAGATAAAATAGACGAAAGAAAAATCTTATTTTGAAAATCAATATTTAGAGATTAAATTTGTGTCCTGGCAAATCACATCCACAAAACTAGACAGATACTATAAACTTGTCAACAGGGTTCTTAAGATCCATGTGGTTGACATCATTCCACTAACCAAATTATTTTCACAGCCTGAAATGAGCCAGTGCAGGTCTGCCATCAAGTCCTTTGGTGTTGTAATAGGTAACAAAATCCAACACTGTTGTTTCCTTGTACAATGGAGGATTGGAATCTGATAATAACTCCTTTATTGGACCATAAAGGATGTCGAATGGCTGAAAATTTGTTCTGAAGAAGCATGCCACTGATATTCTTGGGCCTTTCTTGTTAGCCAGCACTCTGTGCTCCGCACTCTTGAACTTGTCATTTGATATAAGCTGCTCAGATCAAGTAGCAAAAGTAAAATGGTGCTTAATCAATATGATTTGATCTAAGATCTCTTATTGAATTGCTCATTCAATGAAATCAGATTTATTAATGATCATTGAAGGTCAATTCATTAAGCGATCTAAACAGATGGAACAATTCAAATCTGCCGTATTTTTGCTGGTTTTGTTTACCTGCAAAAGGTCACCAAGGTTTATTACCAGGGCACCTGTCACTGGGGGGATGTCCACCCACAGGTTTTGGTGATAAACTTGAAGGCCACCAACATGATCTTGCAGAAGGATAGTGAAGAAATCAGGATCTGAATGTTTGGTGACTCCCAGAGTTCTATTAGGCTCGGGGCATGCTGGGAAGTAATGGCACAGCAGGGATTGACCTTTGGCACAACCAATCTCAATTAGGTGATTTTTCTCAAGCCCAAGTCCCTCTGATAGCAACTCAAGCAGTGTAAGACCCAAACTTTTAACCTGTACTGCATACTCGCTTATTATCTCCCTGGAAAATTCTAATAGTCAATTATAAATATCAGAGACTCGAGAGTTTAATCAAGGGAAAAAATTCCTGTTTAAGCTCATGAACTTGGTAAAACGAAACATATGTATCCCCACAAGTCAAATTTGTTCAACTAAACTGCTGCATTTGCAACAAGAAACAAATCAAATTATGTTGCCTACTGATTCCGAGAATAAGAACTTATTGGATTGTTGAAGTCATTTCTGCATCTCCTATATGTTATAAAAAATTAGTAGTGAATCATTGTCCTTGTGGACTCAAGCTGGGACCATCCACCGTGTGGTAATCAATCAGGTTTCTAATTATATTGGATTGCTATAATATTGATGAGAATAAACACTCTGTTGAAGGAACATGGATTTGTGCGATCGATTTTGCCAGATGCTATCAGAGACTAAATTTTAATAAGAGATTTATTCTTATGTTTCATCCCATCTTAAGCTTTTGGGTTGAATTGTTTCCTTTTGGATTCGAGCAGAACAAGAAGAAAAAAAGTGGCACTTCGGATATAGAAATTAGATTAAGTGGACCATGGCAGGCAGTTTTGATTCTGGTTTTGTCCAACCTGAAGCATGCATCTTGTATCTGTACATCTCAATCTCGCTCTTACATACTGGCCGACAGCTCAAGTATTTGCAATTCGAACAACTACTTGGAAACAAAACTTACCTGCAAACTGCTGGCAGTTCTTCAGGTTCAGGGGCATTCGGTGCCATTTCAAAAAATATCGTATCTCTCCAATTTGCAGCTTTGGTCTGGTAAAGATCAAAGTTGCTGTTGAACAGCACCTTCCTCTTGGTGTCACGCGAATAAAACTCCATCTTAACCTCCTTTGGCTGCTCATGAAACTTTCGCGCCCCGTCAATCATCTCCCTCAGTACATCATCAGATATTCCATGGTTCACAACTTGAAAGAATCCCCATGTCTCAGAAGCTTTTCGAATTTCTTCAATTATTTCGTTACGTCGAATGCCATTCTGATTCACGCCTTGGAGGTCTATAACTGGGATTTGGAGACAGGCTGCTGAACCTGAACGTGTGCTCTCAGGAAAAATTTCATCTTGCGTGACAAAGATAGATGGGATTTTCTCAATCCTTGCATCTACGAGACCCTTAACTCCAGCTTTTGACTCGTCAAAGGCCTTAAGCTCCATTTCTCTGTCGTAGTTGGATCCGTTTGCAGCTGAATTCATTGGCAGATCCATGTTCAACAGGCTGAACAGTTTCTCGTTTATGCTGTTAGAATGCTCTATAGTTGGTGGCTTCAAACTTTGAAGGTGTCTAGATGTCTCTTGAGGCATAAAGAATTAGGAGATTTTATTACTTAACAGCCAGGCAAAGTTTGACTAAGCACTGATCGTACAAAGCAATGAATAATGGACCACAGAGCTCTGCTGGGCGAAACTGCAAAAAAGGTTTCTGTGTAATCCTTAAGGCCACAAATTGGTATGCTGGGACAAAAATATTTGGCGGGAAGTAACCAAGTAGTTGACTTAAGTTGTTTTTTTGTTTTTAAAAAATAGAGGTAAAATTGTATGTATTTGACTATTTTTAGACTTAATAATGTAAAGTTTACGGTATCTTTTACTAAGTTTGTTTAGTTCATTTGTGGTAAGTAGACGTCAGTCAACATTTTTAATGTGCTTGCTAAAAAATGATTTTAGCATTATTGATTAACCTCAACTCAGTCTCTCGAGCAGGCAAAAAAAAAAAAAAAAAAACTCAGTCTCTCGTGGTTATCAATTTAATTCACAAATAGGGAGTATGATTATAAAGAAAGAATTGTTGTCACTAACAGATTGCTAGGATTGAATGATTTTAATTTTGGTTCACTTCCATTAAATTGTGATGAGCAGTACAATTTCTCGCCAGAATTTCCTACTAGAGATTTTTTTTTTTTTTTTTGGTTCAATGACATTAGTTTTTATAATTTCTATAAATCTCACCATATTTCTAAGATTAGAACTTCTTTATTCCTATAAATTCTACGTTCTGTATTTAAAATTATAACATTTTCTTCCATGATAAAAAATGGGACTTTTAAATTAAAAGTTCAAGTTCATGGTAAACTATAAACTTAAATTTGAAGAAAACATGGAATATAAATGTAAAATTAAAGTTGAACAAATAAAAAGTTCGTCCAGCCTGAGGCTCTAGCCTGGGTCTTGTGAAATCAAGAGAAACCTTAATTCAAAATAACTTAAAAAGAAATTCAGTGGATGAATAAGAACAAGAGGGGATGGCATCGAGGAGAAATTGAGAAGAAAAAACTTCAAACTTCAAATCATGATCAATTCGCCATCTTCTGCATATTCTGTACACTTCAGTTTCCCACATTTCAAATTCGCTTAAAAAAGAATTGAAATCCCACGAGTTTACCGCCTGTTCGATTATGAGTACGTTTGTTTTTTGAAAAATAATTTGTTATTATAAAATATTTATAATAAAAATAATAATTTTTTTATTATTTATTTATAGTATATTTTATATTTTTTTTAAAAAATAATCTTAACTCTAAAAAAAGAGAAATTATTTTCCATAAAAATCTCAAATTTTTTCTCAAATTTTTTCTAAATGTTTGGTTGTAAATTATTTTACTTGAAACAAACGCTAAAAAATAAAAAAAAAATTTCCTATAAAATATTTTCAGCCAAACAAATACACTTTACGTTACAATTTTATGTTTCTCGTTGTATTTTGCTTAAAAAAACAAGGACTATTTTTTTTTAGGAGGACGTGTTCAAAAACTGTTTTTTATTTTTGATTTTTTACACTTAAATTAAAACAGTGTCTCCAAAAAGAATACTATTACTTGTCCAAACAATTAATAGTAAAATAATAATTATATTACAATAAATATTACATTTTTATATAATTATATTAAAAAATATACATTTAAATAAAATATAAAAAATAATCATATATTTTTTAAAACATTTTATTATTATAATTATACAAAAATAGAACTGCCTGGTCATCAAATCGTTCGAGCACCTAACATTTTCCTTTACACTATGTTTAAACAATTTTTAGTAGAAAAAGAAAGCAACAAGAAAATATTACTATTTATTATTTTTTATTAAATTTAAATAATTATATTTTATTTTTTAAAAAAATTATTATTTATTTTCTTTCTCATAATTTTTTATTTATTATTTTTTATTAATTATAACATTATCATTATTATATTATTTTTTATTTAATTTCTTTTCTATCTGCTTACTATTCAACCTCCCACTGCCGGATCAGCGTTGAAGCAACCTTTTCACGCTTACAACCTCACTTCCGTTTCAGAGAGGACCTTAGCGCTTCTGTTCGGAGACGAAGATGCTCCACTCACAGGTGCTTCTCTGTCACATGCTCTCTCACTCTATCTCTCCTCAATTCCTTATCTTTGATTGTAAACCTCAATCTGTTGTTCAATTCGTGGAATTGTTTGATGGTTCACCTGCATGATTTTTCAACTGCTCACTTTTTTTATTCTTCAATTGCATGATTTTTCAACTCGTGTTTTTCTATTTGTGATTCTTCTGGACCTGGGTTTAATGGTATTTTGTTCTAATCTCCTTACTATGTCTCAAACGGAAATACCCATTTATTGTTATTGGTTTCTTTGTGATTTCAAGTGGGTGTACCCAAGAGGAAATATCTTTTTCTTCTGTGTTTTTCTTTTTTTTTTCTTTTCTTGGGTGCATTATGGTTGTTCTTGATCGCCAAACCTGTTTCAAATTTATTTGTACTTTATTTTCTGTTAGCATATTATGTGTCCTTTAGACATGCCTCCTACAATGACATGACAAACCATTTAATTCACTTGCTTGAATTTGAGAGATGGGATAATACTCTTATGGGTTAATGGAGCTAACATCTTTGTGGTTCAACTTTATCTGTACTTTGGTTTTGTTATATTGAAAACTTTGTATACATGTCATAAATGGCATGCATGTTAGTGCTAGAAATTAAATAGCATAGAGAAACTATCATGAGAATACTCTCATAAATGCTATACTGGTTGTATAGTTTGTAGCCCAACTGGTTTGCAGATGATTGTTTGTAACTCTGTTGGGTTGATGTGAGGTCATGCTTGGCTTGTTATTTGGTTGGATTGGGGTTTTTTGTTACGCTGATGCTCCTCCGCTACTTCGCACCTTAAATGTTTTGTGGGGTTGAGTTTACAACAATTGATATAGAACTTTGGGGGAACAGTTTGTAGCACACAATTTATTGCTTAAAAGCATATTAGGTTGGCAAAGTTTGGGTTATTAAGGGCTGTTGTGCAAACAACCATGCTTTTATTTTTATTTGATTTCTGAATTGATTTGTAGCGGAGAGGGTGTCTTTTAATTCTACTTCAGTTGGTAGCAGCTTCCTACAAGGGGTTCAGATGGATTTAACTTGTTCTGGAAAGCTTGATGGCAATGTACAGGGGCTGTGATAATGATGGACTGAAATTTCTAATTTTGTTTTATGGTTTATGGGAGCTTTTCTAAGGTGCTATTGGGTCTTTTTGTCAGTGAATTTTTGACAGGGGTGTTTCATAGCCTGGAGTGTCAAGTCTGCTATTGTGGTGGAGCTAGTTTGAATTTTAGTTATTAATTTCCTGGTAAAGGGTTTGATACGTGTTGTTGGGATACTTTGCTGAGTTGGACAGTAGAGATGTGAGTCCATGGCTCCTTTCCTTTTCATATTGGAGTTCTTGATCTATATGAGCTTGTGTTGGAAGTTGACTCAAAATTGGGTATTGAATCTATCACATTGCAGCGTCAGATATATACAGTTTTATCTTATTTTTTTCAAAAAGAAACTTAAGTGACCAAATACTTATGTACAAGCACACCAATTTGTGGCCTTGAGGATTACACAGAAACTTTATTTTCATGATGCAGGTTCGCCTAGCAGAGCTCTGTGATCCATTATTCATTGTTTGGTGTGATCAGTGCTTTTTTCAAGTCAACTGAAGGTTAGCTGCTGGTAGGTGTGCTTATGCAAACTTTCCCTGACTGTAACCTATAAATTCTCCTCATCTTCTATGGCTCAAGAGACATCTAGACACCTTAAAAGTTTTAAGCCACCAGTTGTAGAGCATTTTAACAGCATAAATGAGAAACTGTTCAGTCCATTGAACATGGATCTGCCAATGAATTCAGCTGCAAATGGATCCAACTACGATAGAGAAAAGGATCTCAAGGCCTTTGACGAATCAAAAGCCGGAGTTAAGGGTCTTGTGGATGCAAGGATTGAGAAAATCCCATCTATCTTTGTCATGCAAGATGAAGTTTTTCCTGAGAGCACACATTCAGGTCCAGCAGCCTGTCTCCAAATCCCAGTTATAGACCTCCAAGGGGTGAATAAAGATGGCTTTCGATGTAACAAAATAATTGAAGAAATTCGAAAAGCTTCAGAGACATGGGGATTCTTTCAAGTTGTGAACCATGGAATATCTGATAATCTACTGAGTGAGATGATTGATGGGGTACGAAGGTTTCATGAGCAGCCAAACGAGGTTAAGGTGGAGTTTTATTCTCGTGATAACAACAGGAAGGTGAAGTTCAACAGCAACTTTGATCTTTATCAGGCTAAAGCTGCAAATTGGAGGGATACACTGCTTTGTGTAATGGCACCGAATGCCCCTGATCCTCATGAATTGCCAGCAGTTTGCAGGTAAGTTCCTTTGGTTGTTAATAGAATTGGAAATAGTTAGCCCAATGGGGTAGGCCAGTTTGTAAAAGCGAACTTGAGATGTATAGATTCAAGATGCATGCCTCTGGTTAAATCCTATACTTGAATCAAACCTGATATACCTATTTCTATATCCAACATGCCATCGTTTGCTCGTCAATCTGGCAGCAACTGAAAGGAAAACGGGAAAGTTACATGAACGCGGTGAATTAGAAGCCGCACATTGCACAATGTTGAAGTGCAGCTTTTTAGTTTTCTATTCATAATTACATTCATAATTACATTATAGCAATCCAATGCAATTAGAAACTTGATTGATTGCATAATTGGAAAAAACTGTCTTACTAGCCGCACCATGCGTCCAACCGAAGCTGCATCTTCCGGTCATATGACAACTCTTTTTTAAACATAGTTTTTTCCCTTGATTAAATTTGGTAGTTTCTGATAGTATAAATGCCTGTTGGCATTTTCCAGGGAGATAATTAACGAGTATGCAGTACAGGTTAAAAGTTTGGGTCTTACCCTTTTTGAGCTACTATCAGAGGGACTTGGCCTCAAGCCAAATCACTTAATTGACATGGGTTGTGCCGAACGTCAATCCCTGGTGTGCCATTACTTCCCCGCGTGCCCCGAGCCTACCAAAACTCTGGGAGTCACCCCACATTCAGATCCTGATTTCTTCACTATCCTTCTGCAAGATAACATTGGTGGCCTTCAAGTTTTTCACCAAAACATGTGGAAAGACATCCCTCCAATGGCAGGTGCTCTGGTAATAAACATTGGTGACCTTTTGCAGGTAAACAGAACAGTAATAAAAGAGGTAGAATCGATTTCTTCCATCTGTTAAGATTGCTTAATGAATTGATCTTCAATGATCATTAAAATCTGTGGTTTGCAACAAGTCAAATCTTTGATGGACTTTGAACAATTCAGAAATCCAATCTTTCAAATACTGATTGTCCCCTCAAGGAAAATGGAGCAGTGAAAGTTGAAAATTTGTCATTTTTATGCATGTTTAGGAAATGAATGGATGTTCTATGTCTTATTGCATCAAACAAATACATTTCTCAATTGAAAAAAAAAAAAAAAAAAAAACCCTTCTAGTGAAACTATTGAGCACTCTTTGACTTTTGTTACTGTATTTGAGCAGCTTATATCCAATGACAAGTTCAAGAGTGCTGAGCACAGAGTGCTGGCTAACAAGAAAGGCCCAAGAATATCTGTGGCTTGCTTCTTCACAACAGATTTTCAGTCATCCAACATCCTTTATGGTCCAATAAAGGAGTTGCTATCAGATTTCAGTCCTCCATTGTACAAGGAAACAACTGTTTTGGATTTTGTCACCTATTACAACACCAAAGGACTTGATGTCAAACATGCACTGGCCCATTTCAGGTTGTGAAATAACTTTGGAAGTGGAAAAATTTCAACCACATGGATCTTAAGAACCCTGTTGACAAGTTTGTAGTATCTGTCCTGCTATGTGGATGTGATTTGCCAGAACACAAATTTAATCTCTAAATATTGATTTTCAAAGTGAGATCTTTCCTTCGTCTATTTTATCTCTTTTGAACAGTCTATATGATGACTCAAAACTCATGATTAAACAAACGAGCCTTTTTTTTTTTTTTTTTTTTGTATTTTGGTCCTAAAGAGCTACTTGTGCAGCAGTAAAAAAGAGAGGTGGAGATTCTTTGAATATCCGACCTGATAGTTAGAAGTATAACTTTTAACCGTTTGGGTTATCCAAAACAAGCCATCTTTGTTGGTGTATGCTCAATGCATCATCAGTCAGAACTACAACACTCTCCTGAGTTGTCTTTACTACGCTTGTCATGTTAGGTGTCCACCTGCAGCATTGCGTTATTATGAGAAATTTAGTCAATGTCTAGCACTTTAGCTATCTTTGATTGGGAAAAAAAATAGAGAGGAAAAGGGGTAGAGGAAAATTAAAAGAGAAGACAATTTGTCATTTGTTTTGTATTTAGAAGATGGTAATATGCAGTAAAAATTTTTTTTAAAAAAATTCGTTTCTAAGAAGATAAAAAATGAGAGCAAAAAATAATTATGTAACTAGTATCGATTTGACATTTTATAGTTAAAAATAAAATTATTGTATTTCTATTGAACAAAACTATAATCAATTTTATTTGTATGAGAAAATTTTTATAAGTACGTAGTAGCCAAAAGAAAGATAAAGTTTCGCTATAGCGACGTACTTCACCGAATCAGAAAAGCCCAAATGAGTGCTTAGAAAGACATGCTCCAATTACTTAAAAGTGCCAGTCTGGTAATTATTTATTGCATATTCTTTCACATTAACTTAGGTTTACATCGTTGCACTAGTTTTGTCTGCCCTCAAATTTGAAAATTACATAGAGATACGGTAGTAAATTTAGATTTATTAATATCGTAATCAGATATGAGGAAAGTCCGTTAGATTTAACAGTACATAAATTATAAGTTTGCTCCTTTGAGATGGTTGGATGAGCCATTGGCGAATAAAAATGACTCTGATTTCAATTCACAGATCTTATGATTGTCATGTCCACTATAAATTTTTTCTTAATTAAAAAAATAAAAAGAAAAACCTACTCTAAGTTTTATATGAATATTCCTATTAACAAAGCCAAATTCAAGGCTGCAAGGATATAAATACAATAATATAAATACGATAATACGTTAATTTTAAAAAAATTAGAATACGAATACAATATAAACATGTGTGTGCGTGTGTGAGTGTGTGTGTGTCTGTGTATGTATATGTGTGTGTATCTATATATATACAAAAATTTAAATAAATATTATTTTCTAAAATATAATATTAATTATAAATAAAATTTTAAATTAAAATCAATTTTTGTTGTTGAAATAAATTTCATAATAATTTTTTAAATACATCTAAAATTTTATAATATATACTAAGTACTAATATAAGATAGCGATAAAACTTAAAAAGCAAAAAAATAAATCTTCCTACCTAACCTCTTTTCAAAAAAAAAAAAAAAGAGGAGGATAGGAAAGGTGCCTCTAAGAAAAACCAAAAAAAAAAAAGGAGGAGTGTCTAATGAAAAAAAAAGAAAAAAAAAAAAAGAAAGAAAGACAAGGAGGAGAGGCGCTTTTTTTTACTTTTTTTTAATTTTTTTATTTTTTTAAATCGTGTTTTAACTATGTATAATACACTTCTTTATAGTATTTGACACGGATACCTGAATTTTTTTTCAAAAATTTTTTATTAGACATTTTTTGACATGATCAACACGTGTCTAAGATATCTTCAACATGTATCTACATCAAGATTGTCAGAATTGGACCGGTTATCGAATCGAAAATATTAGTGGGTCAAAATTTAACAGGTTGAATCGATCGAATCGGTATTTGAACCGGTATTTAATAATATATATGTGTATAAAAGTAATTATAAAAATAATATTTATAAATAGTGATTAAATATTAATTTTTCTAATTTTAAGGATGAAATTGAAATGTTTAATTGATTTAGGACTAAATTGAACTTTTAAATTAAAGTTAATACTTAAATCATAATTTAAATAACATTTAGGGTCACTTTGTAATTTATGAATTTTTTAATTTTATTGGACCGGTCCAACCTGTCCGATTTTCACCGATTTTTATCGATTTTGACCGGTTCTTGATCAATTTTTTCTAGTTTTGACAGGTCTAAGTCACCCTTCGAAATTTACCTAAACCGGTCCAAACCATCGGCCGGTCTCAATTCAACCGATCCGACCGATCGGTCCGGTTCGATTCTGACAACAGTAATCTACATTCAACATATGTCCAAACACAATATACTCCTTTAAAATAAAGTGTCCGTACATCATAAGCTAAATCCAATTAATTAAAAACCGAAGCCTGTGATAAAAAACTGGGTCCAACGAAAGCCAAAAAGTTCAATTCTTATATTTCGTAGTTTTAGTATAAATATTTTTTGCACCTTACAAAATGGACAGCCGCAAATTTTTATGGTCCATCATTTTATGCTTTCATTTAGCAAATTTGAAAATATAATATAGAAAATAACGTCATTTAACAAAACAATTAGAGGGACCAGTATCAACAAATTTTACCGTCGGATGGTTTTATATGATCGGAAGAAATTTATCAAAAAAAATTTTTGTAATATAATTTATTAAATTTATTATATAATTATATTAATTACAAATATAATCATACAAAAATTATTATTATTATTTTTCTTCTAGTCACCTAACTTTTTCCTCGACTGTACACCTTTTTATGCCTTAAATGATGCGCTTTTTTTTTTTTAAGTCCAGACAAAAACAACTTGGCAAATTGGGAAATATAATATCGAAAACAAACCCATTTAACAAAACAATCAGAGGACCGTCGCTTTTCTTTCATTTTATCAGGATAGGTAACACTGATTTTATTTTTAAAATAAAGTTATAAATTCGAATTTTTTTTAACATATTCTGTATGTTTGATTCAAACAATTCTAATAATTTGATGATTTTTGTTAAATATTGTAAAATTATTTTTTTTTAAAGATGAGTTTAATGTAGAGATTTACTCTACAATACAGTTTGAATAGAACTATAAATATCAACTTTATTTTTCATTTTTTTCTTAAAAAAACCATTCCTTTCGTTTTTTTTAAGAAATTAAGTATGGTGGGGAAAAAAAGTTAACCCTCTTTCCTCTCCCCATTGCATGTTTGTGCTTTCTAATCAATTACACACAATTTCCATTTTCCATTCACAAATCCTGTCCTTCCCTCCCCACTCCCCCCCAAAATACATCCTCCAAAGCAAAGTGTAAAGGTTCCACTCCTTCACTATGATTATAGTTCAACTCTCCTTTTTTGTTTTTCATTAATTATGAACATTTTATTTCAAGAAAAGAGCAGAAGCAAGCGTTAGAGGAGAACGAGTCCACATATCTTTAGGTCCTGATTCTTAACTTGTTGCCTCTTTTTTATTTTTTACCCTTTTGGTGATATTTTTTTGGCGTGTAAGCTAGGCGTGACATAAATATTTCTGTATTATAATTTAATTGTCATGGCTTTAGCAGTTATAAGTAATATAAACTGAGTTTTAATTAATCACAAAACTTTTGAGAAAGTAATTAATCACAAAACTATTCCCACATAAATTTGGGATTAATTGGGATAATGCACACCTTTCCTTCGTACCAATCATTTCTTCACTTTTAATATTAACATATAACAGATTCATTAGTAATTATTTATTTATTCATATAAAAAGATTGCTTGATAACAAAAATATAATTAAAATAAAATTATTAAATCAAGCTTGGATTCAAGACAAAAATGAGATTTTTATGTTCACCTAGTCAAGTGTCAATGATAAAAATGGAAAAAATAAACTCGAAGATTCAGTAATCCCGTGGGGTTTCAATTCTTTTTGTCGTAAATTTGAAATGCAGGAAACGGAAGTGTATAGAATATGTAGAAGACGAAGCTTGTTCGAAAAAAAAAAAATGCAGAAGATGAAGCATTGATCATGATTTGAAGTTTGCGACAATGGGGCGGGCCACGTGGATGATTTTGATGGACTAATTAAAAGGCTATGAACTTGGACACAATGGGCCTGGACACACAATAGCATTGGGCTCTCTCGATTCCTAAGTGATAATAAATGGGTCCTGTGGCCCAAATAATAGATCCAAGCAAACAGGATAACGTTTCCTCTTCATTTATGTAATGTGCCATATTTTGTTTTTTCTTCCAATGTCTCCTCGCTGCCATCCCCTCTTGTTCTTATTCATCCACGGAAATTCTTTTTAAGTTATTTTAATTTAAGGTCTCTCTTGATTTCACATGGCACTAAGAGCCTCAGGCTTGATGCCCTTTTTATTTGTTCAACTTTAATTTTACATTTATATTCCATGTTTCCTTTAAATTTAAGGTTTATACATTACATGAACTTAGACTTTTAATTTTAAGAACTTAGTTATGATATTGAAAAGGAGAGGTTTTAATCTTAAAAAAGAGTTTGAGATTTATGAGAATAAAAAAGATTGTAATTTTAAATGAAAGAGTGAGATTTATAATAATAGAGAAGTTCTAATCTTCAAAAAAAAAAAAAAAAAACTAAGATTTATAGAAATGAGAAAAACAATTGCCATTATATAATTTACTGCTCGATAGACCTAGAACAAAAAAAAAAAAAATTCTTTATCAAGAAATTCTAGTGAGAAACTATATTGCTCATCACAATTCAATGGAACTGAATCAAAATTGAAATTATTCAATCTCTGGTAGTCTACTGGTGAAAACAATTCTTCATTTTATAATCATTACTCTCTATTTATGAACTATTTATGAACTTGATTGATAGCCACGAGAAACTATATTGCTCATCACAATTCAATGGAACTTAGAAGTTCATTTTTATCAAGTAATTTCTTTAACAAAATAAATAAATAAATAATAATTAGTCTGTTAGATGTTCATATTGAAAGTAAAGAAAATGATTGGTATGAAGAGAAAAAGTGCATTACCCCAATTAATCCCAAATTTATCTGGTAATAATTTTGTGATTAATTAATTTTTCAAAAGTTTTGTGATTAATTAGAACTCAGTTCATATTACTTATGACTTTCAAAACCGTGACAACCAAGTCGTAAAACAGAAATATTTTTATCACACCAAGCTTCCACATTAGAGAAACATCACCAAAAAGGTGAAAAAAAAAAAAAGAGGCTACAGATTAAAAATCAAAACCTGAAGATAAGTGGACTCACCTTCCTCTTCTTCTTTTCCGGCGCGCTTGCTTTTGCTCTTTTCCTGAAATAAAATGGTAGTGATTAATGAAGAAAAAGGAGAGTTGAGCTATAATGATATAAAGCAGTGGAACATTTACACTTTGCTTTGGAGGATGCATTTTGGGGGGAGGGGGAAAGGGGAGGATTTGTGAATAAAATGGGAATTGTGTGTGATTGATTGGAAAGCACAAAAAAGTAACGGTGAGGGGAATTTCACTTATAATTTTATTCGTACTTTACAGTAAAGTGAATTTCTACATCCTATATTTATAGAAGAATCATTTTATAGTATTCAACAAATGTTATTAAATTATCAAAATTATTTGGGTCAAACATACTAATCATGTTAAAAAAGATTTCATAACTTTTTATTAAAAATGAAATCTGTGTTACCATATCCTGATAAAATGTAAGAAAAGTTACGGTCCCTCTGATAGTTTTGTTAAATGGCGTTATTTTCAATATTACATTTCCAAATTTGCTACATTGTTTTTGTCTGGACTTTAAAAAAAAAATGGCGCATCAGTTTTTTTAGTTAGAGAGAAAATGTTGTATTAAAATAATTCAAAATTGTATATAAATTTAATACAAAAATATCAGAAAGAAATATCCAAAACAAAAATATAATATAGTCAAAATAATTGGTTATTAATCTGACCAAATAGACTATTTATTAACAAAACACATCATTTAAAGAAAAAAAAAGATGTACGGTAAAATTGGCTAAATGAGAAAAGCTGCCGGTCCGTCTTATTGTTTGTTTTGTTAAATGACGTTATTTTCTATATTATATTTTCAAATTTGCTGAATGAATGCATAAAAAGATGGACCATAAAAATTTGTGGTTGTCCATTGTTTAAGGTACAGAAATGTTTATCATTCAAAATTTTGTAGTAATTTAATATATTTTTTTTATTAATTAAAATTTGAGTTTTCGTAGTAACGTCTATTTCTTAAAATGGAGGATTTCAAATGAAGTGTTATATTGAGAGTTTAAAATTTGTTAATATTATAGTTAAGTATAAAAAGAGTTTATTCGGATTCAGTAGTATTAGGGTGAAAGGTCTCTTTTTATAAATTAGATTAAATGAAATAAGTAAAGAAAATAATTCACAAATTTGATGATTAAATATTTGTAATAAATTTTTTTGTGCTTAAAAAAAAAGTTACAAAAAAATATCTAAACTAAAACGACGAAATATAAGAATTGAGCTTTTGGACTTTCGTTGGACCTTGTTTTTTATCACAAGCTTCGGTTTTCAATTAATTGGATTCGGCTTTGTTAATAGGAATATTCATATAAAGTTTGGAGCAGGTCCTTCTAGGGACTCATTTCGGCTTTTCTGATTTGGTGAAGTACGTCTCTGTAGCAAAAATTCATCTTTCTTTTGGCTACTACATACTTATAAAAATGCTCTCATAAAAATAAAATTGATTATAGTTTCGTTCAATAGAAAAACAATAATTTTATTTTTGACAATGAAATGCCAAATTGATACTAGTTACATAATTTTTTTTTGCTCTCATTTTTTTATCTTCTTACAAACGATTTTTTTTTAAAATTTTTTTACTATATATTATCCTGTTCCAAATACAAAGCAAATGACAAATTGTCTTCTCTTTTAATTTTCCTCTACCCATTTTCCTCTCTATTTTTTTTACTAGTTTCGTTCTTTTTTATCTTCTCTTTTAATTTTTTTTTTTACTAAAGTGCTAAACATTGGCTAAATTTCTCATAATAATGCAATGCTGTAGGTGGACACCTAATATTATAGGCGTAGTAAAGATAATTCAGGAGAGTGTTGCAGTTCTGACTGATGATGCATTGAATATACACCAACAAAGATGACTTGTTTTGGGCTTAACCCAAACGGTTAAAAGTTATGCTTCTAACTATCAGGTTAGATATTCCAACAATCTCCACCCCCTTTCTTACTGATGCACAAGCAGTCCTTCAGGAGAAAAAAAAAAATAATAATAAAAGAAGGCTCATTTTTTTAATCACAGTTTTGAGCTATCATGTAGATTGTTTAAAAGAGATAAAATAGACGAAGGAAAGATCTCACTTTGAAAATCAATATTTAGAGATTAAATTTGTGTTCTGGCAAATCACATCCACAAAGCTAGACAGGTACTATAAACTTGTCAACAGAGTTCTTAAGATCTATGTGGTTGACATTTTTCCACTTCCCAAGTTATTTTCACAGCCTGAAATGGGCCAGTGCAGGTTTGCCATCAAGTCCTTTGGCGTAGTAATAGGTGACAAAATCCAAAACTGTTGTTTCCTTGTACAATGGAGGATTGGAATCTGATGACAACTCCTTTATTGGACCATAAAGGATGTTGGTTGGCTGAAAATCTGTTCTGAAGAAGCATGCCACCGATATTCTTGGGCCTTTCTGGTTAGCCAGTACTCTGTGCTCAGCACTTTTGAACTTGTCATTGGATATAAGCTGCTCAAATACAGTAACAAAACTCAAATGGTGCTCAATAGTTTCACTAGAAGGATTTTTTTTCTTTCCTATTGGAAAATGTGTTTGTTGTACGCAATAAGACATAGAATATACATTCATTTCCTAAGCATGCGTAAAATTGTCAAAATTTCAACTTTTAAAGCTCCGTTGTCCTTGAGGGGACACTCAGTATTTGAGAGCTTGGATTCCCAAATTGGTCAAAGGCCATCAAAGATTTGACTTGTTGCAAACTACGGATTTTGATGATCATTGAAGAACAATTCATTAAGCAATCTAAACGGATGGAAGAAATCGATTCTACCTTGTTTGTTACTGTTCTGCTTACCTGCAAAAGGTCACCAAGGTTTATTACTAGAGCACCTGTCACAGGAGGGATGTCTATCCACATGTTTTGGTGAAAAACTTGAAGGCCACCAATGTTATCTTGCAGAAGGATAGTGAAGAAATCAGCATCTGAATGTGGGGTGACTCCCAGAGTTTTGGTAGGCTCCGGGCACGCAGGGAAGTAATGGCACGCCAGGGATTGACCTTGGGCACAACCCATGTCAATTAAGTGATTTGGCTTGAGCCCAAGTCCCTCTAATAGCAACTCAAAAAGGGTAAGACCCAAACTTTTAACCTGTACCGCATACTCGCTAATTATCTTCCTGGAAAATGCCAACATCATTTATACTATCAGAAACTAACAAATTTAATCAAGGGAAAAAAATTATGTTTAAAAAAGAGTTGTCATATGACCGGAAGATGCAGCTTTGGTTGGATGCATAGTGTGGCTGGTAAGACAGTTTTTCCGATGATGCAATCAATCAAGTTTTTAACTGCATTGGATTGCTATAATGTAATTATGAATGTAATTAAGAATGGAAAGACAAAATCTGCTATCAAAACTATGCAATGTGTGGCATCTAATTCACTGCGTTCATGTAACTTTTCTGTTTTCCTTTTACTTTCTGGCAGATTGACGAATGTTGGATATAGAAATAGGTCAATCAGGTTTGATTCTGGTATAGAATCATGCATCTTGAATCAATACATCTCAAGTTTGCTTTTACAATCCGGCCAACCCGATTGGGCTAACTATTTCCAATACCGATAACAACCAAAGAAACTTACCTGCAAACTGCTGGCAATTCATGGGGATCAGGGGAATCCGGTGCCATTACACAAAACAGTGTATCCCTCCAATTTGCAGCTTTAGACTGATAAAGATCAAAGTTGCTGTTGAACCGCACCTTCCTCTTGGTGTCACGCGAATAAAACTCCATCTTAACCTCCTTTGGCTGCTCATGAAACCTTCGCGACCCATCAATCATCTCACTCAGTACATCATCAGATATTCCATGGTTCACAACTTGAAAGAATCCCCATGTCTCCGAAGCTTTTCGAATTTCTTCAATTATTTCGTTTCGTCGCATTCCATTCTGATTCACGCCTTGGAGGTCTATAATTGGGATTTGGAGACAGGCTGCTGCACCTGAATGTGATCTCTCAGGAAAAACTTCATCTTGCGTGACAAAGATAGATGGGATTTTCTCAATCCCTGCCTCCACAAGACCCTTAACTCCGGCTTTTGATTCGTCAAAGGCCTTGAGTTCCATTTCTCTATCGTAGTTTGATCCTTTAGCAGCTGAATTCATTGGCAGATCCATGCTCAACAGGCTGAACAGTTTCTCGTTTATGCTGTTCGAATGATCTGTAGCTGGTGGCTTGAAACTTTGAAGGTGTCTAGATGTCTCTTGAGCCGTAGAAGATTAGGATGTTTTATTACGCAACTGCCAGGCAAAGTTTGAAGAAGCACTGATCATAGAAAGCAATGGATAGTGGACCACAGAGCTCTGCTCGGCGAAACTGCATCACGAAAAAAAGACTGTAATTCTTAATAATTTTATTACATGACTATATATTTAATAATATTTTTTAAAAAAATTAAAATTTAAATATACATAATATCACTTTAAACATACTTAATATTGCTCTTCAACCTTAATTTTCAAAAAAAAAAAAGAATTTTAAAAACTTTTTTTTAATCATACACTTTTTTCCAATCCTTAAGGCCCACAATTTGGTGTGCGGGTGCATAAATATTTGGTGGAAAGAAAATCAAGGAGTTGACTTAAGTTCTTCGGACTGCCCTTACATATTCCAGATTTTTTTATCCCAGAAAATATGTTAGGTGAAATTAAAATTATTATTTTTAAACGACTATTAATATTTTTAAAATATAAAAATAATAAGTGTAAAAATATCAGTATTAATTTTAAAAATAACAATCACAGTTTCAATTAAAATAAATCCCAAAACAAAAATCACTTGAAAAAGTGAGGTAAAATTATGTATATCTAATCATTTCATACTTGACACGATATTTTTTTTTATCAAAAAAAAATTTGTCACGGGTGTATTTGTCATCGGATCTGCCGGCTGGACCGAGAATTATCCGTTTTATACCTATTTAACTTCACCTATAAGAAAAAACCCACTTCTCAAGTACTATTAAGACTGCGCGTGATTCTTTTAAGTCGACCAAATGTTACGAATTATAAATTGGAGCGCTTACGCACCAGACATTGTTGGGCTTCTCAGAGGAGGGTAACGCCTCAAATGCAGCTCATGAGATTCGAACTAGAATCGAAAGTGAGGAAAGCACGTTGATTAACTAACTAGGCTGCCACTTCAGATGATTACTTGACAAAATAATGGTTTAAGACATTTTTTACTAAGTTTATTTAGCTTTTTTGTGGTAATTAGACGTCAGTCAATGTTTTCAACGAGAGTCTTAACAATATTTGATTGATCTGTGTGCTTAATATCTCGTGGCTATCAATCTAATTCACAAATAGAGAGTAATGACTATAAAGGAAGAATTGTTCTTATTTGAAAGAATGAATGATTTTTATTTTGGTTCAGTTTTATTGAATTGTGATGAGTAATACAATTTCTCGCTAGAATTTCTTATAAGAGATCTTTTTTCCTTGTCCCACAATTATATTAATTTTTTTTAATAAATCTCATACTTTTTTTTTATATAAATCTCACACTCTTTTTCAAGAATTAAAATTTTTTAATTTTCATAAATTCTACACTTCTTTTTTAGGATTAAAATTTTTTTATTCTCATAAATTTCATACTTTTTTTTAAGAGTAGAACCTCCCTTTTCTTATATTAGAAATGAGAACTTTAAATTAGAAGTTCAAATTCATAGTAATGTACAAACCCTAAATTTGAAGGAAACATGAAGTGTAAATGTCAAATTAAAGTTGAACAAATAAGGGCTTCCAGCCTGAGGCTTTTAGTGTCATGTGAAATGAAGAGAAACCTTAACTTAAAATAACTTAAAAAGAAATTCAGTGATGAACAAGAACAAGAGGGGATGGCAGCGAGGAGAAATTGAGAAGAAAAAACAAAATATAGCACGTAACATCAAGGTTGTAAGAACTGAATTGGTCGCTGAACTTGAAAGTTGAGAGGTTCAATTAGTTCAATTGATTTAATCGGAGTTGAATCGGTAAAATTGATATTTAATATTAAAATGTATAAAAATTTAATATTTATATACGTTATATGAAAATATTTATGTATAAAATGTAAATATGTAATGATAGAGAATAAAATGTAGGTGTTTTTTTTTTAAAAAAAAATGTAGGTGTTAGATATAAATAAATTTGTATATAACATAAATTATATTCAATGCCTTTTTATGTTTTTTTTTTTACTCACAATTCCTTTCCCTTTTATGTTGAAACTATTATGATGAAAAGTTATAATAAAGATGGCCTAATTTTAAAATTCTAGATTACATACGCTTTCGAATTTTCTATTTGATCCGAAGATGAAGGAGGACAGATATAGTGGGAAAAATTTTTGAATTACGGAACCTAATCTCCACCACTAGCACCCTTGCACGTGTAATGTATTGCTAGCTGTTGAAATAATATACAAGTATAATTGGGGGACATAGAACTACGAACAAGCGCATTGGGGGTAGTGATTGCAGCGCACTTTTCCAATATCAAGGTTTAGAGTTCGAAATCCCCCCAACAATAGGCGTTGTTCAACTTTTCCAGTAATTTTGCTAGGTGATGTGGCGAGCTCATGTAGTGACACGTTATTAGATTCAGATCCAACTGAATCGTGAAAATTGGGACTGATTCAACCGGTTCACAGTTGAACCAGGCGGTTCAACGATTTAACACCGATTCTGAAATTAAGCAGTTTTTAAGTGAAAATCAAATAAAAAATCAGATCGATTCTCAGTTTAATCAATTAAACTGACCGACCTGGTTTGGTTTTAAAAACTATGCATAACATAAGTGAAGAGGAAAACGCTATCCAGTTTGCTTATATATATTATTTGGGCCACAGGCCCCTGCATTAATTACTCGGAATCAAGAGAGCCCAATGTTATTGTGTGACAGTCCTGGTCCAGTGGGCCAAATTTCATAGCCTTTTTAATTAGTCCATCGAAAATCCTCCACGTGGCCCGCCCTGTTGTCGCAAACTTCAAATCATGATCAATTCATCTTCTAAATGTTCTATACACTTCCGTTTCCTACATTTCAAATTTACTACTAAAAAATCAAAACCCCACGAGATTAGTGAATCTTTGAGCTTATTTTTTCCCATTCTTATCGTTGACACTTGACTGGGTGAACATAAAAATCTCGTTTTATCTCGAATCCAAAACTTGATTCAATAATTTTATTGTAATTATAAACTTTTGTTTTTTTTTTCTTTTTATATCAAAGCAATCCTTTTACATAAAGACATAAATAATCAGTAATTAATCTGTTAGTTATTAATGTTAAAGGTGAAGAAAATGACAATTCTAAAGACATTACAAGAAGATGCACATTACTCCACTTAATCTCACATTTATGTGGGACATTAATCTCCCATTTATGTAAAAAAATTTATGTGGGAGTAGTTTTGTGATTAATTAGAGCTCAGTTTGGCCAGACCCGTCCGTTTGAACAGATGTGGGCACGAACAACTACGGTTCATTTTTGGGTTAATGATGAACGGGCCATTCTATTTCCTAATGACATGATAAGTATTGCATTTTGCAGGCTAATGCCTAACGGCAGGCTCTGTTTATCAACCAGCCCAAGAAGCTGACATGTGTGCATGGGCATAAATGTGCGATATGTATCAATTGGATTGTTTTTTCTCGGCTGTGGCAGTTTAGGTTGATGTGGAGCCTGTCCAACACACCATCACGTGACAAGCAGGTTGTCTACGTGTCAGCCAACGTTAAGCTTGTCAATAAACTATACCTTAATTAGTATTTAAATTATTTATAAATATAAAGATTTTAAATTAGAATTTTAGTTGAAATCAATTGAAAAAAAAAAAAAGAGAAAATATATATTCATTATAACCTAACAATAAAATCCTTCAGAATGCTGGAAATTCTTCAGGAGCTGGAGTTCCATAATAAAAAGAACAGTATCCTTCCAATCTGTAGCTTCTGCCACACAAAGATGATAGTTTCTAATGAGCCTCACCTCCTTTGCATCTTAATGCACATAGTGCTCCATTTTCACCAGCTAGTTAGACCAAATTAAATTAAACAGTTTGCCGATCAGCAAAGTTCAGTGTACTTAATTAAGTTTCAGCATGGTTGTGGTACAAGGGTCCATATCAGCATAAATGTTGCAGGATACAATAAAAATCATTCAACTGTCCATTCTAAGTAGTTCACTCAAGCACTGAAAATGTAAGTGTGATTTCCAAATGTAGCATGTGGACGATTGCTAAAACCTTAATTGCTGAGTTAAGGTCTTGTTGGAGTTGCAAATGATGAGTTTTAAGGTAATGCAAAAAACTCTCACATAGATAAGGAGTGTAGAGGGCAAGCACTATATAAATGAAATTAAAAAGACTTATTTTCAAATCAATTGATTTTGATAAAGATGTAGAGTTCATGCCTCATTTGTTGGTTGCTTGTTCTATATACCCGTGACGTGAGAGGTTAACCCTGAATCCCGAAGTCTGGATATGCAGAAGCCAAGCCCAAAGAGTGGAAGAAAATTCTGAACGTCATATGAGCCCGTGTATTCCATATGTACCGAAAAATTCAATATGGTATCAAAGCGAAAATGATTTTAAGAGACCTGTGAATGATGGATGCATCCGTTGAGAAACTAAGCCCGCATCAATAGTTAGGTAGTTGTGTTGGCATATCTTGAGAAAAAGCAAAAGCCCAATCCACCGTGTAGAGACTCATACCAAAGGGGGAGTGTTGAAGTTGCAAGTGATCAGTTTTAAGGCAATGCAAAAAACTCTCACATGTATAAAGAGTGTAGAAAGCAAGCATTATATAAATAGAGTTAAAAGACCCATTTTCAAATCAGTTGGTTTTGGTAAAGATGTGGAGTTCATGACTCATTTGTTAGTTGCTTGCTCTATATATTTGTGATGTGGGAAGTTACCCCGAAATCCGGAGTTCAAATATGCAATAGCCGAGTCTGAAGAGTGGAAGAAAATTTCGAGCGTCATGTGAGCCTGCGTATTCCGCATTAACATTGTGAGTCCGCGTATTTCACATGCGCCGAAATTCAACAATTCTCAAAAAGATGGCTAATCTTTGCTCTATGTTTTTGTTGGTTTTGTGAGTGAAGAAGATGAATAAGTGTTAGAGCTGCAAACGCAGCAGTGAGCTCCTAAGTGGCAGAAACTGAAACTGCAGTAAGGAGAGAAAGAGAAGGAGACCTATAAACCATTTGTGATAAAGGAAAATATGAAGAGACATGATGTTATTCAGAGTTCTTAATTTTTATTGATATATTTGCTCCATTATATAAGAGTCTTTTACATGAACAAGACATTACAAGAGGCATGGTTCACAATATTTAGGATAAAATTACAAGCGAAGATAGTTTAAGAAGCAATCAAGTGCTTCTTTATGACAAATAAGGAAAAAAAAGAAAGAAAGGGACAGCAATACAACCTGCTTCGAGTTCATTACATAGAAACCAAACCAAACTAGTTCTTGGTTGGAATTTAACCTCTTCCTTGATTAATAACTAGAAATGACAGCAAAAACACAAAGTCTTTCAACTTGATCTTTTGACAGAAATGATGATTTGACCAGCAAGGAAGCTAGGTTTCCCAACAGTTTTCCCCTCTTATTTAGCATTATGCAACCTGAACTGATTAAGCGTAGGGATGTCATCGTAAAATAACTTTAAGTAGAAATGAGCAAAATAGTTCCTCTGCAGAACTTCCTGGTACAAAGGAGGATTTTCATGTGACACCAAATCCTTTATCGAACCATAAAGCCTATCCGATGGGCGATGACCGTTTGAAAAGAAGAAAGCCACTGATACTCTTGGGCCATTATGTGTAGCCAGCACCCTGTGCCTGGCACTCTTGAACATATCATTTGATATAAGCCGCTCCAACACAATACTAAATTAGATAGCTTCAAAGAGCTAGGCCATAAATGGTTTCAGCGTTAACAACATAAGGGTCGGTAAATAAATTCAAATGTGTTGTGTTTACCTAAAGAAGGTCACCAACATTCACTACAAAAGCACCAGGAACTGGAGGGACATCAACCCATTGATTTTGGCAACGAACCTGGAGGCCACCAATATGATCTTGCAGAAGAATAGTAATGAAAGTGGGATCTGTGTGCTCAGAGGCCCCCAGGGTTCGATTGGGCTCAGGGCATGCCGGATAGTAATGGCATGCTATAAAGTGCCCTTTAGCACAGACAATGTCAATTAGATGGCTAGGCTTGAGACCAAGGGCCTCTAACAGAAGCTGAAAAATGGTAAGTCCCAACTCCTTGACGTGTTCTGAGTACTTGATCAATATCTGCCTGTGGACGGACATTTGTGAGCGGAAACTGGTCTACCCCCATCGGGTTCACGCATTTGCAATTCTAAACCAAAGGAACTTACCAGCAAACTTCTGGGAATTCTTGAGGATCCAGGGCATTCGGTGCCCTTACACGAATCAGTGTATACCTCCAATCTGCAGCTTTAGACTGATATAGAGAAGTGTTGCTGATGAACTTCACCTTCCTGTTGCGGTCATGCGAATAAAGCTCCATCTTAACCTCCTTTGGCTGTTCATGAAACCTTCATACCTCATCAATCATCTCACTCAGTACATCATCAGATATTCCATAGTTCACAACTTGAAAGAATCCCCATGTCTCAGAAGCTTTTCGAATTTCTTCAATTATTTCATTTCGTCCAATACCATTTTTCACGCCTTGGAGGTCTATAACTGGGAATTGGATACTGGCTGCTGATCCTAAAGGCGATCTCTCAGGAAAAACTTCATCTTGCCTGACAAAGAAAGATGGAATTTTGTCAATCCCTGCATCCACAAATCGCTTAACACCAGCTTTTGATTCGTCAAAGGCCTTGAGTTCTTTTTCTCTATTGTAGCTTGATCCTTTTTCAGCAGAATTCATTGACAAATCCATGTTTAACAGACTGAACAGGATATGACGGGAATTTATTACTTAAAGCCAAGCAAAGTTTTAATAAGCACACCTACAAGCAGCTAACCTTGAGTGGACTTGGAAGCTGCATTCTAATAAACTCACTCAATTTAGGATACATTTCCCCTGGCCTGACTCTCCTTTCCTCCTCTCCGCTCCCTCTCTCTCGGCTTCTCGCTTTCCCTCTTCTCTATGTTTCACTCTCTTCCGAGCCACCCTTTATAACAAGGACAAAAGTTTCGGCCCGCACTGTGCAGCCGCACAGGCCATGGGAGGAATTGCACAACATTATTAATAAAATACAAGCGTGTTTATAATTTGTGTAAAAATATTTTTTTTAAAAAAATTTAAAAAATTTTATTTTTTTAATGTATATTATATAAAATTTATACTTTAAAATTTTAAAATAATATTTATCTAATTTTAAATTTTAAATTTATTTTTCACATTTTATGAAAAAAAGTTATTTTAGCAGAGTATAGAACCACTCTCTTACAATAGAAGGGATCTTAAACGATGTAAGGAGCTTTACATGGTCATCATTGGTCATCACATGGCCATCTCTGCCTTGATCGGTCATAAACTCTTTTTGTTTTTCAACAAACCATTGATCAAAACAATAAGACCAAAAAACCGCCAACCACAAGCCCCATTATTGATTTCTCTACGATAAGAAGAAACAAAGTGTAGATACAAGAATCTGTAATATGGAATCTGAAATTAAAAATTATAATCTTCAGATAGTTTTGAGTGGCGTGTCAAATATTACTCAAGAGAAAATAAAGTCTTGATTGCACTTGTACAGATTTAAAATTAAGAAGAGAAAAATGTATATGCAATTTTATTGATTTTTCTTCAGTAAAATTTAATCAGTATAAATCCTTAAATATTATTTTGCAAGGATAGTTATGCATAGGACACATCCATTCAGACAATCAAACAATTAAGTTCTAATTGTTCAGACATCACTAATAAGACAGTTAATTTAGGGTTAATATCAAAAAATAGCACCATCTTTATATTTTTTTACAAATCTAGCATGATTTTTAAAAATTAACAAATTTAGTACAGTTTAATTATTTTCTTAGAAATTTAGCACAACATTTAACAATTAACAAATCTATCACAATTTAATTATTTTCTAACAAATTTAGTACGTTATCAGTTAAAAATAATCAATTAAAAGTAACTGAATCCATTAATATATATATACGACACATCTACGTTTAAATCTAATACAGTTTAAAACCTCTAAATATCATATGTGTATATGTGAATACTGAGAATTCGATTATTTTTAACTGACAGTGTGCTACATTTAGTAAAAAATAATTGAACGTCTAAATTTAGTACAATTTAAAATCTCCAAATATCATATGTGCATATGTGTATATTGGGGATTCGATTATTTTTAACTGACAGTGTGCTAGATTTATTAAAAATTAATTAAACTGTATTAGATTTGTTAATTATTAAACGTTGTGTTAGATTTGTAAAAAAATAATTAAACCGTATTAGATTTGTTAGTTTTTAAAAATCGTGTTAGATTTGTAAAAAAATTCAAAAATAGTGTCATTTTTTGATATTAACTTGTTAATTTGATAGGAAAAATTGTAGGAATTTAATTAATTAAAAAATTATTAATTAATTATATAATAAATTATCATGTGTCACGTGCAAAGTGTTAAATGCGCCTCTGCGTCACTTGTATTTGTCTATAGTCTTTCCTTTAGGTCAATTATACATATGCCGAATGCCAAGTGTTCACATATACAAGGTTTTAAAACGTTTTTCTCTTTTTCACGTAAGATTCTTTAGTTTTCATTTCACTTGTTCCTTTTGAAATTACACTAACATAAAGAAAAATAATAAAGTGTACATGGCATAACTCATAATATTTTCAAACGTCTCTACATATTAACTTAAATTTTTAGATGAATTTAAAATTCTCACACTTTATTTACAAATAATGGACCGGAGGGCTCTGCTGGGCGAAACAGCATCAAGAAAATGAAGTTACAGTGTAATCCCGAAGGCCACAAATTGGTGCGCTGCTACATAAATATTTGAAGGCAATAACACAAAGATTTCAGGAAATTTACATTTGTCATCCTAAAAATAAGGTATATTTACAACTGACATTCCCTAATTTCTTTAATTATAAAAAACATATTAACATTTCTTTGCGGTTACAAACAATATACTCCGTTAAATGACCGTCAGTGAAAATTGATTATAATTACAAAATTACCATTATGAATGACATAAAAGTCTAAAATACCCTTATGAAATGTCTAAAAAATTGTTTGTCTTATTCTTCATACCCAAATCACGCACTGTAACCCTAATTTCTTTTCATCAACCATTGTTCACAGCTGCAGCATCGTCATTGTTACCCTTTCTCCTTCTCTCCTCCTCTAAGTCCATAATCCCAAAGAGAAAAAAAAGAAAAAACAAATCCACAAATCCAAAAAACCCATCAAAATCCATTATTTTTCTTCACATTCTCCACTGATTTCTATGATTTTGATGCATCACCAAACTTTCCCAAAGATTCTAACTGCATAAATTAAAGTAAATTTCATAAATCTTTCAATACCTCCAACCTCAAGGACTGCCAACCACCTCAACACCACTAACACAAGCACCCTACCTAAAAAATCTCCTCACCAGATATGAGATGCCACCCAAATCCGACTGGCAAAGCCCCAATCTTTCACCAAGAGGGTCCTCAAGCACCACCACAATCCCCACTGCCACCACCTCCACCACTACCTTGCAGCCGAGCCACCTACATCGACTCTACCTCTTTGAAATGTGCTGCTTGTGGCTACCACTGTAACTTCTACCGTCATGAGTTTGAGGAATTCCCTCCCTCCTTAAACACCATCACTACAATCGAATACTAACCTCCCCACTGCCATTACCCTCTAGCATCGTTGTCGTCGCCCCCACAAGCCCCACAGCAGGACAGAAGCCCCAATTTAGCCTCTCCCCTACCAATCTCCTCCCATGAAATTCTTATGAAAATTTTAAACCTTCCATTTCCCATGAAAATTCTTTTTAGTTTGTTAGCTGTTAAAAGTGATCAAAATTTTATTTTTGTGTTTTGGTTTTGGTTTTGGTTTTGGATTAAGAGAAAAGATGAAGATGGAGAGTGGCTGAATTATAGAATAAAATTAGAGTTTTTGAACTTTAAAATATATATGAGGCTATTATGGTTAATTTACACTTTTCGTTTTAGTTGACTAACGACTGTTAGTAAGAATATGTTTTTTGTAATTTTTGAAATTAGGGGATGTCAATTGTAAATACACCATATTTTTAAGGTGACAAATGTAAATTTCCCCCAAGATTTCACTTAAATCTCCTTGTCAAAAATCAAGATACCATTTTTAGACCCTGCTAAGAGTTTCATGGAAAAATTTTTTTAGTAAGTTTATATATTTCTTTTTTTCAGACCAGTAAAATGGAAATTGGAATTTATAGACTGTTTTGAATCGTGTATCATAAGTCACTATTTTAAAGGCATTATTCATGCTCCAATCACTGTACCAGAGCTACTTCGAATTTTCTCTCAAGATAAAATGAAGCCCTTAACTGTATTAGTGTGTACATGAAATCAAGACAGAAGAGAAGAATATGTTTTTACAAGATTGTTGGTGTACTGTTATTATTTTCCTGCAAATACACTTTATCAATATGGACCCTTGCATAGAATTAATTAAAAAGATATAGACTTGGGATATGTCTATTCAAACACAACTATCATGGGTTATTTGGATACAATTGTCAATTAATTAATTAAAATATAGTTAATTTTAATTACGTAATTTTCATTTAATTAATAAAAAAATATAGTTAATTAATTAACGTAACGATAGTCTACCTCTTATTGCGTATAAGTGCCAAGTGCACTTAAAATGAACCACGCGCGTACATGATACTTGTCTACAGTCTCCCTTTAGGTCAACTAAACAAATGCCAAGTATGTCTATTTATAAAACTTTTAAAACTTCTTTTTCTTTTCCGCATAAAATTTTATTCTTTTATTTCCTTGTATCTTTTTTAAAATACACGAACAGCTTTGAGCCTACCCATCTGATTCATAGAAAGAACAAGCAATGTCAGACCGAGGAAGAATCAATGCAACAATATTCTCGGGCCAATATGTTCCGCCGGCAACCTTTGCTTAGTGCACGCTTGCATGTTTTTTTTAATTTTTTTGTGGTAAGAAATGAGAAAGTGAGGCGGTGATTGTAGTTTTGTTAGAGAATACTATGACTCTATATCTAAAAAAAAAAAAAAGAGAAATTAAATTGTTATGATATAATTTATGTTAAGCAATAAACTGTAAAATTAACCTCACATTTAATTTTGGAGAATTTGAACTCCAGCCACATGGCAGGCTGCTCGACCCCTTGTCAATCCATTCTTGGAATGGTGGTTGATTTTTTTTTTTTTTTTGGGGGTATGAGGTGCTTCATACTCACAAAAATAAAACAATAAAAAAAATAAAAAACAAAGCAGACAAAGCCCAAGAGAGCTAAACTGATTGATTACGTAAGAACAACAAAGGGTCCAAGAATTGGAGGGACCATCAGGCCACGGATTCAAAGAGAAATAGGCTAATGAGTAGAACAAGACAAAAAAAGAAAAAAAGAAAAAAAGAAAAAGGGTAATGACGTACACAATACTTCTTCAGCTATGATCAAATGGTTGCAGAGATTACTTTGATTGTGCCCAACGGAGTCTCCTACCCTTATTCTTTCTCACAATATAATGGAATGTTGGGGGAGAAGTATGAAGCAGTCTTTCGTGTGAACGTCCTCTCAGAGTGCATGTAGTGCATTGGTTGCGGTATCAGGATCTAGTAAGCTAACAATGGTCTCGTATTGTTGTTTTATAGAGCCTCCTTCAATTTACCACAAATTTTAATTTAACTATTTATTGTTATAAATATAATTCATTCATAATATTACATTACTTAATAAATAAAGTCCATTTAAAATTTTAAAAAAAAAGAAAAAACATACTAGACCTTGGGCTTTACGATGTTGAACACTAAATCTAAAGAGAATAGGAAATATAAATATAAAATTAAAATTAAACAAATAAAAAGAGCGTCTCCGAGACTCTAATAAATGAGATAAACTGGATTATTTGAACTGGTCGAGTTTTTTGAGACCTCTAACAGCTAAATTTACATTACGGAATTCACCTACTTAAATTTGCTAAGCTTTTTTTTTTTTTAAATCAAAAATTTGCTAAGCTTCTAACGACAACACAATGCTGCAATGTAAGCACATAATAATATTACGGCGCCGGTATAAACATTTTAATTACAACTCGGTCCGGCTTGGACCGCCCGATGACAGATTTGGGCACAAACTACTACGCTTCATTTTTGTGCTGATCATAGACAGGCCATTTTATGTTATTTATTATTATTATTATTTTTATTTGAGACTCCATAATATTTAATTTATTGTATTAATTAATTTAAATTAATTTAGGTAAAATTTTAAGGAATGATAGAAGTCTTTTAATAAATATTTAATATAATTATATTTTTAAAATTTAAATTCAAAATTTTGAATTAAACAATAATAATAGACCTTTAGCGTGTCAGTACCTAATGGTTGTGCCATTTTATCTCCTAACGACATGATAAGTATTGAATTTTGCAGGCTCGAGACTGACAACAGACTCTGTTTATCAACGGGCCCATCAAGCTGATACGTGTGCATGAACATTTGTGTGCCGTATGTAGATTTTTTTTTAGGCGGCGGCGGCTTAAATTGTTGTGATACCCTTGTCCATCACACTATCACATGACAGATGAGCAGGTCTGTCTACGTGTCGGGCCAAAGTTTTACAGTCTATGAGTAATAGCCTTCAATTGAAAGATACAGGGTTCGACCCCGAGATTGCTTCCTCATCCCTTATCCTTATATATATATATATATATATATATATATATAGACACATACTGGTAAGTTATAACCCGGTATCCTTCTCATTTCTGAAATTTCTTCAGGAGCTAGAGCAGCAGGTTCCATGAAAAATTGGTTAGTATCCCTCCAATCTGTAGCTTTTCCCACATAAAGATGATGGTTGCTAATGAACCTCACCTCCTTTGCATCGTCGGGCACTTGGTAATCCATTTTCACAGGCTTGTCTCACCAAATTAAACTAAAAAATTTTCAGATCAGCAAAGTTTAGCATATTTGATAAGTTTCAGCTGGGTTGTGGCACAAAGGTCCATATCAGAATAAAGCTTCAGGATACAATACAAATCATTCAACCATAAAATCTAAGCATGGTTTCCACATGTAGTATGCATAGTATGTGGACAATTGCTAAAACATTAATTGCTGAGGAAAGGTCTTACAAACAATGCCCAGTTGCTCAAGAGACGAAGGCAATCAGGAAAATGCTGATTTCTCGCTATGGTTCTTGAGAAGATGGCCAATCTTTGCTCTGTAGTTTTTTCCTTCTTATTTAGCATAATGCAACCTGAAATGATCGAGTGCAGGGATGTCATCGTCGAGTCCCTTTGAGTAAAAATGAGCAAAATAGTCCCTCTGTAGAAGTTCCTGGTACAGAGGAGGATTGTCCTCCGACACCAACTCCTTAAGCGGACCATGAAGCCTATCTGATGGGCAATAACGCATTGTGAAGAAGACAGCCACTGATATTCTTGGGCCAATATGGTTAGCCAGCACCCTGTGCTTGGCACTTCTGAATTTATCATTTGATATAAGCTGCTCCAACATAATACCAAGTTAGATCACCCTCAAAGAGCCAGGCTACAAATAATATCAGTGTTGACAAAACTATGATTGGTAAGTAGATTCAATTATGTTGTGTTTACCTGAAGAAGGTCACCAACATTTACTACAAAAGCACCAGGAACTGGAGGGACATCAACCCATTGATTTTGGTTAAGAACCTGGAGGCCACCAATGTGATCTTGCAGAAGAATTGTAACGAAAGTAGTATCGGTGTGCCCAGTGGTTCCCAGGGCTCGATCAGGCTCAGGGCATGCTGGATAGTAATGGCATGCCATATAGTGCCCTTTAGCACAATCAGTGTCAAACAGATGGTTAGGCTTAAGACCAAGGGCCTCTGACAGAAGCTGGAAAATGGTAAGTCCCAACTCGTTCACATGTTCTGAGTACTTGATCACTATCTGTCTGCAATGTGAATGGACATTTGTGAGTGGAACTTATAAAGTATATTATGTTTAGTTCAAACTTAATGGAACAAGGGAACCAAGTATTACCTGCAGACTTCTGGGATTTCTTCAGGAGCCAGAGATGCAGCCTCAACAAAGAAATATAAACTATCCCTCCAGTTTGCAGTTTTTGAAACGTAGAGGTCATTGTTGCTGAAGAACCTCACCTTCTTTGCATTATCACGTGTGTAGTACTCCATTTTCAGCTCCTTTGGTTGTTCATGAAATCTGCATACTCCGTCAATCATCTCAGTCATGATATTATTGGATACCCCATGGTTCACAACTTGGAAAAAACCCCATTTCTCTGAAGCCTGCCGAATTTCTTCAACAATTTTTTGACGGTGAATACCATCTGTATGTGTTGAGTACCTAGCTTCTTCCTTGTTCACTGGTTCATCACTGAAGTTTGAAAGCTAGCTGAATTGCAGAAAGGTATTGACAGCAACGTCAGCAGCAAGGAAGTGAAGACTTTTGGTTAAATGTGTATTTGGTTAGCTTGTGACTAGACATGTACTTAGTCTAGTTCAAGTAATGATGTTAAAGTTGAATTAAAATGTTTTTGGTTGTGTTTAGTGGCTGTCTTTGTCAGTAAAATCCAGTTAGTGGGATTAGGTGACAGCCTTTGTCTTGTTTGAGCTTACATAGCTCAGTAGCTTTTCTTGTCCAGAAGATACAGCTGGTATAATGATGTTTTGTAAGTAAATATCTTGTACAAAAGACCCCCTTTTAAAAGGGATTCTTGTTTTGTAATGTATGTGTTGTGAAAAATTACAGCAAACAACACTATGTGCACTTACTGCAATCTCTATTTAGAAAATTTCTGCTCTTCTTCTTCTTAACAACAGTGGTATCAGAGCATTTCTAATCTTAGAGGACCTGAGATTAAGTTCTTGTAAGGAGAAAAACCAAGAGTGCACCCCCACCAAAGAACCTTTAAACACTTGAGTGAGTAAAAATGGCTTCAAGTAGCTCATTTCCCACTTCTACACCACCAGTTTTCACTGGTGAGAATTATGCAATCTGGGCTGTGAAAATGAAGGCCTATCTAAGGTCTTTGGATCTATGGAAGATAGTGGAGAATGGTGATCAGGTCACTGCCCTCCCTACTGATCCAACTGTAGCCCAGATTAAGCACCACTCAGAGGAACAAGCCAAGGTAGCCAGGGCTCTCACATGTCTACATTCTGGTGTGACAGATAACATCTTTGCCAGGATAATGGCTTGTGAGGATGCTAAGCAAGCTTGGGAAAGACTAAGAGAAGAGTTTCATGGCAGTGATAAAACTAGAAGCATTCAAGTCCTAAATCTAAGGAGGCAGTTTGAGGCCCTCAAGATGAAGGACACTGAAACAGTAAAAGAATTTGCTGATAGGCTCATGAAGATTGTCAATGAAATCAGGCTACTGGGAGAGGATTTGACGGACCAAAGAATAGTTGAGAAGGTTCTGGTGTGTCTTCCTGAGAAATATGAGTCCAAGATATCTTCTTTAGAAGATTCTAAGGACTTGAGCAAGTTCACATTGGCTGAACTAGTTAATGCTTTACAAGCCTTGGAGTTGAGAAGAGCAATTAGGCAAAATGATGCTCAAGAAGCTGCTTTGGTGGCCAAAACTAAAGACAAAGCTCAAGCTGGTTCAAAGAAGCAGGTTGAAAACAGAAAAGGAAAGAAAAAGAAGGATGAAGAGAGCAGTGGAGATGCAGAAAAGAAGAAGAGAGTTTATTCACCTTGTAAGCACTGCAAAAAGACCAACCATGGTGAAAAATATTGCTGGTTTAGACCAGATGTTCAATGCAGAATTTGTAAAAGAATTGGCCACATGGCTAAAGTTTGTAGAAACAGAGGAGATAAGCAGCAAGGTCAGAAACAAGCTCAAGCAGCTGAGAAAGAGCAACAAGAGGAGCAGTTATTCATGGCTACTTGTAATAGTACAAAATACAACTCAGATGTGTGGTTGATAGATAGTGGATGCACTCACCATATGACATATGATGCTGAAAAGTTCAAAGCTTTGGATTTGTCCTACTCTTCAAGAGTCAAAGTTGGGAATGGTGAGGTCATCCAGGTCAAAGGAAGAGGATCAGTTGCAATTGAGACTCCTGCAGGTATTAAAACCATAACTGATGTTTTATATGTCCCTGAGATCAGTCAAAGCTTGCTTAGTGTGGGGCAACTACTAGAAAGGAACTATATTTTGCTGTTTAAAGAAAAAGCATGCAAAATTGTAGATCCTTCTGGTAGTGAATTGATTTCTGTTGAAATGGTGAATAAGAGTTTTTCTATTGACTGGAATCATGTCATTAATGCTGCATACAGTGACACTATTGATGAATCTCATATTTGGCACAAGAGGCTTGGTCATGCAAGCTATGCATCACTCAATTTATTGAATCAAAAGCATTTAGCACTTGATGTGCCTGCTATAGATGTCAAAAGTTCTATTTGTGATGTGTGTCAGTATGGGAAGCAATCAAAATTGCCCTTTCCAATAAACACAGCTTGGAGAGCATCTGAGAAACTTCAATTGATCCACACTGACATATGTGGCCCTATGTCTACAACCTCTCTCAATGGAAGTAAATACTTCCTCTTGTTTATTGATGACATGACTAGAATGTGCTGGATATATTTCCTTCATCACAAATTTGAAGTTGCAGACACTTTCTTTAAGTTCAAGTCCTGGATTGAGACTCAAGCTGGCAGCAAAATCAAAATGTTAAGATCTGACAATGGGACTGAATACACCTCAGAAAAGTTCAATTTGTTTTGTGCACAAGCTGGAATTCATCACCAATTGACTGTTAGCTACAATCCTCAGCAGAATGGGGTTGTGGAGAGGAAGAATAGAACAATTATGGAGATGGGAAGATGCTTGTTATTTGAGAAAAAGCTTCCAAAAAGCTTTTGGGCAGAAGCTGTCAACACAGCTGTATATCTATTAAATAGGTTGCCTTCCAGAGCTTTAAAGGGAGGAAAAACTCCGTATGAGGCTTGGCATGGAGTGAAGCCTTCCCTGCAACATGTGAAGGTGTTTGGCTGCATCTGTTACAGTCATATACCAGAAGCTAAAAGGGACAAGCTTGATCCTAAAGCTGAGATTGGTATTTTCATTGGCTACAGTTCAACTTCAAAGGCCTATAGAATTTACAATCCAAAGACACACAAGGTGTATGTAAGCAGGAGTGTGAAATTTGATGAGCTTGGAAGCTGGGATTGGAACAAATCTGAATTGAGTGATAGAGATCAAATTCACAGCAATCCTCAGCTCTTCACTCAACCACAACATGATTTAAATGATGATGTAGCTGATTTTGATCATGAGCCTGTGAGAGGCACCAGGTCTTTGATTGATGTGTATGAGAGATCAAATGTGGCTTTACTAGAGCCAACAACATATGATGAAGCTGCAAAGTCAAAGGCATGGATGGATGCTATGAAAACTGAAATTGAGATGATTGAAAAGAATGGCACTTGGAGACTTGTACATAGACCCAAACACAAGCATGTAATTGGTGTTAAATGGGTTTTCAAAGCCAAATTGAATGCTGATGGCTCATTGAACAAGCACAAGGCTAGGTTGGTAGTCAAGGGCTATTCACAAGAGTTTGGGATTGATTACATGGAGACTTTTGCACCAGTGAGCAGGCTTGACACAATAAGACTTCTTCTAACTGTTGCAGCACACAAAAATTGGCAGGTTTTCCAATTAGATGTAAAGTCAGCTTTTTTAAATGGCAAGCTTGAGGAGGAGATCTATATTGAACAGCCAATTGGATTTGTCAAAAAAGGAGAGGAAGATAAAGTATATTTGTTGCAAAAAGCTCTCTATGGACTAAAGCAGGCCCCTAGGGCCTGGTACAGTAGGCTTCATGAACATCTATTGCAGCAAGGCTTCAAAAGGAGCTTGAATGAAGCCACACTATATATAAAAACTGCTCTAGCTGATTTGTTGGTTGTTGCAGTCTATGTTGATGATCTCTTGATCACTGGAAGTAGTGGCTCAATGATTGAGGACTTTAAAGGCAACATGCAAAGAGATTTTGAAATGACAGATTTGGGGAAAATGTCTTTCTTTTTGGGAATGCAGGTGGTTCAAACTCAGAATGAGATATTCATTCATCAACAAAAATATGCAGTTGAGGTCTTGAAGAAGTTCAAGATGGAAAACTCCAAGCTTGTGGCAACTCCTCTTATGTTAAATGATAAGCTATGCAAGGAAGACAATGCAGAAAAAATAGATGGGACCCACTACAGAAGTTTGATAGGATGCTTGTTGTATCTCACAGCAACAAGGCCAGATATTATGTTTGCTACAAGCTTGTTGTCAAGGTTTATGCAAAATCCTAGCATAAATCATTTGAGAGCAGCTAAAAGGGTCCTAAGATACATTAAAGGAACAAGTGACTATGGTGTGAGATTGATGAAAGGAGATGAGTTATCTTTAGTAGGATTTTCTGATAGTGATTGGGGAGGATCCTGTGATGACTCAAAAAGCACCTCTGGTCAGGTGTTTATCCTTGGTTCAGCCTTGATCACATGGAGTTCTAAAAAGCAAGCAACTGTTGCACAATCTACAGCAGAGGCAGAATACATTGCTGCAGCAGATGCAGTTAGTCAAGCCATATGGATCAGAAAAATCTTATGTGATCTAAAATGTGACTCAGGAAAGCCTACTAAAATCAAGGTTGACAATAGCTCAGCAATTGCAATATCAAAAAATCCTGTCTTTCATGGGAGGACAAAACACATAAGGGTTAAATATCATTTTGTAAGGGAAGCACAGCAAGAAGGTGAAGTGCAGTTGGAGCATTGCAGCTCTGAAGATCAGCTTGCAGACATTATGACAAAGGCACTGCCAAAGCTGAGATTTGAGAAGTTGAGAAATGGCTTGAATGTGAACAAGAAAGAAACTAAGGAGGAGTGTTGAGTACCTAGCTTCTTCCTTGTTCACTGGTTCATCACTGAAGTTTGAAAGCTAGCTGAATTGCAGAAAGGTATTGACAGCAACTTCAGCAGCAAGGAAGTGAAGACTTTTGGTTAAATGTGTATTTGGTTAGCTTGTGACTAGACATGTACTTAGTCTAGTTCAAGTAATGATGTTAAAGTTGAATTAAAATGTTTTTGGTTGTGTTTAGTGGCTGTCTTTGTCAGTAAAATCCAGTTAGTGGGATTAGGTGACAGCCTTTGTCTTGTTTGAGCTTACATAGCTCAGTAGCTTTTCTTGTCCAGAAGATACAGCTGGTATAATGATGTTTTGTAAGTAAATATCTTGTACAAAAGACCCCCTTTTAAAAGGGATTCTTGTTTTGTAATGTATGTGTTGTGAAAAATTACAGCAAACAACACTATGTGCACTTACTGCAATCTCTATTTAGAAAATTTCTGCTCTTCTTCTTCTTAACAACAGTATGCAAGTCCTTCAGGTCTATCAAAGGGATATTGAGGGCACAGGTCCCACCTGAACCTGATTTTCCTAAAGGGACTTCACTAGATGGCAGGACAAAGATTTAAGGTATTTTCACAATCCCAGCATCAACAAGCCCTTTCACACCAGCTTTCGATTCATCAAACTCTTTCAGTTCCTTCTTTCTATCATAATTTGATCCATTTACAGTTGAATTTAGTTGCAGATTGGAGTTCAGCATCATTTTGCTTGTGATATATCAGTTTTTTGCAAATTTTGTGCTTAATAATATTAGGATACTCTGTCAAAGAGAAGAAAAACCGTAAACATGATGAGGAAAAGACATTAATCACACAAAATTTGACAAGTAGAGACAACTGCAACACTGTGTTCCAGAATTGTTGAAGTGAACACATTGCAAGCAGGCAGCTTTGGCTTAAATTAGTAATTTCCACTTGATTATTTTGTAAAATGGCGCATAAACAGGACTTCTCTCAATTAAAGTCCTTGGAAATGAAGCAAAAGAACTGAACTAGAATCAATATCAAATTGAAACAAAATCTACGGATAAACTTCCACGCATACAGTAACTCAACTTGCTAAGTTTCTTCCAATAACACCCTGCTGCCATGAAAACACAATTACAAAGGATTATAGCAGAGACATGATTGTTGGGTATTTTTACTGATGGTATAAAATCAACGTAAAAAGCTAATGAAACTGGCATGAACCAAGAAGACTTGCCTTGTCAACGATGAAGTTTATGCCATCATGTCGTTTACTCGAGAAAAGATACGATTGATGAAGGAATGTGGCGAATGTACTGGGAATATATGGTTATAGACTTCTTGTCCTTGTCCGAAGACTGACTTTTAAGTGATGGAATATTCGGTACTCAACCTGACGGAGTTGGCCTAGAATAAAAAGAATCAATGGCCTTAGAAAATAGTTGATATTAAGCTATGGATAAGTGAATGGGCCGTGGTCCAGACGACCACTGCAGCCACTCTGGCGTCATCTGAAAGATTTTCGGTTAAGGCCCAAAACTGAGAAAACTGAAAAACAGTATACTCTTGTTCGGTGCCACCGCTCTGTTGATTGTAAGTTAATCGGGATATGCTTTTTTTTTTTTTTTTGATTTTTATTTTGACTCTTTTTTTTAAATGAGTGTAAATCACTCATAATTTTATATCATACAATAAGTAGAGTCAACTTAAATAAAAAAATTTAAAATAACATTTGAATTGTGTTAGATTATAAGTTAGTTTTATTCATCAAAAAAAGAGTAAAATTAGTAAGCACACATTTTTTTGTCCTAAATATCTATATTTTTTATATGAGTTTTAAACTTTTTAAATATTTCATTTGAAATATAAACCTTTTGATTTCTTATCAAATCAGTCTTTTTATTTTAGAAAAGTGGTCAATCTGTTAATAAATGAGTTTAACTTAATGAAAATTATTAGAAAAAGATCAAATAGATGAATTGAATATTTTTTTCATTAATAAATATGCACATTAAATATTTTTTTAATCAAGAAATGCACAAATTAAATATGCAAAGTGCATACTTTTTGATGAAAAAAATTTTCAATTAGTGTGTTTAACCTTTTTTTTAAATAGTTTTTATAATGTCAAAATCATTTTTTTAATAGATTGATGACTTTCTGTTAACAGATGGACTGATTTGGTAAGAAATCGAAAAATTTAGGATTCAAATGAAATTTTAAAAAGGTTTAGAACTCATATGTAAAAAAGTGTAAAATTTTAGGACCAATAAAGTGCATATCCCTAAGTTAATAATAAGGGTTGAACATACTGTCAAATAAATCTTAGATTTAAGTGTTATTAGAGTATTTAGTGAAGTTAAACCTACGTATGATTTGGTGCTCTTCATGTCATGATCATCGAGATTAGACACGCCCTCTAACAAGGTGACAATATATATATATATATATATATAACTTATTTAGTAAGATTTTTGAGATTTCATTCAACCCTTACAATGCTTGTTAGGTGAGATTCTAGACAATTTGCTTCTCCCACTGTTACTTATTGAGTGAAAATAAAAATCTTCGAACTTTCATATTACTTATTTAGTAATTTTGTATAGAATAACATATAGACATTACTCTATAAAAATATCAAAAAATAAAATTTCATCAATAACTGATAAAGGCAAAAAGGCCTCTATTACTCTTATACACACCATGCTTTCTGCAACAAGAAACTTTGGAAAAGGACACAACACAAAAGCTACATAAAAGAACTCGTAATAGTCAATTCGGCTTAGCAAAAGGGCTTTTCCCCTGTGAGAGTTTAGAGATTCAATTCTTGTTAAATTAATTGATAGAACTAAATGTACATTAATTTTAAGGAATTGCGAATTGTCTAATGATTGAAATTGTGGAGTTTGCTTTCTTAAAAATGTAGTGTAAATAGTCTAATTTACCTTGTACAATGATCCAGTTATAAAGTACTATCCCTAGTTCCCCACTTGCTCATTTTTGCATGAAAAAAAAAAAGTGGGCTTTATAATTGTCTTCAGGCTTGAAGTGCATGTTTTAATGTCTTGAGGCACTTTGGGCTTTGAAAGCACACTGTGCTGTGTGTCCATTTAGCCTCGTTGCTGCTGTGGTTTCAAATTTAAAAAAATCTTCAGCATGTCTTTTTTTTTTTTTTTTTGGTTCTTAAGAGGACTCAGAGCCTAAGGAAGAGAAGGATGGGGGACGTTGGCTTGAACTCCCGCCTCTTAATTGGGGATAAGTTCTGATAACTAATTGCTCTAAGGTAGCTGGTTCAACTACTTATTTTGAACTCTTTGAGCCCGTAGCGAGTGTAAAGGCATTTGGCAGTGGAAACATGTGATGTGTGCATCAACTCTCAATAAGCCATGAATCACACAGTTTGGAAGAGGAATAACAAAAAGCCAGAAAGAGCTGCTCCCCAATTTCATGCTTGATACCATTAGCAAACTTAGCTTCTTGTTGTTGTTGCTGCTGTTGTGTTTGATGTCTCAAATTTGTATGTGACTGCTGATCCTACTGTTGGTTTCTCTTTGACTTGCATATCCTTTCAACATGGCCTTTCTTGTTACAAAACCTGCACACTACATCTAGTCTTCTCCAACAGTTTTTTGAAAAATGACCAAGCCTCTTGCAGATTTCACACAAATTGTTCTCTTTACTGATCCTGCTATTTTTAGCTTCACTTTTCTCTAGCTTCACATCTATTTGCTGCTTTGAATGAGTCTTATCCTTTGTCTTTGCCATCAAGGCATGCTTAATAGGTCCATTTGAACTAAGTGCTGTTCTTTGCTCTTGAATTTGCAAAGCATTAAAAAGTTCAGCAACAGTAATATGTGGCAGATCTTTAGAGTCTTCAAAAGAAGTTACCTTGGCCTCAAACTTCATAGGTAAGCTCACCAAAACCTTCTCAACTATCTTCTGGCTTGTTATGTCGTCACCAAAGAGTCTCATTTGATTGACAGTCTTCATCAATCTATCACCAAACCCCTTGACAGTTTTTAAGTCTTTGGTCAATGCATCATACTCTCTTATTAGGTTTAAGAATCTCATGTTTCTTGACTTATTTGACAATTCAAACTCCTCGTTGAGCTTTGCCAAGCTTGTTGTGCTATCTCACAGGTCATAATTCTTGAAAGAATGCCTTCACTAACAGAAGTTTGTATGCAAAAAAGTGCTTTGAAGTGTTTAGCAACTTGCTCACTGTGATTCTTCAATTGTGCCTCTGTGGGATTTGTTGGTAGTGAAGGTGGCTCTCTTTCACTTTTAGTTACTTCTCAAAGGTCATAAGCCTTTATGTGAGTTTTCATAAGGATAGTCCATTGCACATAATTCTCATCAGAAAACTTGAATGGTGGCAAAGGATTATAGTTTGCAAAAGCCATGACAAAAAGTTACAAAAAATTGATATGAAATCTAAAACAAAAGCTCATCGTCTCAACTCATTCCCTCACTTGTTTTCTTTTGTGTTTCAGTCATAAACACAGCCTCTTTAAGATCCTACAAACCTCTGATACCACTGTTGTCAAAAGAAAGCTTATATAAACCCGAACAATGAACCTAAACGGCAAGGTAGAAAAGAGGAAATGAGGGAAAACTAGAGAGAAATTTTTGGGGTACTAAGCACCATAAATGTCATTCATTTCATTTATTTATATGATAGTTTATAGCCACTAAAACAAGTAACAAAATACAAGTGACCTATATTCTTGATAAGCATGTTGCTTACCTAATGAAATTAACCACAACTACAAGAAAAGTCCATACTTTGCATCAACTAAACCCACTAAATACTAGCTCAATCATGAGTTTACAACAAAATATCTTAAACTAGCTAACATACAACTAAACTAATAGAACAAGCAACTAAAGATTGAACTAGAACACTCCCATTCCAAAAGGATTACTTCTCTGCTGGGTTGAGGCACCAACTGTCATAACAGAAATGCTAGGAAAAGGAGCCTTGCTATGTTCAAGGACAATCTCTTTCAGCCTTGAAGGTCTATAAATGGGAATTGCATACTAGTTGCTAGACCTGAAGGCGATCTCTCAGCAAAAACTTCATCTTGCCTCACAAAGAAAGATGGAATTTTGTCAATCCCTACATCCACAAGTCCCTTAACACCAGTTTTGATTCGTCAAAGCCCCTTGAGTTCTTTTTCTCTATTGTAGCTTGATCCTTTTTCAGCAAAATTCATTGACAAACCCATATTCAATTGACTGAACAGGAGATGAAGAGAATTCATTACTTATAGCCAAGCAAAGTTTGAATAAGAACACCTACAAGCAGCTAACCTTGAGTGGATTTGGATGCTGCATTCTAATCAATACACTCAATTTAGGAAACACATCCCTTGGCCTGGCTCTTTTTTTCTCCTCTCTGCTCCCTCTCTCTTGGCTTCTTTCCCTCTTTGTCGATGTTTCACTCTCTGCCAAGCCACCCTTTATAATTAGGATAAAAGTTTCGGCCCACACTGTGCAGTTGCACAATGCGGCCATGAGAGGAAATGCAAAACATTACTAACAAATACAACCGCGTTGATAATTTGTGTAAGAATGTTTCTTTAGGAAAAACAAATTTTTTTCGAAGTTAAAAAATTTTATTTTTTTAGCGCATACCATATGAAATTTGCATTTTTAGGTTTTAGAGTAACACTCATTTAATTTTCATTTTAATTTTAATTTTTGACATTTTAGGAATATAATTACACTAAATTACTATCTACTTGCACCTTTTTTTTTTGAGTTTTTCTAAATCTAAATCAACTAGTTGGTAGAGGGCGGAATAGTTAGATAAATCAAGAATTCGATCCCTTGACTTCTCACTTACTGATATACTGTCAATACTATTTGAATTACATACTCATGACTAATTGCACTTTCTTAGTAGAATATGGGACCACTCTCTTATAATGCAAGGCATCGTAAACAATGCAAGGAGCTTTACATGGTCATTGTTGGTCATCACATGGCCATCATTGTCTTGATCGGTCATTAACTCTTTTCTTTTCCAGCAAACCATTGATCAAAACAACAAGACAAAAAACCACCAACCACAAGGCTCATCATTGATTTCTCTACGAGAAATAGAAACAAAGTGTTAATACAAGAATCTATAATATAGAATATAAAATTAAAAATTTATAACCTGTAAACTAGTTTAAGTTCGTGTGTCAAATTTCACTCAAGATAAAATAAAGCTTTGATTGCACTTGTAAAGATGTGAAATCAAGAAGAGAAAAATGTACATGCAATCTTATTATTTTTTCTACAATAAATTTCCACCAATATGAATCCTTAAATATTATTTTACAAGAAAGTTGCGTATAGGATGCATCTATTCAAACAATCAAATAATTGAGTTATAACTATTCAGAAATAACTGATAAGACCGTTGATTTGATAGGAAAAATTTTAGGAGTTTAATTAATTAAAAAATAATTAATTAATTACGTAATAAACTATCATATATCACGTGTAAAGTGCTAAGTGTGCCTATGCCCTACTTGCATTTGTTCATAGTCTTCCCTTTAGATCAGCTATACACATGTCAAGTATTCCCATATATAAGGCTTTAAAATGCCTTTGTCTTTTTCGCATAAGATTCTTTATTTTTACATTTAGTTGTCCCTTTTGAAAATACACTAACACAAAGAAAAACAATAAGGTACACGTCGTATAAATTATGATATTTTTGGACTCTGTACTTATTAACTTAAATTTTTAGATGAATTTGAAATTTTAAGACTTTATTTACCAATAATTGACTAGAGGGCTCTGCTGGGCGAAACAGCATTGAGAAAATCAAGTTACGGTGTAATCCTGAAGGCCACAAACTGGTGCGCTGCTACATAAATATTTGGAGGCAACAATACAAGGATTTCACTTAAGTCTCTTTGTCAAAAATCAAGATACTTTTTTTAGACCTTGCTAAGAGTTTCAAGCAAAATGTTTTTTAGTAAGTTTGTTTAGTTCTTCTTTTAATATCAAGAAATTGGAAATTGAAAACCAGAATCTAAAGACTGTTTTAAGTCGTTTATCATAAGTCATTATCTTTAAGGCATTATCCGTGCTCTAATAACTGCACTAGAGCTAATGCAAATTCTCTTTAAAGATAAAATAAAACTCTTGACTGCATTAGTATATAAGTGAAATCAAGACTAAAGAGAATAAAGTATTTTTACAAGAGAGAATAATGTATTTTTACAAGATTGTTGATGCTAATATTATTTTTCTGCAAAAAAACTTTATCAGTATGGACCTCACATAGAATTAATTAAAAAAATATATACTTGGGATTTGTCTATTCAAACACAATTGTCATACTGTCAATTAATTAATCAAAATATAATTCGTCAATTACGTAATTTTCATTTAATTAATTAAAAAATATAATTAATTAATTAACATAACGACAATTTGTCTCATATCACGTGCACGTGCCAAGTGCCCCTAAAATGAACTGCGTACATAAGACTTGTCTATAGATTTCCTTTAAGCTAACTAAACAAATACCCAGGTATGTCCATTTATAAAACTTTCAAAATGTTTTTCTCTTTTCCACGTGTAATTTTGTTCGTTTATTACCTTTATCTTTTTGAAAATACAGTAACACCTTAGAGCCTATCAATCTGATTCATAGAAAGAACAAACAAATGTCAGACCAAGAAAGAATCAATGCAACAATATTCTCGGGCCAATATGTTCGCCAGGCAACCTTTGCTTAGTGCACGCTTGCATTTTTTTTTTTTACTTTTTGGTAGAAAAAATGAGAAAGTAAGGTGATGATCATAATTTTTTAAAAAAATATTATGACTCTATACCCAAAAAAAGAAAGTGCGAAAAATTAAATTGTTACGATATAATTTATGTTAGATAATAAACTGTAAGTCTACCCTCATTTAATTTTAGAGAATTTGAACTGCAATAACAAGGCAGGCTGCTTAACCCCTTGCCAATCCATTCTTGGAATGGTGGTTGATTTTTTTTTTTTATATGAGCTGCTCATACTTACAGAAACAAAGATTAAAACAAAACAAAACAAAACAAAACACAGTAGATAAAGCCCAAGAGAGCTAAACTGATTGATTACGTAAGAGCAACAAAGTGTCCAAGAATTGGAGGGACCATCAGCCCACGGATTCAAAGAGAAAAAGGCTAGGAGTAGACCCAAACAGAAAAAGACAAACAAAAAAATTAGTAGCCGGAGAGTGGGAGCCAGAAAGAATGTACATAATACAACAACTCAGAGAATTTCTATAATTACATTGATTTTTTTTAATTAAAAAAACGTGATAATTTGTTATATTATATTTTATCAATTTAATTGCATAGATAATTAGATTCGTTGTATTATTAACACTTCTTCTAGTCACCTCCATCTCACCATGTATTTGAACCCAAAGAAAAAAAAAAGAAAAAGGGTAATGATGTACACAATACTTCTTCAGCTATGATGAAATGGTTGCAGAGATTACTTTGATTGTGCCCAACGGAGTCTCCTACCCTTATTCTTTCTTACAATATAATGGAATGTTGGGGGAGAAATATGAAGCAGTCTATCGTGTCAACATCCTCTCAGAGTGCATGTAGTGCATTAGTTGTGGTATCAGGGTTAGTAGGAGTACAATGGCCCAGTATTGTTGTTTTATGGAGTTTCCTTCAATTTACGAGAAATTTTAATCTAACTCATTTTTTTTTTATGAATATAATTTATTCACACTTCTTAATGAATGAAGTTTGTTTGAAATAAAAAAAGAAAAAATGATACGAGACCTTGAGCTTTCGATGTTGAACACTAATATGAAGAGAATAGGAAATATGAATGTAAAAATTAAAATTGAACAAATAAAAAGAGCGTCCTTGAGACTCTAATAAATGAGATAAGTTGTATTATTTGAACTAGTCGAGTTTTGACACCTCTAACAGCTAAATTTACATAGCTGCATTCACCTACTTAAATTTGCTAAGATTCTTCTTTTTCTTTAATAAAAAATTTGCTAAGCTTCTAACAGCTAATATTAAGATTGGCCCCGGCATAAAAATTTTAATTACAACTCTGTCCCGCCTTGACCGCCCGATGGTGAGATTCGGGCATAGACTACTACGCTTCATTTTTGTGCTAATCGTAGACGGGCCATTTTATCTCCTAATGACATGATAAGTATTGAATTTTGCAGGCTCAAGACTAACAACAGACAACCGGACCATGAAGCTGATACGTGTGCATGAACATTTCTGTGCTGTATGTAGATTTTTTTTTTAGGCAGCGGCGGTTTAAATTGTTGCGATACCCTTGTCCATCCCATTATTGCACGACGAGCACCTGTCTACATATCAGCCCAGGATTTTACAGTCTATGATTAGTGGACTTAAATTGGAAGATAGGGGTTTGAGCCCAAGTTTGCTCCCTCATCCTCCCCCACCCTTAACTACAGGACTATAGCTAAAACATTAATTGCTGAGGCAAGGTCTTACCAATGTTAACAAAGACATAAAAACACTGCCCAGTTGCTCAAGAGACGAAGGCAATCAGGAAAATGCAGATTTTCGTTATGGTTCTTAAGAAGATGGCCAATCTTTGCTCTATATTTTTTTCCTTCTTATTTAGCATTATGCAACCTGAAATGATCGAGTGCAGGGATGTCATTGTCGAGTCCCTTTGAGTAGAAATGAGCAAAATAGTCCCTCTCTAGAACTTCCTGGTACAAGAGAGGATTGTCCTTCGAAACCAACTCCTTAAGCCGACCATAAAGCCTATCCGATGGGCAATAGCGCATTGCGAAGAAGACAGCCACTGATATTCTTGGGCCAATATTGTTCGCCAGCACCCTGTGCTTGGCACTCCTGAATTTATCATTTGATATAAGCTGCTCCAACATAATACCGAATTAGATCAGCCTCAAAGAGCTAGGCTACAAATGGTATCAGTGTTGACAACACTATGATTGGTAAGTAGATTCAATAGTGTTGTGTTTACCTGCAGAAGGTCACCAACATTTACTACAAAAGCACCAGGAACCGGAGGGACATCTACCCATTGATTTTGGTTAAGAACCTGGAGGCCACCAATGTGATCTTGCAGAAGAATTGTAATGAAAGTAGGATCTGTGTGCCCAGAGGTTCCCAGGGTTCGATCGGGCTCAGGGCATGCAGGATAGTACTGGCATGCCATATAGTGCCCTTTAGCACAATCAATGTCAACCAGATGGTTAGACTTAAGACCAAGGGCCTCTGACAGAAGCTGGAAAATGGTAAGTCCCAACTCCCTGACATGTTCTGAGTACTTGATCACTATCTGTCTGCAATGTGAATGCAAATTACAAGGTATATAATGTTTAGTTCAAACTCAATAGAACAAGGGGAACCAAGAAATACCTGCAGACTTCTGGAATTTCTTCTGGAGCCAGAGCCGCAGCCCCAACATAGAAATATAAAGTATCCCTCCAATTTGCAGTTTTTGAAACGTAGAGGTCATTGTTGCTGCAGAAGCTCACCTTCTTCGCGTTATCACGTGTGTAGTACTCCTTTTTCACCTCCTTTGGTTGGTCATGAAATCTGCATACTCCATCAATCATCTCAGTCATGATGTCATTGGATACCCCATGGTTCACAACTTGGAAAAAACCCCATTTCTCTGAAGCCTGCCGAATTTCTTCAACAATTTTTTGACGGTGAATACCATCTGTATGCAAGTCCTTCAGGTCTATCAAAGGGATATTGAGGGCACAGGTCCCAGCTGAACCTGATTTTCCTAGAGGGACTTTACCAGATGGCAGGACAAATATGGAAGGTATTTTCACAATCCCAGCATCAACAAGCCCTTTCACACCGGCTTTCGATTCATCAAACTCTTTCAGTTCCTTCTTTCTGTCATAATTTGATCTATTTACAGTTGAATTTAGTTGCAGAGTAGAGTTCAGTATCATTTTGCTTGTGATATATCAGTTTTTAACAAATCTTGTACTTAATAATATTAGGATACTCTGTCAAAGAGAAGAAAAACTGTAAACACAATGACGAAAAGACATTAACCACACAAAATTTGAGGAGTAGAGACAACTGCAACACTGTGTTTTAGAATTGTTGAAGTGAACACATTGCTAGCAGGTAGCTTTGGCTTAAATTAGTAGTTCCCATTTGATTATTTTGTAAAATGGAGCATAAACAGGACTTCCTTCAATGAAAGCCCTTGAAAATGAAGCAAAAGAACTGAACTAGAATCAATATCAAATTGAAACAGAATCTACGGATAAACTTCCACGCATACAGTAACACAAATTGATAAGTTTCTTGCAGTAACACCCTGCTGCAATGAAAACACAATTACGAAGGATTACAGCAGAGACATAATTGTTGGGTATTTTTAAGGATGTTGTAAAATCAACGTTAAAAGCTAATGAAACTGGCATGAACCAAAAAGACTTGCCTTATCGACGATGAAGTTTGTGCCATCATGTCGTTTACTGGAGAAAAGATATGGTTGATGAAGGAATGTGGCGGATGTACTGGGAATATATGGTTACAAACTTCTTGTCCTTGTCTAAGACTGAATTTTAAGTGACAGATGGAATATTCAACCTCACGGATTTGGCCAAGAATAAAAAGAATCATTGGCCTTGGAAAATGGTTGATATTAAGCTATGGATAAGTGAATGGGCTGTGTCCAGACCACCACTGCAGCCACTCTGGCGTCATCTGAAGATTTTCGCTTAAGGCCCAAAACTGAGAAACTGAGAAACAAAATACTCTTGTTAGGTACCACCGCTCTGTTGGTTATGAGTTAACAATAAACGTTGAATGTACTGCCTAATAAATCTTAAATTCAAGTATTTTTAGAGTATTCAGTAAAATTAAACTTATATATAATTTGGTGCTCTTTATGTCATGATCATCTAAATTGGACACGCCCTCCAACAAGGTGACAAATTATTATATACATATATATATATAAATATATATATATATATATATATATATATATATATATATATATATACTCTTGTTAGGTGAGATTCTAGAGCTTTTGCTTCTCCCACTGTTACTGAGGAAAAAAAAATCTTTGAACTTCCATATTACTTATTTAGTAATTTTGGATAAAATAACATATAGACATTACTCTATAAAAATATCACAAAATAAAATTTCATCAATAACTAATAACGGCAAATAGGCCTCTGTTACTCTTATACACACCAAGCTTTATGCAACAAGAAACTTTGGAAAAGGACACAACAGAAAAGCTACATAAAAGAAGTCTCAATAGTCAATTCGGCTTAGTTAAGGGGCTCTTCCCTTGGGAGAGATTGGAGATTCAATTCTCATTAAATTAATTAATAGAACTAAATGTACATTAGTTTTGAAGAGTTACGAATTGTCTAATGATTGAAATTGTGGAGTTTGCTTTCTTAAAAATGTAGTGTAAATAACCTAATTTACCTTGTACAATGATCCAGTTATAACTATCCCTAGTTCGCTGCTTGCTCATTTTTGCATCCCAAAAAAAAAAAAAAAAGTGGGCTTTACAATTGTTTTCAAGCTTGAAGTGCACGTTTTAATTTCTTGAGGACTTTGGGCTTTGAAAGCACACTGTGATGTGCGTCCATTCATCCCAATTGCTGCTGTAGTTTCAAATTTCAAAAAATCTTCAGAATTTCTTCTTCTTTTTTATTTTTTATTTTTTATTTTTTATTTTTGGTTCTAAAGAGTACTCCGAGCTTGGGGAAGAGAAGGATGAGGGACGTTGGTTCGAACTCTTGCCTCTTTATTGGGGACAAGTTCCGATAACTAACTGCTTTAAGGTAGCTAGTTCCACTACTTATTTGGAACTCTTTGAGCCTATAAAGAGCGCAAAGGCATTTGACAATGGAGACATGTGATGTGTGCATCTACTGTCAATAAACCATGAATCACACAGTTTGGAAGAGTAATAACAAGAAGCCACAAAGATCTTCTCCTCAATTTCTTGCTTGACAGCATCAGCAACCTTAGCTTCTTGTTGTTGTTGTTGCTGTTGTGCTTGCTGTCTCAGATTTGCATGTGACTGCTAATCCTACCGTTGATTTCTCTTTGACTTGCATATCCCTTCAACATGACCTTTTTTGTTACAAAACCTGCACACTACATCTGATCTTCTCCAACAGTTCTTTAGAAAATGATCGAGCCTCTTGCAGATTTCACACAAATTGTTCTCTTTGTTGCTCCCACTATTTTGAGCTTCACTCTTCTCTGTCTTCATCTCTACTTGCTGTTGTGAGTGAGTCTTACCCTTTATCTTTACCCTTATTTTTATTTTTATTTGTCCCTTTTAAAAATACACTAAACATACAAAAAAAAAAAAAAAAAAAAACACTAAGGTACACATGCCATTAATTCATAATAATTTTAGACGTCTCTACTTATTAACTTAAACTTTTATGTAGGTTGGAGAATTGAAGACTTTATTTACCAATAATTGACTAGAGGGCTCTGCTGGGCGAAACAGCATCGAGAAAATGAAGATACGGTGTAATCCTGAAGGCCACAAATTGGTGCGCTGCTACATAAATATTTGGAGGCAACAACACAAGGATTTCACTTAAGTCTCTTTGTTAAAAATCAAGATACCATTTTCAGACCCTGCTAAGAGTTTCGTGCAAAACGTTTTTCAGTAACTTTGTTTAGTTCTTGTTTTAAGACTAGTAAAATGGAAATTAGAAAGTAGAATATGAAGACTGTTTTAAGTTGTGTATTGTAAGTCACTATTTTTTAGGCATTATCTGCTCTCCAATAACTACATTAGAGCCAATGCAAATTCTCTTTAAAGAGTGAAATTAAGTCAAAAGAAAAGAATGTGTTTTTCCAAAATTTTTGGTACTGATATTATTAGTCTGCAGAAAAATTTTATCAATATAGATCCTTAAATAGAATTAATTAAAAAATATAGACTTGGGATGTGTCTATTCAAACGCAACTGTCATGCGTAGTTATTTGGATACAAGTATCAATTAATTAATTACAATATAATTTGTTAATTATTTAATTTTCATTTAATTAATTAAAATATAATTAATTAATTAACGTAACGATAATCTATCTCGTATTACATGCATGTGCTAAGTGTGCCTAAAGTAAACTGCGTGCGTAAGACTTATCTATAGACTCTCCTTACTAAACTAATGTCAAGTATGTCTATATTTTGTTCTCTTCTTTCCTTCACCTTTTTGAAAATACAGTAACACCTTAGAGCCCAACAATCTGATCCATAGAAAGGACAAACAATGTCAGACCGAGAAAGCATCAATGCAACAATATTCTCAGGCCTATACGTTCGGCGGGCAACCTTTGCTTAGTGCACGCTTGCTATTGTTTTTTTTCAATTTTATGGTGTAAGAAATAAGAAAGTAAAGTGACGATCGTAATTTTGTTAAAGAGTATTATGATTTTATATCTAAAAAAAATTGTGTAAAAAAATTGAATTATTACAATATAATTTATGTCAAATAATAAATTATAAATTTAATATTACATTTAAATTTTGGAGAATTTGAACTCCTACTCATAATTTTAAAAATCGGACCGGACCGGCCGGTCGGACCGAAAAACCGGTGAACCGTAGGTCGGACGGGTCCGATTTTCTGATAAAATTGGAATAGGAAATGAACCTCCCAAAAACCGGTAAACCGGCCGGTCGGACCGGAAAACCGGTGAACCCAAAACCGGTGAACCGGCCGGTCGGATCGATGAACCAGTAACCAGGTCACCTGGATCAAAACAACGTCGTTTTATTTATTTTTTGGATTAAAAATGAGAATAAATAACACTTATTTATATTAATAAAAAATGTAATATTTTTAGAATATATATTGATTTTATGATATTTCTTTTTAGATATGAATATTCGATTAATAGTTTTATAATATTTTATTTTTGATATTTATATTTTATTAATTTATTTAATTAAAAAATTATCATAAATATCTTGTATTTTAATTTTATTTTAAATTTAAGTAAACTTATATTCTATTTTTTATGATTATACTCATTATTTGTTATTAAAAAATAAAAAATTATAAGTATTAATTATTATTTTATCAAATCAGAATTGACTCGTCGGTTCAACCGTCGATTTTTCGATTAGACCACTAAACCACTAACCCAATTTTCTCACCAATTCAATAATCAGTCCGATTTTTAAAACTATGCTCCTACTACAAGGCAGGCTGCTTAGCCCCTTGCCAATCCATTCTTGGAATGTTGTTTGATTTTTTTTTTTTTTTTTGATATGAGCTGCTCCATACTTACAAAAATAAAAAAGACAAAACAAAAGCAGATAAAGCCCAAGAGAGCTAAACTGATCGATTACGTAAGAGCAACAAAGAGTCCAAGAACTGGAGGGATCATCAGCCCACGGATTCAAAGAGAAATAGGCTATGAGCAGACCCAGACCAAAAAAAGAAAACTGAAAAAGATCAGTGGCCTAAGAGTGGGGGCTAGAAGAAGTGTACAGAATGTAATAACTTGAAGAATTTTTGCAACTGCATTGATTGTTTTTATAAAAAATAACGTGATAATTTATTGTATCATATTTTATTAACTTAATTATAGAAATAATCAAATTCATTATGTTATTGACATTTCTTTTGGTCACCTCTGCCTTACTATGTATTTGAACCCAAAGAAAAAAAAAAAAAGAAAAAGGGTAATGATCGTACACAATACATCTTCAGCTATGATGAAATGGTTGCAGAGATTACTTTGATTGTGCCCAACGCAACGGAGTCTCCTGCCCTTATTCTTTCTTACAATATAATGGAATGTTGGGGGAGAAGTATGAAGCAGTCTATCGTGTGAGCATCCTTTCGGAGTGCATGTAGTGCATTGGTTGCGGTATCAGGATCTAGTAGGAGTACAATGGGCCAGTATCGTTGTTTTATGGAGCTTCCTTCAATTTATGAGAAATTTTAATTTGACTTTTTTTTTTATAAATATAATTTATTTATAATCTTACACTTCTTAATGAATAGAGTATGTTTGAAATAAAAAAAGAAAAAATGATACTAGACCTTGAGCTTTTGATGTTGAACACTAAATTTAAAGAGAATAGGAAAAATAAATGTAAAAATTAAAATTGAACAAATAAAAAGAGCATCCTCGAAGACTCTATAAAATGAGATAAGCTGGATTATTTGACCTGGTGGAGTTTTGACGCCTCTTAACAGCTAAATTTACATACCTGCATTCACCTAATTAAATTTGCTAAGATTTTTTTTAACTTTAATCAAAAATTTGCTAAGCTTCTAACGTTAACACAATACTGTCGTGACCTTCTAATTCAAATGGTATTGACAGAATGTCAGCAAGTGTGAGATCAAGAGTTCGAACCCTTAATCTCTCCAACTGTCCCTCTTCCCCCAATCATCTCTCCAACTGTCCCTTTTCCCTCAATCAATTGGTTTAAATTTAAGAAAGTTTTGAAAAAAAAAAAAACGTTAACACAATGCTGTAATGTAAGCACATAATAATATTAAGACTGGCCCCGGTATAAAAATTTTAATTACAACTCTGTCCCGCCTTGACCGCCCGATGGAGAGATTTGGGCATAGACTACTACGCTTCAGTTTTGTGCAAATCATAGACGGGCCGTTTTATCTTCTAATGACATGATAAGTATTGAATTTTGCAGGCACAAGACTAACAACAGACTATATTTATCAACCGGCCCATGAAGCTGATACGTTTGCATGAACATTTCTGTGCCGTATGTAATGTTTTTTTTTTTTAGGCAGCGGCAGTTTAAGTTGTTGCGATACCCTTGTCCATCACACTATCGCATGACAAGCATCTGTCTACGTGTCAGCCCAGGTTTTTACAGTCTATGATTAGTGGCCTTCAATTGGAAGATAGGGGTTTGAGCCCAAGATTGCTCCCTCATCATCGCCCACCATTAACCATAGGACTATTAGCTCTACATGACCAATATATGTATAGATATATATATACTTGTAAGTTATAACTTGGTAAAATCCAGCTCATTTCTGAAATTTCTTTAGGAGCTAGAGCATCAGGTTCCATGACGAATAGTTTAGTATCCCACCAATCTGTAGCTTTTCCCACATAAAGATGATAGTGCTAACGAACCTCACCTCCTTTGCATCGTCACGCACTTGGTAATCCATTTTCACCAGCTAGTCACGCCGAATTACACTAAAAAATTTTCAGATCAGCAAAGTTTAGCATATTTGATAAGTTTCAGCTGGGTTGTGGCACGAAGGTCCATATCAGCATAAAGCTTCAGGATACAATACAATCATTCAACTATACAATCCAAGCATGGTTTCTACATGTAGTATGCATAGCATGTGGACAATTGCTAAAACATTAATTGCTAAGGCAAGGTCTTACCAATGTTAACACAGACATAAAAACAATGCCCAGTTGCTCAAGATATGAAGGCAATCAGGAAAATGCTGATTTTTCGTTATGGTTCTTAAGAAGATGGTCAATCTTTGCTCTCTATTTTTTTCCTTCTTATTTAGCATTATGTAACCTAAAATGATCGAGTGCAGGGATGTCATCGTCAAGTCCCTTTGAGTAGAAATGACCAAAATAGTCCCTCTGTAGAAGTTCCTGGTACAAAGGAGGATTGTCCTCCGACACCAACTCCTTAAGCGGACCATAAAGCCTATCCGATGGGCAATAACGCATTGCGAAGAAGACAGCCACTGATATTCTTGGGCCAATATGGTTAGCCAGCACCCTGTGCTTGGCACTCCTGAATTTATCATTTGATATAAGCTGCTCCACCGTAATACCAAATTAGATCAGCCTCAAAGATCCAGACTACAAATAATATCAGTGTTGACAACAGTATGATCCGTGAGTAGATTCAATTGTGTAGTGTTTACCTGAAGAAGGTCACCAACATTTACTACAAAAGCACCGGGAACTGGAGGGACATCAACCTATTGATTTTGGTTAAGAACCTGGAGGCCACCAACGTGATCTTGCAGAAGAATTGTAATGAAAGTAGGATCTGTGTGCCCAGTGGTCCCCATGGTTCGATCAGGCTCAGGGCATGCCGGATAGTAATGGCATGCCATATAGTGCCCTTTAGCACAATCAATGTCAACCAGATGGTTAGGCTTAAGACCTAGGGCCGCTGACAGAAGCTGGAAAATGGTAATTCCCAACTCCTTGACATGTTCTGAATACTTGATCACTATCTGTCTGCAATGTGAATAGACATTTGTGAGTGGAAATTACAAAGTATATAATGTTTAGTTCAAACTTAATGGAACAATGGGAACCAAGAATTACCTGCAGACTTCTGGAATTTCTTCTGGAGCCAGAGCTGCAGCCCCAACATGGAAATATAAAGTATCCCTCCAATTTGCAGTTTTTGAAACGTACAGGTGACTGTTGCTGAAGAAACTCACCTTCTTCGTATTATCACGTGTGTAGTACTCCATTTTCACCTCCTTTGGTTGTTCATGAAATCTGCATACACCGTCAATCATCTCAGTCATGATGTCATTGGATACCCCATGGTTCACAACTTGGAAAAAACCCCATTTCTCTGAAGCCTGCCGAATTTCTTCAACAATTTTTTCACGGTGAATGCTATCTGTATGCAAGTCCTTCAGGTCTATCAAAGGGACATTGAGAGCGCAGGTTGCACCTGACCCTGATTTTCCTATAGGGACTTCACCAGATGGCAGGACAAAGATGGAAGGTATTTTCACAATTCCAGCATCGACAAGCCCTTTCACACCAGCTTTTGATTCATCAAACTCTTTCAGTTCCTTTTTTCTATCATAATTTGATTCATTTACAGTTGAGTTTAGTTGCAGATTGGAGTTCAGCATCATTTTGCATATGATATGTCCGTTAGTAATAAATCTTGTGCTTAATAAGATTAGGATAATCTGTCAAAGATAAGAAAAACTGTAAACACAATGAGGAAAAGACATTAATCACACAAAATTTAAGAAGTAGAGACAACTGCAACGCCATGTTCCAGAATTGTTGAAGTGGATAACATTGCAACCAGGCAGCTCTTTCTTAAACTAGAAATTCCCAATTGATTATTTTGTAAAATGAAGCATAAACAGGACTTCCCTCAATTAAAGTCCACACATACAGTAACTTAAAATACTAAATTTCTTACAATAACACTCTGGTGCAAAGAAAACACAATTACAAAGGATTATAGCAGTGACAGAATTGTTGGGTATTCTAAGGATAGTTTAAAATCAACATAAAAAGCTAATGAAACTGGCATGAACCAAGAAGACTTGCATTATCAACCGCGAAGTTTACGCCATCCTGTTGTTATGCTCAAGAAAAGACATGATTGATGAAGGAATGTGAGGAATGTACAGGGAATACATGGTTCTAGACTTCTTATCCTTGTCCGAAGACTGAATTTTAAGTGATAGATGGAATGTTCAATTCAGCCTCACGGGCCAAGAACAAAAAGAATCTATGGCCTCAGAAAATAGGTGATATTAAGGTACGGATTAGTGAATGGGCTGTGGTCCAGACCACCACTGCAGCCACTCTGGCGTCATCTGAAGAGTTTCGGTTAAGGCTCAAAACTGAGAAAACTGAGAAGCAGTGTACTCTTGTTAGGTACCTTACCCTGTTGGTTGTGAGTTAATGGTAAGTTCAATAAACCTTATATTCAAGTGTTATTTGAGTAGTTAGTGAAATTAAATTTACGGATAATTTGATACTCTTTATGTCATGATCATCCAAATTGAACTGTCCTCTAACAGGGCGACAAACAATAATAAAAAAAAAAACACGTACTCTTGTTAGGTGAGGTCTTAAACCTTTTGGTTCTCCCACTGTTACTTGTTGAGTGAAAAAAAATCTTCGAACTTCCATACTACTTAAATTAACAATGTTGGATAAAATAGCGTATAGACACTACTCTATAAAGATATCAAAAAAAATAAAGATTAATATATAAAAATATCATCAATTTTATGTAAAATAATAAATTTAATATAAATTTTAAAAAATAATAATTTATCTCTCTTAAAATTTTTTTGTAACAAATTTAATACGTTATAAAATTTTTTAAATAGAATTTATCTGTTTCAAATTTCAATGATGTGATACTAATATATATAATTATCATATTATCAAAACAGACACATTTCCATAAATATATGTTCGAAACTGACAAATTCTATTTATATGAATTCATTGCGTACTAGTTTTATTACAAAAAAATTTAAAGAATGATAAATCATTACATTTTAAAATTAGTGCTAAATTTATTATTTTAAAAAAAATTAGTGATATTTTTGTATATTAACTCAAAAAATAAAAGATTAATATACACAAATATTATTAATTTTAATTAAAATAATAAATTTAATACTAATTTTAAAAAATAACATATTACCCTTCTCTAAATTTTGATATGCCTAAAAGTGATTTGGAGTTCACTAGACGTTTTGATTATTGCAATTCTCTCTCTCTCTTCTATACGTGTGGAAAATATCACACCAGTTGTTCAATGTTGCACTGGCAGTATTCAAATTTATCCAAGACATCAACTTCAATTCCACCATGGTGCAGTTCAGCATGGATGCCTCAATCCTCCAGTATCTGACCACAATCTTCAATGACCACAGGTTGTGAAGTCACCCCACTTTGACTGCCCACCTTTTACATTTCCTTAACAACACTATAGCCATCAACCACTTTACCAAAGACAACATGCTTCCCATCAAGCCACTGATGTCTTCTCGGTACAAATGAAGAATTGGGAACCATTAGTGTTTGGTCCAGCATTTGCCATGGAAAGAACACCAGGCCCAGTATGCTTCAAACTAAAGTTTTCATCTGCAAACTTCATCCCATAAATAGATTCTCCTCCAGTACCATAACCCCGCGTGAAATCTCCACCCTGACACATGAAGCTAGGGATAATGCGGTGGAAAGTTGAGCCCTTGTAGTTTAGCGGATTTCCCAATTCCCTTCTCTCCCGTGCAGAGGGCACGAAAATTTTCAGCAGTTTTTGGAGTGACATCAGCAAAGAGCTCCATCACTACTCTGCCAGCTTTCATTTTGCCAACAAGAATGTCGAAGAAAACCTTTGGGTTTGACATCTTTAAAAAACCAAATTAAGACACTGCAAAACATCAAAACAGAAACAACAACTAATCTAATTTAACAAGATTGCATATAATGTTGACTACTATCACCAAAGCACACTTCAAAGACAAATCAGAATCAGAGAATTCCTTCCACCTTCCCAACAAACTTGATTTTCAGCCCTACAAAACTTCAGGAGATGAAAATTCATCCCAAGGTTTGAGATTCACAGTCAAAGACATAAACAAAAAAATCACTCATGTCATGCTCAGATTCCAGAAAAAAATAGAAAATACAGAAATAAAAATAATAGCATTATTTAATACAAATTGCACATAATAAGTCTCCGAGTGGAGAAAAAAATGTAGCAATTTGTTCGAGGCCTCATCAAAACAAGAGATTTGGTAGGCACGGAGAATTGCCATAATTATAGCCAACCTTCAATGCAAATTACGCCATATGTGACGCCCTTGCTCTGCAAATTGGCTTAATTATAAGAGTTCCATTACACAACGCAGCCAATCTGAGGGGAAAAAAAAAGTGACACATGTACTCTAAATATTAAATCAATTGAGAAGACAAGAAATATAGCAACTTGTTCGAGGCCTTATCAAAACGAAAAACAGATTTGACAGGTACGGAGAGTCGCTACTGTTATCGCCAACCTTCAATGCAAAATTCGCCATTTTTTTGACGCCTTTGCTCTGCAAATTGGCTTAACACAATCTAAAAAGGTGACAATAACAGTCCACTCTACGGTCTACACAACAGAAACATTTATAAACATATGCCTAGATTCAAACATATATATATATATACATACAAAAAGCAACCAACCCAGCCTACAAACTCACAAATACACCCATATAATACAAAATAAGCATACTCAAACACTCATATATACACAAACAATTAATGGGGTCGGAAAATGTACATCATCCAATACCAAACCCACCAGCAGAACAGTGACTTATAGCAAAGGGGTTTTCTTTTTAATGGATGATTTACAGTATTGCACAGGTTTTGAGCTCACAGATCTTTAGACAAGTATCAGCTGCAAGCCTTCGATGTGTGCTTTTACACACACAGAGACACACAAGCATTTGTCTGTCTATTGAAAAAAGGCGAAACCTTTATTGATCAAAGACCCAAATTCTTAAAAGGGTTAGCATGAAACAGGAAGCAGAACAAAGAAGTGCTCACCTTTGAATTGAGAAGGGGCCTGGCGATTCTGCTTGAATGTACTGCAAGGGTTTTAACGGCATGTTATATAGGCTGACCAGAGGCGTTTCAGGGTTTTTCTTAGATTACCCTTCGTTTGCTATGTCACCCTTGATCTTTTCGTAAAATTCATTGCTCCCCTCGAACTATTGCTTAAATTCACGTGTAATTTTCAAATTCCTTACTTTTGTCTCCGGAAGAGGAAAAAAAAAATAAAATTAGTAAGACTTAAAATTTGGGTCCGATTGTTTAGATTCAGAGTATTTTTTTAGTATACTGAGTTTTATATTATGTATTAACTTTATAGTTTATAATCATTTTAACTTTTTCTAACATTCTTGTTTCAATATTTCAAATAAGAATGATTGATATTTTTTTCCGCCTAAATTGAGTTAAAATGAATTTATCGTGAATTAAAATTTTTTTTAAAAAATTAATAAATTAATAAATATTATTAAATTAATTATGTATTTTTAATGTATTTTATTAAAAATATTCATGCAGCTATGTTCTTTCACTTTCGAGCATACTACGTCATCGGACTAATAGGGCCTGCAGCAAAGTCGATCTCATTAATATGGTTAGCCCTTTTCAGCAAGCCATCTTGCATACATAAGTTCGCGGAAAGATAGAAAAGGAGATTGATATTTGCAATCTTCAAAACAATGGGAAGCTAGATCAGAAATTGGGATAGATTGTGCTCCTAGATTGAAGAGGAACCCAGAACCCCAGTTGGCCTTTTGGAGTTCTCAGAGTAATAACAATACATGTTTCACATTTATGCCACCAAAAAATGTTCTACAATGTAAGGCGTGTTAGTTGAACTTTTAACAACCAATGCGAATTTTTCTCCTCTTTTTGTATCAGGGTAATTCCTGCTTCTTATCACAGTCGGTGACACGGTATTCAATATTAACCAAGCCATTGTTCAGCCCGGCGATCTCCACTGCCACCAACAGAATGCCGAATACTGATCTTCTCGGTGGAATACTTTTCCTGAAGCCATTCAAATGCAGTCACATCCAGTTTCCCAGTTACAGATTTCCCTTGCTTCCGGCGCATTTGTTGTTCTCGTATGGAAGCCCAAAGTTTTTCAATGGCATCCCTTTGTTGCGATGTGAACCTTGCAACATTGTCGAAGGCATGCTTTACCAAAATGTCTATCACTGTTTGGCACCTAAAAAAAAAGATTTGAAATTCTTCATTAAAAAATCTAGTTTATTATGCTGTTAAAAATGTATAAATATGAGAAGTTTTCAGCAACCAGCATAGAAGGACAAACTTTTACCATGGAGTCTTGTAACGCCGTGCAGCAATCTCTAAACAACTAGTCAAGGCTTCTCTCTGAGATCTAAGGAATCTCTTTGAGTCTTCCTCCTCTTCCTTTTTAATCTTTGCTGCTGTATCTTTCTTTCCCTTTGGCCTTTCCTTCTTCGATATGCTTGGAATAAAAGCATCCAGCCCAAATGGATCAGACTCCTTCTCGTTATCTTCGGCTGGAGCACCCAGAGATGAATCCTGATTTCTCTCACCATTTACGTCAGTTGTTCCACTTTCATCCTTTAGAGCAGCAGCTTCCTCTATGTCATCATCCTCCGTTGCAATAGGAAGCTCAACGATAGCCTCTTTTATTCGTGTAGCTGTTTTTGAGAACTATGAAGGTCCAGAAAACCATTTACAAAAGCAATTTTCAGACAATGTCAATACAACAAATTTCCTATTCCCATGATAACATAAAGTTCGCTCAAAACAAAGAAGTCAGAACATAGAAGAAAGAAAAGAAAAAACGACAGACATGCAAGGCAGTGATTGCTAATTATTGGCCCGTGCTTTACTAAATTAAGAAGCCATGAACAGCAATTTATTTCTAAAAGTTACCACATCAAATAATATAATGATAAACGGTGATGCTAAAATAAGTATGAGCAGTGTCAAGATCTGCTATGCAAACTTTGCAATGAGATCTAATAGAACTAAAGAGCGTACCACAAAGCTGTCATCAGTGAACAAGTCATTTGTTGCCACTGCTCTAATTGTCCATGTAGCTAACATATGCTTCTGCCTTTTATTTAGGAACTGCATGAAAAAGATAAAGTCAGATAAGCCTCTAAACTTCAAAGCAGAGCTACCTTCCAATTGACAAAATGAAATTTTGCACTACGTAATGTGCTTACTTCAGATGCATCTTGAGCTGCTGAGAACAATGCATGATAATCTGCCCGCACAGAAGGATCAGTACAAGACGTGTCTGAGGACATTGCAGCCTCAAGTAAAGCAAAAAAATGGTCGCTAGTTCCCGGCTTCACACTTCCAGCCTGAATCAGCTGTATGGCAAGCTTAGAAGCCTTAGCAAACTTTGTTGGATTCTTGATATGCGATGCTATCTTCTGCATCGCCTCTATAACTTGCGCCTCCGATGCATCAGTTGTGGTTTTAAACCTCAACCGCTTTGATGAACCAGTGGATTTTTCAGTTGCAGTTTCTGGGAATTGTACTAGACAATTTAGATTCCATTTAAAAATATTTACCAGTTTCAAAGCATTAAAGAAGAACTCATATGGGAGGAGAATCACAAGTATCAACAAGTTTTTACAAAAGCAATTCATTACCACAGCGCCATACCAACAACTGGAGTTCTTTCTACAGCAGGTCCTAGGTGGTGAAGTTTATGTCATCCCAATAATTCTAATTTTATTATCCTCAATAATTCTATGTTTCAGGCAAGAGAGCCATGGCAATGAGGGCCATGCTAGCAACTGGGATTTGCCCCTGAAAGGTATTCCTCGCCATCAAATAAAAAATTTTAAGTTTTGGTTGCCTTTTTCTTCCACTACAACAAGTCAACATAACCCGCCTATGAATTACAAGAAACAAAAACACAGCGACCTAGCAAACATAGTAAGAATAACCTAAGAACCTCTTAATCCGATGCGGTTCCTAAAGATGCAAGAAAATACATAAATATTCAGACAAAACCCATTCTTGAAGCCAATTTAACGATAAAAACGTAGACTTTATAATCTCAAAACCACATAATTAGAACTCTACTGAGATTGAAAAAAATGCTTCTCTAGCTTCACAATTAAAAGATTCCACCTTCCTAAACAGATCACAAAACAACAACAACCCCACAAAGCAAAACCGAATAAATATATCTGGAAAAGAGAAACCCATGAACAAGAATCAAAAGAGGCAATAAATAACTCCATGAAAGAATGCAAGGGTGGGTCTTGAAAAATTTACCATCTTGAACTTGTGGGCTAGTTTCTAGGGCTTTGGGGCGCTTGAGGGCGCTTTTCAGAACTGGGTTTGGAGGTGCTGGGGCTGGAGATGGCTCTCTTGCTGCGGTGCTCTTCAATGCTCCTCCACTTTCTTCTAACTGCTCTTGATTTTGTTGCTGTTGATGAGATGGTGGTGGCAGGCCTTCAAACAAATTATCACCCATCTTTTCCTTCTTTTGTCTCTCTCTCTTGGAAGTTGGGATTGCCACAACCTTTGAATGATCTGATGATCGAGAATCAAGATTCTGATTTTATAGATTGCAGCTTGCGGATGCTTTTGTGCTTAATTCAGTCGGTTTTTTTTTTATATTGGTTAAGATTCAGTCGTATTTTTTCAGGAAGAACGTGCTTTGCTCGTTGGAATTAGGATTGGGCCTAAACAATCTGGAGCCTTTTGGATCAGACCCATTTCTTGATTGTTTTTTAATCCGTTCATTCCTTATTTAATGGTGGAGTCAAATTAGTTTAGTTTAGCTTTTTGGGCTTTGAAGAGGCCTATACTTAGGTTATAGTGCAAAAGATCGACTAGAAGAGAAGTGGTAATGTACTTACTTAAAAAAAAAAAAAAATGGTAATATATCAGAAAACGTTAGTGTGGATGGTAGGAGTTCGTCACCACTTAACTAGATGTCTCGAGTTCTTAGAAATACAGTTGCGTTAAATACTTGCTAGAAGACATTTACCACCCTTTGAGATCTTATCCGGGTCGGTCCAGATTAGTCAACTCATTGGACTGGATACTGGACGGTCTCAGGCTAAAAAAAAGAGAAATAGTAATGTAACCAAAAAAAAAAAATAAAGAAGTGGTAAAGTGGCCGACTGGATGGTCAATTATGCCTCTAACTTGCTTTTGGGAGTTCACATATTTACTGACCTTCAGCCTAATGTGGCACTCATGCTTCAGCAGGACCTTTATGGGGTTGCTTGGCCCCGAACGGTGGCCTCTTAAACTTACCATCATCTCACTTGTTGTACTAGCCTATGCCTTCCATCTAGACGAAAAAAAAAAGAAGAAAAGAAAAAAAGAGAAGTGGCAAAGTAAAGACCGCACGGGATTCAATGAAAGACCAGAGAGAAGTGGCAAAGTAACCAAAGTGAAAAAAGAAGAGAAGTGGCAAATGGACTAATTGTGTGTTGGTTCAATTGATACTTGAATTAGTCTAAGGTAAATTTCATTTGTAATGTGAGGAGTTTGAAACTTAGTAAAAACATATATAGGAAAAATTTTTAATTGTTTGACATGGTCACAAAAAATTATTGCTAAAGTATTTCTAATCTCAAAATTTCTCAACTTCAAAGTGGTTGCTCACTCGATAATCATAAAAAATTGGGAAGTGGCAAACGGTCCATTGGGTCATAATTGGGTTGAGAATTTCAGGCGTATTATATTTTAAGTTGATCAAGTTTTACGCACAGTATATCTCAATTATCTTAATTTTGAATTTATCGAATTGTAAATATATTAAATTTTAAGTATTATGGGTTTTAGAACGAGATTATTTAAGTTTTAGATTATTCAAAATTTAGGTCATTCTTAGATTAAGTTAGTTAAGTTTTCATTCATTTGGATTTGAGTGTTTCGAGTTATGAACTATTATTTTGGTATATTTTGAGTTATGAATTATCGAAGTAAGGGTTTTAATCGATGCAACTTGGATCGAATTAGATAATTTAGATCGAATTAAGTTATTTTGAATTAGGTCAGGTTTTTAGCACCTCTAAATTTGATTGTGGGATTTTTTTTTTTTTAAATGCATGGATACAAAGATATCCACCAATGACGTACTCATTCATATTTTTAGGGGAGATCCTACTTTGCTAAATCAGCAATACAAACAAAAACAAATAAAGAATGTAACAATACAAAAGAATTTACAGTTGCATGCAAGAGAAGAAGACAAGGAAAAATAAACAATAACAAACAAAAAAGATTTGAAAACTAACTAGACAATAGAATGTAAAATCCTAGATATAACCTAATGACCACCAAGTTATAACTTAAATATAAGATTTGAAATTTGAAATCCAAACCTCATTATAGATAAACTCTCTTCAAATCCAATTAGACCAAAAAAAAAAAAAAAAAGTAAAGTGTGGTGGCTGGAATTAGGGCTGCAAACAAATCAAGCGGAGATGAGTTTCATCTTGTTCAGATTTGACTTAGTAAAAATTTATCCAAGTTCAAACTTAAGCTTTGTTTGACTTGAGCTTTGATTCTAAGGCTTGAATTTGATTTGATAAAATTTTATCGAGCTCAAGTCGAGTTCAAACTCGAGCTCAAATTTTGATTTTAAGACTTGAACTTGACTTGATAAAATTTTATCGAGCTTGACCTCGACTTATCTATAAAAAAAAAATTGTGATTAGAATAAGTTGGGTTTAAACATAATATCAAGTTCGAACTCGATTTCATACCTAACTTGACCCCATAAGAATAGCAAAATCCCTCTTCTTCATTACATATAAAAACATTTATTCTCAAAATAAAAACTTCACTAGATTAATATCATAAAGATCAAACAAGTATTAGTTCAAACAAATTTCTAATAATACATTTAATACCTTTAAATGAATTTTAGACAATACATTTATCAAATTTTAAACAAATTGTTCACAAGTTTAAACGAATTGAGCTTGCACTTATTGAAGCTTGACTTGTTAAATAAACGAGCTTAAAATTGAAATTTAATTATTATTTAATTAAGTAAATAAACAAGTTTAAGCAAGTTTTAATTGAATCGAATCATTAAACTTTTAACGAAAAGTTGGTTCGTTTGCAGTGCTAATTGAAATCTTACAAAACAAGTCCTTTAGATTTAATTGTGTAGTGGCAGTTTTCAAAGGGCTAACTAAAGTGTCAAGTATGAATGTAATTAAGTTTATAATTTACAAATTAAAGTACGAATATATTATTTAAATAATTGATAAATTAATTCTATGTAGAATCTTCATGATTGGAGCACAAAGATTTGGGAAGAAAGCAAGTCGGCGAAAAATTGGTTAAAAAAGGATATCAAATGTTTGCCATTACTTCAAGAGACTGATTGACATAATGACATGCAAATATGCTAGATGACTATAAACCATAACAACTAAATTCTATGTCTACAACAAATGATACATTTTCTTCTTTATCTTTATTAAATTTTAACATCTGAACAATTTTAGGTTTTATTCAACAGTCTAAGATTTTAAGTTGAATGTTTTTTTCAATATATTTTTTTTTGTGTTAGATTTTAATATTTAAAAATTATATTAAACCTCAACTAATCCGACTTGAATTGAAAAAGACAAATTATGAGATAAAGCTCTCCTATTTCTCAAATATATTGTGAGAACCTTTCTCACCAAAAAGTCAGTGTTCTAAACATTATCCTCATTCTTTTGATTAAAAGTGATTCTTTTTTGTTTTGAGAAAAAATATATGTCTTGTGAAAAAATTGTCAAAGGAATTTTTATAATGCAATAAATTGAATTTTTTTTGTAATTAGATGAATTCATCGTGTAATGAGAAAAAATAAGATTTTTTTCCTTTTTTCCCTCGCACTTGTAATCAACGTGATTGCTTAATAAATTCACGTAATTGTGTTACAAAATCCTTTTCTAAAAATTTTCTCCTAACATATAATGGAGCCTTTTTTTTTTTTTTTTGTTAACACAAACCAAAAGAAGAGTGAACTTTGTCTATACTTTCAATCTAATGGGAATTTGCACGATGAAGCGTGGTAAAATTTAACGTTTGATTCATTTTTCTGTCTCACCTAATATATTTCTTTCCGTTGACAATCGAGAGTTATTTTTTATTTGATCATATTTATTGGAGAACAGTCGTGTGCCACTGCCATTGCTATGAAAGAAAGTATATAGGCAACACAAAGATAATTAAAAATGAATTAAAATTCCTAAAGTCTAACATCAGATAACAAATTTTGCTTAGGTCACCAAATGCAATACAAGCAATTCAACAACAATTTCGCAATATTTTAACCAAGTTATTATTATTTATTGTTACATTCACAGTAAACATCTGGTGCATGTATCACGTATCATTATATTAGCATATCTCATATTTATATATTAAAGATTTCACACAGCACACGAGAGAGACGTGCATCCCACCATTCTATAGTTTATACTAAGAGTACGCAGCCCCACATATGCATCCCTAATTCCCAAGGTACTTATCATTTCCTCCATAAAATATATATGGACATAGGTAAATGGATGTCAGACAAATTAATATGGATTGATGCATTGAATTATAATAATTATTAATCTTGTATTTTTAGCCTTTGATTACATTATTGCAATTCACGATTAGAATCGCTAATGTGTATACTTGTAATAAAGGCATAAAATATAAAGCATCACTACATAGATGTAGGGATGTGGAATGTAGATTAATAAAGAGTTATTTGTATACACATTATTCATATTCATAGTAACATGCACAATACGAGGGAAAAAAAAAAAAGAAAAACCTCTAAAAGTTTACAAACTTGTATAGGTGTCAAAACGAGTTATCGGGTTGGGTTTGGGTTGGGTCACTTCGAGTTCGGGTCACTTCGGGTCGGGTTACTTACTGGTCAAGTTATCTTCGCGCCATTTTGGGTTGGGTCACTTCGGATTCAGGTCGGATTCGAGTCAACCCACGGGTTGGCCACCTCATCAAAAATGATGACGTGACATTTTTTATTAAAAATTTTAAAAATTTAAAAATTTCAAAAATTTTACTAAAAATTTTTAAAAATCAAAGAAAATCATATGATTAAAAAATAATTGAAAATTTTTCTTTTAAAATATTTTAAAAAATTAAAATAAAATTTAAAACTGTATAAAAAATCTCAAAATATTCTAAAAAAATTTATAATTAAGATTTATATTGAAAATAATATAATCTATAATTTTTATAATATAAAATATGCTAAATTTTTTCATTTTATTTTTTTGTTCCCTTAAGAAAAAAAAAAGTTCGGGTCAAACAGGTCGGGTTAGGGTTGGGTCGGGTTTGACCCAAAAAATTTCGGGTCATTCGGGTTCGAGTCATTTCGGGTTAGACCGTCCTTCGGGTCGGGTTCAGGTCGTATTTTTTCGGACGGGTTCGGGTCAATCCATCGGGTCGGGTCAGATTTTGACACTTCTACAAACTTGTGATTAAAGTTCATATCTAATAAATATATCAATAATGTACATATGGAATAACTACGTCATTATTGATCTGCGTATGTGTCCCCCTATTCACGTAATTTTTTTGTAAAAAATATATGCTCAACACTATTTTAGAGAATAGATAGTATGAAAATAAAGAGAGAGATGTTGACAAACACCAAAACCATATTATACTGGGAAAAAAATACAAGACCTTTGACAAAAGCCCCAAATTCAATTTCAAAGCAAACGCAAAACACACATCCATATGCACCCAATAATATTCATCTAAGATAGGAGGCTCTTTAGGTCCATTTTCTATCTTCTTTCAATCTCAAGTCTCTTGTGCTCTCTCTCTCTCTCTCTCTCTCTTTTTCTCTCTCTCTCTCTGCTTTACTGCTAGGTTCATTCTTTAGGTTTCTATATATATAGCAGCAACTAGCTACCTTTCTTTGTTCCTTTCTTTTGAATGATTTAGATGATTCTCAATTCATTCTTGAATTTCCATCCACTTCAAAGTCCAGACAGTCTACATGTGTGCTATGTTCTAATTCTTGATCTATAGATGTATTTAGATCCCAAAAAAAAAAAAAGTTCTAATCTTGGGGTTGATTGATTGATCCTTGGTGTGTTGATCACACCTATAGCTTGTTGTTTAATTAGACAGCCATGGCGAATCCATGGTGGACCGGGCAAGTGGGGTTGTCCGGATTGGAAACCAGCTCATCATCATCTCCCATGAAGAAGCCAGATCTAGGTATATCCATGTCCAATAGCAAGAGAGAAGCAGAGGGCAGCATGGGAAGAGAAGAAGACCAGGAAGATGAAAGAGAGCACAGCGATGAGCCTAAAGAGGGTGCTATAGAAGTCCCCACTCGCCGGCCAAGAGGCCGGCCGCCGGGATCCAAGAACAAGCCTAAACCTCCCATTTTTGTCACTAGAGATAGCCCTAATGCCCTCAAAAGTCATGTAATGGAAATAGCTAGTGGGTCTGATGTTGTTGACAGTTTAGCTTGCTTTGCAAGGAAAAGGCAAAGAGGAATTTGTGTGCTTAGCGGAAGTGGTATGGTTACTAATGTAACCCTCAAGCAACCATCTGCATCTGGAGCTGTTGTGGCACTTCCCGGTAGATTTGAAATTTTGTCGTTGACCGGAGCTTTCTTACCGGGACCGGCGCCTCTGGGGGCGACCGGATTGACTATATACCTCGCCGGAGGACAAGGTCAAGTTGTTGGAGGTAGTGTGGTTGGATCACTTGTAGCATCAGGACCTGTGATGGTGATTGCAGCAGCTTTTTCAAATGCCACTTATGAAAGATTGCCATTGGAGGAGGAAGAGGAAGGTAGCGGCGGGACTCAGGCACATCCTAGTGGCGGCAGCGGCGAAGGTGGCAGCGGAGGAATGGGGGATCCAGCTACATCAATGCCCTTATACCATGTGGCTCCAAATTTGGTGCCCAATGGTGGGCAATTGAGCCATGAAGGGTATGGATGGGCTCATGGAAGGCCTCCCTACTAAGAGAAGTGATTTAGGGATTTGGGTTTTGGAGATTAATCTAATCTCATAGTGCTAAGCGTCTGGGAGTCAACTAGGTAAGTTAGTGAAGGAATAATAAAGAAAAAGTGATCATCTGTATGACTGTTTGTGTCCTGTAAATTTCATTTTACTACTTTGGCCATGTGCTTTCAACTTCCAAAATTCCATGACTTTTTCTTTATTTTCTGCAATTAATAGAGTTTAATCTAAGACTGACTGAGACTTTAAGTTCCGAATTCCCATGTCTCTTGATTTGAGTGAATTTTAGTGTGATTCTATAAATTGAATCAGGTTATGGATGCTGCAATCGTTACAGTTCCTGAAATTGGCCTTGCCAAAGTAAATCAATATTAACTGTATGCTTCCCTCTATGCTTGACCAAGATCTTATTGTGGTTATAATTGGTTTATAATCCTCCAAGTTTATGTCTAGACATCCAACGTCCATTCGAGCCTAAGAAAATCCTTCTTTCTCTTTTTCCTGATCATCATCACTATGCTGAAGAATTCCAAATATATATGGAAAACTCTCAAAAGTTTCATTACCATGAGACCATTGCAAAGAAAAAAAAAATGGTATCATTTGTGACTGGTGTAGTATTCATTGATTGATTACTCCACGGTGATCTTAATCTGATGATCACGGATTCGAATATTAAAAATAACCTCTTTGTAAAATTAAAACAAAGACTGTGTACATCAATTCTTTTGTAAATCCTGAAATTGTAAAAGTCTCGTACACTAAGTTCCACATATATATATATATATATATATATATCTGTGTGTGTGTGTGTGTGTGTGTGTGTGTGTGTGTGTGTGTGTGTGTGTGTGTGTGTGTTGTAATCTGGATGTCATAGAACATTATAAAATTTTGTCTTTCGTCAAATCTTCAACGGTGATTATAAGTTCTAAGTGTACTTACAGTACATAAGCTTCAATAAATGATACATACATGATATAATTTAATATTGTCAAAAACATGCTCATGTCAGCTATGTAGTATCAGAGGTGATAATTGATAACTAAATGTTAAAAATGAAGTGACAGATATGGGAGTAATTTTCAATTTTATCTTGGCATTGCAAGGAAAAACTACTGCAAGAAGGAAGAAAATATATGATTATGAGGCATTGCATATTCCCTTTCAGTCTCAATCAATTGTTAAGACTAGAAGCAGTTAGTATGCAGAGTTTATATATTTCTCTCTTATGTTTGAAAGCCATAAAATAAGGAAAAGGGGTGACTATGCGATGTGTCAACAGTAGTTGGTAGCGGTGACGGCAGTTTTGGTGAAGGTGGCAACTCAACAATATTGCATGTACAATACTACAGTTTGCTCTTCATTCCATTTTTATATTATTGTTATTATTATTGTTATTATTATTATTATTATTATTTCTTCTGAAGAACATTCTGTTTGAAAGGTAAACTTGTTTGAAAGTGAAAGCTTCCTTGTTTTGAGACCCATATTCTTTGGTCCATCAAAATTGGTTAATTATAGAAAAGAAATCTTAACTCATTCTAAGAAACTCTCACCCGGTAGGATTTGAAAACATATTAGACTAAAAAAAAACTATATAGACATGCAACAATAAATGTAAAGTTGGCGTTAAATCGTGAAAAATGTATCGAATATAAAAAAAAAATTGTTAAATTAATTACTTGCCTACATGGTCTTGCCATTAGATTTATCCATAATCTTCCTGTTGTTTTTATGAGGCACCTTCAATTGTGTAGTTATATAACTTACATATTAACATTAATTTTTACTATCTCATCATTTTTTTTCAATTATATTTTGCCTCGTACCTGCAAATAGAAAAAATTCATTGGGAATTTATCTTTGAATTTCAATCCTTAACAATTGACAATAATTGAAGAGGTTCGACTCGAAAATAAGATTATGCAAAACTGAGTCTAATACCAATTAACAATCAATCAAACTTTATATTGGCTCTTTATAGAAGTTGCTAAGTTGCAGACTGCAAGAGTTTCTAGCTGTGATCATCGATAGACTCTCGCACGAATATCCCAAAGCACATCACTGTCAAATTTTACACTGCTTAGTGCCTGAATAAAGAAGATATCTTAGATTACCTTTTCCAAGTATATAACACTAGGGTTCATTGAAGTAGCTAAGTGAATTTTGATATCATTTATAATGTTTATGGTTTTCATTATTTGTTAAGTAATTGAATTGGTATTATATTTCATAAGACTAATAATTAAAGTTTAGTTGGTTTGATGTTTCTCGATGTTTGTCTTTGCTGTTTGGGATCAGCCGTTGAGAATTCTTAAACTGTTAAAAATTTTTACAATCAAGTCTCAAATATCTTTGAGATTTTTAGTTAGTCTTAATTTTTAAAATTTTATTCCATATGGGTCTTTTTTTGAACATGATTGGTCAAATCAGTATACTCTTAGTTTGACTCGACTAAGACCATATTAAAAAATACTCATACTCATACGTACTTTAAAATACAGAAACACATCTATGTGTGTATTTCAGTACATTTTTCTTTTTTTGCTCCCACATGTAAAATACAAAAATCATAAATTCTTGTAAAGCAAACTGCCCATCTAGCAGTTTGACCATTTCTGTCCAAAAAAGGAAAAAAGACTCATATGGATTGAAAACTAAAAGTTCAAAATTAGTTTGAAAACTCAAAAATAATTGAGACTTAGTTGCAAAAATTCTCAAAATTTTAGGACTTCTCAAGAGCTTATCCCTTTTATAACTCATGACTGATGTTGTTCGGTGATAATAATTAGTAATAGGTAAACTAAAAATGCCCCGGCTTCGAACATTTGAGAAAGAAGCATTTGCCTATGTCATACATAATCATGAAATTGCATCTTTCTTTGTTTTTTAAAAAAGATCCTAGTTGCAACAGGAATGGGATAATAGTGATGTTGTATAAGATAAGCTCTCATGTTAATCAGACATTGCTTATATTTAGTTGGTCGGAAATTAAGAAAAAGGCACCAAGCACAAGTTCTGGACCTTCTGGTTAAGATCAGTATAATGTTCCTGAGAGGATGTTTTCTTGACACTCAAAGGATCCAAGAATTTTTAGCAACATGAAGGACCCTCTTCACATGGATTCACATGCCATTGTAATGAACCTCCCATTTTATTATTTGCTATTGCCTCCTAGTCACTTGCACACAACATTCTATGGTAAAGCAGCAGTGCACTTTGTGCCCACCTTTAATTTAATTATTAAACCTATCTCACTTTGATTAAAATAATCACCACAACTCCTGCTTTTATGGTGCAGAGCTTCCTTTCCAAAGTGTTATTTTACCAACATTTGCCAAGCACTACTCTCTTTTGAAAGTCCAATTAACCAAAGTACAACACTATGAGAAAGAATCCACAAACAAAGCCAGCATTAAGGAAATGTGGGCTACCACATAAAGCCTTAATCAGATTAATTATAGATGAGCAAAGCAATCAATTAATTTAATAATTAAGATAATGAAGATAATGGGGGAGAATCTTACATCAGCAGCAATAGAAATTTGACACCATGTTCAAGACTTACCATTTCCTTAATGCTTCAACGATGTACAAAAAAACGAAAAATTCCATTCGTCGCATGCTCCTTGGCGTAGGGTTCACGCTGGCTTCTGTCCGGATTTGGTGCCTTTTGACCAAACATTTTGTGAAAGGTCGTGCTTCATCTTCAGCTTTCTTTGTTCTCATCTCCAGGTTCATCTGATTGCCAATTGCAATTCATCAATTTAATAATATGAGCATCACTATGTAACTCACTGTTAACAGGCTATAAGAGGATGAGTAATTTATTTAACGAAATCTAACAACTAATTTATTTATTTCTTTTTTTTTCCCTTAACGTCTAAATTCAATTATTTAACGACTCATATCATATTATAGTTAATTGTACCCAATAAATTTAAGTTCTCAAGAATTTTCCCTCCAATATTTTTCCAAGAAGAAATTTGTCGACTTTTTGGCCAGTCCTATTATTGTGTTGCGCTATTATAAATAATAAGCTTAAAGAAATAAACCTCTAAGAGGTATTTGGTAAAGGAGACAAATTTTTCAGCGTCCACGTCAGCTATTTTGTGATTTCGGTCAGTTTAATTAGACAGAATAATATTACTCTTTGTCTCTTGCCATATTTAGGGCATTTCCTTTTGTTTTAGAACATGAATAATTAATGTTCGTCATTTACTTGGTAAATCATAGTTATAGTGATATGACCACGACATCACAATTAAATTACACAACGACATTAACAGTGTGACGAAGCTACTTGGCAGTTCCCTGAATGAATGTTATACTAATTAATAAGCACTATCTTGAACTAAGAATAGATGTGTTAGTCAAATTAAAATGTTCGAAACTTCCCCTCAACTCCAGAATTCATTATATAATATGATATGACATCAACGATTAAACTTTTTACTAATAAGAATTGAGTATATGTATAACGTAAAAGATTGGTATCTGCTGCAATGTATATATATATATATATATTATATGCATAGAACACACAATTAAGCAATTTTTTTAATTTTCATCCCTTTTAATATATCTATTCTCTGTTTCTACCTACTTGATTTCTTTCCCTTTATTATATGTCCCCGCAAGGGAACCTAACAATTCACACACACACACACACACACACACACACACACACACACACACACACACATAAAGAAAAACGATGACACGGTACGTACTACGTACACAAGAACAAAAAAAAAAAAAAAACACACACACACACACGCACGCACACCCCCCATCGCACAAGAATAAAGAATGGGTACCACGGATTGTTGGGTTTACTGATAAGAATGTAATTAGTTATTAAGTTAAAAGTTATGAGTTTAATTCTTTGTCAAAGTATTTAATAGAGATAAACATACTTCCACAAATTTTACTCTTCTGATTGATGCAATTTTCCCTAATAGAATTGTAGGATCCATTCTTGCTTTCCCAATTTTTTTAAAAAAGTAAATAATGAATAATATGGTAAAATGGCAAAATAATTAGAGCTATCTTTCACAAATATTTTCAACTCCTATGAAATAAATTTAAATAATGAGACTTTCAGCTTGAAATTTTAAATTCTTAAGTCTGAACTGATGGTTTATACCTTCGTTGTCTCTTTTTTTTTAGAACGTTGACTGTGTTATTTTTCTTGTTATGTAACTCATATTTAGACACACCCCAGTTGTTCATTGCCCAGTTGTTCATTGCCTTGCCTCTAGCTTGTCTAGTAGATGAAGCAATAGTTGGTAGCTCTTGTATCCTTATTGCAATTAAAGGACATCTACACAAATATTGACCTATATCCTTTGACATCTCATTCATTGATTTTGCCCCTTTTTTTTTTTTTTTTGAAATATTTAGTGAGTTTCTTTGAATGTGATCAAAGTGACAAGAGTTATTAAATGATTGAATTTAAAAAAAAAAATAGTTAGATATCATTAAATAAATAAATTATTTAACAACTTTAGTATTACTTAAAATACTGTTACATAGTAAATTTTTTTTTCTTTTTTGGGATTATCCCATTCATAGATTTGGCTTTTTGAACGGGAATCACGCATAGTCACAAATTTTCCTTTTTTTTTTTTTCTTATACAATAAAAATAACTCTCTTTATTAACATAAATTCTTCATTTCTTCTCAAAATTAAAACTCTAAATTTTTAAAATAGAAATTTAAATTTTTAATTATTTAAATATCTCTTAAAATATACCGACACAAATTTTCTAACACAAGTTCAACGCATGACCTGATGACCACAACTGATATAGGAGACAGTATCAAGTAACTCGCATCTCCTTCGCAACAAAACAAGTCGTTTCGTGTCCATAAATATAACAAACTCCTTTTTTCGAAAAAAACTAGCTATGGGTACAGGAAAACTGCGTTTAAAGGTATAGGATCAATTTGGCTATGGTAGCCTCTGCGAGATGATTTCAGCGTGGATGTAAACGTGTAACAAAATTATTTTGAATTTGTGATAAACTGTCAAAAAAAAAAAAAAAGTGAACTTTTTTTTTGTAATTAGAAATTTTTTTCTGTATCAAAAAATAGAAAAATATATATTTTTATTTTTTCTTAAAAAATTGTTCTGTTGTAAAAAAATGATTGACTGTAATGTATTGACTTTACGTCTCATTTCTTTCATAACTATGTATTTTTTTTAAAAAAAAGTTTTAGAAAAAAATAATATTTTATTGGAACGACCGGATGGACTGAGGACTGAGTCCATGTACCTATGCGCAAAAGAGGGGCCAGGAATTCCGAGGAAAAATGGATCCCAGCTTTAGATCTACGATGACTTTTCAAACAAAACATGATAATGGTGGTGTTTGCATTTTAGCGATCACTCCCCCGCCCCCAAAAGACCCGCCCCTGAATCCGGCCGATTCTGAATCCGGCCATCGTTTGTCCATTGCATGTGTTTGAATTAGCAAAACAACTGGACACTCTGGTCGTCAGCTAATTCCTGGTTTCCCTATGGTGAACACAATATTAATCCCCCCCTCCTGCCCCGCAAAACAAAAAAGTATCCTTTTAAAATATACAAAAAAAATCATAGGCAGATTGAATCTAATTTAATTGAAGCAGTGATAAGTATATTAAAAGTTAAATTTCGGTCATTTTTTTTATCTATCTTCCTTTCCAATGATGTGTTACAACAAAAAAAGAAGTCTCAAATTTTAGTTTCATCAAAATTAATTGACAAAAAAAATTATGAATTAATGATTAGATTGGTGTGCGGTTTTCTTTAGTATTACTATGTAACTCATTTTGTTTTTTTTTTTATTATGGGAGAGTCAACTCATACCATTACTAATAAAAGAAAAGGCATTTGAAAAAAATGGAAGTTACCCTTTGAACATCTTCCTTGGTATAATGCCAATAAGTCATCAATGTTAGGGAACTAATTTTACGTAACTCAGCTTTTAACAGAATATATGTGGATAATCAATTTATTTAATAATATCTAATAATTTATTTATTTTATTTTTTAATATTCAAATTCATATCACAGTGTCTCCACTTATAGTTCTCTTGTGCCTCGGTAAGATTGTGCCAATAAGTTTTTCCCTTTTTTAGAGAAAAACTTCATGTGAATAAGTCTTCAATTTTAAGAAACTAATTTTACATAACTCACTTTTAACAAGACACATGTGAATAATTAATTTATTTAATAATATCTAATAATTTATTTATTTTATTTTTTAAAATTCAAATTCATATTACAGTGACTCCACTTGTGGTTCTCTTATGCCTCAGTAAGATTGTGCCACTAAGGTTTTCTTTTTTGGGAAATCCCTTTTTTTCGTTATGGATTTGGTCAGATTTTTATTTTTCTCGATTTACCTTTTAGGGCAGTGGTTTGAGTAGTTATCGAGTAGTTGAGGACCACCATATCACCAATCTGCTTTTCTGATTTTTTTAATTGATGAACCCACCTAATCAAAGTGTAAAAAGTGAACGCAGATTGGCACCAAACTGAGTTCCAAATGTTCAAATAAAGCTCTTAATTGAGGCTGTTTTTTAACCTGCTTGATTGTGGCATTTAACCAAATCAGGCGGCCAAATCATCATCCACAATCCACAATGACGTCTTTATGACCACTCTGTCTTTACAATGGGCTTCATAAGCAATCACCGGCCCATGGATTAAATTCATCTTGACCCAGTTGCTGTTTATTTGGAGGAGATTTGTGCTGTTATAAGATGTGTTAGGGGTTGAACATTTACTCAACTGATTGACGATAGTGTTTCTCAATCAATAAATGGAGAGTTCAAATCTCAACTAACCTCATTTTTCCCTCCTCAAATGTTCAATAGGGTTCCTTGTAGATAAAAAAAAAAAAGTGTTGGGAGTGTCATGGCTTAGGATGATTAATAGCTTTTTATAAGCTTTGACCTTCCATAGGACAAATAAATAATAATAATAATAATAAAATTAACCCATTGAACCAAAAAAAAAAAGACCATTGAACTGTCTGAAGGGCACCGTAAGACAAGAGTCCACGCCTCAATTAAGGCCTACAGCCACGAAAGGATCTATCATTGTCTTACAGAAGAAATTAATAACAAGTAACTAGTACACAAAACCAACTATTCGCTCAATCCAATCAATTTAACAAAATTAAACTGCAATTGTCAAAATTGCCGTAAATGAATTGATTATGGTTTGTAATTTAAACAAACCTTATCTAACGGTTTGATTGGGGTACAACTTAGTGATCATCAAACTTAAGGTTTGAAGAATTCTAGACCTCATTTATAAAAATACCATTCTCTCTCCGCCCCAATTAGACAAAAAAAAACAAGTTTCATCTGCTCGCAAGACTCTCAAAACTGCACTCATCTGACTCCAATCTCATCATGTTCATGTCACAGCCCTAAGCTGAGACATCTTCATAGCCCTGCAAAGCACTGATGACAGGAGGATATTAGGGATATGGGTATCCCTGTGGATTAAAAGGACTCATTATCACATTACCAAAATTCAAATGCTTCGATCCTAACATGAAAAAATGGTATATCTCGATGGATATTACTTTTATAGAAAAGGAAAATTGTTTTAAAAATTCAGAAGAACCCAAGGAGGGATTCGGTAGTAAAGGAGAACAATGGGAGACATGACTTGGATTCAATGATGTTATTTTCCACACCAACTCAAGTGAATCAATGGAGCAAGAAAATACCTATACACCACAGAAGAGGGATAGTGCTCAGGAGGCACTAGAAGAAAAGAATGAGAAGGAGAATAAGACGAGCTCAAACAGCACTTACCCAATCTACCTACAGACCACTTCCGATCTCCAGAGCATATCCTAGAGGTAACACATACTAATTCTTATCCTGACGATGATAATGTTTTTTTGGTGGCTATAAATTACTTTTTAGGTCAATTCATAGGGTACCTCCAAACCGATATTCACCTAAAGTGGAAAACAGGAAGGCAAGATATTTAATTGCTCATTATGTTAGCACAGAAAAATTGAGAGGACCAGTTATGGCATTTGCAAATAAATTATCTTCAGAGTACATTCCTCCTACCATGGAAGAAGCCTTGAAAAATCTAAACTGGAAAAAAGCAATCAATGAAGAGTTGGGAGCTTTGGAGCAAAAAAAAACATGGGAGATTGTGACTCTACCCGAGGGAAAGAAAACTGTGGGAAATAAATGGGTTTTCTCTATTAAGTAGAAGGCAGATGGGTCAATTGAGAGGTATAAGGCCAGATTGGTCGCGAAGGGGTATACGCAAATATATGGTGTCAATTATCAAGAGATGTTTTTCCTTGTAGCAACACTAAATACCATACGAGTCCTGACATCTGTTGCTGCAAATATGGACTGGCCCTTACATTTGTTTGACGTAAAAATGCTTTTTCCCATGGGAACTTGACAGAGGAAGTGGTCGTGGATTTACCACCAGGTTTGGGTATTTTGGGAGGAGATTGACGGGTATGCAGATTGAGGAAGGCACTCTATAGCCTAAAGCAATCACCCATAGCATGGTTTGGAAGATTTAGCGAGGCTATGAAAAGATATGGCTACTATCAGAGTAACGCAGACCATACATTATTTTTGGAGCATAAAGATGGCTGTGTAACTTTACTTGTCATATATGTTGACGATATGATTATTACTGGTAATGATCAAAGAGAGGTTGTAGTGCTAGAAGAACAACTTGGAAAAGAATTTGAAATGAAGAATCTCGGAGGGTTAAAGTATTTTTTTTGGCATTGAGGTAGCTCGATCTAAGGAGGGCATATTTCTTTCACAAAAAAAAAAAATGTTCTTGACCTTTTAGTTGAGACAGGAATGTTAGATAGTAAACCTGCTGAGACTCCCATTGCACAACATCATGGTTTGGGTAGAGAGTCAAGTTCACATCCCACAGACAAGGAGAGACTTCAAAGACTGGTTGGAAAATTAATATATTTATCTCACTTTAGACCAGATATTGCATATTCAGTGAACGTGGTGAGCCAATTTATGCAAAACCTAGATGCAAGTCATATGAATGGAGTGTGCAAAATTCTCCGATACTTGAAGTCTTCTTCAGGAAAAGGTTTGCACTTTAAAAGACATGGTCATATGAGAGTTGAGGCATATACAGACGCAGACTAGGTAGGAAGTGTCAATGATAGATAGTCTACATCTGGATATTTCACATTTGTTGGTGAAAACTTGGTTAGTTGGCAAAGCAAGAAACAAAAGGTAGTGGCCTTATCAAGTGCAAAGGTCGAGTTTGGGAGCTTAGCGAAAGGCGTGTGTGAGCTACTTTGGCTAGGGCGTTCACTGGAAGAAATTGGGATATCACATAGCGGGGCCATGAATTTATTCAGTGATAGTAAGTTTGCAGTCGAGATTGCTCAGAACCCAGTTCAACATGATCACACCAAGCATGTGGAGATAAATAGACATTTTATTAAAGAGAAACTAGAGAGGGGTGTCATTCAACTCCAATTTGTCAGATCATAAGATCAACTAACTGATATTCTAACCAAGGCGATAATAAGCAGAATATTCCACCGCACACTTGACAAGCTAGGTATTGGAGATATCTACACACTAGCTGGAGTGAGGGTGTTGGCGTGAGCTGCAAGTTTAGTTTGTTTTGGAGACTTATTCTTAATTTGGAGATATGTATAGCTAGCATGGATAAGATCCCATGATTGTAGGAGTAGTTATTGACAGTTATCGTTGTTTTTCCTTTTCTAATTTCTATAAAATTGCCTATATAACAACTTTGTAACTAGCATAGTATTGTTGAATGAAAATGGAAATTATTAAGGGGATAACCAACTTTTTAAGTTTAAACTTTTGTACTTTTTTCTATTTGAGACCTAAACTTTTTAAGTTTTCTATTTAAAGTCTAAACCTTTATTTTTTATTTTATTCAAGTCATTTTGTATGATTTACCGTTAATTTTTCCGTTATATCTAACGGAAACAGGATTAAAGTTAAAAGAAAAGTAAATGGTTTCATTATAAAAGGACTTGAATAGAAAAAAAAAAATAAAGGTTTAGACCTAAATAGAAAATTTAAAAGGTTTAGACCTCAAATAAAAAAAATTACAAAATTTTAGGTCTAAAAAGTTAATTATCATAATTATTAAGTCTTCAAAATTCTCCTATTCTACATCCTTGACATCTCGAGCAATATAGAAACCAGAGGTTAGGACACAGCCCCGACTAAAAAATGGGTATTGACTGAGAAAATAATAAGAAATAAATAACCTGAATAACTTTGTTGTTTTTTATGACAATCGGTTTGGCAAGAATCAATTGAATGCAAAATCACAGTGGAACAGGTGGAAACGATATTAGACTCTAAATATATTAGCAGCATGCACAATCTCTTTCGCCCTCTCAAGAGTTTTCTCGCAACAATCACAAGCGTATACAATGATGGTCTTGTTGCCACTGCAAGACAGACATTTTCGTAAGTTTGACAATTAGAATATAAACGCTATTGGGAGTGCATAGAAAAAACAGCTTAATAAAACAGGAGGGACTCGTATTGGATACTCAAACTCCCATGAACAGAATGTGTCCTGTCCTCCTGTTTTCATGAGATAAGTGACGAACATGCAATTTTGTGTTAGCATTAAAAATTTAAATACGGGGGCCAAAGAACCATTTTAGTTCTAATCAAGTCAAGATCCAATGGCATATTACCAAATGCTATCTGCAATTGCTGTTACAGTATCGCCATAAATTCAAATTCTCATGTCTTAGTGATACCACCAACATGTTTTGTGTGTAGTGGCTGCCTAATGTTTGAGTTTTAGACATCGAAGTACATTCCTTCTGCACGAAATGCCAGCCTTTCATGTAAGACATTGTTGTTCACCAAGAAAGAGGGAATGTAATTATAAACTGCAATCTCTTGAATAAACAAGAACTTGCAATCTCTCTAAGTATACTCTCCCTGCATTTCGGTTATTCCATTACCATCATCATGCAAACAGTCCCCACACCCCAAGCCCCAAAAAAAGAAAACAAAAAAAAAAAAAAAAAAAAAAAAACACCTGAATGCAAAATTTACACATTACCTACAATATAATTAGTATAAGATAGACATATACAACTACAGGCTGACTAAAAAAAAATCACAGAATTAACAAAACAAACCCAAATGGGAATATACAATTTTTTTATCCTAAACTTTTATACTTTTTTATATATGAGTAGTTGAGTACTATACTTTTTGACATCTCATTTGAATCCTCAAGCTTTTGATTTCTTATCAAATCAATTTTTTTTTAAAAAGTGATTAATTTGTTAATAAATGAGTTTAACTTAATAAAAATTATTAAAAAAAACAATACACAAACTAAATATTTTTTCTCATCAACAAATATGCACATTAAATATTTTTTTAGTGAACAAATACATGAATTAAATACACAACGTGTATATTTTTTATAGAAACAAATATTTAACATATTTTCAAATAATTTTTATAAAGTCAAAATCATTTTTTTAATAAATTAATCACTTTTCGTTAACAAATGAACTAATTTTATAAAAAATCAAAAAATTTAAGATTTAAATAAAATCTAAAAAAAAATTAAAACTTCTATATAAAAGAATATATAAAATTTTAAGGCCAAAAAAATATGTATCCCAACCAAAATGACAAGCTTTTTTTGAAGGGATTACCGTGTTATTGGAATTACGGAACTGCCATTGCCCCAGCCAACCTCCAAAACCTTAGAAAAGTCCATACACCAAAACTGAGAAATTCCTGACCTACCTGAAAGTGGTTTAATCATACAGTCTTTCCTGGAAGGTCTCTAGGATGCAATTCTTATTTATTTATTTTTTATAACTGAAAAAAAATATAAAAAAAATAAAATTTCTTCAGCAAGTATCTCATCTCCTCCAAACACACTAAATCAATCCTAAAACTTCCCAAAAAAAAATAAAATTCTTTTATTATTATTGCTATTATTATAAAACATTAAAAACAAAAGGAAAAAACTACATTTTCGAAAAAAAAAACGTCTGAATTACTGTCCAAATACAACTAAGCAGATTCAATGTGCAACCGATCGAATTGTATGTGTAACCAATTATAAAAAGAAAATTATTTCTTATATTTAGTTCCACGTACAATTCGATCGGTTATACATTAAATCTAATTAATTACATTTAAACAGTAATTCAAGCATATTTTTTTCAAAAAATATGACAGTGCTCAAAACAAAAAGCCATTTGAATAGTGTAGTTGGACCTTAAAGCACTTGCCGTATGAAAGGGGGTGGAGTTTTTCATTTTTTATTTCTCCATGAATCTTCCAACTCTCTCTTTCTTTTGAATCTTCCAACTTTCTCTTTCTTCTTCTTCTTCATAAATGTCAAGATCTGGCGTTGACTAAGCCCGACAAGATGACAGGTGTGCCAATCAAAGACTTCCACGTCACTCCTGTCACCAGTTTCCATCCTTCTCCTCTCAATTTGCCATTCATCCATATCCGTCCATTCAATTCCCCGCTCTCCAATTCTAGCTAAATCTTCTCTGGTTTTCGTCATTAATAAAGATATTTTAAATGTCAAAGCTGCTGAATTTAGATGGATTGAGGCGGTGGCGGGGGCGGTGGGGATGGTGGCCGTCGCGGCGGCGGTGGTTGGTGCAAGTGCTATTGCTACTAGCGCTGCAACTCGTAGCAAATGATGCGCAACAAACCTATGTAAACAACCGTCAGTTGGCCTGCTACGACACGACCTTCGATAACATAACGAGAGGTTATCAGTGCAACTCATCGTCGCCGTCGCGGTCGTCGTCGTCATGCCAGTCTTATCTGACCTTCCGATCAGCCGATCCCTATGACTCCGCAGCCGTCATCGGCTACTTGCTTGGCGCCGAACAGTCGGCTCCTCTCATCGCCTCCATTAACAACATCTCATCCGACACCTCCTCCATTCCTACCGACACCCAGGTGATTGTTCCCGTCAATTGCTCATGTACCGGCGCCGGCGGCGGCAGCGGCGGTCAATTCTACCAGCATAACGCCAGCTACACGCTGAAGACCAAACAGGAGACTTACTTCACGGTTGCCAACAACACTTACCAGGGCCTCACGACTTGCCAGGCCTTGATGTTTCAGAACCCTTACGACTATGCCAATCTGACGGTAGGCCTGCGTCTGGTGGTTCCTCTCCGGTGTGCTTGTCCGTCTTCAAACCAGACCGCCATGGGATTCAAGTACTTGCTCACTTACATGGTGACCTGGGGCGACTCCATTTCTTCCATTGCTCAGTTGTTCGGTGCTGACGAACAAGCAGTCTTGGACGCCAACCGTCTCTCCGCCGACGCCATTATTTACCCGTTCACTCCAATCCTAGTTCCTTTGACCACCGAGCCCACCGCCATCAAGATTCAACCATCCGCGGCGTCTCCGCCTCCACAGTCTGCTCCAATCATACCTGTTGGTGATGGTTCCGGAAGTGGTGGGTCTAAAAAAAAGAAATGGGTGATCTATGTGGGCGTTGCAATTGGAATTGCTCTCTTCCTCTTCTTTATTGCTGCTATGTTGACTTTGTTTTGGTACCGCAAATCTCGCAATGCCAAGCCTGCCGTATCCACTCCTACAGCTTCAAAGATGCCGGGCTCTACTGGTTATGAGGCAAGCTCGGATATGAATACCAAGTCATGGTCTCTTTCTTCCTATGGCGTCCGAAATGCTGTCGAGTCCTTGACTATGTACAAGTTCGAGGACTTGCAAATTGCCACTGATTACTTCAGCCAAGCCAACAAAATCAAGGGGGTTGTTTACAAGGGATCCTTCAAGGGTGATGCTGCTGCTGTTAAGATCATGAAGGGGGATGTCTCCGTCGCGGAGATTAACATCTTGAAGCTGATCAACCACTCCAATATCATTAGACTTTCCGGATTTTGCTTACACGACGGTAATACTTACCTTGTTTATGAGTATGCAGAGAATGGTTCCCTCAGCAATTGCCTTCGTTCTCACCTTGCCAAGGGCGACAGAGGTGCTGCTGCTGCTGCTGCTTTTTGTCTCAATTGGAAACAGAGAGTTCAGATTGCCTACGATGTGGCTGATGCTCTCAATTATCTCCACAACTATACCAATCCTCCGTATATTCACAAGAACTTGAAGAGCAGTAACATTCTCTTGGATGCCAACCTGAGAGCCAAGATTGCCAACTTTGCCTTGGCAAGAGCATTGGAAGAGGAGGGGAGTGACGGTGGTCTGCAAATGACGAGGCATGTGGTCGGTACTCAGGGTTACATGCCACCTGAGTACGTTGAGAATGGTGTGATCACTCCCAAATTCGACGTTTTCGCATTTGGGGTTGTGATGCTGGAGCTCTTATCAGGACAGGAAGCTGTTGTTGCAGACAACAAGAATGCTGGAGAAGATTTATTGTATCGTTCAATAAGCCCGGTGCTTGAGGGTGACAATGTGAGAGAGAAACTTCGAGGCTTCATGGATCCTAATCTGAGTGATGAGTACCCTTTGGATTTAGCTTACTCCTTAGCTCAACTGGCTAAAACTTGTGTTGATTCTGATCTTAATGCTCGACCTTCCATTCCTCAAGTTTTCATGACTATATCCAAGATCCTTTCCTCTTCATTGGACTGGGATCCATCTGATGAGCTTGACCGTTCTACGTCTGTGAACCGTGGCCGATGAGGAAGGAGAGCCCTTCTTTCCATGCTTCTGGATATCCCTGTCCCAATTTCATAGCCGATGCTGCTGATGAATGCACGGCCTGCAATATCTAAATTCTCTATAATAATGAAAGCCTCTACTCTCTCTATTGTCTCTTTATATCTCCCATGTATCAATTGTCGGACTATGTTAACGCTTTAAAGCTGAAGTTTGTTGTTCTTTAGTTCTCCTGCATTCTTTGCAGATGTGCCTTCAACATCTGAATTCCCTAGCATCCGATTCAAAATAAGATGAGTTTAGAAATTTCACCGTTCATATAATGAAGCTCTTACGTTGAGGATACTTTAAGGCCGGTTCGCCTCGTTCATCTGATTGCTGTTTATTTGAGGGAATTTGGCATGGCTATGAGATTAATCCGTTGAACCATCCAGCGTGCAACCTAGTGAAATTTAAGGGTAGAAAAATGACTGATAAACTTGAGCCTAATCTTGGTACAACAGCATTTCATCCTGGTTGTCTGTATAATCTATACAAAGAAAACAAATTCAACAAAATTTAAGGTGCAACAAGAGAAGAACTGAGCAATCAAACAATAATCAATCACTTCTTTCCAATTAATCTCAAGATCCCAGCCACTCCAATCATTTTGGCACCAACCACAAGACGAATCAGAGATCCAAAAGGGCTTGTGGCTTCACTTTCGTCCCTCAAACAATCAAATGGAGCACAAAAATCTCAGGAAGACATCATTAATCTGATTAGGATTCCATTAGCCTCCCCCAGTAAGTGAACAACTTGTCAAGCAATATTGCTATGCAACAGGTAAGTATCCTCTGTTGAAAATGACCTCAACAGAAGCATCTAGGCTGCCCATTTATGTGGGATTTGGCTTCTGGAACTTCCCGTGAACCCATACCCTTAGCATGCTTTTCCCTTTTCGGCGATTCGTCGACTTGATGCAGCAATACTCCAGCTCAAGCTGCAGTTACACAGTCAAACCAATGCAGTAGTAAAACAAAAATCTTGTTATGGAACATAATGTCCCAACAACACCTTCTAATTTAGAGTTTCCCTACAAATGATGACCATAAATTGATAGGCAACAAAGATATTATATAAGGGCATTCTGGTGCACGAGGCTTCTCACACTATGAGATTTGAGGAAGGGTTCGATAACCAAATTAAGACAAAAAACAATAGTCCTTATGGCAATGACCATAAAAAATTCTTTTATGATGCAGACATTTAGCACCAAAATATTTAGCAAGCCAAAAGAAGAGTCAACACCTCAATGAAGCCTGCAGCAACAAAGAGATCTCTGACTGTATCCAAACAAAAGAAATAAGAACGAGTTCCATCTGATCGCATGTATTCTCGAAAGCCCACTCTTTGCCCCAACTCAAACCGCAACATGGTCATGTCATATAGCCCTAGGGTAAATCAAGCTGACCATTTATCAGTACAACTGAGACATCTTCATAGCCACGCAGTGAACAGATGAAAGGAGGAAATTCGGGATACAGGTTTTTCTGTTAATTACAAAGATTCTTTATTGTGTACCCAAAATTAGATTAAACGGTGCATAAGTTCGTTGATGAGACCCCACACCAAAAAAAAAAAAAAAACAGATTTGTCATCCAGCCAGTACTAGCGGTTAATTTATTACCGTAGTCCCTAAATAAGAGCAAGCCTCCTGGCTTCAAGACAGAAAAGCACTCCAAAATGGCTTTCGGCATTGTTTTCAATGGCACTGCTGACAATGTGAATATCTGGCATAGCAAAATAAAAGAAGCAAAAATATACTTCAGCGTATGACAATTGCTCACAGCGGACAATAAGTATTCAAGATTTGATGAGTAAAAAAGCGACCCTTTTTAACAAGTACATTTTGATTTTGCTCTCTTGCTCAATTCCTATATCAAGGAACACATTCTTTTCATTAACAGAATGTCAGGTGGACCAGCATAGGCTCAAAACCATTTCACTCCCCGTAAAAGGTGCCACTGTCTCTTACACAGAATCAGCGGCTCCCTATGCTAGATCAGATTATTGATAGAAGTGTATGAAATTTATATAATATACTATGCACTAATATATCCTCTAATTCTCCAAGCCACACCCGGATGTCACATCAATGTACATATAAAGTTCATATAACCAAAAGAAAGGACATACCAAGGTAACAAAATTGACTCCGCCAACACAACAACCGTCTTCTTTTGATGATCTCAGACTGTCTCCATCTGCAGCACCACAGTCCTTAACACCTGCGACAATATAGAAACTCAAGATTAAGACGTAAACATGATTGACAAAAGTCCATCGACTGAGAAAATAATAAGAAATAAGTAACCTTGATATTTCTGTTGTTTTTGATGACAATCGGTTTCGCAATAATCGCAGAGCAACCACTTTGGGAACCCAGTGAATGCAAAATCACAATGAAACGGGTAAAAACGATGTTGGACTCTGGTTATATTAGCACCATCCACAATCTCTTTAGCCCTCTCAAGAGTTTTATCACTACAATCACAAGCATATACGATTATGGTCTTGTTGCCACTGCAAGACAAAGACATCTTCATAAGTATGTAGGAATGTGAAAACATTATTTATAGTGGACAACAGAAACAGCTTAATAAGATATGAGGGACTCGTATTGGAAACTCCCACAAACAGTCTGTGTCCTACCATTGTCATGGCCTATGTGACGAAAACACACTTCTGTGTTAGCATTGTAAATTCCTGCAAGGTGACTTGCCTAACAAACATTTCAGTTCAAATCAAGACTCAATGGCTTAGTTACCAAATGCTATCTGCAATTGCTATCGCAGTGTCTCCATTAATTCAAATTCTCATGTCTTAGTGATACCCACTACATGTTTTGTGAGAAGTAGTTGCCTAATGTCCGATTTTTAGACATCAAAGGGCAATCCTTTTACACAAAATGCCAGCCGTTCATATAAGACATTGATGCTCTGCAAGAAACAACAACAACAAAGTCTTAATCCCAAATTTAATTCCGATGTTCCGTGAGAAAGTGGGTATATCCTACCCTATCCTATAATCTACAACATAAACATAAACTTGCAATCTCCCTACCTCTACTTGGCATTTCAGTTATTCCATCACAATCCCCCCTCCAAAAAAAATCAAAAAAATTAAATTTAACAAAAAATTAGGACTAAAATCTGATAGCTCACAGAATTAACACAAGATAGACAAAAAGACAAGCTTTTCTTGGAAGGATTACCGTAAGATTGGAATTACGGAACTGCCATTGCCGCAGCCAACCTCCAAAACCTTAGAGAAGTCCCTACAAGAAACTAACTCTGGAAATTCCTTCACCAAATATCTCCTCTCCTGCAAACTCACCAAATCAATCCATAAACCCCAAAAAAAAAAATTCTTTTTATAGAAAAAGAAAATAGAAAAAAGAAAAAAACCCCATTTGAATAGGATGCATTTGGACCTTGAAGAACTTGCCAGATGAATGGCGGAGGTGGAAATTTTTCCATGCCTTAGAATCTTCACTTTCTCTTTCTTCTTTTTCTTCAAGTTGAGTTTTTTCTCTTTGCTCTTCTTCTTCTTCTTGTTGATGTGAAGTGAAAGGTAGTAAGTGGTATTGATAAGATGGGTTTGTTTCAATTTGTTGTTTAAGTGTTTCCCACTCGAAGTCTTTCGAATAGTACTCTGTTTTTGTTTCTTCTTCTTCTTCTCCGCTCATTTTCTTTCCGCCCGGCGGTGGCGGTGGCCGCTGCGCTAGGTTGTTCCACCCCCTCAATCAAACGGCTTCAACTAAATGTTTAGGCCGCCTATGAATAAAACCCACCAGCATTAAGTAGGCCCATTATGATGTTCATGTTTCTTGAATCTCATCAGGTAGTAGTATGCTCAAGTTTCCAAAACCACTCAGGTCTGCCGGCCTCTTTGGTTGGGGTAGGTCTTTTTATTAGGCATAAATTTTTTGACAAGTATCCTAAATTTATCCTAAATTTGGTCTTAAAATAAATTATAATTATTATTTTTAAAATAAAAATTGATGTTTTTGAAATACAAAAATAATAAATTTTAAAAATATTAATTATAATTTTAACTGAAATAAAATCCAAGACAAATTTACTTGAACACCAACTTTTTTTTTTTTTTTGAATATATCACCGTCAAGGCATTTCTATGCTGAAGTAGTTGTCAATTTAATTACCGTTTAAATAAAAAATTCAATAAACAAAAAAAAAAATTTGTAGATTCCAACTCGAGTATTGTATCATTTGATTTCATTAGATTTTTATCTATTTTTTTTATTTTTTAAAATTCAATTCTTGAGGATTAACATTATTTTAAAATTTTTTAAATTTTTTATATGAAACTCTCAATTTTTTTTATCAAATTTTGAGATTGTTAAATTTTGAGTTCAAATTTATCAAATTGCAGTTATTTACTTATCAAATTATTTTGAATTCAAATTATTTACATTTTGAGCTATTTTTGTCTTGAGTATAAATTATTTAGTCGTCTTGGAATTGTGATGAAATTAAGTATATGTTAACATCTCATAACTTATTCTTTGCATTGTTTCTTTTAAGTATTATTTGTAAACTTTATGCTCAAAAAAAAAGGAAAAAAAAAATATTATTAGCAAATTTTGCTGGTAAGAATTAAATTTTACATGTATCAAAGAGATGCTTGTTTCTAGTCCATCTGCTTGGCAAAGAACCAAGAAATGATATCATATGAATAAATCATGCATAAGAAGCAGATCATAATCCAACCAAAAGTTGCACTTTCTTCTTACAATTATTGAACAGCACAGTGATTATGCTGCCACACCAATCCATCTTTACACCAAAGTCACTAAAGTAATCCAAATCACTCAAAAGGTTTGCTGCATTGCCTAAAAAAGCTACCATTAGCTTGCAACTGTGATTACTAAAGAGCACAATGATTATGCTCCCATACCAGTCCAACTGCAGGAAGGGGCAGGCATTTGTCAGGTTGATATGGAAGAGTGTCCTCCAGCCCCAAGGTGGGGGATCCCAGAAGGGAGTTCGAACTCCTGCATGAGCACCTCAAAACCACTCCTCTCCTTGGCCGCCCCTTAAGGACCTCTAATAGCCACTTGACTACTAGACAAAAAATTAAAAAAGAAGAAAATAACTGCAGGAACCAGATCACCCAAAATATTTTGTGGCATGGCTAGAAAGGTAGCATTAGCTTGCAAGATGCAGTCCAATGTAACATTCTGCTGTCAAATAGCTCCTTTTTATAAGACAAGTTAGATCAACACAAGAAAGTTAAAAAAGCTTTTGTTACGGTTGTATATTTCAATATTCCGAATCATATTCAAATTGGTTTCACTAATTACAATAATAGATGACTTAGATAAGAAGTTCTTGATCAAGTCAATCCTTTGTAATCAGTTTTAAGTTGTAGAGCTCAGATTTTGGAATGGATAGCACAAGCTGCATTTGTTTACCATGATCACGTAATTGCCACGCTTACAATCTCCACAATAGCCCTCGCAGGAGAGCTGATAGAAGACTCCAAAAGGATAACCGCTACCGGATGTCAATGGCACGCGTGCCTGCCACTTATAATCGTTCACCTGCTCTTTGCAGAACTCTTAGAAGTTCATCCGCCATCCCATGTAGTAAAACAGGTTTTCGAATCAGTCCATTCATTCCCATTTGCAGGCATTTCTCCAAGATATGGTCCTCAGCACTTGCTGTCACTGCTATAATTAAAGGCCAATTACGACTACGGAATTTCCGGATTCTCATTGCTACCTCAAACCCATCCATTTCTGGCATGTGAAGATCCAAAACAACTAGTCTGAAAGAATTTTCGGAGGAACTAAGACAGCTTAGGCATTCGAACCCTGAAGAAACCGCAGTCACTTCACAACCTATCTTCTCAAGCAGCTTTTTGGTCACTGTCCGGTTTACGTCATCATCCTCAACAAGCATAACGCGAAGCCCTCTTAACTGAGGAATGGAATTTGGTAGTTCTAATGAAACTCCAGAGGCAATCAAGGCTCTTCCATGAGATGGTCGGATATGAAACCCGAGTACCAAAGTTGTGCTCTGTGCTAACCCCCAAGAGTTTTGAGATATCCAAATATTACCTTTCATCATCTGCAAACATTAAATTCAATTACATATTGTCATATAGGACGTCACATTGAGGTTGTTGTGGATTAAACAAATGGGCATGCGTTAGGTATCTTAAAAAGTAAAAAGTAAAAAGTAGCAAGTGCGTTGAAATCAAAACAAGCTTCAAACCATACAAACGGATGCACTGCCTAGAGAAAAATCAGTTTTCATGCGACAAATAAAAATATCGAAAGCCGAAACATAATAAGCATGTTTTGGCTATGCCTCTAGCAGAAACTGCATCAGTTAGTGCAGAAAAAGTTTTTCAAAATTTACTGACAACACCCCAAATCCAACATAAATAGTCATTTATAGATGTAATTAAACAATTTAGAAACATACCACCCATTTCCATGACATGTCCATCTCCCATAAATTTGATCACCAATAACGTAGTAACGCTAAAAAGCATAACAAAAAGGGGAAAAAAAACGTTTAAGATGATTGTTGGGGCACTCACATGCACAAGCTTTTTGCACATACTGAAGCTCAAGCCCTCCTTAACTTCATTACTGTTTTTCCTAAGGCCACAAGAATGTGTTGTTGTGATTGGTACATCTGACAGCAAACTCCGCTGAGTAACCTCAAACTCAAACTTTATAGAGACATACTCATCTGGAGCATTAGGTTTCCACATCCCCATAAATCTTTCATTCTCTCCTTGGCTACTACCCTTTGAGAAGACTCGAAATGTGATGGTTTCACCTCCACCATAAAGGTCCAGCAAATATCCAACCATATGCAAAATCACCTGAAATGCCCTTTTTTCATCCCCTATCACTAAATCAGGCAAAGAACTCTGCATGGCTGTTTCAAATCCAATGCCTTTACACACACATAAGCACTTGGCAAGGCAAGAAGCTTCCCTAATCATTGAGTGCAGCCGAAAAGGCTTCATCTCTAAGGGGAAGATTCCGTCATCTTTTGCTGAAATCTCCATCACATCATTGATCAAAGTTGAAAGAACATTACTCGCTTTAACTAATGTATCAACAATGATCCTCTGTTCAAAGTTCATATTCTCATTTTGGAAAATTGAAAGTAGGCCCAATATTGAGTGCATTGGCCTCCTGGTCCCATGGCTCATAACTTTTTGAAATGAGTTCCTTGCCTCACTTGCCATCATTGCATTTTTCTCAGCCTGCTGTAGAGCACGATTTTTCTCCCTTAGCTGTTCCCTCATTAGCTGAGATTCCTCAAGAACTGCAGCATGGGACAAGGCCACGGCTACCTGATCAGCAACCACTTCCACTATTTCCATCTCGTCATAGCTCCAAGTCCTAGAATTTGCACCAGGAAGAACCAAAACCAGGATTGCATAACATGTATCCACTAATTCGGGTGTTCCCCCTTTGAAATTTGAAACACGAAGCATAGGCATCCGGATTGCTGCCACAGCACCTGCATCCTCTGACCCACCACCACTTGCAGCTCCAAGTGCTGAATCTGGCCTCAAAATCCTTACTCCCTTGCTATTTTTTATCTCCAACACTTCCGCTTCATTCATAGGGATATGAAGGAGATAATTGCTGGAAGTTGCTTTCAATTCATGTGTGAGAGTCATCTCCATTCGTTTCTCATTTGGCATCCATACAGCACAGTTATGCAAATCCAAAGTCTTAGAAAGCTCAACTAGTGTGGTATACAATATCGTGTGCTTATCAAGTGACTTTCTGATTTCTCGGGTTAGCATTCGAACGTGCCAACTTGCTTCCTTCTGCCTTTTCATAAGCCCAACCTCCTGGTCTAGTTCCATCACATTTTGCCTCAAGAAAACCTCTCTCACTTTCACTTTGAGAAGAAGAGGAATCAAAGTTAATAGTGTAATGGTAGTTGCACATGAGACCAAGGCCGTTAGAAATTTGGCAATTGTGAGGGATAGTATCAGTTGGAACGAGTGTGGCCCATAATAGGTCCAGCCATTGAGGAGATGGGTCAATCCACAAAGAACAATGAATGCTATAAACTGGAGAAGGACCCATTTGAATGGAACATTGGAGCAGCTAACAAAATACAGCAATTCAATGGGTATTGAAAAGTAGGCTACTGCAATGAAGAAATCGCTCACTCTCTGACACTCTAGAATGCTCTGTATACTCCAAAATCCCTCATCATCACAATTACAATTCATGAACTCGTTATCCATTGCGTAAGATGCCGAGACAAGAAGACATGAAAACAACAAAAATCCAGGAGCAAATGTTCTTGACATTGCAACACACTTCAGAGATTTTTGATTGTGAAGAAAAAGATAAATGATTTTTCTTTACTCCTAGAGCCCCAAGTTTCAATTCTCATTCCCTCAACTGAGTTACTCAGGGAAAGACAAACATCAACCTTACTAGAACAATTACCTGCAACATTTCATGTTCCATAAATGTCCACCAGTATCTTGTCCCAAATGGATCAAAATGAGAACAATATCAGCTAGATTCCAACTTCTTAGACCCATCTGGCCAAAGCTCCATAATCCCACACTTCATAACAGCCAAAATTATTCCATTCAACTTGCTCCAGCCCTATCATTCTTGTTGCTATTTCTGCACTTTTCCAGTGATTTGCATAACCCTACAACAACAAAACATAAAATCAACAATCTAAAAGCACAAAAGGAATTAGATTCATTAATAAAAGGTCAAAAAACACAAGAACCTAGAAAAAACACACCCTGTGACACCAGCGTGCCAAGATCAACTATCCAAGCTTCTTTGTCAGTCTCCAACACCAAAAACCAAATCTTTAATCCCCAATTATCTTTAGTCCATCACCCACAATAGATGTGCTTTCCCTCTCAAGTACCCAAAAGGGAATAATTACAGAGAAACAAAAAAAAAAAAAAAAAATTTTCTCCCTCCAGTAAGCAGAAACAGGAAAACCAAGCTACTCTACAATGAATATAGATCAACCCCACAAAGAAAAAGACCAATATCAAAAAAAAAAAAAAAAAAAAAAGAAAAGCCCACTCCTTTGTAACAGTGCAGACGTTGTGCTATGCTATTCTTTACAAGAACAAGAGATATTTATATACATTTATTTGAAGGAATAAGTAGATCTTCAAAGAAATCTTCTTTGGGGCCTCTCGCTCTCATTCTCTCTAATTTCAGGGTCCAAAGTCGAAAGAAATCTTTTTGGGGCCTGGACTGGGGAAAGAGACTGAAAGGCAAGTTGTGTCAGAAAAGTGAAAACGTATTGTTTTCTTACATTAAACACTGGGACTGGGTCCAACCTTTTATGCAGGTGAAGAGAACCTAGACACTACGCATTTATTATTTTTTCTTTTAATACAGTATGCATTTATTACGTTACACAATAATCCATATCAAAAAAAAAAATTGTGTTATATATATTGTTTATATATTTATTATATATTATTTTTAAATTTATTATTATTAAAATTAACATAAAATAAGTTTATAAAAAATATAGATAAAAAATAAATTAATTTATTTCCCAATTTCTTTTTATTACTTTTAAGGTCAAGAGACCAAATTCAAAAGTTCATTTCACATTTAGGTAAATTTATTTATGTTTTATTTTTAAAAAGTAAGAATATAAGTGTTTGGTAAATTTTTTGGTACTGCTGTTTTATTTTACTTATTTACTTATTTGATTTCCTAACAGCAGCTGATTGAAAAACAGTTCTAAAATACTTTTTGCTACTTTTTAAATTATTTTTTACTTTTTAATATTAATAATATAGACCAAATTATTCTTAAAGAATTTTTATATAATTTTATAATTAATTTTTTTACTTGTCACATAAATTAGATATGTTAATTTATTTTATTAATATTTATATAATTTTAATAATTTTTTTTCAACTATTTTTAAATAATATTTTTTTCGTTTTAATTTTCTTTAATACGGATACTTATAAAAAAATTTCAAATATAATAATTTTTATCATTTAGTAAAAATTAATATTTTTTTAAAAAAATTTAAAAATTAAGTAAAATAATTCTCAATATTATTTATAAAATATTATTCTAAAAATATAAAATTATAAAATATAAAAATAAAAATTTTAATATAATATAACTACATAAATTAAATATTTAAATTAGATATTTCATTATTCAACAGTAACAATAAATATAGAATTAATCAAATATTTCATTAATTTTATAGCGATTAGCAACAGCAAATAAAAATCAGCAATCAATAACAACAATCAATAATAACAATCAGTAATAATAACATTTAACAGGTAACCCAAACAGCCACTTAAACCATTAGATATGCTATATGACACAAAAATTATCTCATTATTTAATTACTTTGTTACTTCTCACTTCCTAATACCATTAACGTGTTTTAATAAAAGATCAAACTCATAATCTTACGTAAAGCTAACGATCCTCTTTATCAATAGCCCAGAACATTGAGCATTACGATTTACATTTTGGGTCAACGTAAGTAAAGACATTAGGACATTCCTGTGACAAGACCTAGCTTAGGGAAGTAAACATGATTTTCTGTTAAAAAAAAAAGTAAACATGATTTTAATGCCTAGCTAATGTAACTAGATGCCTTGTATATTTGCTAAGTCGGCCAAATATAGTTTGTCAACCTGCCTCGTTGTTCTCGCTACAAATTTCTCAATATTGTCTGTTGCCCTTTCGCATTAGGCTGAGCAGGCCATAAAAGAATTAACCTTTGTTTACTCTTTGGTGTGTTTCCATGGCACAACCACACAAACTTTCCCTAGTAAATTGTAGGATTACGAGTTGAATTTAAACTTAAAATTAAGAGTTCAGATAATTTTACTGAAAATCTCCTAGGACTTGAGAGGGGACAATGTCTGTATGTCTGTATGATCATATTTCAGGACTGAATTTAGCTGAGGAATTCAGCTTAATACAACCCAAGTTAGCTCAGATTTAAAACTCAATTAAGTCCCATAACTTTGACTTAAAAAATTCATTACATTCCTACCTGGCAACTCCACCGTATTGCTGAGCCCCCACACAGGAATCTCCTAACCTAGCACGGTTACATGATCCTTAACTTACCAGTTGCCAAAAAAGAAAAAGAGTGCCAACTCTTACCCGTAAGTGCCACTGAGACATAATTTTTCTTCAAAATAAGGAAATGCAAAAGAAATAATTTCGGAACCATCCACACCAACGTCAAATCTCCCACCAATGAGCTACAGCTCAATGATATTGATTTCGGAATCAATTTCTGAATTGAAGATCTCAAGTTTAAGTTACAATCGGAATCAACCAACCAAAAAAGAAAGTTAGCTTATCCCGAGTTGCATCCACTTACTTCATAAGCCCTTTGAGAGAACCGTGCTTAATTCGAAAATAAATAGGAATTAGCCAGAAGTTTTAGTACGCAAAACCATACCAGGAACACTAAATAATAATTTAAGGGAATAGATACTGATAGCTTCTAGACCCAACTACGAGTTAACATGAAGTGTAGACTGCACAGCTAATCTGTACAAAGACAAAAGTTACACTTTCACGAGTTAAAAAAAGTTCTACATGTATCTTCTAGTTAACATAACTGTGAACCGTAGAAAGCAAGGGAAGGAGAGGGCGGGATGGCCTGATATTGTTTCAAACACAGAACCAGTTTCTACTCCGGAAATTGCTCGTAGTCGCCATTTTCCGGAGATTGGTGTACTCTCCCTGAAAAGGCATCTGCACCAATCCTCCAATCATGTTGTGGTGTCGCTTGCATTCCACGATGTTGAACCGCGTAAGGATTTCCAGCAAGAGTTTGAAGATCATCATTCCCCCGGACTATATTCCTCCCAGAGGACTCAACGGGAGAGCGGAATCCAATGCTCGACATCGAAGACCCGCCAACTGGGGATGGCAACTTGCCCAATGAACTATCACCTTTTACACTCACATTAACACCCTTCTTGTTGTCAAGCAAGAATGTACCAACAATGACCTACATACATATAATGTATTGTCACTTATGACATAACGGAACAGTCTGTTAAAATTATCGTTGGAGATTAGAATCTCCAGGGCTGGACATGCACACACCATCTCTTTCACATGAATGTGCAGCCCTGGTGCATATGCACAAAAATCTATCCTGGTCAAAATTGTTTCCTATAATTCATAAACTGGAATTTCCTTTAAAGCAACTTTATGTTAGACAATACCTGAACTGGACCAGCAGCCTTTAATGGTCCGCCAACTCCTCCTCCAATGATCTGGCCATCTGTATTAGATAGACATACACTGAGTCCACCTGTTCTCCCTCCAAGATCAGTGCGTACATAAGATCCAGAAAGTGAAATAATCTCAAATCGGCCCTGTCATTAGAAGATGCGGAAAAAAAAAAAGATTATTTTCCAGCGTGAGGTCAATAATAATTTGTCTTAAATTTCCCATTGCACTTCAAAATATCAAGATGTCCTTGAGATCACAAAAACTTCATTTACAAGCTATTCAGCTTTTGAGAAAATGGCACTAATCCTTTGTAAATGGCACTAATCCTTTGTCTTTTCAAACCCCTGCAAATAAAAATTACAACAAAAAAAGTATAACCACCAAAAGGTGGGCACATAACCCCTAAGGCTCTTCGTTGTCTATTGGAATTTGGTTTTGATTGGTCTTAAATCTTGTTCAGCTCAGTTTAGCTTATATCGACACCTATTTAAATTTGCACGATTGCAAAGGCAAGCAAAACCATACATAATTACCTCATATGTAATGTTGCCTCCTGACATTGCTGGCTGACGGAGAGATGCATTTGAGATAGAACCAGAGGCAGACAGAATGCACATGTCACGCTTGCTTTGCTGCATGAACATCATAAGTTTCTGGCCCACATCCTATCAACATAAAATTAAGCATGCACAAAGAGGCAAGTTAATAGAGCTGAATAGACCCAAAAATCCTTTTTTCATTATTAACACACTTGGTTACTATAGCAACTAACGACTGATTCATGTACAAGGCAAATGGCAAACATTGTACATTTGTCCATAAATTTATGAGATTTACACCTTACAACTGCCCACCTCCATCTGATCCTTCATAAGAAAATACTCAAGTGCCCAAGTGCCAAAACTTTTGATGCCCATCACTAAAAGTAAGTAAGTAAGTTGCATGTTATAGCAACATAAATGTACTGATGCCATGTGGTACAGACGAATCAAACAGTAAAGAAGTGAATCTAAGGGTAGATGTTCAGAAAAGAAAATTGCAAAATTATTTATTTAACGTATGAACCACCCTCCCCCCCCCAACAAAACCCAAAAAACACAAAAGAAGAACCAAAAAAAAAAAAAAAGCATTGCAATCACAACATTATCATTCAAGACTTTTGGAGGTTCCATACCTCACCAGCAGTTACACTAATAACATGTGGAGTAAAACCCTGTCCAGCATTCCCTGTATCACGAAACATGTTACCATGAGTGCCATCATCTCCAGAATTGACTCAAACTACTTAATCAGAAGAAGTTCCAAACATGAACGGAATAAAAATATAAGGAACTGAAAAATATGAAACAAGCACAACTGTAGAGATTCGTAAAATAACATTTTAAATGCTTGATATGCATGGAATTTTCAAGAGTTGAACAGTAAAGGAAACTGAAAAATATAAATCCTCAATAAATAGGTATAGAGATGATGAGAATGATGGCAAAGAGCAAGTCCAAAACTTACTAAAGATTGATATCTAAGTTGCTTATCAGTATTATGGCTTTGCCAGATACAAAAACCCTTGCCTTGTCAAGTAGAATGAGCATCAATAACCTTGAAATTCTATCAAACACAGAGAAAAATGGACAGAATTGGATGCAAACACAATGCAACAAATTCCTAAGAAGTTCCAACAAGTCCCACACAAGTTCATATAGAATTTGTATCAGCCCATCGAAGAAAAAGCTCAAATGCTTTGCTACAAAAGCATCATTCAGGAAGCAACATTTATGATATAAACAATTAGAAGAAAACAAAATTTCCACCTTTACTACTAGTAAAACGCAATTAACTCCTAATAAATCTAAATTCAAAACCAGACCACCAAGAGCTAGGGGAGTTGCATCAATACCTCACCAAGTGCAACCGGAATGGACTTTTGAAGAAAGAATGAATGCAAGATGTGCATGCCTAGATGCAATGCGTATTTGTCCAATAAGGAATTTTTATAATAACCCTGAAGTTCAACGAATCCAGACACACAAGCAGTCAAAATAAAGAAACTATATCCAAACACGCAATCAAAAGTTGATATGGGGCAGATTACCTCATAGAATTTCAAAACAACATAACCACCAAAAGGGGATTGCATAAATTTAGAAACCATCAAATAGCCAATAAATTAAAGGCTTATGTTCACAGTAAGCATGTATTGGCTGACTACTAACTTCCTAAAAAAACCACTCACCACCACACCACATACCCACCAAAAAGACTTCACAGATAAAGCAAGTGAGTAGCCCCTTGAAGGAATATGCACAGCAACCTCTTTAGTTAAAAAAAGTTTCTACAATATCATTAAAAGACCGAAACTTTACTAAACACCCATCAACCAAAAGTAGCTAAAAACAATAACAAAATTTCCCAATACAAAAACAAGCTAGTTACAATGAAGAATGAAACACTTGACAATTCTACCCCATAAGAAACCAAATTCAAAAAAGAGCCCCACAAGAAAATTGAAAGGGCAGTAAAAACCCACCAAGAGCAAGTAGCTGTTGTGACCTTTTCGATGAAGCCGAGTACGAAGCGGCGGGCACCCTCTTGTCCTTGGAAGCGGAGTTCGAGGCCGCCGCCGTCTTCTTCGCCGCCAGAGCTTGTTCCGGAGTCCCGTACTTCCTCGGCCGGCCGCGCTTTCTCCTCGCCGGGTGCTCCCCCGGAGCGCTTGTCACGGCAGCGGAGGAGGGCCCCACTGAGTGAGGATACAATATAGGGGGCCCACCGGTAGCACCAGCCAGACCGCTACCAGTATCAGTGGTAGTGTTGTTGTTGCTGTTGTTAGTGGTGGTGGTGGTGGTTGCGGTATTGCTAGGTGGTAGAAGGCCATTGGTCGGCGAAGGGGACACGGTGGTTGGAGTGGTGGTGGTGGGGGTGGCGAAGTAGGAGGTGAGAGGGTGGGGTTGGTGGTGGTGGTGGTGCTGACCCTCGTTTGGGTCCATTTTAGTAGAGAGAGAAAGAGGGGAAGAGAGAGAAAGACAATTTTTTTAATTTTTTCTTTTTGGAGGAATTGATTTTTATTTGGGGATTTTTTAGGGTTTCTAAATGGGTAGATGGATTGTGAGCCGTTGGATGTGGGATTAACTAATATCTTTTGACTTTTGAAATTGGGATTGGAGTTCCTTTTTAAGAATTTCAAAAGGAGTCGAATTAGTTGTTTTTTGGGGAACTATTGGCGGCCGTTGGATTGGTTCAGATTTCTTCAATTTTGTAAAATGGAAAAAAGGATATCCTTTAAGCACTTCAATTAAGCTACGACTTAAAGAGGTATTTTTTTTTTCTTTTTTTTTTTCATAGGAACGATTATGTGTGATTTTATGGATACAAATAAACAAAAAATAAAAGTATACAACATAGTACTAGAGGTGTCAAAATCTGACCCGACCTGATGTGTTGACCCGAACCCGCCCGAAAAAATACGACACGAACCCGACCCGAATGATGACCTAACTCAAAATGACCCGAACCCAAATGACCTGAAAATCTTTGGGTCAAACCCGACCCAACCCTAACCCGACCCGTTTGACCTGAACTTTTTTTTTCTTAAGGGAACAAAAAAATAAAATGAAAAAATTTAGCATATTTTATATTATAAAAAGTATAGATTATACTATTTTCAATATAAATCTTAATTATAAATATTTTTAGAATATTTTAAGATTTTTTATACAGTTTTAAATTTTATTTTAATTTTTTAAAATATTTTATAAAAAAATTTTCAATTATTTTTCAATCATGTGATTTTTTTTAATTTTTAAGAATTTTTAGTAAAATTTTTGAAATTTTTAAATTTTTAAATTTTTAAAATTTTTAATAAAAAATGTCACGTCATCATTTTTGATGACGTGGCCAACCCGTGGGTTGACTCGAACCCGACCCGAACCCGAAGTGACCCAACTCGAACCTAACCCGATGACCCGTTTTGACACCTATACAACATACATATATTTTAGACTATATTTAATATTTTTTGCATAATATATTCTATAATTTTATACTATTTGTTATATATCTCGTATATATTGTATAAAATATTATTTATATAATACCTTTTATGTAATATAATTTATTTTGAGATCTTACTCTGGTCGATCCAGATTAGTTAACTCGTTAGACTAGACATACAAAAAAATATATATATAATCTATTTTGAGTCTACCCATGTGCATCAAAATTACGTCTCCAAAGAATCTCTTTCTTTATTATGAGAAGTTCCTTTTAAGTAAATTCAATGATACATGGATAAGATTATCATAAAAATTTATTTAATTATGAGATCAATTAAAAACGTGAATTGTCAGCAGATTAGAAAATTAGAGAAGGAAAAGCAATCATAATTCAAGATATATACTTTATTGGATTAAAAATAATTCCCTCAAAATAATATAAGCTAAATGATAATACCAAAAAACATATGTCGCATGCATGAAACTCTCATTCTGAGAAAGGGTAATGTGTCAAAAGTGTTTCAGAAAACCGAAGAAATCTGTACCAACAGAAAGTAAGCCAAAGAAATAAAGACCTACTCTTTAGTTTGTTAGTCCCACCAAGTACCAAACCTACTCTTTAGCTTGTTGGTTCTACCAAGTACCAAACCTGATTAAGAAATGATAAATGTCTCAAGTTTCACACCCACCAGCATAACTGCAAAGGGAAGACATTTTGTGATATCAAATGTTTCAAGAATACAAATCAATAAGAGTTGTCACCATCACACCATTGACAATGCTTCACAACAATATAACACTAAATCAGAGAAGGTATACAACAATAATGGTACAAACTTTAAGCCATGGATACAACACTATATGAGAATACAGTGATTTCTTCCGTTGAAGGTTTCATTTACAATAGTACAGCACGAGTTGAGTCATCGTCTGGGCCTTCAGTGTTCAACATTTGGTGCCTCCCTCTCTGCAGTTTCTGTAACCGAGGGGACATTGTGTAAGTTCTTCAGTTCCTCTAACTGCAACCCAACATGGAGTGGAAATGTAGGTCAAAACGGATCATTCGGTTAAATTGAAAATTGAACAAAAAGCAGAATCAATATGACAAGTTAACACAGGGCCAGAACAATGTCCAATTGTCCATCATGACATATAATAAACCCAACAACCCATTCGAGTTGATAAGGTATCTATTCCGTAATTTGGATTCTAGAACATGAAGTATATTGGAGGCCCTAGCATTAATTTCTTCCACAGACAAATTTCAAGCATGTCTTATACCATATCATCTTTTACTACATGAAGCCAAGACTCAGCTGGATTTGATCATCTAATTGACTGCTATTTTGGAGTATATTTGCAGCATTTGTTCTCTTCTTTACCAGGTTGGTTATTGGTAAAGCAACTTTCCTCTGAGATACTTACCAATTAGCATCGAACAAAGGTTACAAGTTCCAAATCTTCTCCAGATATTCTTTTGCAAACAAAACTAACGCGAAGCCGAAAACTCAAATCATCACCAATTGCTTGAATTCTGCTCAAAAGTGTGCAACAGTGCCCACATAGTGGTCAAATTTCAAATTTGCACAATTAAGAGACGCTCAAAGATCCACATTTTACAGTTTTTTTAAACCTCTCAAACACTAACTATTGCTGAATTTTGCGACAAAAATTCTAAGGAATATATAGATTCAGTAGCTCTAGCTAGTCTACATGTTCGCATTTGGCAAATGATCCTCCATAGTACGTGTTGGAATCTTTTAAGACAAATCTCACCTCCTTGCAAGTTTTTTGATGCGCTGCCAAAAGTTCATTATACCTTTTCTGCAAATCATACATTTCAGCTTGCAGCTTTTCGTATTCTGATACATTTGGACCCCCTAACTTCTGTTGAATAAATCTGTGAAAACAAGTTCATCTTAATCTACGATTAAACGCATTAACATGAGTGGATTCATGTGCATTGGAATCACTTTTGGTAAGGGAAGATGTAGAAAGGGAGAAAAAATTTTATCCACGGCAATTATCTGTAGCAATCCAAACAAAATGCACACACATCAGGCAGAAACCTGCTAAATGCCTAATTTTTGTTGTCAGAGATAAATATTTCTGGACGCTTTCCACCAATTTAGGTGCCTAGTACTGATTAAAGCTTGACAGAGAGACATCATAATCCATCTCAGGCACCAGGATGAGATTTTCATCAAAAATAGTTGGAGAAAACTCACTGCATTTTCAATTTTGCGATACACCCACAACATAATGCAACATTTCCTATTATTGTGCAAAAGAAACCTAACAAAATTGCAGCTAATTTCATATCTAATGTTCCCCATAAACTTTCCTTCAATGTCGCTTCTCAATGCCGATAGATGGGATAATAGGTTTCTTTCACGTGACATAGAAATGAGAACTTACTCGAGGGCAGAAGAAGGCTTCTCATTTTGCTCATACAATGCCACCAGAACTACATTAGAAAATCAAAATTTTAACATATTTATAGGGAAATCAGCAAACCAGATATGACTAGCACACTTCACATCAATAGAAAAAAGAGCTAATTTTTTTTTTAAAAAAAATTGAGGTAGACCAAGAAAAAACCTTTAGTTAGAGCGTCAAGAACTCCACTGGACTCAAGGTACTTCCTGAAAGCTTCCTTCTTTGCCTCTTTTTCCTACATTCCGATAAAAAAGGGTGTTAATTGATGAACAAAAGGTGAGATCTTGGCAAGTAGAAACACAGATGATAAGAGTCTTCTGCAAGAAAATGAAAGCCATTCTAATACAAATGTCTATAGATACACATACCCATTTACTTAAAGAGTTCAGATTTGTAGAGAGAGAGAGAGAGAGAGACTGAATAACCTCTTTGTAACGCATCATGATCTACTTTGCTGCCGCTTCTGGTTTTGCCAGTTCTGTTGGGGTTCGCAGATCATGCTTAATTAAGACAGTTGATTGACAGAGAAAAGGCCGAGAAGGTCCTGAGATAATTGTGGGCCTAGTGGATTCGATGACTCGCTCACAGAAATGCCCAAACTGAAGAGTGGCAGATGGTTCTGGCCCAATCCAACAGCAATTTCTCCACCCATTTCCTTTCTTTGCAGGGGATACTATTTAGTAAGGCAGAGCAGTCTCACAAGCATTTGCTTTCCTCCTGCCCATGTACTTCAAACAATAAAATATATACGTATATAGTGGCTAGATCATTAGAGGAATCAATTTAAGGTATTTGAAAAAAAAAAACCTCAGTGGAAATGCAATTATGAGAATGTAATGAGTACAAAATATTTTAAATTATTAGATTATAAAAAATATTAAATTTAAAAAAAAATAAATTATTAATTATTATTAAATAAATTATATGTCAACTATATTTCCTAACAAACGTGTTCATTTAGTCTTTGTATGTATTTGAATTATATTGACGTGATATTTGACCAGAAGAGTTAGCCACAAATTTGTTGTTATTCCGTATTACGCCGTTAGCCCTTTTCCTTACCAAAGAAGCGCTATCCATGATTTAGATGAATTTTTTTTAATCTCAAAAGGGTTAAACATGATAAATTAGCGTATTTCAACACATATGATTCAAGTTCAAATATTAATATCTGAAGTTTTCTCTAACAAATAAGTTGACTGCTCGTTTCGGTTAAAAAATATTAAAGTATGGTATTAAATTTAGATTCAGTAATTATTGCAGATGTATGCACTAATATCCCAACTGGATCTTCCTCTCCACAGCACCATTTGAAAGGCAAAGACATAATATTGCTGGCCGTGAACCAAAAACAAAAATGTGGATAAATTTATGTTAGCAATTTTTCAAATTTTGGTCACTAATTAAAAAAAGTTCAACATGGGTCAGAACCGCTAGAAACATGTGGTTGATGTTCAAGCTGATCCCCATTTAACAAACTTTAGTAGATTTGATAGGGTTGTAATCTTTCAGGAGGTGGTTCACACCTTTCGCGGTTATTGTGGTAAAAAGCGAGGACTAATTCTTAGACTTGATCTTAAGAAAGCTTATAATAGGTTCAGTTGAAGTTTTATCGAAAGTAATCTATATAATTTTCACATTGTTAATATTTTAACTATCATTAATAAACTCAATCAAGTTTACGATTAAGATTTTGTTTTTTGTTGTTAAAATTTTCAGAATGACATAATAGATTGAGTTGTATACTAAACTCGTAAAAAAGTAAACTTTATTAGACCTAAAAATGTTAGAAACCTCTCGTATGACTGCAAAGCTAAATATGCATTCAGTCCAACCAGCAGACATGATGAGAATTCAAACATGTGATCTTACGATATGAATGAAATTAGCTAACAATTACACCACAATGATCGTTGATTTTGATGCAATGCTTAGTTTCTAGTTGTACGTCACAATTTTCACATATTTTGGTCAGAAATACTAATTATATCACAATCTTATTATTTCGTACTGTATTTGACAAAATTATTATACTAAAGAAGAACTACAAGAATTGTAAAAAATTATACCATTTTTCCGTCATATTCATTAGTCTATTTGATGTTGACCTAAAAAAAAAGTTTTCAAAATAACGATAAAAACAAAAGGTAAAGCCTTTAATAAAATGAAAAGTAATATTATTCTTGATTGTTTCGAGTATTAAGTTTCTGAATACAATAGAATGTTAATACTTAATACACTAGAGCAGTCCATAGAGTTTGAGTTTCAATACTGTTTGATTGGTTATACCTATAGGTGTCAAAATAGGTCATCGGGTCGGGTTTGGGTTGGGTCACTTCGGATTCGGGTCACTTTGGATCGGGTTACTTATGGGTCAAGTTATCTTCGGGTCATTTTGGGTTGGGTCACTTCGGGTTCGAGTCGGGTTCGGGTCAACCCACGGGTTGACCACATCATTATAACGTGACATTTTTTATTAAAAATTTTAAAAATTTAAAAATTTCAAAAATTTTACTAAAAATTCTTAAAAATCAAAGAAAATCATATGATTGAAAAATAATTGAAGAAATTTCTTTTAAAATATTTTAAAAAAATTAAAATAAAATTTAAAACTGTATAAAAAATCTCAAAATATTCTAAAAAAATTTATAATTAAGATTTATATTGAAAATAATATAATTTATACTTTTTATATTATAAAATATGCTAAATTTTTTCATTTTATTTTTTTGTTCCCTTAAAAAAAAATCGGGTCAAACGGGTCAGGTTAGAGTCGGGTCGGGTTTGACCCAAAGATTTTCGGGTCATTCGGGTTCGGGTCGTATTTATTCGAGCGGATTCGGGTCAACTCATCGGGTCGGGTCAAATTTTGACACCTCTAGTTATACCGGTGCAATTTGAGGGGTTTCTAATTTGATGAAACGAATGATTAAAACATAAAAATGAAAAAGAAAACAATTAAGTAGACTGAAAAAATGAATTAACAACTGAAAATAATTGGAAAAGACCACATGTGTTTTTACCAGACTTCTTTATTTCAAATCTTCTGTTACGAAGTAATATCAAAGAAGTCAATAAAAAATCATGTTTGAATCTGCTAAATTTGACATTAGTAATCGTCTCTTGAACCTGAGTTTAAAAGCTTTTGCCAGATTTTTATTTTGACTTCTTAAGATATGAGTTTTTCCTTTTGGACCGAATCTTAAAATATGAGTTAAACTCCACTAGATAAAGAAAAAAACAATAAGTATTGTCTAGAAAAATAAATAAATAAGTAAGGTCTATTTAAAATAAAAATTATTAAATAATTTTATATTGTGTAAATTTATGCGTACTATATTTATAAAAAAATATGAGTATAAATAGATTGCAACTTAGTGGTAAATAAAAAAGAATTCTCTTCAGTAACCATCTCTTGAACCTGAGTTTGAAAGTTTTAACGGATTTTTATTTCAACTTTTTAAAATATGAGTTTTTTGTTTTTTTCACCGAATCTTAAAATATGAGTTAAACTCCACTAGATAAAGAAAAAAATAATAAGTATTGTCTAAAAAAATAAATAAATAAGTAAGGTATATTTAAAATAAAAAATTATTAAATAATTTCATATAATGTAAATTTATGCTTATTATATTCGTAAAAAAATATGAGCAAAAATAGATTACAACTTAGTGGCAAATAAAAAAGGAATTCTCTTCAAACTTACCAAATTGTGTGTGTTATTTATTTAATTCCAAGTGTAATTCGAACTCCAAACTCTAAAAACATTATATGAGTTCTTATTAAAGAATTCTCCTGTTTGTTTTGCCGAAGCTAGGGTTTCTGTCGTTTTTCCAATCATATTTTATGGCAAAGAAGAGCAAAGGAGGGGAAGGAGTTGGAGCACTCAAGAGCTGGGCTGATTTACCAGAAGAGCTTTTGGCACTCATAGCAGAGCGTCTACACGCTCGCCTTGATTTCCTAAGATTCTGCGCAGTCTGCAGTTCATGGCGATCCTCCGCCAGGATTGTTCCGAGAAGCTTTTTGATTGGAGTTTTCAGAGTCCCAGCGTTGGTCGTCTCCAGGGATGACCAAACAATTCAGAAGAAGTTCTACACGGCTGAGGGATTTGTTTGTCCGTGCGAATTCTTCCACACTGGCTCCATTTATCTTGTCCAACAGAAGAACGAGAGTAACCCAGCAGAGAGTTCTTCAAACAAATGCTGGTTGGGACTGTTTGGGGGCATGCATTTTGCTGTTCCAGGAAAGGACAAGATCCTTGGATTGGGTTATAGAAGCAAAACTATTCCCAAGAAATCGAACATCCTACATAACCTGTCCATGTCTGAATTATGTAATTTTTACATGCATGTTGGACAGTTATTCACTTCCCGCTACCTCGATCATTTTAATGTTCAACTTGAAAAGATTCAAAGGTTAGCTCTAGTATGTTCGAGGTCCGTTGTCGGAGAGTACGCAGCGGTAGGACTATATGACATCCATGGAAAATTGGCATTCCTGAAGTCATCTAAGGAAGGAATATGGACTTCAGTAAATAACCATGAGGATGGTTATACTGATGTCATTGATTATAATGGCAGATTTTATGCTGTTCATTGCACGGGAAAACTTCTCAGGATTGATTTGTCTTGCCAAGCGACAGAAGTTGCATCGCCTATAGCAAATCAGATTGACGGAGATCAAAAGTTTTTGATCGAATCGGCCGGTGATTTGCTTTTACTTGACTTAACTGGGTTCAAAGTTTACAAGCTGAATGAAGAGGAAGGGACACAGAAATTGGTTGAGATTGGGAGCTTGGGGGATAAAATGGTGTTTCTGACCAGCCAGTTTTACAAATTTTCAGTTTCTGCTCAGCACTTGCCTGGATGCGCACCAAATTGCATCTCTTTTATAACACCCTTGGACTTTGCTGCTATCTATCATTTAGATAGCCATGTGTTCGAGTTGGAGGGTAGAACTGGCAAGAATGAGAATAACGTGCATTTCTCTATTCCTCCCGTTGCTTAAGAGCATGATTACTTTGTAATTACTTACAATTGCATTGATATAAATCAATCTGATTATCAGATTGTGGGCTTCTGCTTGCTTCCTGGATTGAGAGTGGTCTTACTTCTTATATTACGAATGCTTTTTTAATAGAACTGAGCTTAGAAGGATTTTTGTGACAGAAAATATTACTGGGATTAATATCCAGTTTTCTGTTCATCCATTTCAGATATAACATGTTTCGAGTCTTTTAGATTTTAAACTCACGTGGGTTTTGGGACTTACGAATTTAGGTTATTCAAATGATAGATTTATCAGGTTTTAGATCAATCTAGTTTTAAGTTTTCTTAATTTTGGGTGATTTAGATTATATATCATGAACTTCTCAATTAACAAGACTTGAATTAAGTCGAGTTTCAAGTTTGTTAAATTAAATCATTCCAGTCAGATCAATATTTGTTACTATTACATGATTATGTCTAACCGATTAGAATATTTATTTGATCAGTTCATAGCATACGGTCAAAATTTTTTTTGGTGAACAAGTAATCGTGTGTTTTTTTTTTTTTTTTTTGTGCTGGACTCCATCCAAAAAATATATTAAGTCCTGATTAATACAGTCTAGGTCGCGATGAGTAGGACTCCGCCCATAACATAATCAATAAATCCAAAACGTACTCCTACGAGTAAAAGGAGTTCGAATAGATATTGATTGTCTTCGAAAGGTTTGACAAGTCCAATCCCAATATATTGGTTTCGAATGGCAATGCATCGTAGACTCATATATATATTGTTTGTTAATACACGACCAATTAATGTTTGGATAACAAATCTTTCTGATATCATCCTATTTCGAGCACTGACAGAGATTCTTTGAGAAGGACTCACTAAAAAGGCAAAACTCTCTTATTTTCTGAGTTTTTTTTTTTTTTTTTTGAAGCATTGCAATTAGCCTTGTGCCATTCTTTTCTGACGCAGTGATCACTCATTTTGCCTCTAATCTTTTAGAGGTAAGTGAAATATTTGGTGAACAAATCAAAAGAAATCTAAATCAAGCTACAATTGCCTATTGAGAAGGATTCTAGTTAGCGATTGACCTAAGATAAAATAATCTCAACAAGTACGTTAAAGGTGAAGCCATTAATTTTCCTGTTTATTTTTCAAACACAAATAATTGTTCTGAAACACAATGATAAAAAGCTAAATCTGTGCAAAACAAGAATAAAACACTGCCAGGTAAAGCCATTAATGAAAGGGATTCTCTTGGATATCGGCATAAAATATATACATGTATGCATCGCATCAAGTTCTTCACGGCTTAAAACAGGCTCAACCGATAAAATCGTTTTCGATATTATTATTATTATTTTTAATTCTTGATTATTATATATTGTTATTACTATTAGCCAAGTGCTGTTATAAGTTACCAGAAAATTATCTTTTCATTTATATTTTTCTAACCTGCACCCACTTAGTGGTCATCTGTGTGCTCAATGATCTTGAAAATATCCATCAATAATGGTTTCCAATTTGGTTATCGGACTCATAATCTTGAAAATACCCTTCAATAATTCTTTCTGATTTGGTGGTCTGACTTGGTTACATGTATATGTACTTAAAAAAAAAAAAAATACATGAGAGGAGATTAGTGGCAGTTAGGACTTAGAACAGTAAAACTTTTATTTCATTGTTTTTATTTATAGAAAAGATAAGCACACAGAAGTTTATATATAAAAGAAAATAAATTTAATAAAATAATAATATTTTTCACTATTTTAATCAAAAACAAATTTAAAAAAATTTCATATAATATTCACATTTTATATTATAAGATAATATCATTTTAATTTTAATTTTAATTTTTTAAAAAAAATTTAAAAAATATTTTTCTTATTTCTTTAGTGTACCACTTGGCGGTGCACCTAAGGGTACGTAGTAGGGTCCTTTTAATTATTTGAGCTCGCCTATCGGGCTTTGTTTTAATAACTAGATATGAGCTAGACTACCTTGCCCTGGCGCCCCCCTTTTTTTTTCTCTTTCAACCAAAAGTGCCTATGGCCCCTTTCTATTGACTCCTTTTTTTTTTTTTTTTATTTGTTTTGTCCCCAAACTAAATTCGGATGAATATAGTTATTTTTGTTATAATTTTTTCACGTAATTTTATTTTAATTAATAATAAAATAATTACATATTTAATGAGAAAGAAAATATTAAGGTAAAAATAAATTAATATGAATATTGAATAATTAAAATTTAAAAAGAATAATAATAAATTTTTAAATATCATTAAATAAATAAAAAATTATGACAACAAAAGCACACCAGAAGATGGCCTATAATTGACATTACTAGGCACAATGTCTCAACTGGCAGCCAGGGATTTGAGGTTTAAGTCCTCAACATGCCTTGCATCATACAAATTTTCTTAGCAGCAAGTCCTTTGCAAATTTTATTTTTTTTTAATAAATCAACATCCTGACTAAATAGTCCTACTTTTGGATGCTTGCAGAACCATTAGGCCCTTCAATTAATCTTAACTCTCAGTTCCCATCATCAGCACCTCTCAGTTAAAGTGTTTCATCCCCATCACCACGCTGGCATCCGGAGCTCCCGCCTCGACCTTCGCTGGACCCTGCACTCCCGATGTCTTGCTTGCTATTTCCTGCCATTGCCGGTGCTCTACCTGCAGTGTCGAGGCCAAAGTCTGGGAACACTGCAGCTCCAAGTACTCCACTGCCTCCTGCAGTGCTGGCCTCACTTTGTTGCACGTGAAGTCCCGAGCTTCCACCGGAGCTGATTCCAAGTTGGCTGTGCAATTGTTGCTGCAGTGCTGCATATGGTTGTTGCGAATACAGCATGGAGGAGCGTGCATGTAGAAGGGATTGAGTCATCATCTGTGCAGCTTGTTGCTGCTGCAAGTAGAGAGGTCCTGGCTGCATAATGCCACTGGATGTATACTGCAAGAAATTTGCAGATTGGCAAACCAGCTTTTAAAAATCCGCAGATCACTTCAAGTCATAGAAAGACAGAATTCTTCCTTCATTAAGAAGAAAAATTATCATCAAATATTTTTAGAAACAGAAATTTCTACCTGGCCATGCATGGTAGGCGGTTGGGGTTGAGAATCAGCAATTGCAGCCAAGTACGTGAGATTTCTCTGCAGTTTTGCTTGGTTTCTGTGACAATAAAAAATTACTGTTTAGCACTTAAAGCATCAAAAGTTTCAAAATATTTTTTTTACAGCCATGAGTCCCAGCTGCTACAGCAGCACCACTACTTCCAAACTAGTAACAGCTTGAAAAATGCTAGTGCTTACTCTGCACATTCACCAAGTTTTCCCGAATTCTGGCTCTCAACAATCTTTAAAATCAACGACTTGTTCTCATCTAGATACTGCAGGCATACACATCAAAACAGTGAAATATTTGCTAATAACATTGTGGAATTAACAGGTACAATAAAGAAATAGCCAATAATATAGTAGTATGAACTCCCTCTCTATTTGGAAAAATCCCCTGAAATATTTACGAGGGGATCTCAAGTTACATGCCATAAGTTGCACAAAGTATAAGGGAAAAAGGAAGAAGTTTGAGCAAGTAAGCAAGAAAGAAAACTAGCTTCTGTTAAGTGCAGTTAAATTATTCATCAAGCTCTTAAAGAATTGGGTTTAACTGTTTATCGGGTTTAACTGTTTTTGTGGTTTGTAGAGACTGGAATTTGAATCCTTGCGCTAGTGGCTCAAGTTTAACATAATAATCCTCTTGTAAGCAAATCAAGTATTCAAGTCATTGACTAGCTGAACGGGACCAAAGTGATTGAAGTTAAGCTAGAATATCACTGGGATATATACAGAGACAGAGCCTCTGCTGACAAGTTTTTAGCTTCCTACCGCTGAACCCAAGTGAGAAGAATCATCAAAAACATCCAACATAGAACAACTGTCCTATGTCATACAACTGCCAGCAATGATACATTCAACTGCATAAACAATCTTAGCAGCCTATCAATGACTTATAATGACTGGATTTTTATACGTTACAAACCTGATCTAGAAATCTCCATCCCATGAGAAACTGTCGATTTTAATTACAAACTCTAAAACAGATAAAACACGGTTGCAGTACCAAAACAAGATAAGGCATGTTTTCGTACAATGTACAAGGTAGAAACTATGTTGTAGCACCAAAATGATATCCAAATCTATCTTCATCAAAAGCTTAGGAATCAGTTAACCAAATTAAGTGGTGCTATATGCCACATAATTAAGAAAAAAACAAATCACCCGTATTCCAATTATTTACATTCTTCTTGGTTACTTCCTTGGGATTACACGGAGGCTGAAATCACAGGGGATCCACAAGCACACAAGAGAAGAACCTATACAACTTTGCCCTGCTCAGGAGCTCATTATATACCCATAATAAAACACCTAGGTTTCTTTAATGACATTTCCATTCACACGCAACGAACAATAAAGACTAGAAGAATCCTGTTTTGGTCTCCAAGCTGTACACTTAAGACAGATCTATACCACGTCATGACAAGAATAAAATGCTATGAGAGGACCACTCAGAAAGAGACCATCTGGAAGGACCACATCAGCAATAAAAGTGAACGAATCCAAACAAAATACTCCCATAAAAAGAGAAAGTTTGGGAGAGGATCGCCAATTGAAACAATAGCTTGAAACATTGCAAACAGACACAGAAATATTTATGTTCTCTGCAGTAATGTACCAAACTGATAATCTTCATGATAGAATCAAGGACCACTTCAGCAATAAAAGTGAACATGTCCAAACAATTTACTGCTACAAAATGAGAAAGATTAAGAGAGGACCACCAGCCAAAACAATTTCTTGAAAGAATGCAACACACACAAGATTATTCATTTTCTCTGCAGCAATGTACCAAACTTATCATGTTTATGATAGAATCAATGGAAGATAAAGAACCTCACGAAGTGAGAAAGAAAACTACCAAAACTTCCTACATAATGCTGTGGGATCTAGTTCGTGGTTTTCTTACTTTGATACAGGCACAAACATCCAAACATCCCAAGCCAACAAAAAGCCCAACCACAGTTTTATTCTAGTCTTTACGATAACTGGAATTGTGTGCACTGCTCAGAGGATCAATATAGAACTTTTTGCGCTTCTGCTTTAGAGTTTATTGCATCTTTCCAGTTCTAGTATCTCTTTTTCTTTCTACATTGCAAATCAGCAATATGCTTTAACAAGTTAATCCTATCACCCCATTTCACAGCTTTAATCAGGATGCTGAAGCATTTTGATGCATTCTGCAAATTAGTCATCAGCCATTCTCAAATAAAAGAAACAACAATAAGACTAAAAGTTAAGAACAGACCAGTCCTCCTTGGATAGCTTGTTAGTTTGGCTGATGCCCAAAATCCTTCGGGTCAAGGAATGGAGGGCTGGTGTGAGAGAAAAGAAAAGGTTAAGAATAGACTTTTCCATTCCAGTTAAACAAAAGGCAAGGTACCATCTCTTTATGTGATGATGGTGTTGGTAACAACAGCAAATCATTCTCAGGATGTCCAGATAGGGAGCAGACATGAGATTTAAAAAACAATAATGACATAAATCAGCATCATACTTAATATGGATTAGACATTAGAAAATAATTTGAGGAACTACCAAGAAAAAGTTACAACAATAACTAGGAGGAATGCATATAAAATGTGGGGTGCTGACATCAGCCTCCATAACTGGGTAACCATAACACTGGGATTAATTCTACTGGAAAAAAAAAGAAAGAAATAATTGGAAAAAAAAAAGCACAGAAACAGAAACAACAGCCCTGCAAGACTGCAACATGACCATGGCTCAATACAGAAAACTGGGACAGTTGAATAGATTGGTCCCATAGCCATCAGAAAATTAAATGGGGAAAAAGGCAAAGACATCAAAGGAACAGTAAAAGCTATTGCATATGTCCATTAAAGTGAACGAGAATCAAAAAGGAAGCAGAAAAATCCACATAAATCAATTAACATGGGATAGAACAAAGAGAAACCATCAGACCCGTCTGAAAAGATCATGAAAATACAAAGGCTGCTGAGTGGAAGAGCAGAGGAGAAGTGAAGAGAGGAGGACCTGCTGAATATGATCAGTGGTCACGTTGCTGGGGTAATAGGCTGAAATCATGGGCTGCATCTGCATCAGGGGCTGCTGCATTCCTTACTTATATACTCAACAACCCAATATCTCTCACCTCTCTCTCTCTCTCTTTCTAACACAGACAGTGCTGCTAAAGCCAAGATACTCACTGCAAGGTGCAAGAAAGTAAAGGAGATGCCTTTGCCCTTTTATTCCTGTTTTCACTTGCTTCCTTCCTCCCCACTTTAAACAGACATCAGACGGTAGCGAGACAGTGAGCTCAAGCAGACATTATGGGAAGGGTATTAATATATGTGCAGATTTTTTATATTTTGGTTAATATTTTAAATATAATAAAATTAATAATTTTTAAAAACATCCATCCTAACAAAGACTCTTCTTTTGTTGGTAATTAGAAAACACAACTTTTTAAAAAAAAAAGAAGTCTTTTCCTTGCTATCCCTTTCTCCAAAGAGAGGGGTTGTCACGTGCTGCAACCCAGAGGGACAGATGTAAGAAAGTGTGAAAGAGACCAAAGCGCACGAAGACTCAAAAAGGAGTACAGCGGACTACTGTGTTGTATGGTAAGACTGCAAAGAGCACTAGCAACTCCTACCGGCTACATCGTCCGAGTGGCGAATGGACTCGATCCCACGATACAAGTTATTTGCTTGAGTTCTAGTCTTGGCAATTAATAGGGTTAAATGTATGCAGATTTGTTGAGTTTGGAATGGTTCAACGACATTTATTGTGTTCTCAAAGTTTGTTCCCTCGATATTTTATTTGGCCTACCTAGCACGAGAATTCAACGCAATAGTTTCTTACGAGTACGTGAGAAATCACTCATACTTATCCATTTTACTTAAAAAAGAAAAAGAACTTGCAACTAGCTAACAAGAACTAAGAAAGGGATATAGTAAGCACATTTTTTAGCATGATTATTTGTGACCAGTGACTGCAGGTCATTTCTGTTTTAAAAAAAGTGATTATAGGTCGTTTTTAATATAAAAAGTCTCGAATTTTAATTCTAACGTTAATTAAGTAAAAATATATATATATATAAACAGTGTGTGTCTGTCTACTAGTTTTCGGATCAGGGCAAAATAAAGTTTCGAGCTTTGGTCCAAAAGCTCTCTTCATCGGCATTAGTCCAGTTTGCATATTTTTGTGGTGATAACTTTATTCCGGTGGGTGGACTTACCCAGTTGCCCCCTCTCCCGCCGCGTCCGCCTCTACGCTCCAACTCACGCGTGCACTTAATTTCAAAATTAATCTCATACCAAATGACAATTAGCAGTTCATTATCTTGCTAGGTGGAAAAGAGATGAAGGTAGCAGTATGTTTTGGGGCTTATGAATCTGGACTATCAAGTAGGGGCATTATCACGACCATTGGACTGTTGATTGTCAGTTTATTAATTATGATCATGTATTGGATTATTATAAATGTAATTAGAGCTTGATTATTTGATGGAGTGACAAATAACAATTTGATACACGGGAGATGGGTTGATGTGACCAGTGTGGAACTTGAGTGGGTTTGCTTTTGCTTTTATTTTTAAAAAAACATATTAAGTGCAACGAGTTAAAAATGTATAAGAAATATTATGCAATGTACACATATAAATTTATTGATGACTGTTTCTATATTTTATAAGCTTTATTGTACATATATTTTTTACTGGTTCACATCTTATTTTTATACAAAATAAAAAAAAAAAAAAAAGTATGCAAGACACGCCTAGGCCTGGTGTGCATCCAAACTCATCTAAGTATCTTTTCCAATGCAATCGATAGTCACAGTAATGGGATGCGATAAATTTTCTTACAACGTGTAATAAATGTGAATCAATCAAACTTTTTTTTTTGTTATTATCATTCGAAGTGATGATTTAGATAAGTATTTTTATATCGTGAGTTTTAAATTTAAATATTTATGTTTGTACTTATCTCTTACTAACTCTTATTAAAGACTATTTTAGATATAAACCGTGATGTATAACGTTTGATTTATATTCGCTCACCAAGAGTCTAGTAACAAAATCACGCTCAATCTTATTAATACTTAAAAAATAAGTCGATCCTTTTAAGGTTGTTAAACAATAATCAAACAAACAGAAATTATCTTAGTCTCAATCTAATAATTTAGTAACTGACATATTTAATAAAAATTTTTTTAATGTAAAACAAAAATCAAACCTTCCTCGTACAACAAATGAATGAAATTAAAATTATTTTATTATTCTCTGGTTAATATGTGCTCTGATAAGTATCTCACGTACAACCAGTCAAGAAGGGGAGTTACTTTTGTGGGGATATCAAAACTAACTGGAAAGAGAGAGAGAGAGAAGGGCGGGGGGGTCAATGCAGAGTGGGAAGGGAATCATGATAAGGTAGGTTGGTGATGCTCCCAGCTAACCAAGCATGATGGGTGGTTGGGGTGTCTCATTGATTGGTGTGCTCAAATGTCAATCCTTGTCTTTTCTTTTCACTGCTTTTGCTACCTATGTGATGTAAGCAAGTCGTAGATGCTTGGTGCTCGTCCTCCTGTCCCCCTTCCTCGTAGAAGTCTTTTGTGGCTGCCACGCGCTTTGTGAAAATAACTCTTTTTTATGATTTGTAAATTTTAAAATTGATAAAAAAAAATTAAGCTACGTAATTCCCCCACCATATTGTTCCATTGAGTGTATTTTTATAGGAATAGTAAGTTCATCTTTTAATCTAATTTACTTTACTCAAATGTTTGTTAAAATTTAACATATAATTTATTTTTAAAATTGGATTCTAACAATTTAAAATTTTAAATTAAACAATTACTTTACATAAGAGATACTTGTTTGTCTAATTTCGAGCATACCATATATAATTGGAGCGTGAACCCACGATATTAAGGATTCCAATGATTTCGAGTATGTAATCCGGCAATGCATAGCATTACTCTTCCATTTGATAGGCACATTATTTGGCAACCGCATGTTATAGCATTACTCTTCAATTTAATAGGTACGTTATTTGGCAACATATATAATCCGTGAGAGTACACACATATCAAGAAAAATAATGTAGATCACGAAAATTTCTTATAAAAAATATAAATATAATAAAAAATATTCTGTATTTTGTATAAAGTTTTTTTTTTTTGAACAAACTGTATTTTGTATAAATCATTTGCGTTCAAGAGTGCATGTTTATATAATTAAACACTATAAGGTAATTATATCCCGGTACAAGGAAACGTGGAAAGATCTATATATATATTTACCATGTGTCGTCTTCCCTACTTGGAGTGCGAGAAGGAATGAATGCCTAGCTCATACTTGCATCAGCGTTTCAATTACCCCTACAAAGTTGTGAAGAAAAAGTGGGGATTCCACTTTGATCAGTTTGATGGGGATTGAGGCTCGTTACAACGAGTGCCAAAGCATATGCCTAGGTTTTGCGGTAATAAAAAATAAAAAATAGTGCTAAGCCAAATTTTCATTTTCATTGATGAATGAGAGTCAGCACTGACACAATTCACACGGTGTTTTTTGTTTTTTTTTTTAATTTTAGGTCTATTTCGATTTTCGATGTGGGAAATGAAGCTGACTTGCAAAAAGAACAGTTGTCATTAGTTACAAGTTTGATTTCATAGCTTCGAACAACTAACCATTCTAATTACACACTTTCATGACTATAAAAGAAACGAATATAAATTTCATAATTAACATTTCATGGGTAATCAACATTTGCGATATGTAAGATATATATATATTTTTTTCTTTTTATTGCATATTCTTGGTCTTCATCATAAGTAGTGACTATGAATTATACAATTATAAATATTAACTTATCCTTTATGATATTGCAAAAAACATTGATTGCAGAATCACATTTCATCCGAGTCAAACAGAAAAAACTTATATCTATATAGCATTTTCGGGATATAAATGTTCTAATTAATAAAGGCCACACACACACATATATATATATTATATATGAGGAAATTCGTTAGATAATGAACTATATAATAGAAGTTATTCTCCTCATTTCTATAAATACCGACCTTTCACAGGATTAAAACTCAAAATCTCAAGATGAAAAATTTTAAGTCTTAACTACTAATCATAAGTTACAGAAAAGACCATAGTTAATTGCCTTCTAATGCCCCAACTAGTCTAAAATATTCCCTTTTTTTTTCGGTCTTGAAACTCTTTTTTTTCATGCAATGGTCTAAGGTCATGTTAGTATAAGTCAGTGAGGTGGCCTTACACCCACCATGTTAGCTTAATGATTGGGCTTTTTTCTTGAGAACCAAAACTAGAGCCCTCAAGCCCAACAAAGCCAGAGTGCAAAATATTGGGTAAGGGAATTTAAGGGTATATCTCATTTCAAAATTTTACACTCAGTAGCCAATAAATTATATTTAGTGGCTTGGACAAAAAAAAGAAAAATTTAGCGGCAAAGACTTAACTTAATTGAGTTGGTTAAAAAGAGTATTAATTGACTTGGTTAAAAATGAGTATTTTTCACCTGTGATCAAAGATCTAATTTTTTAATCTCTCATTCTCCATCTCTTATTTCTTATTGATGGTCAAGTGTCTCAGCAGTGAGATATAACGCTTGTTCTAATAATAATAAAATATGTATTTTATTGCAGTAAGTAAAAATTTGAATCTGCTTACTCTTTAACCACTCCTTTTTATGTGGCTGTTACTGCTTTTTCAAGTAAAACAAAGAAAAAAAAAACTTCGTAAGTGGTCACACACGTCAATTCTTTTTTTTTTTTTTTCGAAAACGCGTCAATTCTTTTTTTTTTTGGTCAATTCTTTTGGCGGCGGTAGTGCGCAATTGACATATTGGAGGCCTAGGACAACCGACAGCCAGTTTCGTTGGCCTGTCAAATAAAAAGCCCATCGAGAGAAAAAACCAAAAAACAGAAAAGAAAAAAAAAAAAAAAACAAGAAAACAAAAATAGTTACCTCATGACCCAAAAAAAAAAAAAAAAAGTTGTCTCACCATGTAACCCCATGAAGACAAATCATGGAATTAATCACGACAGACCATTTCCATGGAAGTTTTTCTTGTTTGGCGACTCCAGTTTGGCGAAGGAATGGTCAAGGTGGAAGCAGTCTTTTACGGCATGAGACAAAATTTTGGCTTACACAATTGCAAGTAGTGGGTCCAACATGAAACCATGTGATATTTCCGCAAATCAAACAATTACTTCCAAATAGCAAAGACAAATTCCTTGAACAAGAAATGCCAAATGTGTATCAACGCAAACAAACACATATTTCCATTTGTACTTGTAATCTTGTGGCACTCTCACCAAATTGAGAGTCAAAAGAGTAAATTTTTTATTTTAAAAAAAAGAATAAAGTCGAGAGATTTCATGAGAATAAAGCCAATAAGTTGATGACATGAAAAAAAAAAAAAAAACATAATGTGTACATGGGCCTATAATTAACCTTAAAAATTGCCAACGTAGTGCTAAACACACAAACACAATTGCATGCACATATGACATGAGATTCCATAAAATTGAATGCTGTTGCTTTGGTCAATTCAATTTTCGGTTATTGACCCATTCTTCAGGAATTAGTCATTATAAAAAAATTATTTAGATAAATTAGGTAAAGCATTAGAAAAAATTATGTCGTGGGGAGGCATTTCACCTAGATGATGAGGATGGAGATAGCCGTGTGGACTTGTGGATACGGAAAATAAGTTGATATCTTCCATCAATATTGAGTAAAAGTGCGCGTCTATTTACTGCCCCATATAAGGAACTTCTTGTGAATCCAAACTAATGAGTTTTGATATTAATGGTGTGTTTTATCGAATGTCTCAATAATTTGAGTTGTTGGATAATTAAATTTATTAAAAAAAAGATAAATTATTAGATACTATTAAATAAAAGTACGTTACTAATTATTGCTACTTAACTATAGTTGTATAATCTTACTCAAAAATATTAGTTACAGTCTTACATATTTAATATAATTTTTTGTTCCATGGTTAGCTTATGAATCTTAATATCTTGCCCTTTTTGGTGATCTTTTAGAAAATCCCAAAAATTATTAATTCTTCTTGTCTTGCAAAGCTTGCCAATATGTATAGTTCAAGGTCCAACGTGAGGCGTATAATACAACAAATAAAACCATAGCTATTACGAGATTGGAATTGCATTTTTTTTTCTTTGGTCTCCGTTAATTATTCTGTTCAAAAGCTGCATAAATTTCTATCACTTTTATTAATTTTGTTATACAACCACGCCTAGTTTATCTTCAGTGGCTGCTAAAATTAAACAAAGAAAACAAAGAGAACTCAAAAAACAAAAGATAATGAGACAAAGAAGAAAGATTAACTCTTTTGTTAGAGTTATATATAACACATTCGAATACACACATTCGAATAATATTTTTAGTTGCGAGGATTTAAGTTACAGTCGCTTGGAGTAAGAGTTCATATACAATACAATACCACTAGACCACTCAGTTTGTGGTGTATACCTCAAATTAATTACATCATGCTAAGTTCCCAAAAAAAAAAAAAAAAAAAAAAAAAGAGTTTTGATTCTTGTAAAATCTATTGTTGTAAATTTGGGGCATGTGTAATACGTGGGTTCAAATAACGTTTTGTTTTTCTTCTAAGTCCTAAAATTCACTTCAGCCTATTTGAACTCTAGATTTTGGAGTTATCCTTCAACTTCTTAATTAATTAACTCTACTTCTTACTCAAATTCTTACGCAATGACCCATTAAATCTACTTTTTACAAAAAAACTTAAGATTTCAACTAAGAGTCTTTAACCTTATTTATATCTTACTTGTTCTTTTCACTCATTTTCGAAGTGGGAGTTTTGCCTTTACTCTCAACTCACCACTTGCAACTCCAACATCAACTAGAAGTAGAGGCGGGTGCAATATCCAGGTCAACATGAGGCAACGGCGGTTGTGCATCAGCAGGGTGGCCGGCAACGTTCCTCTCGCTTAAAGTGCACCGGCCAATGCCACGTCTGGGAATGTGCGTGCATACAGACCCAGTAGATGGGGGCACCGGACCCCTTTGAAGAGACCCCATTACAAGATTTTTCTCCAACCGTTTCTCTCCTTGCAATCGTCTAATACCCAATACTTGTTGAGAGCACAATAACAAGAAAACAATGGAAATGGAGATTGCCGTCGACGAGTGCTTACTCCAATGAAAACCCATTTGTGAAATGAAGATTAATTGAGACTTCAGTTGAATGATTTTGGTGAAATTTGTGTCTGGGGTAGCAAGACCGATTCTTGAAGATGAAGAGGGTGGTTTAAGAATTTTGGTGATAATAGTGAAGATGGGTGAGGCTGGTTTTTATATATAAGCAAAATATTATAAGGTTTGATTATGGCATTCAATTAGTGGAAAATATTGCCATGTGTTGACATTGACGAAGGGCCGTGGATTTGAAGGTTGAATGGCTTGGGTCTTTAAATCCAAGGACACGGGCCTCGAACGACAATCAACGGCACTATATATATATATTTTTTTTCTAGCGGTTGAATCGTTTAAAAAAAACCAAGGTTGAAAAAGTCTTGTGCTTGTGCCCATGTTTTTTTTTTTTTTTAAGGAAATTTTTAATTTGACTTACTTAAGATGTAAGTTAAATTGATTCACCCTTAAATGTGAGCAGAAAAAAAATTTTAAGTGGAGCCCAATTGAAATAAAATAATGATCAAACAAATTTTTGTAGTATATAAATTATAATTATGTATGCATTATACTCACCAGAAATATGAATAAAAATACTTTATGCCTTTGTTTAAAACTCCTTTTGACTCATTTGATTACCCTACCCTAACTATAGTATAAAATTGTTCTTGACAAAGGGCACATTCTAGTATTTGTTCAAATTAGTTGTTTTCCAAACTGGGTGTTTTCTATCAAATTTGTCTGCGTTTGGCTACATTTTCCGTCAAATTTAGACGTGGATTAGGTATGAAAAATTCTCTGACGTTATTTTTTTTTAGCCTTGATCCCCCAATATCCAAAAACCCAATCGACCATGACTAATTTGATATGAGCTACTGTAGGCCCAATTAAGGGAGCGGCTCTCCCAACGTCGCTTTTTCCATACACAAGGGTGCTCGAACCCGAAGCCTTACTTAAGGGAGAAGGAGTCCTATCCACTCCATCCCAACTAACGTTGGTTCTACCAATGACGTTATTACTAGCCCTTTAAATCACCTTACTCTCTTACAATTATGAGTTTATCTCCAGTCCACAACTTTAAAAATATGTTTGAAAAATTGTGATTAAGTTGTTTTAGAAATTTACGCTGTCATCGTTGAAACTCTTGAGAGTTATGGCTCTCTTGTGATTTGTGGCTCTACGCTCGTGCCGTGTCGTGTGAAATAAATTGGGCCTCAGTCATGCATAGTTCAACGCCTGAGTAGGCGAAACAAAGAGCTTGGAATTTTGAAATGCATGACGGTGGACCTGCTAAACAACCAACATGGTTTACTTCTACCTTTAAATTTGGGCTTTCTGCCCTTCACTGTACGCAAAATATATGGACCAATCACCATAATGAAAGGTCTAATGGTGCCCTCTATTTGCAACACAAAAGAAATTTTACGAAACAATCCTTGAGACACCAGCAAAAACAAATGGAATCTACTTCACAATTGAACCCGGGGGGGGGGGGGGGGGGGGAGAGGGGAATATTATCATCAGATTGCTGAAATATAGCTTGTTCTCCCTCCAAAACAGCTACTCCTAAACTTTGTTTTCTTCCACCTTTTAGCCTTAGTCTGCAACATGACAATAAGAAGTTTATGAAGCAGATTTGGTCATATGAGATAAAAGTGATGAGAGCTTTCATTGGACATGCTAACTCTTGATCCTCTTGTTGATGCTATAAGATTATAAGACGTTTGAGAAACCCAACATCTGCAGATAGGCAGTGCATCTCAAAATCATGAGAACAAGAACCACCAGACAGTTGTTGTGCAGCATTTAAGGATTCAAATAAGATTCCCAGCCATCAACTTGTAATTTCTCTGGCTTTAACAGGACCTTATCAGTAAAGAATGATATGTAATGATAAGAACTAGAAAAAATAAAGTTACATAAGTGAACTAATAAGATCAAATCAAATGACTAGTGCATGATCGGATGAAACAAAGATATGAAAACATTCAAAGAAAAAGACAATATGCATATTAGCAATATCGCTCTAAGACTCTTTCAAATTGCATTTTCCTCACCAGAAATCCGCTTTCCCCGCAACAAATTAGCAGCTCCTAGATCCAGATTGCCCTATATATCATTACATTGCATACCAGAAGGTTCAACAAGAAAGCATCAACATAAAAGGCATATGCCACACATGGGCCTTTTGTTAGCTTGGCCAGCCTCAGCAGGTCATGCAGCTCATCGGCTTAAATAAAGCTGAGCATATGCAGATTATACATCCACACATGCATCCATCCAAGCATTAGATAATCAACATAGAGGGAGTAATAGTACATTAAATTCAGCCTCTTCCGGTGAGGTAATCATCATGGAGATCCACACATATTTGATAAAAACAAGCCACTTCAAATTAACACGATGAAACAACAAACCTCCCACAGAACGTAAACTCTGCCGAGTAGTGGGATACCAAAAATCTCACTTCCTTATATAGTTCCTTCAGATGAATCACAATTCTTTTCTTAAACTTGTTGGGCTCATCGAACAGTAATTTCACATTGATGACTCTCTTAAAAACATCTTCCTGTTGCAACAGGTTACACAAGCTACAAACAGTGTTTCCCCAAAATTAAGGAATAAGAACAATTTATTTGCATCCCCCCAAGTGAATTTTGTTAACAATCCCCCTCCTCTAATAAAAACAAAGAAGTGCATCGCAGCAGGTGAAAAAACAATTTTCTATTTTTCCTTTCTAATCAAATTCAAAGAGTTAGAAAAATAGTTCTACCAACAAGGACAATCCAAGCCTGGCGAATCCCTAAGTTTAATTTCTTCCATTGCGGAGAATCTATAATCCTCTGTGAACCTGCACTGAATTCCATACTCAACGACTGCAGCTGCAATTACATATAAAGTATCGATTTTTTAACATCCTATAAAAGAGGGAAATGAGAGCTTATCAATGTTTCGTGGTCGTCGATTGAGGGCGGCGTGAAAGCGACACGGCGGTGGAAGTAGCGAGGCATTGGGCGGGCGAGGGCTCCTTCTCGTTCAGCCCGATGTGATGTCTCGCTAACTCCCATGAAGCTGAAACGGAGGCCTTTCTCGCGTAGCAAATGTTGGGGGCGGCTCCGCCTCCGGATTCAACTTCTCAATTGAAACGGCGGAGGCGGAGGATGCTCGTGCCCTTAGAGGAGCCTCGCTGTCCTGCGCGGAGGGGGGCAACTGAGTGGCGGTAAAGAAGTGAAAAAAATAATAATAATAAGAGATTTAAATCGTTTTTTCGTTTGAAAATTGGGAAATATTTTGATATCTATTTATAATTTATTTTTTTTTTTTGTTATTGGCAACTTACAGTTCTATCAGAGATTTTTTTTTTCTGAACTTTATAGTAATATCAAGATTTGTGAAAAAAAAAAAATCTTTGATCACTAGACTAAAATGATAAGTGATACAATTTATTACGATTAAGATATTATTCACGGTACCCCTTTTTTTTTAGTCACAACTCACAAATAATAATTTTTATTTTTGGATGGTAAAAGAACCCTTTCTTTCCATATATTCCTCTATTTTCTTATTTACAATTCACATACAAAATTTTTATTTTCTTACAACTTAATTTTTTTTATTGCCTTTAGCAGCCAAAAAAGTTGGCTCCACCATTAATTATTTTGATACGATGATCATGTTAAATAGTCCTCCAATCCTTCCTCAAACCAAAAAAAAAAAAAATAATAATAATTATTATTATTATTATGGTCCTCCAATAATTTGAAATGATCTCTAATCTTTTACGGTTTTGGTTGAAAAAAATAGATAAGCAGACGTAATTCTTCACAAATTTTTTGAAAAAGACTGCATTGTTATGGCATCAAAATAGATTAAACTTTGTACATTAAAGTTACAAGAAAATAAATCACCCAATTCACAAATTCAGTAAGTATCACTGATTAAACTTCTAAAAAACTTATGTATTCACAAATCAGGCAATTTGGATTAATGTTTATTAGTTTGAATAATAAAAAATTCGATTCTTATTAAATAAAAATTTACCTTCAAATTTTGTATATAAAAAAAATAACATTTAAAAAGTTTTACTTTTTCTTTCGAGTTCACTTGACTCCACCTCGAATTAATTAAAATGTAATAGGACTTTTAAATATTAAAGTCTCATATTACTGTCTATGGTCCGTTTGTTTGATAAAAAATAATTTATTTTTATAAAATATTTATAGAAAAAAAAATTTCACTAAAAATAATAATTTTTTTATTGTCATTCATTTAAAATACACTTTACATTTTTTTTTTAAAATAACTTCAATTCAAAATAAGCGTAAGTTAATTTACTTAAAAATTTTAAAATTTTTCCTAAAGTTTTTCATAAAATAAATATTAAAAAAAAAATTATAAAAATTATTTTATTACAAACAAATACACTATTTTAAATCTACTGACTAGTAGGACCTACAGATGTTAATCTTTTACTATCATTACTGTAGTTACTTGTTTCTATATTGAGTCCTCTGTAGTGGTCCCACAGAAGCCTCATCTTGCCCTTCCATGTGCTTCTGCCTCCCATCCTGCTGCTCCTTATCCTCTTCCAGTCATTTTACCATCCTGCTGCTCCTCATCCTCTTCCAGTCATTTTATTTACAAGTTGTGATTCGCCGAGGAGGAATTGTTCGGGTTAATGTAACATAAAGACATCCCACCGAAGCCACCGTGTGTGTTTCCTACTAGCACTTCAATTTTAAATTTACCTGGCCAGAATCTACTTGCGTTGCCAAAACATTGCATCTCTATCTCTCGCTCCCTCCCTAATTTCCTTTCTATATATATATATATATATATATATATAATTTATTACGAATAGTCACCTTTTACCTTCTTTTTTATAAATATCAATTGCAAATCAACACATCAATACTTTTCAATGGTATTTCTATAATATTTTTGACATTTAATTTTTTTTGATAATTATTTAATACTTATCACGTAAATAACAACTATAAAAAAGAAGGTAAAAATTACTGTTTTTACCATTTCTTATATATATATATATATATATATATATGTATGTATGTATGTATTATGGCTAGCGAGGTCTCGGCTCAGCTGGAGCCATGGTGCGATCTACGAGACAAGGTGGTGCTGATCACCGGCGCCTCATCCGGTTTAGGCCGCGATTTCTGTCTTGACTTGGCCAAAGCCGGATGCCTGATCGTTGCCGCCGCTCGCCGACTCGATCGGCTCGAGTCTCTTTGCAAAGAAATCCATCAACTCACTTTGTCTTCCTCTTGTTCTTCTGCTGCTAGTGCTACTACTGCTTCTAATACGGCAGCGAGGACGGCCGAGAAACGAGCTGTGGCAGTGGAGCTAGACGTTTCCGCCGATGGGCCCGCCATTGAGGCGTCCGTACAGAAGGCTTGGGACGCGTTTGGGAGAATCGATGCCTTGATCAATAACGCTGGTGTCAGAGGTATTGCTAGAATATCTAGTGAAATCCTACAAGGCATGCTGAAAAAAAAAACATTTTTGTCTAATTTGATCTAGAGAAAATATTTGCGTGTTAATTTATTTTTATGCAATTGGTGTCTTGAAAAAACGGATAAGTTTTAGGGCGAGATTGATAATATTTGTAATAAAAAATAATTATTTATAATTATTTATTTATAAATTATCAATTTTATTGTAAAAATTATTAATTTATTCAAAATATCAATCCGACGCTAAGATCCGAATATGTATTAGTATTCTTAAAGTCTAATGTTTTGCTCTGAGCAATTTATGTTTGGTTTTGTTGGGTCTTCCTGTTCAATGGATTTCCTATTTTTAAGTACAATTTTATTAAATTAAGATGATGTTTAAAGTGCCTGGATGCTGCAGGTAGCGTGAGGACATCGCTGGATTTGTCTGAAGAGGAATGGAATCATGTGATCAGAACAAACTTGACCGGATCATGGTTGGTTTCAAAATGCGTTTGCAAGCGTATGCGTGACACGAAACGCGGAGGATCGGTAATCAACATTTCTTCCATCTCTGGTCTTAATCGTGGGCAATTACCTGGAGGTGTTGCTTATGCTTCTTCGAAGACAGGTTTAAATTCCTTGACAAAGGTAATAATATAAAATGTCAAACAGTTATGTGGTTGCAATGTCATTCAGTTATCTCGACTATTTCATATTCTTTGAGCTTGATTGTTGAATATGATGCTGGAATGCGTCTGTGTGCATATGTGCATGGTCCTATATATGCACAATTCTGTGATCAACAGGAAGTGTGTTGGTCGTTCGGGTTCAGTTAAATGGGAGGATCAATGAGCAATGGGTAATGGTAGGCAAAGGGCAAGAGCTATAAACATAGGAATGTTGTTTTATGAAAGACGAGACCAACAATAGCTGCATAGCATGAATTGGATTTTTTGTAATTATGTTAAATCCAATGAGGAAGAGAACTTTGCGATCATAGGCTTTTGGGAGTTGATAATTTTCTTTTTGCTAGCATCCTCTTTACAGTTTCTAGATCACTTTACACCAATTTGACAGCAAAGATTTTATTTTGGTCATGTTCCTGGCAGTAGAAAATACATTTCCCCAGGTCAACGTATACATTTCCTGGATAAATGTGGAAGTCCAAGTTAACTACATACACTCTGTAATGAATTTGAGAGTTTGAAATTGGCTATCTTCAAATCATCTGCCTTGAGGTACCTACTTAGACCAGACTAAATGGATTTAAGTTTGGCTGCATTGTTTGAAGGGCCATTAGTTCTATTCTATACTTGGACTGAAATTTTCAAGTATCTAGATATATTTCAGGAAAACCTTATAGAGTGGTTGCAATCCTTGTAGTTTACTTGATGATGCCTAGGTTGTTTACGGTTATCTTAATATTTTGCAAGTGTTACACACCACGATATAGTTATCTATCTAACTCGCTGTGTATTACTTTGGTAGGATCAATGCATGTAGTTGAAACCTGTTGTCTATTACCCGATTCCATTCTCCATTGCTCATGCCATCTATTTTAAATGAAAAGTTATGCATTTCTTGTGGCATTAAGATTCCATTCTAATTGTGCTTTGATTTTGATACTGATGAAAATTGGAGACTGAAGATTGCTTATGATGATAATATCAGATCATGGCTTTGGAATTAGGGGTGCACAAGATCAGAGTGAACTCAATATCACCTGGGCTATTCAAATCTGAGATCACAAAGGATCTCATGCAAAAGGAGTGGCTAAATAATGTTGCTGAGAAAATTGTCCCTCTAAGAAAATATGGCACCACAGATCCAGCATTAACATCCCTTCTGCGATATCTGATCCATGATTCTTCAGAATATGTGACAGGCAATGTGTTCATTGTTGACTCAGGTTCCACCCTACCTGGTGTCCCCATATTCTCTACCCTTTAAATCTTTGTTTGTTGCTTGCCACTGGAAATTGAAATAACTTGATGGGTTTTATGTGGTTTCAAGGAACTTGGCATGAGTCCCACGATAACTACAGACTATAATTAAGATTGATGAGTGAATATGAATAAAGAGCCTTGAAAAAATATAGTAGCTCTTAAATTTTCAGAGATAAGGAAGTATGATTCTTATACAGAAATAGTCTAATAAAGTCTCATTGTCTATTCCTCTCTCTTCCAATTTGCAACTCGTATGTTACTACTGTAAGATGATTGGTTATTAATGGGCTGTTCTTTATTCCGACAATGTGAACCTAGCAGGTGTAGGGCAACTGGAAAGGTCTGCTCTACATTGACTTACTGACATTAATGGGATGCTGTCATTTTAGTCCGGAAATAGTTAGTGGTTAGATGCTAGTTGTTAGTGGTGTAGAGGGTATAAACTTGATTCTTTGAACTGTAAAAGGTTCTGTACATCTTATTCATTTAATGTGGGAGATTAGATTTAGAGTAGGTGGTGGGATTTGATCCTAATTCACCCCCCCCCCCCCCCTCCTTTTATTGTTGAGAGCGTGATACCTCTTCTTAAATCTGAAATATTAGGGGCTCAAGTCGTTAAAAGAATGCTACTTTTACTTATGAAATGCTAAGTGAAATTACTTGTTTGTCAAAAAAAAAAAAAAAAATAATTTACTAATATAAAAAGACATGTGAATTGTTTTAAAAAAAAAAAAAAGAGTAATATCATTAGGTTATGAAGTAAAATTTGGGGACCCTTTTTCAGACCAAAATTTGGGAACTCTGAAAACATTTTTTACAATGCTAACATTTCTTCATTTTATATGACTGCCAACAAGTTTAGGTTGCTGAGACTTGGTAAGGTCTGTTTGCTTGACTTCATATGACTCTTTAGCAACACATCTTGATACATGAGTTGTACTCTCTGGCATTGGCTGTAGTCTTTTTTAGACATTGGACTTATTTGCTTGGTAATTAGTGGCTTGATAAAATTATTTTGAGTCCTATTGCATGAACGTATCAAATGACAGACGGAAAATAGTTATAGTATAATAGATTGATTGTTTTGTACAACTAAATAATTACTATTTATAACAAAAAAATTAAGGAAAAATACATTTGTTTTTATTACAAACATTAATCGTCTGACTGTATAAATCAATCGGTCAATTGTATTAGTGGCTCTTCTTCGTCTATAATTTTTATGTCTATGTATAATTTTTGAATTATTCCTGTTGGCCATTCAAATTATATATATATAAAAAAGCCGTAAGGTGGAGATGAACACAATCTGAACCTTGCATCCCAATGCCGATGGCGAACCATTTAAGCAACTAGATTTGATCCAAACTCTGATAATATGATATTATGAAAAATATATATTTTTTAGCAATAATATGAAAAATTGATTTGACTGGAAAGAGTTAGTATAACTTGCTCCAAATCTGACTTGACTCAAGTCATATTGGTTGAGAACTCAATCTGAATTACTCAAAATTGAAGAGGCCTAAAACTAAATTGATTCAAAGCTCTATGTATCCAACATAATGATTTGAATCTGTAAATTCTAAAAGCCACATAATCCGAGTTTAAAATCGGAAAGACTTAAAACTTATTATATTTAAAACCGGATGAACTCAAAATCTGATATTAATCCCAATAATATTCTTAAGCAAAAGGGAGAACCAATAACTCTTTTTTGAGCGAGAAGAACATATAACTTAATTAGTATTAGAATTGTCTTAAGTACTGAAAGTTCAGAGTCGGAGTTATAGTTGAAATTAATGACAGTAGCATACAAAATTAGATCAGTTTGAGCTATTTCCTGGCCGCGAAAATCTCTGTTGCGAGATTACATCCTTTTTTGCAATTTATTTTTTTTCTTCATCTCAATCCATTATTGAAGAGAATTCCTTTTTTATCCCAGAATAAGCTATTATTTTTACTTATATTTTTAAAAAATATAATATATATATATATATATGTAATATTATATCACAAAAAATTATTTATTATTTTTTATTTTAAATGGACCATACTTAAAACGTTTTTCTTTATCCACAATTGAAGTTGAGTTAATTTAAATAGACCTTACCTAAACATTTTTTCTTTACCAACAATTGAAATTGAGTTAATTTAACTCATATTTTAAGTGAATCAAATTAAAAATTTATTAAATTGCAATGGTATAACTAGTCAAACACTAAAAGATACGTTCACATATTTTTTTCTTAGCGAAACTCAAACTCTGAAAACTATTCCAGTGTATTGACATTCTACTGTATTCAAAAACTTTGTGCTAGGAATAATACTACTCTTCATTTTATTAAAGGCTTTGCCTTTTGCTTTTATTGTCATTTTGAAACGATTTGTGTTTTTTTTTTTTTTAAATTTTAGGTCAACATCAAATAGAAACATGTATGATGGATAAAATGGCAATTTTATACGATTCGTGTAGTTACTTTCTTTAGGTTAATAATTTTGTAAAACACAATAATTCGTTTGAATTCGTGCAGTTCCTTTCTTTAGGATGATAATTTTGTAAAATACCATAATTCGTTTGAATTCTAACACTTCAAAAATAATATGATTGTAATATAATAAGTATTTCTGGCCAAAATATGTGAAAATTGTGATGTAGAACGAGAAACTAAGCATTGCATCAAAATCAACCATCATTGTTTCTTATGGTTAGATGATTTCATTTGTATTATAAGATCAAGGTTCAAATCTTCTTTAAAACGGTCGATTGGGCTAAATATATATATATATAACTTTGCACAATTTCTAACTCTTATTAGGTATAAAGGAGTTCGTTCTTCCGTGAATTTAGTGAATAGACCCAACTAGTTATGTGGTGCTGAAAATAGTTAACAATAAACACAAATCTTAATGGTAAACTTGGTAGAGTTTATTAATGTTAGTTAAAACATTAACACGGTGAAGATTATAGAGTACTTTCAAGAACCTATTATAAACTTTCTCAAGATCGAGTCTAAGAATTAGTCCTCGCTTTTTACCACGATAACCGCCAAAGGTGTGAACTACCTCCTGCAAAGATTCCAACTCCATATGGGTGGTTGTTTGTAGCGGTTCTGACCCGAATTGAACTTTTTTTAATTAGCCACCAAAATTTGAAAAATTGCGAGCCTAATAAGTTTATTGAATATTTCTATAATAATAATATTCAGAATATTTTATGATACGAATTTAATAATACGTATCATTAGGAGAGTACAAAATTCAGGTGCGCCAGTTGTATATCCGTTGGTAAGTACCATCGTTTAAGTTGAACACGCCAATTTGGTTTATGTGGTCGGTTTTCAGCCAAGGGCGGTGGTAAGCATTGTCACATTGTTCTGTAAAATAGATGCAATTTGGTGTGCATCCAGGCAAGTACTTAGCAGAAAGGGAATAGCTGCAATGCCTGTTGGGCAGAAACAATGTTCTATCTCCCAAGCTCTGAATCTCAACCAATTTGTGTGTCTCTTGATCTTCAGTCATCAGCTTGTAAACTTTGAACCGAGTTTTTGGTGCCTCTGCTCCAAATACACTGACATCAATAACAATACCATCAATGTACTTGTCAAGTAAAAGCAAATCACCAGCGGACTCCACTAAAATCTTTTGGATACCCCCAGTTCCATTAACGATAGGTGATGCAACTTTTGTCACTTTGGATGACACATCAATTATGAGAAGTTTCCCGCTGCGATGAACGGCGTAAAATCTGTTATTATAATCAACCACATCTTCAAAACCCCCCCACTTACACTTATCTACTAAACTCCATTTGCCTTCCCTGGATGACTTCGAAAACGCCAGTCTTCCAAAGTTTCCGAATAGTGCCACCGCCGCGTACTCACCGGCCGCCATAGACCTCGAAGATATAACAGCTATTTTTCCAATCTCTCCAGCTTCAGCATATACATCAGGTGCGCCCGGCGTTCCTTCCCCTCCTGCTTCCACAATGTAGAATTTACATATTTCAGACATGTGCTGCTTTAGGATGTTGAATTGTTGTGGAATTTTTCTGCTCACATAACCGAATACCCTTTTTGTAAGATGTTCAACATGCATCTTCTTGTCCTCATCAGACTTCTCCTGAACCCAGGCCACCCAGCAGTCGGTCTTCCTGACGACGAGATAGAGGGTGTACATGTTTAACTTGTCAACGGCAGGAAACCTGTTGTGGATTATTTTGCCAGTTCGGGAGACGAGCAACTTTGGGACTTCTAAATCTCCATTAAAAGTCCTTTCCGTAACAATCCTAGCTGAGGATCGCCATGACCTGCACGTGGCACAGAATCGCAGGAAATCAACGCGAGCATGAGCATACAGACGTTCTGCTATGAGTGCCAAAAGGTCTTCTGGTAAATCAGCCCACCTACACCTCCTCTTGCAGGCTTCAACTCCTTCAGCTCTAGCTTTCCTCGCCATAATTACCCTTAAATATGATCTGGCACTAACTCCCTGTCCTGTCCTCCGCTACAGATTGCAGAGCATACAAATAACGGCGATTGCCTAATGTTCGATTTAATTAATTTAATATTACTATTTTATTAAATGAATAATATCATAGGTTAATAATGAAAATCATACAAATAAATTTAGACATCACGTCTTTATATACTAATAATACTAAAATCTTAATTTTACTCGAATAATAAAAATATACTAAATAATCTAAATTTTACTCAAATAGTAATTAAATCCTAAATCTGAATGAACTTCAATATCTCTTTAATCTTAATTTGGTAGTACTCCCATTCCCAACTTTACTTTAACTTGATAAACACGTCATACTTCAACGATTTCACGAGAATATCTGCCACTTGTTGTTCATACTTGCAACATCCAAAAAAATAATCAACAATGAAGAAAAGAAAAAGATAATGACCTACACGATTAGACCGTATTGAACTGGTTCCTAACCGTGAACAACTCTGTTGCAATGCAAGATTGTAGCTTTTGCTTTTATTTTATGTTTTTCTATTTCATGCCAATATGGAAGATGAAAAACCCCTTTATTAATATCTTTAGTTATCACAAAATTCGTGTCTTGATAAGATAGGAGATTTTTATTTTGATTTCTTTTTTAAAGTGAATATAACTTACTTATAATTTTACACCATACAATAAGTGAAGTTTATTTGAATAAAAAAATTAAAAATAATATTTAAATAATATTAGATCATGAATTAGTTTTACTCATTAAAAAAAAGAATAAAATTAGCAAATATTGTTAATACATCACCATGGTTCTTATTATTATAGAAATAACTCTTATTATTATAGAAAAAATTAATTAATTTTTTTAATACGGATAAATTAAAAAGTAAGATATAATTAATATACTTAAAAATTAAAAATTATTTATTATATAGTTTTTGAGATATTCATCATTATTGAAGTTTTTACTTTTCCTTTTTATCATTATTTTGAAGCGATACAAACATATTTGCAGGAGTTTATATATATATATATATATGTGAGTGTGTGTGTGTGTGTGTGTGGCTATGATAAGCCTAAAATTACGATAGATGAGGCTGACTTCAAGTTGTTGCAGACAAAGGAAATAAATCAGAGTATTCAAAACATACTCGCAACTTGCACAGAGACAGAGAGAGAGAGAGAGAGAGAGAGAGAGGGAGAAAGGAGGCAAGATCGAGACGTCGTCAGTGAGAAAGTGATGTAGGCCTGTTTGGCTTTGTGGTGTAAATTATTGTTATTAATTATTATTATTAATTATTAATTATTATTATTGATTGTTAATTATTATTATTTATAAATAAAATACATACAGTATTTAGTTAAATTAATATTAATTGTATATTTAGTTAAATTAATATTAATTATTACTGATTAAGTATTAAAATGAATAATTTAGACATTTTAATTCTATTTTATTTTAATAGGTAATTTTTGTATTTCTAATTAAGAATTATATTGCTCATTAAACAATAAATTAATCTTATAAAAAATGAATTTTATGAATTTATGAACAAAAATTTATTAACTTGAATAAAATATAATTAATTATAAATATTTTTATTTTTATAAATATTATCTAATTATATGAATTAAGGTACTTGAAAAAATATTATTATTTACATTGTGTGAGTTATTGTCTGCAAAGTAAATGACAGGAAAAAAAACAAAAGAAAAAAAATATGTTACTTACTTATGAATAAAATAATAGTATTTTATTATTAATTTTTTTGGAGACATAAAAATAAGGATAAATATATAAATCTAGCACCAACTTTATTTAAAATAACAAATCTAGCACCAATTTTAAAAAGTAACAAATCTAACACTAATTTTACATATGGTAACAAATTTAGCACGTAATACTTTTATATGAATAAAATCTGTCAATTTCAATGACAGATTTATAAAAATATGTCTGTTTCGATAATATGATAATCATATAAGTTAGTGTCATATCATCGAAATAGATAAATTTTATTCAAAAAATTTTACAATATACTAAATTTGTTACCATATGTAAAGTTAATGCTAAATTTATTATTTTATAAAAATAGTGATAAATTTGTTATTTTAAGTAAAGTTAGTGTTAGATTTATATATTAATCCTAAAAATAAACTAAAAAATAATATATTAATACAAAGAGTGTCAACGTTACCGTTGGTGTTAGAGGTGTATTAAATGTCCGCGTGTATACCAATGGCGTATAAAGGATAATTTAGAAATTTTATATTTATCGTTAACAACATATTTAAAAAAATAAGTTGATCTTACTCTTTTAATCGGTAACAATTTAGGTTAGAGAGTTTACTAATAACAGCAAATCCCAAAAAAGATTAATCAAGCACTACTATCTTTATTTTTTGAATTTGAAATACAAATTATCTAAAAGTTAACTCCCTTTAGAATTCCGTCTGTGTCTTCAGGTTCAGTTCTATCCCTCCCCACTCCCCCGCAAAAAAAAAAAAAAAAAAAAAAATTAGATACTGACTCCAAATTCTCTTGACTTTGGTCCCAGTGGTGTGAAATTAATGATGTGGAGAAGTAATTTATGAAATTTTACCACGTAAATTTATTGGAAGTCACTTACTTTTTTTTTTTATACAAATAAGAGTCATTACTTATTCTAATTTTAAAAAGATATATGTAAATAATTAATATATCTAACAATATTTAACTGTACACGTGTTATGCTGCTCTCTATGATCTCTTTATAGATATTCATTTATCATTTTGATTACATTTCTAGCAAAATCTATTCTACGTGGGAGACCTAACACTTTCCAATCTATAGAACAATGTAGTCATGCTCAAAAGAGAAATAAAGAAACAGAGCCATAGAGAATGGCCACAGTGGGAGTCACAAGTAGGACTCGTGGGAAAATTTTCTTTTCCAAACATGTTTTTCGAAAAGAAATTGAAAAATATTTAAGAAAAATCAAAATTTTGAATAACAATAAATATGGTCAAAACAGTACTAAATATGTTTAAAATTTAATAAACAATTAAATTTTTATTATCTGTGTAAGTGATGCCTGTCACTATGGCCACTCGCCTCTATCTACCTACGCCCACAGGAAAAATAGAGCTGAAAATATTATTTGGACAATTTAACGTCAACTTTTATTTTTCTAATTATTTTGAAGCTAATATTTATATTATCTTATATTGATCTAAGTATATATTATCAAAATTAAGAGGCGATTGTTTAATATTGAAGAATTTTTTACAATAGATTCTTAAAATTCTCTTGCAAAATATTATGGTAAAAGACGGTAAGCATAATACCAACCTCTCGTTGTCTTGATGGTAACGTATTCATGATGCTTTCTAAGGTCAAGGGTTCGAGTACTGATAGCAACAAAAGACGCTAACCATACTATAAGGAGCATGAACTACCGGTTAATTCATAAGGCAAGCACAAGGCCACAATCGGACTAGACCATATCAAGCAAATTACAAGTAAATCACAAAGCCTCACTTGCATTGAAAAAATAGTTACCCTGTCAAACAACAATAAAACTAGAGGGCGAGCCACATGACTCAAAGCGGACACTCGGTCCTCTGATTGGTTGGATCCTTGTTTCAAGGCCCCACCAATTAGAAAAAAGAACTTTTAAAAAAAAAATTAAAAAATTTAGAGTAACAAGAGATACGTTTAAGATAATATTAAACAAATTTAAGGTCTAATTTAAAAAAAAAAATAAAAAATGACCAATAATTATAGCGCATCTCGTCTACGTCGAAGCATCGGCCACCAAGTACTCCAATCCCTCAAACAAGGAAAGCAACAATGTTGAGTGCGTCTGTCATATCCCTCTGTAACTACCATCCTCTAAGTTGAAGACCGCGAGAAAGCTGTTGCAATCCGCATCATAAGGACTGTCAGGATCTTCTGTAAGATGGATGCAATTTGGCGTGCATCCAGGCAAGTGTTGTGCAGAAACAGAATAGCAATATTTTTTTGTCAGGAACAAGACTATCACCCAAGCTCTGAATCTCAACCAATTTGTGGGCCTCGCCCTCTTCATTCACCTTGTAAACCTTGAACCGGGATTTTAATGTTTTCTTCCATCCATATTTATTGATCTTGCTATCGTCAATGTACTTGTCAAGTAAAAGCAAATTGCCTGCCGACTCAACTAAAGTCTTTTGGATACCACCAGCTTTTTCAAGGACAGGCGATGCAACTTCTGCAACTCGGGAAGACAAATCAATCCTGAAAAGCTTTCCCGCGCCATGTGCGGCATAAAACATGCCATTATGATCGATGACATCGTCATATCCGCAGCCCTGATGATATTTATCAATCAAAGTCCATATTCCTTCCTCAGATGATTTCATGAATGCCAGTTTTCTCTCATTTCCACATATTCCCAACGCTGCGAACTTACCAGCTACAGACCTTGAAAATATGAAGGCAACTTTTTAACCCTTTCAGTTTCATCATAACGACTCCAAACACAAGTGCACCCACTGATACATTGCCAACTATAATATTTGCATAATTTAGACATCGACAGATCTAAAATGTTCAATTCCTTAGGAACTGAGTCGGGATTGTAATCCAATACGGTTTTTGAAAGTTGTTCAAAACGTAGCCTGCGCTCACCTGGAACACAAGGCTTGTCCCGAACCCAGGCCAGCCAGGTCCTATTTAAAGAACTATATTCTGATTGATTCTCGTTCTTCTGTTGGACGAGATAGATTGTGTACATGCAGAACAAGTCGTTGAAGGGACCAGGAAATCCTCTGGTGCTTTGGTACCTCGTTTGTATATTTTGGTCCTCACTCGCTGGCACCCTCAAACATGCGCTCTTTCGTCAAAGAATCCTAGCAGAGGAACGCCATGAATTGCAAGTGGCGCAGAATCGCAGCAAATCAATGCGAGAGTGAGCATAAAGGTGCTCCGCTATGAGTACCAAAAGCTCTTCAGGTAAATCTGCCCAGCCACCGCTGCTATTGCTGCTGTGTGTTCCAACTCCGTCCAATCCCTTGTCGTTCTTCTTCTTCTTCGCCATATTTTCTGTGGAAAGAAATATGGATGGAAATGGGACCTTGGCTTGGCAAAAACAAAATGAGAAAGCAGAAACAAAAAAACAAAATAGTAGATCTGATTAAAAGTCACTCAGCAGCCAAATATGCATATACACTGATTTGATTTGTACAAGGAAAAATATCCTCTTCGATAAGTGACATACCAGAATCACTCCAAAGAACTAACAATTATTCAGAGAAAAATCTATGGAAATAGGGCTAGATCATGATTCATGCCAAGTGCTTCCATTGTCTATGGGCATCAAGTGTTGCACAGTTGCCGTCATCTTTGAGGGCAAGTGCAGTGCTGCCCAACAAGATAAGGTGGGATGGGTGCTCTGCATCTTTTCATGATTTGAGCTTTTGGTTTTCCTTTCTTCGGTTGGGGCCAATCTAGTTGGATGGAAGGGAACGCCATTGTCCTCCCTTTGAGCTAGGAAGTTCTCCATAGAGACATTAGGTGTCCATCATGTACTTGCCATCTATTAGCTGTCCTAATTTTAATGCCCCCTTTTCATTACACTGAGTTATCTCATAAACTAAATAAGAGTCATTAATTTTGGATTTCTTCCTAGAAGTTTACAATACTCATCCAGGCAAAGGACCGAAAACAAAAGATTAATTTTTTCTTTTTTTTTTTCAAAAAAAAAGAAAAAGAAAAAGACCCAATACAAAACAATTGCTGCCAGGCAATACACAAGCGATTTCTCAGTACTGTAAATTCAAGAGACAGGAATCCGCCATGGAAACACAGTTTGAATTGAAACAAGATCCAAAGCCCTTGGGCTTTTCTATGCAATCCATTGACTCAACCCCAGGTTGATATACACTTGATTATGCAATACCCATTATATATATATATATATATATTGAACAACAAGAGCTTTTTATTCATGACATCCAATCAACAAAATGGACCACCCAAAAACTAAAATTCCAATTAACATAGCAATACCCATTAATATCTGACAAGATAATTTAACTGGAAAACAACAAACAACTGTTAAATATCTAATTTTGATCCTTAATAACCAAAAATTAACAAAGAACAACAATTGTTTTCTCACAATTGAATGAAGCATGTGGTTGCAGACAAAGAAATTCGGGTCTATAATATCATTAGACGCTCATGAAAGAGAGAGAAAGAAATACAGAAGATAAAAAAAGGATTCACGGAGAGAACGAAAGGAACAAAGAGAGACATTGGTAACAAACTAACCAGGAAAATCCGAGAGGAGACGAACGTACACCGTAGATGGTAGGCAGTGGAGGTGATGAGGGCAATCGGTGAAGCAAGAAAGCGAGCGCAGACAGGTAGCCGACGAACGATCGGTAGCCGCGAAGCATACAATATAGAACGATCTGTTAAGCGGTGCTTCGCGTCTGTACGGGAAAACAAGGTAATAGTAATACGATGTATTTTGGTCTAACAAATATTCATTAGTAACTACAGATAAACAAACAGATATTCATTAGTAACAGATATTCATTAGTAACTGATTGACCTAAAAATTAGCTTGGAGTACTAACATTTTTATAGTTATGTCTGTTTGTGTTAGACGTATGTATCGAATATAATATTTGTCTGATATTTATTAAATATATATCAAATATTTGAAAATATGTTTAATAAAAAAAAAAAAAATTCAGACGTGCATATTAAATTATACATGTCTAATATTTTTAAAAAGTTGTTAGATATTTTTGATTAATATGTCATACATATTAGACCAAGATAATATTGCTTCACATTTATAGAAAAATCAAAAACATAATTTTTTATTATAAACACAGTAATGAATAGTTTGATAATAAATGTACAATTAATAAATATTTGTTAATTTATCTATTATATTAACTATTTAATTTTCTTAAGCAATTGATTATTTTAATTTATAATTTCTTAAATATTATGTTATATATATCTCTATATATATATATATATAAATATATAACATTGTTTTAAAATTCTTGACAAAATATTAATTAAATTATAAAATATCATAGTAAATTATATGTTGAAAAAGTAATAAATTTATTAAAATTATTTAAATTATGAAACCTAACCTCAGTTTGTGTGAGATAGACACAAGGCCAACTCATGCAAAGTTTCACATTTTCCAATAAAATCAATTTGGAGGGTCTCAAAATTAATCCATTATAGCAAATGTCAACTAATATTATCACCTCCGCTATCTTGCCAAATGTTGCTTCCAATTTTAAGGCAAGAAAAAGAAAAAGAAAAACTAGATATTTGTTTCACGTAGAGGACCTTTTGGCTTTGGAGCAGAATCTTTAGGGGCTGCTCGGTTTTTTTTTTTTTTTTGCTTTTAGTTATGAGTAATTTACATTTTACACTATTATTTTAAGGTATATTTATATTTTACAACAACAATTTCTAAAACTAACAAAAAAAATATCATAGATTAAGTACAGTGACAGTAAATATTATCTGTTAAGTTGTCATTAATAAATTAGGTTTTTTTTACAAAAATACCATGATAATTGATTTGAAGTGCTTAAAATACCCTTTTATGTAATCAACCAAAAATTCTCCGTTGTTTTGGAAATCAAATGTTCGGCGTGCAACTTTTTGGAATAAAATGCATGTTTAGATTCACGCCCCCATTATATCTAACTACAAGAAAGCTATGTTTTTTTTGTCCCTAAATCATGCACGGCCTCTATTAAGGTTGTCTTTCTTATAATTTAATTTATATATGATGGTACAATTGTTCTTTTATAAAATTCGTCTATTTTAACTAACAGTAATTAGTCGGACAATATTATTTTATTAATTTTAAAAATTATTGGTGTGAAATATAAATATTCACTAAATTTATGGTGCAAAATATAAATTACTCGTTGGCTATAGGCTAGTGTGACAATGGATAGAAAGGAGATGAGTCAGGGGCGCATTTTGTATAGAAACTCTGTTTTTGGTACATTGGGTCCAGTTTTTGTTCTGGAGTTTGCAGCAAGATGCTTTGTAAATTTGCTTCAGGTGCTCACAGCATGTGGGTGTTCACTAGTAAATAATAATATATATATCTACCGTCCAAAAAAAAAAAAGCTTGCCTAAAACTGGTTCGCATATTATTATGGTAAACATAATAGATTTTTTCACCAAAATTATTGTGGTAAAGAAATGGTCATGCATAATATAAGGAGCGTCTATATTCAGAAAACAAGCTCAAGCCCATAATCACTTGATATGTACCAACTCAATTATAAGTTGCGAAGTTTCCCCTAGGCTGAAAAACAACGATGTAACCAACAAATATAGCATAGTTGGTTACTAGCAGTTCAATCCCTACCTCGCACCAATTTCCTTTCTCCTGCATATACACGACTTACGATCTTTCTCAAACACCAAACAGAAAAAAATAATAATCATATTATCAGAAAAGGAGATTGACAAGGTAAGGTTTTTTCCTACTAGTTTTTCATCCGCTTGTAAGTACCATCCTCTAAGTTGAACACGGCAGGCTCGTGGGCGTCCAAAATCCAGCGCGAATTCCAATCAATATGATAAGCATTGTCGCATTGTTCCATAAAATAGATGCAATTTGGAGCGCATCCAGGCAAGTGCTGCTCAGCAGAAACAACAGAATAGCTATAATATCTGTTGGACAGAAACAACGTTGTATCCCCCAAGCTCGAAATCTCAACCAATTTCTGGTTCTCTTGCTCTTCACTCAGCTTGTAAACTTTGAACCAAAGATTTTCTGGCATTGCTCCACGTTTATTTATCTTGCTACGTTCAATGTGCTTGTCGAGTAAAAGCAAATCACCCGCGGACTCTACCAAGATCTTGTGGCGGGTGCCCTCAGTCCCATTATCGGTTGGAGATGCAATTTCTGTCACTTTGGAAGACAATTCGATCTTCAGAAGTTTCCCAGTGCAATGAACAGCATAAAATTTCCCATTATAATCAATGACATCATTATAACCAGCCTGATAGTCATCTATTGAGGTCCATATCCCTTCCCGGGATGACTTTAGAAACGCCAATTTTCCATGGCATCCGTATAATGCCACCGCTGCATACTCACCGGCCACGGACCTCCTTAAAAATATAATAGCTAATTTTCGAATAAGCTCAATGTCAACGTCAAAATATTTGAAATATTGCGCAGTGAGCCCTTCGCGTGCTTCCCTAACGTAATACTTACAGAGCTCGGACATGGACAGGTCCAAGAGGTTCAGTTTCGTGCGCCCGTAACCCAAAGCGGTTTTGGCGAGAAATTCGATTCGCAGGCGCTTGTCCTTACGCCGAACATAAGGTGTCTCACAAACGCATGCCAACCGGCTTTTATTGGAAGATCTGGATGCCGGATTCCGGCGATTCCATCGGACATGATAGACAGTGAACATGCTGAACAAGTCGAACGGACGAGTAAATCCTTCAGCTGTGTAGAACCTCTCCTGGATTGTTTTGTCATCCCTCGAGACGATCAATGCTGGGACTCGTAAATATCGTTTTTTATTATTAGATGTCATCCCAGCGGGAAGAATGCTCCTAGCAGCGGATCGCCATGAACTGCAGGTGGCGCAGAATCGTAGGAAATCGACGCGAGCGTGTAGACCCTCCGCTATGTGTGCCAAAAGCTCTTCTGGTAAATCAGCCCAGCGGCTGCTGCGGGCTCCAAATCCTTCCGCTCCCTTGCCCTTCTTTGACATAATTTCTGTGGAATATAAATTGAAAGGGGCACAGACCTGGCTTGCTTTTCCTTGGCAAAACAAACAGCAGAGAGATTAACAAAACGGAGAATATACTGACAGATTTGTAAAATAAAGAATCCTCTCTTGCGCAGACTTTATGGCTAACGTGGTGAGCAGGTTCCTCTTGTTCTTTAAAACTCATCTTATTTAGGGATTTAAGGCCTCCTACTGTAAGTGTTAAATTAGGTTATTGGGTTGGGTTTATGTAAAATCGTTTTGGGTTTGGGTCACTTTAAATCGGGTTACTTATAAGTTAAAAGTACTGCTTATTATTATATGATTATAATTTGATCACTAATCCGTTTAGTTATTAAAGAATTTTATTTTTTTTATCAAAATAATTAATAATAATTTAAGAATAATTATAAACCAAATAAAGTACTTATATCGATCTATTTCCTACTAATTAGTGAATAGTTAGCACTTTAGCTAATTAACACCAACAGATAATAACCCTTAATAATTAAGATATTTTGGTGCCAAAATAAGAGAGTAGCGTTACCCTTTTGTTTGTAATAATTTTTTTTTTGGCTTTTATCATTATTTATTTATTTTAGGCTGGTATGTGTACCAAAAAACAATTATTTTAGGCCAGTATATCTCGAGTAGAATCCCTTTCATTTACCTTCTCTAGTCCGAATAGAAATCTATGACCACGAACAATTATTTTTCCAGCTAGATAGGTAACTCGATGGACAGAACAATTAAGGTTAAAATATTTCTTTTTTTTTAATGTACGGCATATCAACTTTAATTGTTATAAAAATAATGTATTAAAAAAAACTAAAAAAAATGAGTGGACTCCCCCATACGACCCACCACCTTATTTCTCTCTCTCCTCTCTTTCTGCCTATCCAGCCGGTACCCTTTCCACCCCGTCCATTAAACATTTTCTGATTGGCAAAACCAAATATAAAGCAAGTGTGGGAAGGATTCAGAATCAAACTAAAACTGTAGCTGGTAAGGAATTAAAACTGGGAACTAGAATCATAATAAATCAAAATTGAAACCAGGCAATATATTTTAGTCAGGAACAAGACTCTATCACCAAGCTCTGAATCTCAAGCAATTTGCAGGTCTCTTCGTCTTCATTCAGCTTGTAAACCTTGAACCAAGATTTGGAGGTTCCTTTGATCCAAATTTATTGATCTTGATAGCATCAAATTTTTTGCGGGACGACTCAACCAAAGTCTTTTGGTAACCGCCAGTTTCTTTAAGGATGGAGTATCAAATTTAGAATGAACTTAGTTTGGCGGATCACAAAATTAAAGCCATTAAAGCAAATTCCAGCTAATATTATCACCTAAGCAAATTCCAGCCAATGTCACTATCAGCTTGGGTTGGGGTAATACTGCGGGAGACAATATATTTAACCCTATGGTTACTGCATTTCTTCGCACTAAGTGAGGCTTCCGACATTTTTCGCACTAAATGGCGGATGAGCTGTAGGTTTAACTCACAATTTGACCCTAACATAATTCGAATTTATGAACTCTAGTAAAAATTCAAATTTTTTAACTAATTGAACCACACAAGCAATAGCAGCAAATATTTCTATGACGTACACGCTGGTCTAAAATTGGTTTTGTTAAAGAAAGGTACGCATGATGTAAGGAGTAAAATAGCTGTTAATCCAAAAATTAGGCACAAGCACAGAAGCACATAATGAGATTGATCCCTATCAACTCAATGGTAAGTTTGGTCAAAAAAAATCAACTCAATGGTAAGTAAATTACAAAAAAAAATTCAGATGCATCATGAGTTGTACCAGCGTTTGATCCGTTTGTAAGTATTTTTATCTAAGTTGAACACGCCGATACAGTGTGTTGTCAATTCCCAGCGTGTACGGCCATCCAAATTATAAGCATTTTCGCAGTGTTCTGCAAGATAGATGCGATTTGGTATGCATCCAGGCAGTTGCTGAGCAGATACAGAAAAGTTGCAATATTTGCGGGTTAGAAATAGCATTCTATGCCCCAAGTTCCGAGTTTCAACAACTTTGTGGGTCTCTTCCTCTTCATTCAGCTTGTAAACTTTGAACCAAGTTTTTGGTTTCCTTTGTCTAACTTTATTGATATCGGCATACTTCAAGTACTTGTCCAGTAAAAGCAAATCACCGGCCGACTCTATCAAAATCTTTTGGATACCACCAGTCTCATTATTGATAGGAGATGCAACTTCTGCCACTTTGCCAGACAAATCAATCCTAAGAAGTTTCCCAGTGTAATGAACCGCGTAAAATCTGTAATAATAATCAATAATATCAATGTATCCAGCTTGGTAGTTGTCTATTGAAGTCCAGATTCCTTCTTTTGATGACTTCAGGAATGCCAATTTTCCTTCGAGGCAATATAGTCCACCGCAGCGTACTCACCGGCAGCAGAACTTGAAAGTAGTATAAAAGCTATTTTATTGAATGGTTGATTTTTAGCATCAAAATGTCTGAGGAACTGCCGAGTGATGGGACTTCGTACCAAAAAGTAATGCTCACTAATTCAGACATGGACAGGTCTAGGATGTTCAATTCCTTGGGAATATCTTTCCTGCCATAACCCAATGCGCTTGTTGAGACGGATTCAACTTGCATCTTGTTCTTACACCGTTCCCCAACCAAAGCCAACCACAATTTGTCGGAAGAACAGCCAGCTGGATTCTCGTTTTTCTGTTTTGCGAGATACACGATACATGTGTTGTATGTGTCTGCTGGACAAGGAAATTCTTCAGTGGTGTAGAACCTCTTCTGAATTGTTTGGTCCTCCCTGGAGACGATCAACGGTGGGACTTCTAGAGCTCCATTCATAGAGGTCCTTTTCGGCAGAATCATAGTGGAAGATCGCCATGAATTGCAGGTGGCCCGGAATCGTTGGAAATCAACCAGAGCGTACAGACGTTCCGCTATGAGTGCCAAAAGCTCTTTTGGTAAATCAGCGCATCTCCTGCTTCGAGCTCTAACTCCTCTGGCTCCCTTGCGCTTCTTTGCCATATTTACCAGTAAAATCAATGAAAAACGGCAAAACAAAACGGAGAACGGAAAAAAATATAAAAACGATAAATTCAATAATAAACTGCTGCCAGCTCTTTTCTTTAGGTTACGAAGACACGGATGCTACGAGTAATTCATGTAACAGTTTCGTTTTTTTCAATAGGAAAAAAAAATTTAATATATTTTTAATAATTTAATAACTTAAATTTTACGTAGCAATTTTATAATTAATTTTGTATATATTATATAATTTGATTCTGACTTTAATCACGCTTTGATTTCATTTAATGTACATCAGCAAGGATTTTTTAAAAAGATAAATAAATAAAGGAAATACAATTAAAAGTCACTTGGCCAGTAAGATGACATGCTGATTTTATCGTTAAAATAATCCTTAATTAATTAAGAATCAACGTTAATAACGCACACGAACACGATTATATCGGTTTGAGCTAGTCTAAGCCGGGAGAAATTCTGTTGCAAGATTATCGCTTTTGCTTTTTTTTTTTCAAAGAAAAAAAATCTCATGCCAATATCCAAGAGAATCTCTTTTATTAATAGATTTCACTTTTGCAGTCTGAAGTCGAAATTCAAATCAAAATATAACTTTTTTTTTCTTTAATTACAAGAGAAGCCCCATTAAAGTAAAATAAATTTCTGGAACAAAAAATAATGAACATATCACTTTTTCTTTTTCAGTCTTTCCTTTTTATTAATTTTTATATAATTTTTTAAAAATAACTAAAATTTATTTTATAATTCAAATTAAAAATTCCGTGCTATCATTATTTGATAACGTGATATGTTGATTTGAAGTGCATGAAGTGGCATCCCAAGTGCTATCACGTCAGTGGACTTCGTAAAAGAATTAACAGTTGGGTCGATTCAGTTTAACAAAAATAATATGACAAATCGATTTTCATAAAAAACAAAAAAACCATTCTGAGCAAAGAATCATAAAACTCAAACCTTAAGTGAAATTCATTATTAAGGTCGCTTAAGGTCTATTTGTTTGTCAAAAAATAACTTATCTACATAATATATAAAATATTTGTAGAAAAAATTTTTTATAATAAAAATAAATTATTTTCTAGACTGTGATACTAAAATTTGTCGAAAACATAATTTAATTTGCAATAATTTTTTTTTTTTCATTCAAACTTCTAGGGACCATTTCTTTTGCAATTCTCCACACAAGCTTAACAATTGGATAACGTTTAGAGTTGCAGGCAATCTCTGCCACTTTCAGAATGTTGGATCCAAAGGATGTCATGTGAGTTTTTCCTCTTCCAACTTCATCAGTACATAAATAGCCAACTCTAAACGTTAATCCAAGTTCGTTGAAGTGTTTAATACCCTGTTAATCCGACTTCCTCCAATAAGTGAACCAGCTGTGGACTCATTAGATTTGTCTGCCATTACCTTGAAACCAACCTCAGATTAAGAAGTTGACTCTTTGAAGTATAGTAAGAACCTCAATTGACAACTCGTCAGACATGGAATCAACCTTTGGTGCTCCTCACAAGAACTACAAGTACTTTGCCTTTCGTCAATGGAATTACGCTGAACTCAGATTGCTCCTCATCAAGAAATTCAGAGACTCGAAATGTCTCTCCCGAAAATGGTGACTGACTTTTGCAATAATCAGTAGCATTTTTAAGTCCGCAAAAACAAAAGCCAATTTTTTTTTTGATTTACAATGTGTTTTTTGATTTCAGCTTTTTTTTTTTTTTTTGATTTTCTAACAATTTTTTTTAACTACAATGTGTTTTATTTATAGGCATCCCACGAAAGTGGACATACCCGAGTCTCAAACTTTAAAATGCATGGAGTTTATTACGTATCCGGACAAATTTGTTGAAAATTCTTTTTATAATATAATTACATAAATTTATTATACAATTACGTTAATAATAAATGCAATGAAAGAAAAAAAAATTATTATTTTTTTTACGCAATAAATCCATATAATTATAAAAAATTCTCAACTTAATATATTATCAAAATTTTTCTAGCAGTTTTTCTTTTAAACATATATTTTTTTTCCCCAATACATATCATTAATTAATGGCTTCAGCTTTTGCTTTTAAGATTGCTGTGAAGCCATACAGCACAATTTGATGGGATTGCTTTATTTTGGGTCAATATCTTGTGGAATCCTTTTCATTAATGGCTTTATTACCTTCTATAAATCAGAGTCGTTGTCGTGGAGTGAATTTTGCACATGTCCTTTTCAATGTGATTTTAATTATGTACAACTTAAAAGGATTCTACCACGTTTCGATGCCTTTGACTTCCAATTACAAATTCCAATATTATGTAGCCATGCCAATACCGTTCAAAAAATTCGGTGCCCCGTTTTTTTCGCAGCCTGTCACTGACTCACTGTCTTGTATATCTACAATAAAAATAAAATACATGCCAGTTACGTGAAAAATACACTACAATTGTGAGGTCTTGTAAATGACTTGAATTTACAATCGAGCCGTATAGTTGTAAATTATGACGGTCAAATTTCCATACATTTGACAAAAATTAAATATAGTATTAAAGACTAAACACATTGATATTAGATATTATTATTTTGTAAAATCATATCATGAGAAGATATTTAATAAATACAAAAATATAGATAACAGTTATACATATATGATGACTAAGAGAGTGTGACTCTATTTTTTGTGATATACGTTTACATTTCAGTTTAAAAAATAAAGGGTATAAATGTTTGGTAAAATATTTAGAGAGATTGTTGAGTGCTGATAAAGAATCTAATCAACTGCTGTTTTAAAAGGTAGGTTACTCTTTTTTGAAACTCTCAATTGTTGATACAAATCTTTTAGATCAAAATATTTTTTTTTTTTACTTTTATTTGTAAGACTGAATTTATATATGCTTTAAATCTTTAATAAATTAAATTATTTTATTTTATTTGTAAAAAATAATATTAATAGTTGTTAATAAAAACAAGACAATATATTAGTTTTATGTGAAATCTGTTAACGTATAATCGATATACAAAAAAATTATCGATTGTTTTTTATTGAAATTTGTTATAAATTATTTTTTGGGAACCGTAATATATATTATGCAATTAAAACATGCTAACATATAAACAATCAAAACGAACAAATTTTTTCTTTACAATAATGATGCGGGTGAAAAAAAATATGTAATATATAAAATGATCATTTTATAATATGAACAGCAAATAGTAAATACTAATTCAAATATCATAATTTTATTTTAACAATCAGTAACAGTAATCAGTAACAGTAAGTAATAACAGATAAACCAAATAGACCATAAATCTAGGCGTAAGGTCAAATTAAAATATTGTTTGGATTTGATCACCTTTTGTGACAACTGAAATATTAGAAAAAATAATTGGAGAAGTACTAGGAAAGTTTTGACATAAAATCAAGAAGAAGATTTGTTATACTGTGTGCTGTGTCTTATGTTTAAAAAAAAAAAAAAAAAAAACCGCGGCTTGAAGTTGTGTTTTTTTATCTCTCGGCAACTTCAAGGCAATTCAATTCCTTGAACTGCCAGCAGGAACTTATCCTGTAGGGGCGTAGCAAATTAGCCTTAATATTATAGCAAATCCTGATCAATTCGATTAAAATATGTACAAGAGTGCTTGTAAGAAAATATTGACTGATGAGTAATCTCAGGTGTATTTGAGATTTTGGGTTGTGAAATATACATAAGTATATTAAGTGACTGCAAGGTACGCGGAATGTATCTTGTAAATTTATTTCTTTCACATACCTGCTTGTCTAAACTGCTACGCAGTGCATAAGAGGCTAAGAGCCAATGTTAACCCAGAACCCAAGTAAAAACTCACAACTAGAAGTCCAGAAGTTCACCTGTATCAACTCAATAGTAGGTAAATTATAAAGTCTCCATGGATTATGAAAAATAATCATGCTCCCAAACAAGGAGCACACCAAACATCAGGTACCATTCGACTGGCATGAGTTTGAGTTCTCTTACGCTCACCTCCAATTACTGAGATTATTGTCAAATGCATGGTAATGAGCTCTAAATTCGTTAATACTGTGGTCGGACGTGAAAGGTTCGCTCGGGCCTATCAATAGTTGGGCGGTGGATTCTCCTGTAAATGAAATTAAATGAGACTTTCTATTTTGATTCACAAATATAATAGACTAATAAATTTACAATACACATTTGTTTGTTTATTCAAAAAATAAATGAAAAAGAACAAAAGTCAAGTACATCTTTCTTACTTGCGTCTCATCCTTTTGTAAGTACCATCCTCTAAGTTGAAGACGGAATGAAAGTGGGGCCGCAATACCCGGCGTAATGAAAACCAATCCATATGATAGGCATTGTCACATTGTTCTGTAAAATAGATGCAATTCGGTGCGCATCCAGGCAAGTGCCGAGCAGAAACAGAATAGCCATATTTGCTGCTCAAAAACACCGTTCTATCTCCCAAGCTCTGAATCTCGACCAATTTGTGGGTCTCTCGCTCGTCATTCAGCTTGTAAACTTCGAACCAAAGACTTTTTGGCATTGCTCCAATTCCCCCGCTCTTGTTAACCTCAATGTACTTGTTGAGTACAAGCAATTCACCGGTAGACTTTACAAAAATTTTATGCGTGCCGCTAGTACCAGTAATCTCGGTAGTCGTCTCATCATTATTGATAGGCGATGAAATTTCTGTTACTTTTGAAGACAAATCAATCTGAAGAAGTTTTCCAGTGTAATGAATGGCGTAAAATTTGTCATTGTAATCAATGACATCGTTATAACCGGCCTCGGAGTCATCTATTGACGTCCATATCCCTTCTGCGGATGACTTCAGGAAGAAAAGTTTTCCCTCATCGCCAAATAGTCCCAGTGCTGCGTACTCACCAGCTACAGATCTTGAAAATATAACGGCTATTTTTTCAATAACTCCGGCTAGATAGTTTATATCACGTGAGAAAGGCAAAGGGCAGAACCCTTCTGGTCCTGCCGGTTCGTAGTATTTACATAATTCAGACAATGACAGGTCTAGGATGTTGGATTCCTTGGGAATTGTTTTCCTACGGTAGCCCGCTGCCGATTTAAAGAGAAATTCAAGGCCATTTTTACCTGGAACATAAGGCTTCTCTTGAACACATGCCACCCAGCGTTTCCTCTTCTTCTGGACGAGATAGATGCTGCACATTCTTAACTTTGTCATGGGACGACCATATTTTGCTGTGGTCCTGTCAATTATTTGGCCTCCTGTCGAGACGAACAATTGTGGGACTTTTAAAACTGCATCAAAAGGACTTACGAGAAGAGTCCTAGCAGAAGCTCGCCAGGAACTGCAGGTGGCGCAGAATCGTAGGAAATCAGCGCGAGCGTGTAGACGCTTCGCTACGTCTACTAGAAGCTCTTCTGGTAAATCAGCCCAGGTTCTGCCTGTCCCTTCAACTTCTTCCGCTCCCTTGCGCTTTTTTGCCATAACTACTCTAAAATATGGATTTTAGCCGGACACAGACCCTAACCTGCAAAAACAAAAACAAAAAAAAAAAAAAAACAAAACAAAAAGGGAAAATTGATCGCTAGGCCAGCGAAGTATATGAAAAGAAAAACGGAAAAGGTTCGAGGACCAAGCACTTGCTGGTGTAAAGAAATAAATTCCTGCTAGTCTGCAATCTGCAGGTACTCCTTCGCTCTGAAATATGACTCCCTCCCACCGGTAAACTTTGTTGACCAAAAAAAAAAAAAAAAAGGACTAAAGAAAGTATGTATATTGATCTACCTACCTCCGCCGTGTCCTCTGCAACAAATTGCTGTAAAAACTTAGGCCAACAGATAATTAATGATAATAACGTATCCGATTAGATCGGGATTGAGCTTGTTCCAAGCCCTGTGAATCTCTCTCATTGCTTGCTTTCCCTATTTTTTATCATTATTTGTAGGATATAAGCATATTTTTTGGGAATTTATTTATTCGAGTAGAATACTTTTCATTAATGGCTCCACATATATATAAGCTCACTAGTATTTGACCTACATAATTCACGGATTTTTGGGTTAGAATTTATTAATTTTCCTATTGTAAATAATGCAGTAACGGGGTAATTATTTGGAAGTACGTTTTTTTTTAATTTTTTTTTAATGTTTAAGAAAAAATAAAAGGGTCTTAAACTATGTGTTTTTTCTCTTTTATTTTTTAAGAAAAGAAAAGGATAAACTTGGGACTAGAATTTTTTTCTTTTCAATTCTTTAAAAAAATCCAAAAAGGGATCATTTGATTTTTTTTAACTTTTTTTCCTTATTAAGTAAAAAATACGTAAATTTGGAAGAATTTTCTTCTCTTTTTATGTGTTTAATAAAAATAAAAAATTTAAAAATAATTTTTGTTCGACAGACCACAGAATTAATCCATAAAATTAATCAAATGCTAACTAAAATTATCACATAGCCTACATTAGTGCTCTCATTAAACTTTTTATTTTGTCTCTTACACTGTATTAGGATAAAATTCTTGGAAGAGAGAAAAGTAAAGGAGAGGAAAATAGATGAGAAAATCATTGGAGGAGAGGAATATTTTCTATCATCTCTTATATTTGGGAAGAGGTGATGGGAGTGAGAAAAACTATACATTTTTTTATTTAGGAAACAGTGGAAAGTAAGGGAGAGAAAAATAAAATGTATTGAAATAACGATTTTATCCTTTATAATAAATTCTATTAAATATTTTATTTAGTTAAAATTGTAATTTTCAAATTATATAAGGGGTAATTGAGTCATTTAATAAATTTAATAGGGAACTAATCACTTTCCTCTTTTTTTTTTGGAGGATTAATTTCGATGAGTTAGGGAGAATTAAATGAATTAAAAACTTTCATCTTCTTTACTTTTCAAACATTCTTAAATATAATAATTTATTCTAATTTTCTCATTTTCCTCTCTCTCTCTCTCTTTTTTTCCCTCCTAAACACAATGTTAGGACACTTAGAGATTAAAGACTTTTATTTTAAAGATTTTAAATTTTAATTATTGAGTTCTAATTTAGGAATGAAAAATATGAGATTTATTTCATAGAGACCAACCTAATGGATAAAAAAACAAACATAATATTTTGAAGTACCAAAAGAAAAACCAGATATTGTTTTCACATACAATCTTTTCTAAACCTTTTTTTTAAATGACAAGATGGCAAAAAATATGCAAATTACAGCAAAGAGAAAATAAGACGAAAAAATAAACTGGGTAATGGCACCACCTTTCAGAAGCATCACGCCAACCATGTCCGCATAGAGTAAACTCTTACAATTTGGTAGCGGAGAATTCCAGGCAAAAACAAGACGAAAAAAATAAATTAGATAATGGCATTGCCTCTCAGAATTGCCACACTAAACATGTAAGTATAAAGTAAACTCTAACAGTCTGGTGGAGGAGAATCTAGTGGAGGAGAATCCCAAATAGAAACAAGAAGATCCATAACAACACCCAATAAAGTTTTAAAGTCAGCACAAAAATTACTCTCCCTCAAAATATGTTGTAAACGACAACTCCAAGACCGGTTTATCGACTGTAAGCAATCAAAAATTATGGAACGATAATGATTCAATTCTTAGCTTGCATAAGATTCCGGTAAAAACAAATGGTATGCATAATATGAGGAGTAATTTCTTGTCAATTCAAAAGGTAAGCACAAGCCTATATGGTTATCTGTACCAACCCAATTATAAGAAAATTATAAAGTTTGCCTTGAATTGACAAATACTTGTGCTGTGAAAAACTAAGGAGAGCAACAAAGTCTGGTGTCTAAGCCATACCTAGGTTTAGTCGCTTCTGTAAGTATCATCAGCAAAGTTGAACACAGCAGTAAAGGGAGTTTTCAATTTCAGGCGTGAATTGTAATCCAAATGACAAGAAATGTCGCATTGTTCTCTGAAACGGATGCAATTTGGTGTCCATCCAGGCAAGTGCTCAGCAGAAACTGAAAAGTTGCAATACAGGCGGTTTAGAAACAAGATTCTACTCCCAAGCTAAAAATCTCAACCATTTTGCTGATCTCGTCCTCTTCATTTGGCTTATAAACTTTGAACCAAGTTTCTGGTGGCTTTGCCCTGCTTTCAAGATTCTCCCTTAAACCAATGTACTTATCAAGTAAAAGCAAATCACCAGCAGACTCCACCAAAATCTTTTGGGTACCCCAATGAAAGAAAGGAGTTGCAACTTCTGTCACTTTGCCAGACAAATCAATCCTAAAAAGTTTCCCACTGCAATTCACGGCGTAAAATCTACCATTATAACCATTGACATCATTATAACAAGTTCCATCAACGATTGGAGATGCAACTTCTGCCACTTTGCCGGACAAATCAATTCTAACAAGTTTCCCAGTATGATGAACTGCGTAAAATCTACCATTATAATCAATGACGTCGTTATAACCAGCCTCATAGTCATTTATTGAAGTCCATATTCCTTCTTGGGATGACTAGGAATGGTAGTTGTCCATGTTCTTCATATAGTCCCACCGCTGCAAAATCACTGGCGGCAGACCCTGAAAATATAACAGCTATTTTATGAATCTGTGGAGTTCGAGCAATAAAATGTTCGCAGCCTCGCCAAGGGTCTGGTTCCCGAAAGTAGCATTTACATAATTCCGACATAGACAGAGCGAGGATGCTTAATTGCTCGGGAATTATTTTGCTTCCGTAACCAAATTCAACATATATTTTGTCCTGATCATCAGGAAAAAAAGGCTGCTGCTCTGTTACCATTGCCAACCAGCGTTTATTGGAAGAACTATCTGCTGCTGCTGGACTATTATTCTGTTTCTTCTGTTGCACGAGATTGAATGTGAACCTGTTGAACAATACAAAGGGACATTTAAATTTTTTTTTGGTGTAGAACCTCTCTTCGATTGTTCCGTCCTGATTGGAGATGACCAATGCTGGGATTCGTAAAACGCTGTCGGGGGCCTCTCCTGGAAGAATCTTTGCAGAGGATCGCCATGAACTGCAGGTGGCGCAGAATCGCAGGAAATCAATGCGAGAGCGATTAAAAATGTAGATGAAAATGGGACCTTGGCTTGGTGAAAACAAAATGAGAAAGAAGAGGAAAAAAAAAAAAAGGGATTTCGGATTAAAAATTACTCAGTAGCCAGATAGGTATATAAATTGATTTGATTTGTATAAGGAAAATAATCTTTAAATAAATAATTAATGATAATAACGGACACGATTATGTCGGATTAGAATAATTCCAAGCAATTCTCAAAACAAAAAAAAAAAAAAATAGTTCCAAGCCGCAAAAACCCCTGTTGCACTTGCAACGAAATTCAAAAAAAAAAACCCCACCTCCAAGAGAATTTTTTCTTGAGTAAACAAGAGAATCTATTGTAGTCCAATATACATATTTTTTAAATGAACCCACTTAAAATTGAATAAAGATACTTAAAAGAAACTCAAATATACTTGTAAATAAATGGTAGAGGTTGATTTAAACTAAAATTAAAAATTTTACCACTTGAAATAGCCGTGTGAGTGATGATCCCGCGTATATTCTATATAATTGACCCAAATTTGAATCTCCACGTTGACTTTATCCCTCACGTTTAAACATATGAGTTTTCTCACCCAAATCCTATGGGCTTGAAAAACTAGTAGGCTGGCTATTATATTTTAGATTTGATAATTACTCTAGTTTGTCATGAAAGAGTCATACTCGAACCTACTAATATTTAAATGGTAGGTTTTTTCTATGAAAAATATTGAATAAATATGTCAACAATTGACCCCAGTCTCAATACATAAATGTAATAACTAATATACCTATGATCACATTTATTTTTTTGATAAAAAAATTAAAAATTTTAAACCCTAAAAATAACTTCAATACTAATCCAATGAATGATATGAAATAGGACGATCAAATAAGTTGAGTCGAGAGCATTGGGCCCGAAGTAGGCTGGTACTATTGGACCCAAGAGGCAGCGAACTCAAGAGCCTCCAAGCCCTTATCTGTATCTACAATGAAAAGAAAACGTAGTTTTTTTTTTATTTTTTAGAAGGAGCCTATCGAGCATTTGAGAAAAAGAAAGTAAGATTTGGTGGAATTTGAATTCCCGTCTACTGGTTGAGAGATATTCTCTCAGTTGAGCAAATGCTCAACCTCAAATGAAAACATAGTTAAAAAGTTTATTCGCTGAAGATCGAGTTTGAAGTAGTGAAAAGTATTTATCTTTTATTTCAGGATTGAATTCAAATTTTACTCTTTTCTAGTTTTTCTCAAATTTTACTCTTTTCTAATTTTTCTTACTCTCAAATGATGAGTTATCATTTCTACCAATGGAAATTATCTTTTTTATTTTTATTTAAATTATAATTTCTTCAAAAAAAAAAAAGGGATACCTTCGATGCATTATTTTTTTGAGAAGATATTTTTCGGAAAATAGACCTAAAAGAAAAAAAAATTGATACACTACAACTTTAATCCGCAAAACAATATGAGTTTTTTTCTTGTGAAAATTATTTGAATATTTAAGGAGTATACTAACTGATAATACCGAAATGTCATCACCGTCTTACTTTTATTAAAGTTCAAAGGGCTGTGACCAGTTGACTTTGAGTAACCTTTGTTAAAGACTTTCGGACTTCAATTCACAAAATTAAAGTTTATACCTTAATCTAATAATATTGAAAAGACAATTGGTGATTAATTATGTAACATTTCATGTGGTTTTTGAAGTGGCTTAGACTTTTACCATTTTCCCCTTTGATTTACCATGGTGAATCATCTTCCATGTCTTTGACCGACATACATACATGGGATTCAATTCCATTTTACGATTGAGGCAATAAGATCCCACTTTTTTTTTTAATTAATCAAAATTGGTAACCCAGTGATAACCAAAAAGCATTCAAAAACTAAAAAACCCATTTTCGACAGACTCATAAAAACACCAAGACTAATCCTGTTGATTAGGCATCATAAAGTGTGATGCCGGGTTTACTGATGCGCTCGCAGCCTCCAAGAAGGACACATTGGACATGGCTTTCGGGAGGGTGCTTAGGTATTAGCCCTGTGGCACTCAAGTCAAAAGCGTAGTCTCACGTCAAGTGAACGAGATTTGGAAGCTAAAGAACGCGATTAGAAGCTTAACCCATAATATGAGAGTTTGAGTTTTTTTTTTTTTTTGTCTATAAGGAGTCCTATTGGGTATTTGGAGAGAAAAAAGTGATATTTGGTAGGATTTAAACTTCCAATTTACTGGTTAAAAGATAACCCTTTCAACCAATCAAACTAATGCTCAACTTTTGAGAGTTTGAGTTATTTATAGGCCATGCAGATTTTTCTTGGTGTTGGGTCATGGGACCCGGTTGCTGCGAGTTACCCGGTGAGTATCGAGAATGTTGAAGATAGGCCTAAGATGCTAGGTGGAGCCCATTCAGCCTAAGTTAAGGCCTGAAGATAAAAAAAAAAAAAAAAGTTATAAGTCAAAGTAATGTTGTTAGAATTAGAACGATTATTGAATTAAAAAAATTAATAATTCAAAATTTATCTTGTTTAATTGGTAAAATCAGTATTTAATATTAAATATATGAAAATTTCTATGTATATACTGTCTAAAAATATTAATAAGTATAATATAATAATATACAAAATATAAATATTATACATAATATAATATCATATTTGAGAAATTCAATTATATATAAACTATATTTTAGCATATGATTATATGATAATACTAAACAATTAATTGATATATAATTGTAAATACAAATTATTTATAAGGCATTAATGTATAAAATGTAATAATTTTTAATATATAGTATTGTAATATAATATTTGATAGATGTAATTATATTGTATTAAAATTAAACGTAAAATGATATCAAAAATTAATTAATTTAATATATTAATGAATCTAAATAGTTTATATCAAATGAATTAAGCATAAAGTATTTTATAAATTATATGTTTATATCTTAAATCAATCAATTTTTGTGTGAAATACAAGGTTTCTTGTTCATGATTTTCTATAAGATGCATATTTTTAGTAAAAATAGAAACATTGTTTGGTATTAGTGTATTAGATTTAGTTTATATTTAAGATGCTACAAGAACTTGAAAGAAAGAGGAAAAAAAAAATGAAGTTTAGAGAAACGTATGAGATTGCGTGGCCTTGTTTTGTGTACAACTCACGATATATATATAGTACCATAATGGGAGAATCTATTTTAACTCATTTATTTATGTGAGTAAAATATACTCCATATACCAAAATTATTGGGCAACTGGTTATTTATTTAAATAACCGGTTGCCCATCCATGCTCTTTTTCTTTTTTTTTTTCCTTTTCTTTACTATATTTGGCTGCCCACCCCTCCTCTTTTTTCTAAGGTTTTTTTTTGGCATAAATTCCACTTGCTGTGTTTAATTTTTTTTTAAAAATCTTATCTACAGCATATTTTCTGTGGAATTTACTTTTTATATTCTCATCTTCAATTTTTTTTACTTTTTTTTTGTTAGTTTATCATCAAATTAATACGTAATTATCTAATCAATGTTATGTAATTTAAGTTAAACACCACGTCAACATAAACTGATGAGGAGACATAAAATAATTTTTTCCACATTTTTGTTTTTTTCCGAAAATGACAATTTTCAAAAAATTAAAAGAAAAAGGTTTTAATGATTTTTAAAACATAAAAAGTTAAATAACCGAGGAAAAAATCCAATGCCAAGTCCGGCCGCCGTATTGTCGCTCGAAGACGTTCTAAACGGCCCAAAGGATAGGAGAGACGAATACCTTGTGGATCTCGAAACCCAGACTGAAACGTAACTTTTGGCCGACTTTAAATGCTATTTTGCTTCCCAAGGCCTCCTGCTTGTTGTCACAAACTATGAATCATACTTCTTATTGTCAATCGTCGTGCCTCATTACACGACGTTTTGATCAAATTCATAGATTTGTCCTGGTGGTTTTTTCCGAATCCATTGTCTCTGGACTTTTTTTTTTTTATTTTTCATTTTTTAAGTTTTTAAAAATCATTAAAACTTTTTCCTTTTAATTTTTTGAAAATTAGCATTTCTGAAAATATATGTAAAAAAAATTATTATATACCACATCATTAACTTATACTGATATATTATCTGATTTAGATGACATTGTATTGACTGAATTGTCACGTGTCATATTTAACGATAAACTAACGAAAATTAGTGAAAAATGATTAAGGGTGAGATTCTAAAGCATGAATATTAAAAAAAAAAATTATTTGTGAAATTTCTAAAAGTATTAAACATAGTGGATTAAATCAATATTTCTTTGTTTTTTAGTTGTGTTCCATACCAAGCTTTGCTAATTTTTGTTTAGTTTCAAAAAATTAATTTTCTTTTTAAAGACTCAAATTTTTAATTTTAAACACTGACAACACAAATGTTTAAAATTATGTATAAATATTTAAAATTTAAGTATAAATACACTCAAATTTTTATTTTTAAGTACTTAATTAATCAAATTTTGAAATCATGTATAAGTACTAGAAATTTGAGTAGAAATATATACAAATCTTTAGTACTTTTATTCAAATTTTTAATTTTAAGTACCTAACTACTCAAAATTTTAAAATTATTCCTAAATACTCAAAATTTGAGTAGAAGTAGATTTAAATTATTAGTCATACTCAAATTTTTAATTTTGAATATCTAACTACTCAAATTTTTAAAATTATGTATAAATACTTAAAATTTGAGTAGACGTATACTCAAATTTTTTATAATTCTACTCAAATTTTTAATTTTAAGTATTTAACTACTCAAAATTTTAAAATTATGTACAAATGCTAAAAATTTAAGTAAAAATAAACTCAAATTTTAATATTTTTACTCAAATTTTTAATTTTGAATACGTTAATACTTAATTTTTTAAAATTATGTATAAATACTTAAAATTTGAGTAGAAGTAGACTCAAATTTTTAGTTTTGAGCAACTACTTACTCAAAATTATAAAATTATGTATAAATGCTTAAATTTGAGTAGAAATATATTTAAATTTTTAGTACTCCTACTCAAATTTTTAATTTTGAACATATAACTACTTAATTTTTTTAAAATTACGTACAAATATTTAAAATATGAGTATAAATAAATTCAAATTTTTACCATTTATATTTAAATTTTTAATTTTAAATATTTAACCTTTACAATAGATATCCACTTATTTAAATATAAATATATTATACTCATACATTAAATAAGTACAAGTAGCATGCACCACATACAGTACAGTGCTCTAAATACCGATCAGTCTAGGGGCAACGGTGTCTGCTCTCTACAACTGCAGCGACGGCTCCTGGCGCTGGAGTTTTTAACAATTTTATACGCACAAGGTTGTGACAAGTGGCGCTGTCCAGTACTGCCACATCATTCAGATTGGTCACAGGTCGGACCAAATGAACCGAAAAAATTGGACCAGTTTATCAATTTCACGGTTTGATTGATTGGTTTGCTGGTTTTTAACCGATTCGGTCAAAATCCAGTTTCAAAAAAATAACCTACTAAAAACCAGACCAATCTCCCATTTAACTGGTTTAATCGATTGGTTCGGTTTGATTTTGTAAACAATGAGTCCAAGTACTCAAATACTCTATGTCTTGTGTACGAATAAAAGAAGTATTGAGAGAGTTTTACTCTTTTAGTGGGTCTTTTTTTACTCAAATCTAATTAATTGAGATTCAATATAATTTTTAGATACTAAAATATAATACTACAAAAAAAGAAAACAAAAGCAAAGAGTAACCAAAATAATAATAAAATAAGAGTCGGTGTTTGAGAGGTCCCATTTGAAGTAACTCATCATGCTTTTTCAAGTCTTCCAAGACAGATCTTTTTCATCCCTCTAAATTACAAGTCTTATGGAGACTCAAGTGAATAATCAAAAATTATTGGTCGACTTTTAATATCTACGGCACTAGGATCTCTAAAACTCACAATTTCTTTGTTGACAATGTAAGTATGGTATCACCTACTAGGCATGCCCTTTACTTCAATGTAGCTCTCGTGAGTAGCTTCCTTAACTATTGGGGCGTCGAACTCGTCTTGCCCTCGTTTTTAATAAAGAAACAGTGTGGGAGAGAATTATAGATGAAAGAAATTATTTCTTATTTCATATATGTTGGAAATTATTAATTGAGATTTTGGAGAAAATTAATTTTTCATTCTAGATTGTTGGAATGATATTATAAAAATATAAAATTAAGTAATATATGAGAAATGAGTAGTGAAAAAATCAATGAGTTACCTATCAAGAAATTAGTGGCCTTAAATTTGTTCATTGTTTTGGTTTTGGCCATTCTTTATGTGTCGCTATGAGTGCATCCCAACCATGGATGTTTGTAGGAGCCGGTTTTTTTATGATAGAACAATTAGCTGTGTCAGGTTAACCTTAAAAAGATGGATGTATGTAAGAGCTGGTTTTCCTATGCTAGAACAATTAGCCATGTCAGGTTAACCTTAAAAATGACAAATAATTTTAGTTCGGATAAGCAAAACTCTGATAAGCAAAGTTTTTTGGAAGAATTGGAGGGAGCTGTTGTACTGTTTGTTTTTGATGATGTCTCAAACAGCCCTATTTGAGAGCTTCTGCACACCTCACAGTGGCTAAGGATAACGAAGTCATGAAAAAGGTTGGTGTATCTGTTTTTCATAAAGCTTTTGACAGAAACTAAAATTGAAGTCTGGGTTATTTCAAGGTCTGTTTGTATGATTGTATAAAGGGTTATGCCAAATTTATAATCAAAACTGGCATCACGAGGAATTTAAACAGAGATAATTGCTTGGTACATTAATGTTTCAAGTGAATTGAACTCAACTAAGCATCAAATCTAAACTAAATGAAAAAGACTAGCAATAATATAAGACATTCTAATGCACATGACTCTCATATTATTATATCATAAGAACTAAGAAAATGTCAGCTATATACATCCCTACTTTTATTTTTATAAAAATACTATGTTCGCAACTCGAACCTATAATATCTATGACACAATAACGTAAGTTTACCGTTATGCTTACTCCTTAAAAAAACTGCTAACAACAATAATAATAATAATAACAAAATTCAACTGTTGTATACTTTTGTTCTTGTCATTATTTTGAAGCTAATATATATATGTATTTATTGTTGTAAGTACAGATTACCAAGATTGAGAGAAAACTCAATTGTTCTCTTGCTACGTTGTCATTCTTACTTATATGACCACTTATACTTAATTTAAAGATTTTCTTAATAGACATCTATAAGCAAAATATTATGGTAAAAAACAGTAAGCATAATATAAGGATTATAAAGCATAATATAAGGATTATAAACTACTGTTTAATTCCAAAAAGCAAGCACGGGATCACAATTGGATTGAACAGTATCAACCAACTGGATTGAAAAAATAATTACCCTCTCAAACAAGGAGAGCAACAAAGTAGAGTGTCTCGGTCATATCCGTCTGTAACCACCATCCTCTAAGTTAAACACTCCAGGAAAGTTGGCGCAATCCAAATCATGACTGTCGCAATGTTCTGTAAGATAGATGCAATTTGGTCTGCATTCAGGCAAGTGTTGTGCAGAAACATAATAGCAATATTTTTTTGTCAGGAACAATACTCTGTCACCCAAGCTCTGAATCTCAACCAATTTGCGGGTCTCCTCCTCTTCATTCATCTTGTAAACCTCGAACCGAGATTTCAATGGTTCCTTCCATCCAAATCTATTGATCTTGCTATCATCAATGTACTTGTCAAGTAAAAGCAAATCGCGGGCGGACTCAACCAAAATCTTTTGGATACCACCAGTTTTTTTTAAGAATAGGCGATGCAACTTCTGTGATTTTGGAAGACAAATCAATCCTGAAAAGCTTTCCCGTGCCATGAGCGGCGTAAAACATGCCATTATAGTCAATGACTTCGTGATATCCGCGGCGCTCATGATATTTATCCATCAAAATCCATATTCCTTCCTGAGATGATTTCATGCCACTTTTCTCTCATTTCCGTATTCTCCCAACGCTGAAAACTCACCATCTACAGACCTTGAAAATATAAAAGCTACTTTTTTTAACCCTTTTACATTCATCATAACGACTACAAAAACAAGTGCGCCCACTGATAGATTGCCAAGTATAATATTTGCATAATTCAGACATGTAAAGATCTAGGATGTTCAATTCCTTAGGATCCGTGTTGTGATTGTAATCCAATGCTGTTTTTGAAAGTAGCTCAAAACGTAGCTTGTCCTTACATGCAACGGCGGATCCAAAAATTTTTGTCAGAAGCGTAATTTAAACGTATATTAAAAAATATTAATAAAAAAAGACAGTGGATATAAATTGAGGGAGCAAAACTCTAATTTGGTACCTCTTCCGTGTTTTTTGGTCCTCACTCGCTGGCACCCGAAAGCATGCACTCCCTTCTCGGAGAGTCTAGCGGATGATCGCCATGAATTGCAAGTGGCGCAGAATCACAGGAAATCAACGCGAGAGCGAGCTTAAAGGCACTCCGCTATGAGTACCAGAAGCGCTTCAGCTAAATCAGCTCAACTGCCAGCTCCTGCGTGTTTCAAGTCCTTCCAATCCCTTGCCCTCCTTCTTCGTCTTCGCCATATTTACACTGAGATGAAATATAAATGAATGAAAACGGGACCTTGGCTTGGCAAAAACAAAATGAAACACGCATGTCTGAGAGCGAAATCCGTTATAAACTGATTTGATTTGTATGAGGAAAGTAATCCTTTAAAAATAAATAATTAATGATAGGAGATTTTTAATTTAAAAATAAATATAATTTATTTATAATCTTACACCATTTAATAAATATAGTTCGTTTGAAATAAAAAATAAAGAATAATTTTTATAATGTAAGATTATAAGTGTATTTTACTCACTAAAAAAGAAATAAAAATAACAAACACCTTAATAATAATATATAATGTGCACAATTATATTACATTTTCGAAGCTGGAAAACAATCTAGTGCAACTGCAATGAATATTTTTGAAAAGAAATTATGTTCCAACCAAAAAAAAATTATGCCAATATCCAACAGTTTTTTTTTTTTTTTTGTTTTTAGTAAATAAGAGAGTACATTCTATCTATTATTTTTTCTTTTTTTTTATTTTAAGAAGTTTAGTGGATAGAAAAGATATATCTTCTATATTAGAGAATGCATATTTTACTTTTAAAATGTATCCACAAAAATTCAGATTCAAAATTTTTATATAAGCTCTATCTGGAAAATATATATATACACTCGACTACCTGTAAATGGATAATAGACGGTGGAGATTATTTATTTATTTATTAATTCCTTCCTCTTAAGAGTCAAACTCAAAACATTAAGCCTCAAAAGCAACTTCACTTCAATTGCGGGGATTTGAAGAACCAAGTAAGTTGAGTGGAGAATATTGGGCCCAAAGTAGGCTAATGGGCCCAAAAATAAAGCTCTCACAAGTTTTTTTTTGTTGTTAACAATGCAAGCAGTATCTGCTATTAAATAGATTGAGCATTTGTTCTAGTAATAGAAAGAAGTGTTTATTAATCATGAAATAAGGGGTTCAACTCCCACTAATTTCATTCCGTCTTTTCATCATATACTCATTAAAATTCCTTATAAACTAAAAAAAAAAAAAAAAAAGTATCAGCTACTAAGCATGCCTTTTATTTCAATGTAGCTGTCATGAATAGCTTGCTAAGGGCGTGGATCTTGCCCCTTTTTTCATAGAAAATTATAATGAAAGAAATTATTGTCTTATCCTATGTTTGTTAGAAATTATTAGTTGAGATTTTGGAGAAAATTAATATACCTCTTTTTTTTGTGGTCTTTGAAGAAGATCATGTTCACAAGTTTCCCCTTTTTTATATTAAATTTTGAAATATATTAAAAAATATAGAAAAAAAAAGTAGTGTTTAAAAAATGAGTCCCAAATCATTAACAAAGAAAAAAGAAGGATCCAAATTTCAAGAAATGAGTTAGTATTCTTTTCATTTGGGGGCGGAGGTATATACAAAGATGTGGAAATAACTGTTCTACTGAAAAAGAAAAAGCATGATAGCTTTCACTAAAATAATATTTTTACCCCATTTAATTTTTTTTGCCTTCACAAATCCAAATAATGATTTTTTTTTTCCCTACAAACTCACATAACGACTTTTTTACTTCCACAAACTATTTTTTGATGGATTAAACAAAATCAGTGGGCTTAATCAATAAACTAATTTATAATGGTCCAAATGAAATAAAATACAAATGATTTAAGCCTAATTTAAACCAAAAATTGCTTTAGTTAACAAGCGCACTTGCTGGTTTGAGAATACTTATTGTAATGTTTATATTAAATATTTGAAACTCATTAATTTTTTATCTTCATAAAATTATTTTTATATATGTACATGAAAATTTTGTCCTCACTATAAAATGTTTCTAGAACCGCTCCTGTTTTCATTGTAATTTCAACTCTAGCTTGTATACCTCTGTAAATAGTAATCCTCCGATATCTAAGGGATAATGGTATAATTCTCTGTTCTCCAACCTTAGGATCCGTTTGTTTGTTATAAAATAACTTATATTTGTAAAATATTTATAGGAGAAAATATTTATAGTGAAAATAATGATTTTTCTTTATCACTTACTTATAACACATTTTATATTTTCCCTAAAAATAATTTCAGCTCTGCAAAAAGAGAAGTTATTTTACCTGAAAATCTAAAAATTTTTCCCAAATTTTACTTATATAAAATATTTTCCGTGAAACAAATGCCGAAAAACCTGTAAAATTTTTTCTTATAAAATATTTTATAGAAAACAAACACACACTTAATCTAATCAATGAGACAAGTTTGACTAAACCTGTTAGAAATGCGTTTGGTGAGATAAATTCGTTGTTTTCCTTTTTTCGGGGAGAAAAAATTGTGCTAAAAATACAAGTTAAAGTATTTTTTATTCGATAAAAAAATAATTTATTTCTTGATTTGACTCTTAACCATAGTATCTCTTGTATGGCTTGTAAAAGAAAGTTAATATCTTGTGCTCTTTATATTGATTTGATTCGTTGTTGTTAATGTACCAGTTTCACGTTAGATGTGCAGTTGATTTGAAATGAAAAAAATAAATAATTACATCATAATATTATGCCATTAAAAATATACAAAAATCATGTCGCAATTTAGAACTCAAATGTAAAGATGTTACAATTATTTTTTCATATTGACTTAAAAAAATTTTAAAAAAATTTTGAAGTCTGTCGGCATCAATTTAATGTGTGAGGACCGAATTTCTCCATGGTCAAGATATGAGCTCACAAGAATGAAAATTTAGCATGTAATTTTATATTACTACATACGAATTTGTCCGGAGAAAACATGAAATAGTCTCCTTCAATCATTTTACACCCTCCTCAATATTTTTTTGGATAAATTAGCAATATTTTTAAGAAGTCTGAAAGTCTCATTAATGAGTATCATAAACAATTAATCAGTTGTCATATTTTCTAATAAAAAATTATTTTATTTATTTTCTTACACACTAACAGAAACTACTCTAGACAAATTTAAAAATTAACATAACCACAAAAACAAGTCGCGATGGGCAAATACATATTACAATTTTAAATGAAAATATCCTTCTAATGAATTTTTTTCGCCTCAATTAATATGCAAGGAAAATGTTTCTAAATTTTTTTTCTTCTCAATCATTAACTTGGATTAATTACATATATCAATGTGGTAGTATGAAATAACATCAAATCAGATAAACTTATTGTTCGTAAAACAAATAAATTGCAACTCTCAATTAATATTTAGAACAAGTTTAGAGTGAAATTCAGACTTGTCATGTAAAAATTGCCTCTCTCCATTGCGAATTATATGTATATAAAGCAAATAATCTGTGTTCAGTTTTAATAACAAACAAAAACCTGAAGGAATTAATAATTATTGTAGGCTAGTACTACTGGTAAGCAATTAGTCATTCATTTATTGCCCAAAAATAATAATAATAAATAAAGAATAATACAAGATAATTTTATATTAGTAATAATAAATAATTACATAATTTTATTTAATAAAATATAACAGTCATTCAATTTTTATATTTTTATAAATTTAATTATTTAATAATATATATTATTTTATATTATTTTAAAACTAACAAAATAAAGATAACAATTTTTTTTCCAAAAGTAAATTAATTATTCATGATTGAAGTCTCCAACTAAAAAAAAACCAGAGAAATACTTAAAACCACCTCTTCATAAGAAAAACCACAACCCTTAAATTAAAAAACAAGAAATCACAATGACATAAATACCCTTTTTCTCTCCTAACCTCAACCCTCTGTATTTCCCTTCTCAACCCTCACCGCCTTCAATTCTCCCTCTTCTGCCCTTCTCTCCAATTTCCCAATCTTCTCCCTCTCTTCGGCTGATAATTTTGCCCTTCTCCCTTCTTCCGACTCTTTATTTTTCACTCTTTTTCCGATCTTCTCCTTGAGTTTTTTACCCGCCATTTTTCAAATTCTCGTTGGCCTGCAGAACCCAAATAGAAGTAAAGATCAAAACTTTATGGTTTTTTTGGGCTTGATCCGTACTATGTTGTCTCGTACCCGATTCTGTACTTCAGTTTTGACGGTTTTGGAGGAGACCCAGTTGCTGTTCTGGATTGTTTAGCTTGTTCAAGGTTGGTTCTTGGATTAAAGTCTGGATCTTGAGCTAGGGTTTTTGATTTTTTTCTTTCTTGGGGTTTTTGATTGTGTTTCTCTTGTAGTTTTGATCAATACCCAGTTCTTATTTTCGTTCTTTTTTTTTTTTTTTCCTTTTTGCTACTGATTTTTTCACCTGCTTTTTTCCATGAGGAACTGTGTTTTCTTTTATCTGTTTGCTTGCTTCCTTTTGTGGATCTTTATATTGATTGGCATGTTTTGGTTTACTAAATATGTCCTTATTGTGCTTGGTTGGATGTGTAAGCAAATGTTCTGTTGCATATGTTAATTTATTCTTTGTTTGGGCATTCTAGCAGCTAGGATTTTCAAGTTTGTACTCTGAAAATTCTATAGTTTTAGTAACTTCTGCTTTTTCTGAACGGACAATATGGGATTTGTTCTCTTTCCTTCCTCTTCTGGTAGTGATAACCTGCTTTTTGCAGATTAATGTCTCTTAGGGCGATTCCAAGGAGTTCTTTTTGCGGTTTGCGTGCAACAATGTCAACTGAATAGTTGAGAACTTGGGTTAGGGTGGATCACTAACTCTCATTTGTGTGTGTGTGTGTGTTATAGTTGATAAGTTATTAAGCTCTTTGATCATATACCTGGGAATAGTTGTATCAAGAATTGAGCTTTTAACTCTTGATCACGCATCGGACATGGAGTTAATGACATAAATACTCCTTTCTTTGGTGGCATTGCATTTTTGCTTAAATGGATGGTTTTAAAAGCGTCTCTGTTAATTTGGCCATTTAACTTGGAAAGTTGTATTCCCAAAGAGTAACCAAGCACTTTTAGGTTGGATTTCGCATTTTGTGAAATGAATCTGTCTCTGTATTTTAACAGGAATTTATTCTTTTGATATGTATATTTTTGCTTATGTTTGGCTCTGTGCTTTGAGTTATAATATATGATATTTAGGACAGATCTTGGAACTTACAATGGATTTTGCTCCATATGCATGCAGTTATACCTTTGGAAGGTTAGAGTGGAAATTTAATTTACATATTGGTATTTTGGTATCGGTGCTCAGTTGCTGTAGCTGTGTCTGAAATTGTGTTTGACTCCAATGGCTAACCACGAGTTGATACTTGGGAAAAGTCACAATTTAGGGCTTGGGCAGAATCAGCAGTTGGTCTTGGGTCATAACCACGCTTTGGGTCTGGGTCAGAACCATAACTTGGAATTGGGACAAACACAGGAGCATCATTTGGGTTTGGATGAGACCCATGATCATGAACTAGGATTAGGACATCCTCATGACCATGAATTGGGTCTGGGGCATAGCCATGACCACGAAGAGGGTGCTGATCACAGCTATGGGCATGAGAATGGGTTAGGTATGGATCAAAAGCCTGAACATGAAGATGACGAATTGTCTCTTCCTGAACAAACCCATGAATTAGTTTTATCAGAGCACCACGAGTTGGTAGTTTCTGAAAATCAAGAGCTTGATGAGAACCTTGAGCTAACTGCTGATCAGAATCAGGACTTGACATTGGACCCCACTCACGATCTGGCTCTTCAGCAGTCTGAGCTTGTAGTTCATACACCTGTCCTGCAGGCACGTACTGTTCCTATAACTCCTAATTATGAGTTATCAGTGGGGCAAGAGTTCCCAGATGTCATGAGCTGCCGCAGGGCATTGCGGGATACAGCCATTGCCCTTCACTTTGAAATGCAAACAATAAAATCTGACAAGACTCGTTTCACAGCTAAATGTGCAAGTGAGGGATGTCCCTGGCGCATACATGCAGCAAAGCTCCCTGGTGTTCCAACTTTCACAATTAGGACCATCCATGAGACCCACATATGTGGAGGGATTGCTCATCTTGGCCATCAGCAGGCCTCTGTTCAGTGGGTTGCCAACTCTGTGGAACAGCGGCTTAGAGAGAACCCCAATTGCAAACCAAAGGAGATATTGGAGGAGATTCATCGCGTACATGGCATCACCTTATCATACAAGCAAGCCTGGAGAGGGAAAGAACGCATCATGGCTGCCATGCGTGGATCCTTTGAAGAAGGGTATCGCTTACTTCCACAGTACTGTGATCAGGTTAAAAGGACAAACCCCGGGAGTATTGCATCTGTATATGGAAACACCACGGATAATTGCTTCCAGCGTCTTTTCATATCATTCCAGGCATCCATTTATGGTTTTCTGAATGCTTGTCGGCCTCTACTTGGGCTTGACCGGACATATTTGAAAAGCAAGTATCTTGGTACTCTGCTTCTTGCTACTGGCTTTGATGGGGACGGTGCTTTATTTCCATTGGCATTTGGTGTTGTTGATGAGGAGAACGATGAAAATTGGATGTGGTTTCTATCTGAACTTCATAACCTCCTTGAGGTAAATACAGAAAACATGCCGAGGCTGACAATTTTGTCAGACAGGCAGAAAGGTATTGTAGATGGTGTGGAATCGAATTTTCCAACAGCTTTTCATGGATTTTGCATGCGTCACTTGAGTGAAAGCTTCCGTAAAGAGTTCAACAACACAATGCTTGTCAACCTGCTGTGGGAAGCTGCCCATGCTTTGACAATCATTGAGTTTGAAGCAAAAGTTCTAGAGATTGAGGAGATATCGCAAGACGCTGCATATTGGATTCGAAGAATTCCCCCTCGATTGTGGGCTACTGCTTATTTTGAAGGGACTCGTTTTGGGCATCTGACAGCTAATATAGTTGAATCATTGAACACTTGGATCTTGGAAGCTTCTGGGCTTCCCATAATTCAGATGATGGAATGCATTAGGAGGCAGCTGATGACCTGGTTCAATGAACGCCGAGAGACTAGTATGCAGTGGACATCAATACTCGTGCCTTCTGCTGAGAGACGCGTAGCAGAGGCTCTTGAACGTGCACGCACGTATCAGGTTCTTCGTGCTAATGAAGCTGAATTTGAAGTTATTTCTCATGAAGGAACAAATATTGTTGACATTCGAAACCGCTGTTGCCTTTGCCGTGGCTGGCAGCTGTATGGTTTACCCTGTGCACACGCTGTTGCGGCACTCCTCTCTTGCAGGCAAAATGTGCATCGATTTACTGAAAGCTGTTTTACTGTAGCAACCTATCGGAAGACATACTCCCAAACAATTCATCCAATTCCGGATAAGAGTCTCTGGAAGGAGTTGTCTGATGGGGATCCAAACACCAGTAAGGCTGTTGAGGTCGTCATTAACCCACCAAAATCACTTCGGCCACCCGGTCGACCGAGGAAGAAACGTGTCCGAGCAGAAGACCGTGGGCGTGTGAAGCGAGTTGTGCATTGCAGCCGCTGCAATCAGACAGGCCACTTCAGGACAACATGCGCGGCACCCATCTAATATGTGACTCTGACCATGGTTGATGATTAGCATCTTTAGACGTGTTGGTCCCTGTGCATAAGTATTTATTTTCCCCACATTTGTTGCAGTAATTAGATTTGCAAGTAGAAGCATAGTTTATTCCCTCTGACAGTCATTTGAATTGCATTCGTAGTTTTAATCTACAATGGCAACATAGTGATCTTTTGTTTCTTCAATGCAGACTCTACTTATCAGAGATCTTATTAAGCTGCCGTAGCTCTTAAGAGTAGTTTTGGTTAAATTACCGGTGGAAGGCAAATTAAGCAGCAAGGATTAATGATCTCTTTGCATTATATCAAATCATCCCCGTTTATGCTGTAATTCACTTCATCATGTCATTGCTATACATTGGAACAAAAATGGCAGCCAAAAGCAAGGAGATCGAGCTGCTTATGTTCAATTTTTCGTAGTTTCTATTTTTTTCCCTTCGTCTCTAGTTCCCGTAACTAGGGGCACCCCCATGCCTAAATGAATTCTACAAAGAAATCAGTTTAGGAAAATGAGAAGCATTTTAGTACTATTATGAAAACGTTGAATGAGACACACTCGTAGCGCAAACTTCTTTGAAGTAAACCTTGTAAGTCCGTGGAATTGCAAGTTTCCTCTTGTGGACTCTACATAACAATAGCAAGGGCCATAAACTGCCACTCACGCAGCTTTAGGCTCCTCCTGCATGAAGTCCAAAGTAAACCTTGATCGAGCGTTAGGGAGTGGAAGAATAGGTCGACCTTTTAAGAAGAATGGCTGTCAAATCCGGATCTTGACCTGCAAGGTAAAGAAGAGCTACTGAGTGTTGGGATTGAACCCAACGTTAACATTTTCATACTTAAGTCATTAGTACGCACATGAGATAAAGAACATAGTTTGTAGGGAGAATATAGTATGAGGACCTTTAAAATAATGACCATTGAAGTGTGTATATATATATATATATAAAGAATTTAATAGGCTCTCATTGGCCGATATATAGTCCAAATAAGAAAATGTACCATTTAGTTGGTCTGATTTGACATCTGACATATCAATGCAAATGTACTCTACCGAGTTGGATCCACAACCTCCTGGCAGTAAAACTCGAGATTATCGCTGGATGGACCTGGGCAGGGTGGTGGGCCCATGTTGGGCTCTTGGGTTTGGGTCTAAATGTGAAGGGCTGATATTATCCTTATGGAGCGCAAATGGTGGTTCAAAGTGAACACTGTTCTTAATTGTGTGAGGTCAGGATTCTTGTGGTCTGGTCATTACAGCATAGCAAGTGAAGAGCCATAAACTTGGCTGAATGTGAATTTAAATGGAGTGTCTACATCATGAACTTGCATCATCAGTTCTGCGTCATGCACTGCGAAAACCGCACCACCCCGTCAATAGAAATGTACCAATGGATAGCATGGGGTCCCGAGGAGCAATAAATGAGTAAAAGATATAATGGAGAAGGGTATTCTGAACCAAATAGCACAAAATTGGATTAGTCGAATACTGCTTTTCCATTCACAATGTTGGATTTTGGGCATGATCGTTGGTGGCGTGGAGCATAAAGTGGATGTAGAAGTCAAATTACGTATTTACCAATTTAATCAAAACTTGTCCAAACAAAGACTATTATACAATGAAAATTAAAAATTTTAGACTGATTTAAAAACTCAAAAAAATTTAAAATTTAATTGTAAAAATGTTTAAAATTTTAAAACTTATTATGACCTTACCTCAAAAAAGAGAAAACTTCAAAACCACATGTAACTCTTTTTTTTTTTTTTTTTTTTGAGAAAATGTTAATATCCTGAGTGTATTTGTCCCGAACAGTTTTCCGATTGAAATTGTAATTGATATTTTTAAAACGAAAATTGATATTTTTTAAATATTTGTTATTTTTGCATTTTAAAAACTATCAATTTTATTTTAAAAATATCAATTGCAGTTTTGACTGAAATATCACTTGAAACAAAAACTTTCGAAAACAAAAACGTTCGGAACATGTATGTTTGTTTTTTTTGTATTTTTTTTTTAAGGACAAAACCGCATGTAACTCTCATTCTAAAGAATCAAACCATGGGAAAAGCAAGTCATTGGTTCCAGAGCTAACTATAAGCACAAACAAACAGAAACATCCACAGAGAAACAGCATAAGTACTCCACGTTCGGCCGAAAATGCAGTCAGATTGCCAAAAGAATCTCAAAAAGATTGTTCCTTGCATAGCCACTGATCATCGTAACCCATGTAACCATATTTGTTTGAATTCGTTCTTTAGGTAGAAAAAGCGGCCAAAGAATTCTAAAGTTGGCTAAAGTTGCTTAACTCCTGCGTTTCCCATTCCTTTTTCTATTTGCCTTGGTGAATTCCAGATACCGATATTTATGCTTCAACTTAATTCCATTTCAAATTTGGGTCAATATGATTTTCAAAATTTTCGGATCATCAAATTTCTTATATGGAATTAAAACAAGACCAATTAGGCTTGGAAAGGCTCAATGAATCCTTATACTTGCTTTCTTCAACTGTGTTTTTGGTCTAGAGCAAAAGGATTGCAAGCTACAGAGATACGTAAGATGAAAGCTTTTAGCAAGAAAATGAAATGCTATATTTAAAATCAGAATCAGATTCCACATGAAACCTTAGATGATTGTTGCTTGAACCCTCCTCTCATTATCCATGTGGGAGCGCGTATTCCACATGTGCCAAAAAATTCAACAATGATGCATTTAGCCATTTTGCAGGAGATCTATATAGGTCCAAGTCTAATGCACAAAATGGCATCCCACTTGCCAACCCAATATCGGAGAGAGAGATGAAGAAGTTAGGCAAAGAATTGTTCAATGATGTATTTGAACTAATCCCAGAAAGGGTAAGCGGTTTACAACTCGAAGAGGGTGATCATATCTTTGTCCGCAGGGCTGCAGGCTACTCTCATCATGGTTAGTTTCCTTATTGCTTCTAAATGCTCTAAGTTTCTTTTATTCTGAAGCTTCCTTCATTTTCTTCTCTTCAAATAGAAAATAAGGTCCCGTCTGTTCTTTGTGTGTTGGATCATGAATCATCAGTTCATCGTTAAATATGACTGTTTTCTCCCCTTTCGTTTGCAAAAACTATAAGCATCAGTCATGCTGACTAATTCCCATGGCATAGACTTAAGGTGGCATTACAATAGATATGGCTCTAATTTCTTCTACCATTTGGTTCTTAATTACTATGCCAGGAATATATGTAGGCCAGAAGGATGGAATCCAGTATGTTATTCACTTCAATAAAAAAATACCGCCTTGCTCAATATGCAAGCATAAAGCCAGTCATCGTGCTCAATTGATACTCACCTGCCTCGTTTGCTTCCTCTATGATGGCACACTAAATTTTTATTCACTGTATCAATATCAGTATAGAGAACGCAGAGTAGCTCTTCCTGACACTTGCACCCCTCCCACAGCAAAACCGCCCAAAGAAGTTGTAAAGATTGCCTATGAGTTGCTGGAAAAAGGATTTGGAAAATATGACCTTGTCCTGAACAACTGTGAGCATTTTGCAACATTCTGCAAGACTGGAGTTGCCATCAGTTCTCAGGTGGATTATGTTGTAAAGTTAACGCAGCGTCCTCCAGGTAGTGTGCTTTTGCCACCAATGAGGATACACTTTTAGAAATGGATGAAGTTGTCCCCATGATCTCATAGGTAGTCTCCACTGTGGACAACAACTACATGGTTAACTTCCTCAATATTTCCTTGTAATAGCATCTAAGAAGAAGTTGACTGTTGTAATGCTCACAGAGTGTTAAAATTCAGTTAAATTTAGAATTATGAAGTAAATGTTGAAAATTCGGGGATGTGGAATGCACGAGCCCGGGTCCAACTATGGAGCGCGAGCAATAAATACTAAGCCTAGGCCGTGACGCCGCTTTTTACCCAAAAACTTAAAACATTAATTTATGGGTCATTAGTCTTGACAATTTGCTTCCTCCCTGAAGGAAGTTATGGTTCTGTTGCTTTGCATAATCATTCATAGGCGTTCTGTTTTATGTCAAATCATTCCCACCAAGAGCTCAATTTTCTATTAAGTCATTTCTAGAGTTTCTGGAAGAGTCTTTGTTGCCATGCAGTTGGCTTGTTCTGTACCTTTTATGTTTAAGTTTAAAACATTTTGAATTTGTATTTTGACTCCAAACTTTGTATTGCCACTTTTCTGCTGTAACATTTCAATATATAAGGAGACTTTGCTGTTTATGGATGTAGAAGAAGTCATTTTCTGATTATCTTCTCCTTACTGTCAAGTGTCCCGCAAGCTTTCACTCTCTCTGCATTTTCATTTTTCTGCTGCAATTTTTCTGCAGCTTTGTCTCTGCTGAACTTTCTTGCTCTAATGCTCATGCTACTCATTCAATGTCTCATTTTCAGCTTCCATGCTTTCCCTTTCATCCCTCATAAACCAACAAAATGGTATCAGAGTATAATAACCTTGAGGAACCTGTGATCATTTAACAAAATCAGAATCTTTTCCTAAACATCAGAACATCATGTTGCTGCTGTCATTTCCAGCAGCAAATCATCATCTTTGTTCCTTCCATTCTCTGTAGCAACTCTTTCTATCTCTCTCAAAATCTTTGCTACATTTTCCACCTCAAAAAACATATTTTCTCTAAAAAAAAAAAATCTCAAAAAACATCATCAAAACTGGTTAGAAACTAGAAACTTTCAAGCCTCCTCAAAATGACAACAACTCAAATCAAAAAGAAAAAAAAAAAAATTTCATGCTGCTGTTGCAACTCTTATCAAAGACCTTTGATTATGTATCAATACCCTCTATCATGAGTTCGAGAGGTTAACAAATGAACTCAAACTTGAATGAAGACTCATACCATTCCTACTGCAGTGGCTGTCCAGGAATATTCATGCAGTCAACAACAACAACAAACTCAACTTCTTTTTTAAATCTCAGCAAATCCATTAAGGAGGAGCAATCTACGAAGATCAAATCAGTTTTATAAAAAAAATTTTGTTTTCAACTAAAGCATTAAGGAGAAGACCACATCAGTTTTATGAAAGAACTTTTGTTTTCAAAGCAACATCAACAAGGAGGAGTGAAGGAAGTTATGATTCTGTTGCTTTACATAATCATTCATAGGTGTTCTGTTTTATGTCAAATCATTTTCACCAAGAGCTCAATTTATTATTAGTTCATATCTAGAGTTTCTGGAAGAGTCTTTGCTGCCATGTAGTTGGCCTGTTCTGTACCTTTTATGTTTAAGTTCAAAACATTTTGAATTTGCATTTTGGCTCCAAACTTTGTATTGTCACTTTTCTACTATAACATCTCCATATATAAGGAGACTTTGATGTTTATGAATGTAGAAGAAGTCATTTTCTGATTATCTTCTCCTTGCTGTCAAGTGTCCCGCAAGTTTTCACTCTCTCTGCATCTTCATTTTTCTACTGCAATTTTTCTGCATCTTTGTCTCTGCTGAACTTTCTTGCCCCAGTGCTCATGCTACTCATTCAATGCCTCATTTTCAGCTTCCATGCTTTCCCTTTCATCCCTCATAAACCAACACTCCCTTCTTAAACTTTCCATATGGGATTCTTGTTTCCCATTCTCTTCTCTTCTCTTTCTTTCTTCTTCTCTTCTTTCCTTTTCTTTTGTTCTCTTCTTCCACACACACTTGATCTCCAACAGTAAAGTTCTAATAAAAGCAACTCAAATGCATGTGTGTGTTTTTTTTTTCCCTAATGAAATGGAAAAATCATATTGCCAATGGATATTGTTCTAATCTATGCTCTTGTTCTAATGTAACGATAAGGTCATTTCATTGTAATATAAACGGTTAGAACGTAGAAATAGCCTCTCTGTAAAATTAGGACCGGCTGCTTACGTCTAATCCCCTTCAGACCCTTTATGTACCTGTTCTGATTCGACATGGATACTAAATTAAGAAGGGAGTCTTGCTTAAAACAAGTAGGAAGCAGCATACAAAATTACAGTGCCTTCCTACTACTCAAAGTCTCCCACTCATGAAAAATTACTGAACTTACTGCATAGTTTTGAGCCTGAATTGCTTCCCAAGAATGGAAGAAACTAATAAGATGATGCACATTAAATCTCTGGGTAAGAAGTATCTCAATATTGAATAAGCAAATAATACTAAATATTTCTTTCAGATACTTTACTTACAATTTGTTTGCATACCATTCTGCTAAAAGAATGGTAAACATAATATAAGGAGAACCTACCGCAAAAATAGAAAGCAAGAACAAGCACATAAATTAGATTGATCTGCATCAACCCAATAGTAAGTAAAGTATAAAGTCTCCCTAGAACTGCATTTGTAGTTTTAATCTACAATGCCAACATAGTGATATTTTGTTTCTTCAATGCAGACTCTACTTATTTGCCAATATTTGCCACATTGCTTTACTAAAAATTGACGATAGAATTTGGAATACTTGGGATGCCATTTTTTGCTGGGCAAATTTTCGAGGTCTGGTCAAATTTGAGATCTAATAAAGCTGCCACAGCTCTTAAGAGTAGTTTTGGTTAAATTACCGGTGGAAGACGATTTCAGCAGCAAGGATTAATGATCTCTTTGCATCATGTCCAGTCATCCCCGTTTGTGCTGTAATTCACTTTACCATATCACTGGTATACATTGGAACAGAAATGGCAGCAAAAAGCAAGAAGATCGAGCTGCATATTTTCAATTGTCTGTAGTTTCCATTTTTTTCCCCTTCGTCTCTAGTTCCCGTAACTACTGGCACCCTCACGCCTCAATGAATTCTACAAAGAATCAGTTTAGGAAAATGAAAAGCAATTTTAGTACTATTATGAAAACGTTGAACGAGACACACTCGTAGCACAAACTTTTCGAAGCAAACCTTGCAAGTCCGTGGGATTGCAAGTTTCCCCTCAAAGACTCTACATAACGATAACAAAGGCCATAAACTGCCACTCATGCAACATTAGGATCCTCCTACATGAAGTCCAAAGTAAACTTTGATCGAGCGTTAGGGAGTCGAAGAGTAGGTCAACCTTATGTGAAGAGCAGATATAAGCCTTATGGAGCGCAATTGGTGGTTGAAAGTAACATTGTTCTAAATTGTGTGAGGTCAGGATTCTTGTGGTCTAGTCATTGCAGCTTAGCTAGTCAAGAACAATAAACTTGGCTAAATGTGAACTTACATGGAGTGTCTGCATCATGAACTTGCATCATCAGTTCTGCGTCATGCACAGCGAAAACCGCACCATCTTGTCAATGGAAATGTACCAATGGATAGCGTGGCCTCCTGAGGAGCAATCAATGAGTAAAAGATACAATGGAGAAGGGTATTCTGGACCAAATAGCACAAAATTGGATCAGTCGAATACTGCTTTTCCATTCACAATGTTGGATTCTGGGCATGATTTATTGGTGGCTTGGTGCATAAAGCAAATGTAGAAGTCAAATTACATATCTACCAATTTGATCAAAAACTTGTCAAAACAAAGACTAATATGCAATAAAAATTAAAAATTAATTTAAAAACTCAAAAAACATTTAAAATTTAATTATAAAAATTTTTAAAATTTAAGAACTATTATGACTTTATCCAAAAAATAAAAAAAGAGTTAACTTTGAATAGAAAATCTTTTTGATTGTAAGTTAGGCGGCTGCAAATAGTTGTCGGTATAGGATGTGAGAAGTAAAAGATACGACATGAGAGAAAAATTATTAAAAAATTATATAATATATTAAAAAAAATTATATAATTAGTGTGAATAATTATTAAGAATCAAAATTTTTTATTAATAACTGTTTATACGGATCATATAATTTATTTGACATATTGTATCGTTTTCTTATAATTTTTCTACCACGTCATATATTTTATCTGTTGTATCGTATATTAACAATTACTTACAGTCACCTAACTTTACAGTCATGTACTAATGCTCAACTTCAAAACTATATGTAGCTCCTTTTTTTATTTTATCTTTTTTCGGGACAAAACCACATGTAACTCTCACTCTAAAGAATCAACCTACGGAAACGCAAGGTATTGGTTCTAGAGCTAACTGGAAGCACAAACAAACCGAAACACCCAATGACAAACAGCATAAATACTCCACGTTCCGCCAAGAATGCAGTCAGATGGCCAAAAGAATCTCAAAAAGATTGTTCCTTGCATAACCACTGATCATCGTACCCCGTGTAACGAAGTTCTTCTTAGGCATTCTATCGAACAACTCACGTGCTCAACCCACGTCTCCACACTGGCAATAACCAGCGATTATTGAAGTTCAGGAAGCAACATCCGACTCAGACATCCTTGTAAAAATGTAATTGGCAGCCTTTATATTGCCCGATGTATCATACATGTCAACAAGTGAGTTCTGCACAGGCAAATTTTTCTCAAACCCATGGTTAGTTACGTGTTCATGAACTTGAATTCCCATTTCAGTAAAACCCAATTCAGTACACGAATGGGTATGTGAGATTTTCAAGAAATAAGGCCAACCGCTGAAAGGAAAGAATATATATATTTTTTTTCAATCTTGAATATGCCTAAAGCATTGTATTTGTTTGGATTCGTTCTTTAGGTAGAAAAAGCGGCCAAAAGAATTCTAAAGTTAGCTAAACTTGCTTTAGTCCTTTGTTTCCCATTCCTTTTCCATTTGCCTTGGTGAATTCCAGATACCGATATTTATGCTTCAACTAAATTCCATTTCAAATTTGGGTCAATATGATTTTCAAAATTTTCGGATCATCAAATTTCCTATATGGAATTAAACCAAGACCAATTAGGCTTGGCAAGGCTCAATGAATTCTCATACTTGCTTTCTTCAATTGTGTTTCTTGTCTAGAGCAAAAGGATTGCAAGCTTCAGAGATAGGTAAGATGAAAGCTTTTAGTAAGAAAATGACTTGCTATCTAGGATGCACGGACACTCTAAATTTGAATCCGTGTAAGTGTTGGATACGTTTTGGACACAGACAAGCGTCTGACACGTTTCGGACACGTGTCGGACATGCTCAGAAGTGTCCAACAAAAAAATTTTGAAAAAAAAATTAGACACGCGTGTTGGACACGATAAAAAGGTGTGTCGGACACGCTTATGACACTTTTAAGAATATTTTAGTATTTTTATTTTAAATTTAAAAAAAAAAATAAAAAAGAAAAGAAACTCATTATTTAGAATTTTTTTCGGATTCTAGTCGACTTAATTCATCAGATTCTTTATTTTATTGAAATTATAAAACCAAGACTCCAAATTTTTTTTGTATTATCACTTACATTATTTACAAATTAACGAATGCCTCAAATAATCTAAAAAAGAGTTATGGATAAATTGCTCTCAAAGACCACTAGAGTAAGAAAAAAATAAAAAAGATTCAGTTTTTCTTATATTAAAATACACACACACATACACATATATATATATATATATATATATATAACTGTGTCCGTCACATATCTGTGTCCTAATTTTTTTAAGATTGACGTATCTCAGTATCCGTATCTACTGTGTTCGTATCGCCGTGTCCGTATCCGTGCAACCTAACTTGCTATATATAAAATCAGAATCAGATTCTACATGAAACCTAAGATGATGCGTTGAGCCGCTTCGCAGGAGATCTATATAAGTCCAAGTCTAATGCACAAACTGGCATCCCACTTGCCAACCCCGGGCATCAGAGAGAGCGAGATGGAGGAGTTAGCGAAAAAAGTGCTCGGTGTATTTGAACTGTTACCAGAGGAGGTAAGAAGTTCCCAACTTGAAGAGGGTGATCATATCTTTGTCTACAGGACAGGCTACTCTCATCATGGTTAGTTTCCTTGTTGCTTGTAAATGCTCTAAGTTAATTTTGATCTGAAACTTCCTTCATATTCTTCTCTTCAAATAAGATAAAGGTCCCGTCTGTTGTTCTTTATGTATTGGACCACGAATCATCAGTTCGTCGTTAAATATGACTGTTTTCTCCCCTTTCGTTTGTGAAAACTATAAGCACCCGTAGTGGTGTTAAAAAGTCAAGTTAGATCGAATTTGAGCTGAGTGATATTTAATTTCAGTAATTTTGAATTGTAATACTTTAGGGTCATGTTATATTCCTTTAATTTTAGGTTGAGTTATTTTAGATTCGGATGAAATTCGAATTAAGTCGTAATTTTTTTTAGTTGTTTTTTAGTGAAATATTTTAATTAAATTTAAAATTTATTGGTATAACGAGATAAATGCATAAATTTAGCTTTTTTTGTTATCTATATATACACTCTACGAAAAAAAAGTACTTAAAACTTATTCGTATAATGAGACAAATGCATACATTTAATTTTCTTTGTTATATATATATATATATATATATATATATATATATATATTTATATTCCATGAAAAAGGTACTAGTTAGGACCTAGAAGAAATAAGATGAGGTGAAAAGGTTAAAAAGTTTTTCACTCTTTTGTATGTTTCTTTATCCAACAGGTGATTCAGATCTAACTTAATCTAACTTGAATTTTTTTGATTATTTTTAGATTTTGGTCACTTTTGGATTTTAATTGAAAATCAGGCTCCTAACTTAATTTTTTAAGTTGCGTTTGGGTCGAATCACTTTTTGAAAACCCTCCAAATATCATTCACGCTGACTACTTCGCATGGCATAGACTTAAGGTGGCATTACAATAGATATGGCTCTAATTTCTCCTCCCATTTCGTTCTTAATTACTATGCAGGAATATATGTAGGCCAGAAGGATGGAATCCAGTTTGTTATTCACTTCAATAAAAAATTACCGCCTTGCCCAAAATGCAAGCATAAAGCCGATCATCGAGCTAAATTGATACTCACCTGCCTCGATTGCTTCATCGATGAAGTCATCCCATTTTCTTCTTCACTGTATCGATATCGTTATGGAGTATGCAGACCAGCTCTTCCTGGCACTCGCACATCTCTGACAGCAAAACCGCCCAAAGAAGTTGTAAAGATTGCCTATGATTTGCTGGAAAATGGATTTGGAAAATATGACCTTCTCCTGAACAACTGTGAGCACTTTGCAACATTCTGCAAGACTGGAGTTGCCAGCAGTGCTCAGGCGAATTATGCTTTTAAGTTAGCAATGCGGCCCATGATGCTTTCTCCAGTTGGTTCTATTTTGGAAATAATGAGCATAACAGGAATAATCCCCAGAAATGGATGGATCCCTTGAAAGAATAAGTAAGTCCTTGCACCAAGTCTCCATATATAGATATATGAGTGAATAAAATGTACCCATAATCTCATAGGTCCCAACAGTGGACAACAACTACATGGTTAAATTCCTCAATATTTCCTGGTAATAGCAACTTAGAAGAAGTTGACAGTTATAATGCTCATAGAGTATTGAGATCGAGTTAAATTTAGAATTATGAAGTAAAGTTCCAATAAAAGCAACTCAGATGCAATGTTTATTTTCTTTTTCCGAATGCAATGGCTATTGTTCTAATCTATGAACTTGTTCTAATGTAATGGTAAGGTCATTTCATTGTGACATAGACGGTTAGAATCATAAAAATAACCTCTCTGTAAAAAAGGAGTGAGACTGCTTACATCTAACCCCCTTCAGACCTTTATGTACCTGTTCTGATTCTATATGGATACTAAATTGTGAAGGGAGTCTTGCTTAAAACAAGTAGGAAGCAGCATACAGAATTACAGTGCCTTCCTACTACTCAAAGTCTCCCACTAACGAAAATTTACTGAACTTACTACATAGTTTTGAGCCTGAAAGAATGGAAGAAACTAATAAGATGATGCACAAATTCAATCGCGGGTAAGAAGTACCTCAATATTGAATCAGCAAATAATAGTGAATATTTCTTTCAGATACATGTTTGTCTAAAATTTCTTTGCATACCATTCTGCTAAAAGAATGGTAAACATAATATAAGGAGAAACTGCTGCGAAAACAGAAAGCAAGAACAAGCACATAAGTAGATTAATCTGTATCAACCCAATAGTAAGTAAAGTGTAACGTCTCCCTAGAATTGCATTTGTAGTTTTAATCTACAATGGCAACATAGTGATCTTTTGTTTCTTCGACGCAGACTCTACTTATTTGCTAATTTTTGCCACATTGCTTTATCAAAAGTTGACAATAGAATTTGGAATACCATTTTTTGTAGCCGAAATTTTTTAGGTATGGTCAAATCAGAGATCTTGTTAAGCTGCCATAGCTCTTAAGAGTAGTTTTGGTCAAATTATAGGTGGAAGGCGAATTAAGCAGCAAGGATTAATGATCTCTTTGCATCATAACCAATCATCCCCGTTTGTGTTGTAATTCAGTTCACCACATCACTGGTAGACATTGGAACAAAAATGGCAGCAAAGAGCAAGAAGATCGAGCTGCTTATGTTCAATTTTCTGGAGTTTGCTAGATCAATGAAATATTCTGCTTATCCAGGAGGAATTGATGCTTAACTAGGGATATGGCACCCCACGATGTAAACGAATTCTACAAAGAATCAGTCAAGGAAAATGAGAAGCAATTTTAGCACCATTATGAAAACGTTGAACGAGACACACTCGCCGCACAAACTTCTTTGAAGTAAACCTCGTTAGTCCGTGGGATTGCAAGTTTCCCCTTACAGATTCTACATGACAATAACAAGTGCCATACACTGCCACTCATGCGACATTGGGATCCTCCTACATGAATTCCAAAGTAAACTTTGATCGAGTGTTGGGGTGTCGAAGAATGGTAGTCCTTCTCAGAAGAATGGCTGTCGGATATGGATCGTGATCTGTAAGGCAAGGAAGAGCTTTGACGTGTCCGAGTTGAATCTAATGTTAGCACTCTGATACTTAACTCAGCAGTACACAAATGGGATAAAGAATATAATTTTCAGAGAGAATGAGGTCATTAATTAGAGAAATCTAATTGTAATATTATAAAGGAGAAGTTTACTCTAATCTTCCGCTTAATTCATGCTAATCATTTATTATTTTAGTTATAATATTATTTGAAGCAAATTGTATTAGTAATCACATAAAAATTACATTTATTTAAGTTAATAATTAATGCTATGAATCATCAGTTACAGAAAAATAAGGCGTTATTTCAAAACAGTAGGCAATTTGTCGTACTATTAATTATTGACCAAATTCACACAACGCAAAATTAATTGCGTTCTTCCACTATATAATTGAGTTAATTACGTTATCATTTGTACCTATTAAAACATATACATAATGTGAGACTTTTCTTTGCAGATCCTTATGGTTCATAAATTGAGAAAGCTGGGAAGAGTGATTTGATGGCTTTTGGAGAATTAATTAGCATTTGTCATTCATACAACCAGAAAGCATTTGGCAGAAGCTCTTTTGGTGAGTAATTTTGACGTGCCATTGACATTCAATTTAGGATGACAATGTGTTTGTTGTTGCACATCACAGTTCCATGAACTAATACAATGCATTTGATACCTACAGTAACCTTCTACAACCTTTTTCATGTTTTGATCGTAGTTTTTAAAGTATCATTGGCTATTGAAATCACGAAATGCTCTTCATCATGCGGATAGAAGCAATGCTATTTAATCGATGTAAATTCTATTTGCTTTCTTTCCATTATTACACAATTGAACCATTTGTTCGATGCAAGACATAAATGCATAACAACAATCTATTTTTTCTTTTACCCCATGTTTGGGAGGGTGGAATTGAGGGAGGAAGGAAGGAATTCGGGTGGAATGGTGTAACTTTGTGCATTGGAGAGACAAGTGGGAAGGAAAAAATTAGGTGGGGCCTAGGGACAATTTCCTGGCACTACCAAAAACTCATTCCCCCCAATTTTCGGGGGAACGGGTACTGTCCCGCAAGGGGCAGTTTCCTTTTTTTTTTTTTTTTTTAATTGAAATTACAGATATATTTTTATTTTTTTATTAATTTTTTACTTTTGAGGGGTATAATTGGTATTGTAAAATATATTATTTTTTTTCTTATTTTTCATCTATTTTTAAATAAAATATTTTTTTTTTCTCACATTATATTCTCTCAAATATAAAAATGATAGAATATGTTCTTTCCTTTCAACATTTATTTTTCAAAAATTCATTCTTTTCACATTCTTCTTCCTTTTTTTTTTTTTTTTCTTTCCAAACAAAGGGTCAGACACAACGGGCTCATCGGTATAACTTTTGAGGCAACTTTAGTGTCACCATTTGCTCTAATTTTGATATTTCTTTTCTCATTTTCTTAGCCTCAAAGGTATCTTTTTGATAACTAATATGCAAAATGGAAAAGAAATAACGTTGTTTTGTTCTTTTTTTTTTTTTTTTTTGAGAACAATAACGTTTTGTTGGTTGAATGTAAGATTTTTTTTTTGACATTTAATAAAAATAGCATGACCTCCATGTATTCACTCAGCCCCCAAATTATTTTCCTCATAACATTTCATTTATGATTTACCCCCTCTCTGACTATTTTCCCTATATTGCAGAAAATTCTGTCACAAAAGGAGGACTATTCCTCAATCATTATTCTTTACTTAATTGATAGAATTGCACCAGCTAGGAGTATTTGGTTTTTTAAGATTTGAGGATTTTAGAGAATAGGGGTAAGAGAAAATCAATTTATCTGTTATTCTAAAATTTTGATTGTTAATTCTTTGCAACTGAGTTTAGTATTATTGATTTGCTTTTCTCACCTCCTTTATTCTCTTTTTCTATATTTTTGAGAAGGTTTTTTTAACAAATCATTTGTTTTTTACATCTTGAATTTTCTTTTTTAAGGATTCTTGATTGGGTAAAATCTTACAAGTGAACATGACCGATTATAGTAATAAAGCCCAATGAATGTTCTAGGTGTTGAACTCAAGATAATAAAAAATCAATTATAATTTATGTTATTTGAAAAAAAAAAAGTTGATGTTGTGGAAATTATAAATAAATACTATTAAATTAAATAAATTAAATTCATTAAACAAAACTAACGATACTTTAGAGATGACTTAAGAATAAAAGTACTAGAGTTATGAGTTTTCACTTAGAAGGGATTGAACTATATGAAATTTTGTGGATAAGCGATTTGAATGAAGAATTCTTCTTACTTAGTTAGTATTTTTTGTCAAACAACCCCAACCATATTCAATTTAATTGTGATCTTCTCTCGAACTCACACAAAGTAGATTAAATTTATTAAGAATAGAGAATTTTTAATGAAATCATATAAACTCTTCTCATCTCTGACTGAAAGTTCATATGTCTATCTATTTTTATGCACGACTTGTGTCTCATCTGTCGATTTCAACACAAATCCTGTGACTACTTTCATGGTGGCCAGACATAAAAATATAATTAGGAACAAAATAGATAAACCAAATCCAGTTCTCAATATGAATTTGCAATATAACCAAAAGAACTATAAAATATCCACAAAAAATCATATAATTTAACGCTAAATTAGACTACACCCCTTTCACCTTAGTTTAGGGTTCTAACTACTCATGCTAAAAAATCAAAGGAAAACTAATAATCAACATTAAGAAGTGCAAAGGAGAAAGAAAGTAAAGGAAGAGAATTAGAAAACTCGTGTCTGACGTCTTTAAGTTCTTTCCTTATGTTCTTCTCCCCTCACTCTTTACGTTTCTTTTTGTATCGTCTTTTAGAATAGCCTCCAAAATGTCCCCTCAAAATTCTGTAACTTTAGTATATATAGTCCCCCCAAATAATAACAGTGTAAGCCTTAAAGTAACCAAATTCGAGTCGGAAAAGGATTTGTAAATTTTCTAGATAAATTTGACTTTGTATCTTCAGATCCAAATTTCAACCCCTTCTAGGTAGAATACGAAGTCAGTCAAATCAGCAAAGTTGCAGCTCTATCTTTTCATTTCAATTCAGTTTAAGAATCATTTAATTCTGACTTATGTAAAGAAAGTGATGGATGAAATACCGAGTAGTGAGCAAAACTATGAAATTCTATCAGAACTGAACACAAATAAGCTTTCGAACCAAATTTTGGTTTGGTTCTTTTGGTTCTTGACTCGTTTCCACTCTTTCAACACCCAATAGGTCTTTTTGATATGCTTCAAATACTTCAGTTATGTCTATTTGTCTAAAAAAATATAAAATAAGCAACAGAAATAAAATCCGCTAAAATTCACAATATTTACATAGTTAAACCCCAAAAAATATATAAAAATATATATAAAACCTATGTAAATATTAAATCTATCAAATTTCCCCACACTTAAACTCATTGCTTGTCCTCAAGCAATCATTCCATACCCCACACTAGTAAACAAGAGAGGAGAGCATCGATATTCACTGGAATTTCTCTTAAGTCAAAATCTCGAAAAGAAATGTCTCACAAATACATAATAACGTCAATGAATGAGCATACGAAATAAATTGCTAACCATGCGCAACCATTAATTTCATAACCTCTCACATAACATAGTCAAGGGAATGCGAGTATGTGTGTCAAACCCCCTTATTAATCAATAGAAGATACATAGTGACAATTATGCAGAATCTAATTAAATAAACCTATCTTTAACTCTCATAAGCTCACCTCTCTCCGCTATAGTGGACATATACATCAAGAATCAATAAGACTTCAGATTTTTATTATTATTTTTTTTAGAGGCTTTGAATTCTTCTCTAAATACTAATCTATTTTTGACACGAATACTATTATGTGTGTACAATTTGGAGTGCTTTGCATACTCATACATTAAGTTACCTTTTGACGTGAAGATCAACAATTGTAATGCCGACCTTCAGTTACCCAATAACTTAAAATAGAGGAGTAGAGTAACTAAGAGTAAACCAAGCCTCGATTTTTTTTCTTTTTTCTAGAGTACTTAAATCATCTCAACTAATGCATGTCCTTATTCTTTTATAACTTTGAGAGTTAAGTAAATAAGTTCCAGTTCTTTCAAATAGGTAAACTTGATGAGAAACTACATAAAAGTCACTACACAACTAACACCTCTTGAAAAAGGGTTCTCGTGCATAAATAATCTCTTAACATATGTATTAGTGAAGAATAATTCAACTAACAATTAATCATGATTAGCCCAATATCAAATATGCTCAAAAATTGAAATCACATGTGCTATTTTTATCATTGGCTTCCAAGATTTGTAACTCAATAAAAACACCAGTGAATATCAACCAATAGGCAACCTAAGTTGAATTAGCAAAAATTTTTGAAAACTTCAGCACAAAAATTACAAAAGTTCAATTGAAGCATCAAAAACTAACCCTCTCATGCACTTAGCCAACATTGTCGTCAATGTTGCAATGAAAACATAACTAAAAAGAAAAGAAAACAAAGAGGATGAAACTACCCGATTAGAGCGGAGGAAAAAGAGCAACACTCACATACACTACCATTTTTGGACAACCAACCTATGAATAAATAACAGGAGACAAAAAAAGTAAAGACAAAGAAAAGAGAATAGAGAGAAAAAACATATGATAGCTAAAATCCTATAAAGCAAATAAATCTATTCTTAAAAAAATGTAAGTCATTGAAAGGAAAAAATGAACAAAAACAAAGCAGGCAATAAAAAGAAACTAGACGCAAGGAGTTGGAGAGAATCAGGAAGGAGGTGGGTGATCAGCAAGAGCATCCATAAACTGACGAAATTGGTGCTCTTGGGTCTACAAAATCTAGCGCAAAAATTGTCCTTATTCCTTTACTTTGCGCTCAAGAGTGTCAAAGCGCTGAGTCACATCAAAAAGCATTCGTCTCACTAAGGAGGCGCGAGACCCAGACTCACGTTCCAATGGCTGAGAATGATTCGGTCTTGTTCCATAATCTTCAGGCTCTATTTCATCATCCCAATCATCATTTGCTGCGTGGACTGCAGTATTCTTTGCCTTAGAATCCTTTTATTCCCACATACCATTAATGTAGACAAATCCCAAATGAGCAATTGTAGAATAACAGACGACAGTTGAACTAGTCGTCTTAGCCATAATCTCACCAGTGATGTACACCTGAAAGTCTCGAAAGATCCTTGTCAAGACTAGGGAAAAACAAAAATTTTTGTGTTCTCTATTCAATTTAGCAACCTCCTTCATAGACTGTATAATTATTGAAGCTAGATGAATGCTTGGGATTTTATCCATGCCCTAAAACATCTTGTATATGAAGTAGATATCGGTGATGCAGGCCTTATTATAGCCACCACCACGAGGAATGACATTGAAACTAAATAAGTAGATCAGTAGCCACTCATATAGGTCACGCCTTTTGGTGTAAGTTCTACCCTTCATTTGGCACCCTCAGAAATATATTTATTATAACCTAACTCTTGGTCGCCCTTATTTGGATCATAATATGGATAAAAAATAATGGCTTTAGTCGTGTATACAAACATGAGGCCTTCATTTTGTAGGTAAAGAAGAGCAGATAGATAGTCTTGATCAATAGTAATATGAACCCTTTTTACATAAGAGTCAACCCTATTCAAGTCATCACTGACTTTGTCCTCAATATTTACAAAGAAATCACGAACAAAGGTGGAATAATAGTCTCCCTGAAGTTCCAATATAAATTCCCAACCAAGCTTTGCAAATTCTTCCTGAAGATGACACAGTTTATCAACAGCAATAGTGTGCTCCACAACAAGTGTATATTGGCCATGAGAAGAGTATCACTAAAAAAGAGCTTTGGAGCTAAATAAAGTAGTGTTGTATGCTCTCGTAACTTGGTTTGCTCCTCAAGAACCCCCACTCTAAGATTTCTCAACTCGACCTTTTTTTGACATAGTGACAATTGTTTCCAATCCTACAAGAAAAGATTCAAGTATAATCAAACCAATTAAAGTATAGGACATCAATAATGATCAATCCTTGATTCTATAAACCCCCAATAAATGTGAAATTACCCAACAATAATGCCACAAGTGAATACATAAGTCGACCACCTAACAAGCTACACATAAGTCAACGAATGAGTGTAGTCAATAGAAAAGGGGTTCATGATACATCGATACCCATCAAAGAGAAAGCAAAATTAATCCAATCTACCCATTAAAATTCACAATCCCAAAGATTTTAACCAATTAATAAAGACCCAATCATCAATTTCAAAATTAAGCATCATTCAAGCATAAATTGACAAAAATTAACAACACTCATTATAAATTATAGCCTAATAAACAATTCCCAAGCACCAAATTCAATTACCTATGGAATAAGAGAAATAAATCAAATTATTAATTGAAAGATAAACACCAAGAAGAACTTCATCCTAGTTTCCTTCACTAAAGCAAGTGGGCAACAAGCACAAACCTTATAATCAATGTAGAATCTTCTCCAAGAAGAAGAAAGACAAAAACTTGGGTAAAAAAATTATGAATCCTTAAAAGAAAATGGGTAGAGTGAGAGAATAATGGGTAATGGAGGCTTGGGTTTTATATATGAAATAATAGGATAAGAGATTGGTAAAAGAAAGTTAAGATTTGAGTAGAGGGAGGATGATTGGTTTAGAGAATTGGGTATTGAGGGGTTTGAGTAGAAGAAGAAGTTGGGGAGAGGTAGGGAAGCTCGTTGGGTTTAAACCCTCCCCCCCCCCCCCCATTTTTTTTAAAAATTTTCCGGTCAATATGAAACTGGACCTAGACCATGTCCAGTTCAGTGATGCTTCATGGCCAGAATGGGATCAGATAGGTCAGTCCCTTCTTCATGTTTCAGTATGGGACTAGACCAGGTCCGGTCCATGACCAGACCAGGTCAGTGCCCCTTGCAAGTTTCAGCATGCAACTGGACCTAGTATGGTCCATAACCGGACCAGGTCGGTCTGGTGCTACGCTTCCAGCAAAACCCGATTGGCCAACAACCCTTATAGTTTAATCATGTAACCTTAAAGTAGAATAAGACATGCCCCTTTATCCTAACCTCTCCGTACCGCGGGGGTTTGGCCTTTGCACCCTAATGCAATCAACAGTACAATAAACAACGAGATCTGTGGTGTAGTGGTGAGTATTCCCGCCTATCATGTGAGCGACTCAGGTTTGATCATCGGCAATGGTGCCAAAAATTTGATCAGATAAAATCCCGCAAGTAAACATGGTTGATTGTAGTAATAAAACCTGGTGAATACTCCAGGTGTCGAACTCAAGGGAAGCAATGATCAATTATAATTTATTTTATTTGAAAAGGAAATTGATGTTGTGGAAATAATAAATAAATACTATTAAATTAGGCAAATTAAATTAATTAAACGAAACTAACGATACTTTGGAGATGACTTAAGAATAAAAATACTAGGGCTGTGAGCCTTCACATAGAAGGGATTGAATTATATGAAATTTTGTGGACAAGCGATTTGAACGACAAATTCTTTTTACTTAGTTAGTGTTCTTTGTCAAGCAACCCTAACCATATTTAATCTAATTGTGATTTTCTCTCGAATTCACACAAAGTAGATTAAATTCATTAAGAACAGAAAATTTTTAATGACATCATATAAACTCTTCTCATATCTGACTTAAAGTTTATATGTTTATCTATTTTTATGCACGACTCGTGTCTCATCTATCGATCTCAACACAAATCTTATGAGTACTTTTATGGTGGTCAGACATAAAAACATAATTAAGAACAAAAAAGATAAATCAAATCCAATTCTCAATATGAATTTGCAATATAATCAAAAGAACTATAAAATATCTACAAAAATCATATAATCTAACCGTAAATTAAGCTACATCATTTTCGCCCTAGTCTAAGGTTCTAACTACTCATCCTAAAAAATCAAAAGAAAACCAATAATCAACATTAAGAAGTTCAAATAAGAAAGAAAGTAAAGGAAGAAAATTAGAAAACTCGTGTTCGGCATCTTCAAGTTCCTCCCTTGTGTCCTCCTCGCTCTCTACGTTTCTCTCCGTATCGTCTTTCAAAATAGTCTCCAAAAAGTCCCCTCAAAATTCTGTAACTTCAACATAGTTCCCCCAAATAATAATAGTGTAAGCTCTGAAGTATCTAAATTCGAGTCAGAAAAAGATTTGTAAATTTTTTAGACAGTTTTGACCCTGTATTTTCGGACCCAAATTTCGACTCCTTCCAGGCAGAATCCAAAGTCGATCAAATCAGCAAAGTCGTAGCTCTATCTCTTAATTTTAATTCGATTTAAGAATCCTCCAATTTTGATTTATGTAGAGGAAGTTATGACTGAAATATCAAACAGTGCACAAAGTTGTAGAATTCTATTAAAACTAAACACAAATAAGCTTTTCAACCAAATTTTGGTTTGGTTTTTGGTTCTTGGCTCGTTTATACTCTTTCAACACCTGATAAGTCCTTTTGATACGCTTCAAATAAATTGGTTACGTCAATTTGTCTTACAAAATATAAAATAAGCAACCAAAATAAAATCTACTAAAATTCACAATATTTACATGGTTAAATTACAATATATATATTCTATGTAAATATTAAATACTGCATATTTTGTGCAGAATAAGTGTCAAATTTGGACTTCATATGAAAATCTCGCCTAAAAACAAATTCAGTCATGTACATTTTTACGTCTAAAATAAATGTACAAATCGGGAAGTGTACGATGCAGTTGGTCCAATCCGACATCTGCTGTCTGACATGTTATCGCCGATATACCCTGCTAAGCTGGACCTGCGACCTCTTGGTGGTATAACCTGGGATTATCGCCGGATGAAACTCGGTGATGGGCCCATGTTGGGCTCTTGGGCTTGGGCCTAGATGTGATGGGCTGATATTAGACTTATCGAGCACAATTGGTAGTCCAAAGGACCGAAAAAAAAAATAGTTGGACCCAAAAAAAAAAAAAAGTAACATTGTTCTTATTTGAGTGAGGTCAGGATCCTTGTGGTCTAGTCATTACAGCTCCACGCAATTGTTGGTAACTGGTTCTAAATTAGAACACACAGAATCTACAAAGCAAGTCAAGAACTATAAACTTGACTGAATGAGAATGCAAATTTACTGTCTACATCATGAAATTGCATCATCTGCAGCACCCCGTCAACGTAAATGTAGCAATGGATAGCATGGAATCCTAAGGAGCAACCAATGAGTATAGGATACAATGGATAAGGGTATTTTGGAACAAATAGCACAATTTGGAGTAGTAGAGTACTGCTTTTTTATTCACAAAGTTGGACTCTGGTCATGATCGTTGGTCCATAAACCAAATGTAGAAGAAACGAATCTCGAATATGCCTAAAGTATTTTATTTACTTGGGTTCGTTCTTTAGGTAGAAAAAGTGATCAAAAGAATTCTAGAGTTAGCTAAAGTTGCATTAGTCCTTTGTTTTGCATTCTTTTTTTATTTGCATTAGTCCTTTGTTTTGCTTTAGCTAAAGTTGTATTCTTTAGCTAAAGTTGCGTTAGTTGCTTTAGCTAAAGTTGCATTAGTCCTTTTTTTTTTTTTTGCATTCTTTTTCTATTTGCCTTGGTGAATTCCAGCAGACATGGGGAACCTTATAGCATGTGATGAGATACCAATATTTATGCTTCTAATAAATTCCATTCCAAATTAATTGTGGTCAATATGATTTTCAAAATTTTCGGATAATCGAATTTCCTACATGGAGGCTTGTCAAGGCTCAGTGAAACCTTATACTTTCTATCTACAACTGTGTTTTATGTCTAGAGCAAAAGGATTGCAAGCTTCAGAAATACATAAGATGAAAGCTTTTAGCAAGAAAATGACAGGCTATATGTAAACTCAGAATCAGATTCTACGTGAAACCAAAGAGGATACTGTAAAACGTAAATTTCGAGTCTAAAATAATTAAATTCGAAAATATAAAAATAAATTACAATAAAAAAATTGTAAAATAAAAAGAAAATTTACGTGAGTTCAATCTCCGTAGATCCTCCGATTAGTGTTCCTTTTTTGACTCCGTCAAGGGCTGCACGAGCTTGATCTTGACAGAAATAATTTCCACGGTTTTATCTTGAACTGGGTAGACTGAAACTGGATCTGATTTGAACGTTTTGACTATGGTTAAGAACCGCAGAGACCTGATCTGAGCCGATCTGACTTAATTTTACCGAGGGTCGAAAGGACTTATTCTCGGATGAGCTGTCTAGATTTTGCTGAGGGCCGTGTGAGGTTTAATCTCAGCCGGATTTGTAATAATTTGATATTTTTAGATCTATATTCTCATAAATTCAGATTTAGAGCGATCCGAAAATATAAATATAAAAATAATTTTAGAAATGGAAATAGTAAATTTTTTGAGGTTTATTCCTGAAATATCTCTAAAAAAAAGAGTTAGGAGAGTATACTGCAGAGTAAAAGTACGTAAGAAAAGGAGAAATTTTTTTGAGAGATTTTCAAAATTTTCTTTTTCTCTCAAATTTTCTGAATTTTTCGATTTACAAATTTGCTGGATATATTTTGAACTGAGGAGTAGGGGCCTATTTATAGAGGTTTTTTCTCGTGTGAAAATATCGTAGGAAAGGAATATATTTTTTTGAAAATTTTTTTTCAAAGTCTACCTTTCTTTTTTTTTTTTTTTCTTTGTTTACAGATACGTTAAACCACTCTGCAGGAGATCTATATAAGTCCAAGTCTAAACCACAAAATGGCATCCCACTTGCCAACCCCATTACCAGAGAGAGAGAGAGAGATGGAGAAGTTAGCAAAAAAAGTGTTCAAAGATGTATGGGAACTGTTCCCAGAAGAGGTAAGAAGTTCACAGCTCGAAGATGGTGATCATATATATGTCTACAGGGCTAAAGGCTACTCTCATCATGGTCAGTTTCCTTTTTGGCTTCTAAATGCTCAAAGTTTCTTTTATTCTGAAGCTTCCATTATTGTTAAATATGACTGTTTTCTCCCCTTTCATTTGTGGAAAACTATCCTAGGAATATACGTAGGCAGGAAAAACAAAATCCTGTATGTCATTCACTTCAGTAAAGACATACCGCCTTGCCGAAAATGCAGGCATGAAGCCAATCATCATGCTCAATTGATACTCACCTGCCTCGATTGCTTCCTCTATGAAGATATCCCATTGTCTTCTTCACTGTTTCGGTATCGTTATGGAGTAGACAGACTTGCTCTTCCTGGCACTTGCACCTCTCTGACAGCAAAACCTCCCAAAGAAGTTGTGAAGATTGCCTATGAGTTGCTGGAAAATGGATTTGGAGAATACCACCTTCTCCTGAACAACTGCGAGGACTTCGCAACATTCTGCAAGACAGGAGTTGCCAGCAGTTCTCAGGCGGATTATGTTGCAAAGTCAGCACTAGCTGGTAGCGCAGTGCTTGTTGCTGGTGGTGCGGCGCTTGCCGCATTCTCCATTTGGTTCTTCGCTCGAAAGAATGAGCAAAAGAAGAAGAAACAGGAGTGTCCCCAGAAAGAATAGATGAAGCCTTGCACCAAGTCTCCCCATATAGATATATCTGTGAATAAATCATCTCCATGATCCCACTGTCTGAACAGTGGACAACTACATGCTATGTTCCTTGCGTAAATCAAGTGCAAACCAGCATTCTAAATTACGGTGCTTCTAAATACTCAAAGTCTCACATTGAGGAAAACTTACTAAATTACATAGAGCCTGAAATGCTCCCAAAGAAAGGAAGCACATCATAAAATGACACACATTAAATCTTGGGCAAGAAGTACTTCAAGATTGAATCATTAATATTTATTATAAAGTGGAGTTTTGATGGGAAAATACGGTGCTACACTCTTGTGACCTGTTGGAAATAGTAATCGTTCCTAAGACTCATAAGCTGACAGCTTCGTGTACTAAGACACCTTTTTTTTTTTGTGTACTGCTTGTGATTGATATAGATACTAAAGCATGCAGCGAGCCTTGCATATGACTAATACAAACCAGCATTCTAAATTACAATGCTTCCAACTACTCAAAGTCTCACACTGACGAAAACTTAGCGAATTGCCTAGAGCCTGAAATGCTCCCAAAAGATGGAAGCAAATCGTACGAACATCTATCTATAAAGTGGAGGTTTGATGGGAAAATATACTGCTAAACTCTTGTGACCTGGTTGAACATGAAGCAGCTTCCCTTGGGCTAATAATGTCTTCCATATCAGAATAAGATGTACCGCTATTTTGATGAATAACTGGAGCATTTTGGGATAGCTTGATCCTTTCCAGCTCCATGGAAACTTCTCTCATTGTAGGTCGATTCTTGCCACTTAAGTTCAAGCATCTTTCTGCAAGCTTTGCAACTGCTGTAATCGCTTCTGCCCTGCCCTCTGTTGCCATCCGAACATCAAGCAACTCAAACAAATTATTCTCTTCCATGGAAACCAGAAAATCTGACACCAAACTTTGTTTGTGATGAGAACTAGTCGAAGAGATGGGTTTTTTGCCAGTTAACAATTCAACAAGGATTACTCCAAAGCTATAAACATCACTTTTCTCTGTAACATGGCTGGACCGGAAATACTCTGGATCCAAGTAGCCAAATGTGCCTTGTACATGAGTTGTCAAATGTGTATCATCCATGGACAATGATCTTGCAATGCCAAAATCTGACACTTTTGCTCGACATTTCTCATCCAAAAGAATGTTCATAGACTTTACATCTCGATGATAAATTGGCAAGTGGGCTGCTGAGTGGCAGTAAGACAGAGCATCTGCAACTTCTGCAGCAATCAGCAAGCGCATTTCCCATGTGAATATCAACTCTTCATTTCTTTCGTGGAGATGTTCAAAAAGTGTACCATTTGGAACGAACTCATAGACTAGTAACGGAACTTCCGTCTCCAAGCAACACCCCAATAGCTGAACAACATTTCTATGCTTAATCTGTGATAAGATTACTACCTCATTGATAAATTGCCGCAATTTGCTTTTATCAACTACTTTGGACCTTTTGATAGCCACAACTGTTCCATCCGTCAACATTCCTTTGAAAACGGTTCCCTGACCTCCTTGTCCAACGATTCTGTCCTCATTGTAGTTGTCTGTAGCTTTTTCGAGTTCTTTTTCAGGAAACAACTTGGTCTTCTCCACAATACCATCACCAGATGATACTTCTTGTTGCAATAACAGACCACCATTCCGCTTGAAGTGCTTTAGCTTGATTTGCTTTTCATGTCTTTTCTTGGCTGCCTTGTAAATCAACCATGCAACCGCAACTAGTAAGATGACAGCAAGGCCTGCACTGCAACCTGTAGCAATCCAAAAATTGATAATTTAATATACCTTCAAATGGAATAAATGAAACTAAAAAAATTAAAAGAGTATGCGTACCTGCAATGATAACTCTACCACGGGACTTTCTGTGGTAAGTGTTATGCAGGCGGCAAAATGTGCTTTTATCAGCATCATACCCAGCAGGACATGTGGAGCAGTTCTTATTTTCTGGTGAATTCATGCAAATGATGTGACAGTCATACGTTTTCAGATCATTGCAAGACTTATCACCATCTGTCAGTTAACGAGATGTCGCAAGTTATATATTTTTGCAACACAAGGCAAGGAAACAGGAAAAGAGTAGCTGGTATGAAATCTATATAGCATCATCATGCAAGCAAATATGGCAATAGTTGACATCTGATGACGGCAGTTACTTAAGACCAATATTTCCTCCTTTAACGAGTGTTGAAATTGACCTCAGATTGACTCAGTAATCAAGTAGGGCAAGATGAGTGAATGCGTATATGTTATTCTAGTGAAGGATTGATAATGTACACATCACTCTTGCAAATAGATTAGCTGATTAGCGTCGTAAACCTACCGTTAAAGGATGCTACAAATGTAATGGCAATCTTGAATTAAAGAGTCTTTCCTGCAATTTACTGGTTTCTCACAAAACATGCCTCATTCTCACCATTAGCACCTTATAATTCAAATAGTTCAAGCGCCTTTCATTTTAAGTTTAATGCGCTATAAAAATGTAAGTGGGACAATAATTGTTGCTATGGTGTTGAGTTTGAGAAGTTTTTAATACTATAATTGATCATTTCTGAAAATTAATTCAAATGGCAATGAAGATATTATAGAAAATCAATTATAGAGAAAATAATTATTCTGATCATTGAACATTCAAGGTTGTGAATGTTCTTCCCTTTGGTTACTTGTTATTTAACAAGAGCATTAATATTTCAATAGTTGGTTAACATGATATGCTGCGTTATCAACCTAAATCAAAGGAACCAAATCCAGAATCAATCCATACCCTGGCATCCTTCAGACAAGAAATAATCTTCATCAGTGGATGATGAAGAACTACAAATTTGCACGTAGCTCAAGCCCAAGTCCTTCCAACAAAGGCCACTGCCACTGCAAACAGTCCCTGAACTTTTCTGCAAACCATATTGATAGCCTTTGTACACTCCCCAGTCTAGCAGTGCAGGAATGTGTTTCATACCTGTCTCTAACGTGCGAATTGCCTCACGGTAGTCAAATGTTTTATGCTCGGTAATGAAAGCCCATATGCAATGCTGTTCGGGGCTGCCATACGCTTCGTCCTCATCCACTTCGAAATACCTGAGACCTGGTGGAATCACTGTCTGGCAGCATCTGCCACCGTAGCAACCAGGATATCGGTTGCTTTCATTACCATTGCAGAGTGATACACACCCACCAATATATTTCTTGTCGTCTGCACGCATGAATACGAACCGGTCACAAGCTACAGCTACAAACCTGTTCCCGTGGTCTGTATAGTTAAATGGGGTACTTAACAGATTGACCCCCTTGTCATGGCTTGAGGAATTGTTGCAGCTCACTGTTATGACTGGACTGTTGACACGAACACGGCCTGAGATTGAAATATTCAGGATTTCCATATTGATGCTGCTTAAAAAGGGCCTGAAAGTGCCTGAAGAGCTGTTGCATGTAACAGCAAAACCCTCCTTCATGTAACAGCCTTTGCCTATACCAAAGGGAAAAGGAATCACCACGCCACCACAAGTTCTGTTACACTCATGATTTCCAAGAGATTCTGCTATTGCCAGTAACAATGCTCTGGCTACGAATGTTAACAAGATGAGGTGAATAGCCAACCGGACACCCATTATTTTCTCTATGGCTCTCTTCCCGTAATTTCTCGAGAAGTTTTTGTATTGATCATTAGTTGTTTATCATGTTTAATGCAAACCAATGTTGAATTATTGTTAGTTTGTGTGTTTCTCTCTGTTCCACCTAGCATATCACCAACAACATCTACTGTTTCAGTTGTCCCAATTCAGAAAAATTATTGGCTGGATGCCCTGTGAAAGGTCAGTTGTGGGGAAAAGGAAGAATGAGGAGAATGAAGTGGAAATGACTACGAGGCAATTTGCTCACAACTTTAACAAAGGTGAAGACACTAGTTAGTGGATTTAAAAAAAAAAAGCTTCAAAAGTAATTGGGGATGAAATATGTAGAAAACAAGTGTTCCTGAGTTTGACTGGAAACAAATATTACATGAAACCTAGCAAAATTCCAAGGAAAGCAGTCACTGAACAGTATCATGTCAACATTCTCAACACTACCATCATTAAAAGACGCAAAGCAATTAAGACAAGGCATCATGAACAATTACTAGGATTAAAATGGAGCGTAATTTCTTACGATTTAAATCCAGTATTGAGATACGTGAAAACAAAAGGTTCCTTGAATCGTTAGATAAGATATTGAGAAACACACATCATGTAGTACAGAAATATCAGCACAAAAGTTGATGGCTTCCTCGGTATCCTTTGTTGTAGTCCCTTGCGTATGAGTGGCAGATAAATATTCCTGTAAGTCCTTAGCGATCAATAAGCACTTTCTGACTTTAAGATAAAGACCTTCCTACCCTTAAACTTTTAGTAACAAAAAAAAAGAAAGAAAGAAAATTTGTTGGGGTTAGAAGGACTTCAAAGTTGAATCACCATTATTTGTCAAAAAAGTAGAGGTTGAGAATGGCAATGTCTTGCCACTCGAGGATGGTAAGTTAGTAACCTTTTTGAAGACGAAGAGGCGTCTCATGTTCCATTAATAAAGCAAAATTTCTTGGGATTTTACTGTTCCCACCCATTTACATGTCAACTTCTCTCATTGTAGGCCTCTCTTATTGTGATGCATGCTCAATTGTCTTTTTTCACAGCCTCCTTTGGTACTCGACCATCAAGCGTTTCAGACAAATCAGCGGGAAGAAGGAAAGCAGGAAATGTCATCCAAATTGGTTGATGTTCAGACTAGTTAAAAAGATGGACTCTTGACCAGTTGGGACAATCACACTTTTGTCTTCAATTTTTATGAATTTTGATCATTTGGCTTTAGCGGTTTTTGTGTTTTTATTTGAGTTGAAAATTTTCAAGATGTTCTATGAATTAGTCCTTCCATCGATGGATAGACCATGCTTGTCAAAATCGGACCGAATTGACCGGTCTGACCGGTTTAACCGGTTATCAGCCGGGGGTTCGATTCGATTCGAGAAAAAATTGACACAAGACTCGGACCGGTCAAAATCGGTTAAGAATAGATCAAAACCGATAAAAAATCAGACCGGTTCAACCGGCTCCAAATTAAATCAAAATTTTATTAATTATAATTTGATCTCAAAGTTTATTTAAATTATAATTTGAACTATAAATTTAATTAAAAATTTCAATTTAGTCCTAAATTTATCAAAACTTTCAATTTAATTCTTAAAATTTAAAAAATTAATATTTAACCAGTATTATTTTTTTAAACTACTTTATACACACACACACACACACATATATAATTAAATACCGATTCGACCGGTTAAACCGGTGAAACCTTAATCCACTAATGTTTTTAGTTCGATGACCGGTCCAATTTTGACAACTTTGAGACAGACACACATTAAGTCGTAAAAATAATTTTGTCAAACAGAGAAACAAATAAAAAATTTCCGCATAAATGATTAAAACGTTTTTAAATATCTTCTGTATAATGAATGCACCGATTTTAACGATTTGACCAATTTTTCGGATAAATTTGTAAAGAAATTTGAAACCTTTGGACTAACATGAAAATGCGAAAAACTTTAAAGTCTTATAATTATAAAAATCATAAAAATTTAAGAAAACAAAATGCTTATCTTTTGTCCAGTCAATAGTTGAACAAGAGCCGCCCTCCAGAATTTTCCGCGTGCATGAACGTAAAATCCTTTAGGTCAGTGGCAATTGATCCAAAGGTATGTTTCAAATCACTAAATCAGCAATGGGCTCTTGACTGAAAGTAGGGTAAAACATCAGCACTGTAAACATAAAAAAAAAAATTAAACAAACTTTAATGCATACTCTACATAAAAGTTATAAATACATTTATATGAAAATGTTCCAAAATCCTATAAATAAACATTTCCTCAAATCTTGAAAACCATCCCATGCAAAACAAATACCTCTCTTCTAAAGCTTTGCATATTTCTTATTCTCTCCTTTTAATATTTTAGATGTATACTTTCTAACTATCATTGAGTCGGATCCGTTAAATAAAAAATTTAAGATACTAAAATCTTAAATATCTGAATGAGATCAAACCTCCTATAACCTTCAGCGGAATCCAACCAGTTCAACTGGGTTCAAGCTCCTTACAGCTCTTATCGAAGTAAAGTCATTTCGATCGAGATCAAGACTTTACGACCTTCATCACAATTAAGACATTCACTTGAGATTAAGTTTTGACCTTCAATAGGATTTATTTCTTCAGTTTAAGATTAAACTGTGAAATTACACAAAAGAATAGTAATTGAAGGATTTGTATAAAGATTGATTCCACATAAATTTTAAATTTATATTTATAATTTATATTTATTTTTTCAAAATCTAATTGTTTGAGATTTGAAACCTTCGGTCCACCCGCAAGCACTTTCATGGCAACCCTCAAGCTCATTTTCGTGGAACAAATTAAAAGAAAAGAAAAGACAAATTCTAAATTAGCGCCTAACATTACCGTTGACGTCTAATTATAGGCATAATATTTTTTTTTAGTAACATCGATTTTCAACATTTTTATTATGAAATAATTTAATACTTTACTGTTATTTAACTATTTAATTTACTAAGATGTACATCATATGTTCATCCTGTCATCAAATCACCTTTTAATAAGATGTCATATCAATAAAAATATGGTAGCGTAATATTTTTTTTTTAATTTTTATATTTTTTCTTATTTTTGAAAAACAATTAAAATAAAATGTCATAACATTATATTTTTAATAATATTGTATCTTATTAGGAGGTGGTCTAATAAAATGACGAGTAAATGATGTACTCTTTAATAAATTAAATAGTCAAACTGTAAAAAAATACTAAATTATTTCACAATGAAAATACTACTGAGCGATTTTACTAAAAAAAATATTATGTCTATAATTGAACTTTAGCTCAAACATTAAATACTAATTTAAGATTTTAGCCAAAAAAAACAATGCAGGAGAACTCATTCAACACTAAAATAGAAGTTACCACCCTTGGAGTAGTCCAGCTAATTAAGAAGTTAAGTTTCCAATTTTGAGATCGGGATTCAATTCCTTCAATTATTGAATAGTAAGTGTTAAATTTATGATTTATTACCTAGCGCCTGACATTTGAGACAAAAAATGTCGTAATTATTCATTTTTAGAATTTTATTGGGTATAAACTCGTAATATTACTTAACAAAACTGTGAAATAGCACTACTGTTTTTTCATTTTTATCAAAAAAAAAAAAAGAAAATGAGAAGTCTGAATTTTAAAACCCATACTTTAACGTCGGAGTATCTTTAAATATATTTAAAATCGAGGTCACTTTGATTGTCTTTAATTTTTACCATGTGCAGGTTTCGCCAGCGTTTTCGCATTAAATTTCGGTGTGGAATTAAAACAAATAGATACCACTTTTTACTTCGGTCAAAAAAAAAAATAATAATAACAACATTGGAAGAAGAACAGGTAGATTAAACTTTAAAGTTACCGGTAAGGAAAGCATTTGACAGAAACCTAATTTGAGCCGCGGAAAACTCTGTTGCAAGATCATCGCTTTGTCTTTTTGATGTTGTACCAATCTATCGAAGATATCCGTTGGTAAAAATCCTTAATCGCCGAAAGTCATAGTAGTGGCTGATAATCCTAGCAAATATGAAATAAACATATATGTGTAAAATGTAGGCTAAAATACTAAATTTATAGTTATAAAACCTGACTCGGATAATAACCTAGACAGAAGAATTGGTTAATGGGTCATTAATTCAATTAATAAGTCATTAATTGACCCAGTCAGGTCAATGTTTATAATAATATTTTCCTTTATATGATAAGAAATCATATCATTAATTGCATATTAAGAAGAGGAACACATTAAATAGATATATAAGTTTTTCGTACAATTTATCACAGTAATTGCACTTCCAAAAATTAAAAAATAGTTTATATCAAACAAAATTTTAATGAAAATTCTTAAAGAGCTGTTTTTAGGCGTTAGTTGTAGCTTGTTCTTTAGTATATGAAAAAGGGTAAATTCTTGTTAAGGACGAAACTAGAAAAAAAATTTAGGGGGAGCAAATTCTATATGTATATTTATAATAATAATAAAAATTTATGCGATGAAAAATAAAAATATGATTAATTATTTTAAATAATAAATATTATAATTATATCTCAGAAATTTTAATACTTTAAAACTAGCTTTTTATTTTTGTATGTAATTAAATGTATTTTTTATGTCAATAATAATTCAATCATTTAATCATTTATCTCTCATGTGATTGCGCAATATATTCTTTGTGAGTGTAAAAAAACTAATTCTTTCGCATTCTGTATAAGAATGTATAAGAATAAGAAAATTTTATTTAAATACTTTTAAGAGTACGTAAAATGAAATTAAAAAGATAATTAAGTGCATGAGCCTATCACTTTAAAAAGTTAAATTGGAAAACTTTGGAACTCAAAAAGAGTAAAAAAAAAAAACAAAAAGTAAATTAAGTTTTACAAAAAGAAAAAAAAGCACATGCTATGCTTCCAACTCAGGGTTAGGGGAGGAGGGGGAGGAGGGGGAGTAGAATACCTAACCAGCTGGGCTAATTTGTGAGTTTTGGTCTTATTTAGCAATAAAAACCATTAATAGAAATCAAGGGTAAGGGTTGAACTACCTAGTTATTATTTGAACTACCCGATCTAGCCTAGTGCTTGGGTCATTGAGTCACCGATCCGATCGGTCGGGTCAAACCGAATTTTATAACTATGACTAAATTGGTGCATAATATTTAGACTCTTGTTTATTTTAAAAAATAACGTTTAAGTTTGGTAAAATTGATCTCTAATATTTTTACATTAAAATAATTTCATTCTTTTTGCTAAATAATTATTAATTCAGCATAAGTGTATTTGCCACGTCTTCAAATCACACTTAGTGGGGTGATACATCAATAAAATTAAATTGAACGTGGCATTACTTTTTTTAAAAAATTATTAGAAATTTATGTTTTATTATTATTAAAATTAAAAAAAAGTATTAAAAAGGAAAAAAAAAAACAAAATTAATAACTATCGCTCAGCCCTTTCTCTCTTCCTCTTTCACCCTCGTTCTTCCCATTCTGTTGCAGCTAGCCAGTAGGGACGAGAGTCTTGTCCCATATTGAAAATAAATTTCTAAAAGTGCAGAGCACCTACAAGAATAATGATAATCACAAGGTCCAACTTAGACAGAGGAATGAATCCATGTCGGTTTAATCCATATAATTACGGTCAATCAATTGTCGTATATATGGAGACCACTGTCGTCCAAACCATGGAACCTGCCAAGATGGCTTAAGAAACAATGCCACCGAAATGAAATAAGATGTCGTCCAAAACCTCAAGTTATCTTTTTTCCTTATAAATCGCTATTGTAAATAAATTGGGGTGTTCAGAAAACACTTTCTCATATAGATTGCCAAATTGAAATTTTTGAGAAAAGTACATACCCCAACATCTAATTCTAGGACCTTACTCGATACTCTTTATTTAAGCCACCAAGCAATAGGAAAATAAAAGAAGTGATGGAAACTATCAATGAGATTTTGCTGCAGATAATAACAGTGGCAAACAAGAGCAGTGTACAGGAATGGATGAAATGCAAAGAAATAATGTAGGGAATAGATTGATCAAAGGAGTAGCATGCAGAGAGTACACTAATGTCAATCGCTTAGGAACGAGTGAGAAATCGAGAGCAAGAAGAGAGAACGAGAGAGAGGATTAAATTTCAACAAATTACGCTGAGGGAACTACAAAAGGGAAAGAGAGGGCTAGGTGAGAGAGCTCAAAGCATTCCAATCGTTTAATATTTTTAAATACTAACAAAAAATAAATTTATGATAATTTTTTTAAAATAAATAATAATGTCACGTCAACATAATTTTAATGCCGTATCATCTTACTAAGAATGGTATTATGACGTGACAAATACATTTTAACAGAGTTAACGACAGTCATTTAATAGAAAAGATGAAATTATTTTATAACAAAAACATTAAGAACCAATTTTATCTAAAATAAATGTTGTGTTTGTATTTAACTCATACTCCTAACCTTAAACACCAATTTCAGATTTCAACCTAAATATATGCACTTTTTTTGACCAAGAATATTAACTCATTTCAACCTAAAATATATGCACTTTTTTTGACCAAGAATATTAACTCAAGTGATAATATTTGTATTTTTAAAACGCAGAAAAAATTCTGCCATTCCCTTCTTGCGACCACGTTAAAATTATCTATGTCCCAACGTTTACTTAATTTAAGGGTTGTCTTAAAAAATTCCTAAAGCTTTTTAGTATGATAAGACTTTTGTTTAAATGACTTCAAAGTAGTTATACAGTTTAATTAATAGTATTTGATAATTTATTTTCTTTAATTCAATCATCTAACTAATCATGTTACTTTGAAATTACTTTGAAGTTATCAAAGTGAAACCACTAAATTTTTTTCTTAATATTAAATTAGTAGTTATTTTGTAGTTATTCTTAGTATTCGAATAGAATTAGGATTTTAAAAGGAAAATCTTAATTAAAATTCGATTTAACCAATTAAAAATATATATTATTATTTCTAATTATTTAGTTTAATTCAATAGCATATCACGTTAAATTTGAATTTTATAAAAATGGGGATTTAAATTTTATAAATATTAAAATATTTGATTTTCTCAGAAGATTATTATATTATCTATGGTAAAAATTATATTTAAAAAATCAATCTACTCAATTACGATCTATTACACATTTACTTAATTCATATTAATGATTATTCACATTCGTTTCAAATCCTTATAATGAAACTATGCATAATTAATAAAAATAAAAGAAAAATGTGAAAATAAATTCCTAAAAAAATGTTCCTAATTTCCCCTTGGAGAGGAAAAAAATATTTTCAAATTTCTTTTTATCTTAAAAAGGAAAATATGCCTCTTTTTATCTTCTTATCTTTTTAAATAAATTATAAATAAAAATATACATTTTAACAAATATGATAAAGTGACATATTATGCAGGTCTAATGTAAATCTCATGTACTAAATTGTAGGAGTAGAAATCATTCCCCACACTTATAAAGTGAGAGCCTTGTGCATTATGACACTTTTTTTTTTTTTTTCCTTTTTACTTATTTTGATTAATATAGATACCAAATCATATAGCGAGCCTTGCACAAATCAAGTGCAAACCAGCATTCTAAATTACAGTGCTTCCAACTACTCAAAGTCTCACACTGAGGAAAACTTATTAAATTACATAGAGCTAAATGCTCCAAAAGAATGGAAGCAAATCATAAGATGATACACACTAAATCTTGGGCAAGAAGTACCCTAAGATTGAATCATCAATATTTGCTATAAGGTGGAGGTTTGATGGGAAAATATAGTGCTACACTCTTGTTTCTTGGTTGATCATGAAGTAGCTTCCCTTGGGCTAATTATGTGATAAGATGTATCGCTATTTGCTGTAATCGCTTCTTCCTTGTCATCCTTTGCTATCCGAACATCAAGCAACTCAAAACAAATTATTATCTTCCATGGAAACAAGAAAATGTGCCACCAAACTTTGTTTGTGATGAGAACTTGTCGAAAAAATGGGTGTTTTGCCAGTTAATAATTCAACAAGGATTACTCCAAAGCTATAGACATAACTTTTCTCTGTAAAGTGGCCGGACAGGAAATACTCCGGATCCAAGTAGCCAAATGTGCCTTGTACATGAGTTGTCAAATGTGTATCATCCATGGACAATGATCTTGCAATGCCAAAATCTGACACTTTTGCTCGACATTTCTCATCCAAAAGAATGTTCATAGACTTGACATCTCGATGATAAATCGGCATGTGGGCGGCTGCGTGGCAGTAAGACAGAGCATCTGCAACTTCTGCGGCAATCCACAAGCGCATTTCTCATGTGAATACGAATACTTCATTTGGTTCATGAAGGAGATCAAAAAGTGTTCTATTCGGAACGAACTCATAGACTGGTAATGGAACTTCTGTCTCCAAGCAACACCCCAATAGCCGAACAACATTTCTATGCTTAATCTGTGATAATATTACAACCTCATTGATAAATTGCTGCAATTTGCTTTTTTCAACTACTTTCGACCTTTTGATAGCCACAACTGTTCCATCCGTCAACCTTCCTTTGGAAACTGTCCCCTGACCTGCTTGTCCAAGGATTCTGTCACCATTGTAGTTGTCTGTAGCTTTTTCGAGGTCTTTTGCAGGAAACAGCTTGGTTTTCTCTACAATGCCATCACCGGATGATACTTGTTGCAATAATAGACCATCATTCCGCTTGAAGTGCTTTAGCTTGATCTGCCTTTCATTTGCTTTCTTGACAGCCTTGTAGATCAACCATGCAACTGCAACTAGTAAGATGACACCAAGGCCTGCACTGCAACCTATCGCAATCCAATAATTAATAATTTTAATATACCTAACATTGGAATAAATGAAATTAAAAAATTTGAAGAATATGCAAACCTGCAATGATGACTTTAACGATAGACTTTTTGTCGCGAGTATGTTGCAGGAAGCAAAGTGTGCTTCCATCACTAGCATACCCAGCACCACTATAATACCCAGCAGGACACATGGAGTAGTTCTTATTTCCTGGTGCACTCATGCAAGTGATCACACAGCTATATGTTTTCGGAAGACTTATGGCCATCTGTCAGCAAACAGGTTGTTACAAGGTATTTAGTTTTTGCAACAGAATGCAAGTAAACATGTAAAGAGTAGCTAATATAAATCTTATGGCATCAGATTGCAGGCAAATATGGTAATAGTTGGCATATAAGTGTTTCAATGAACCGCAGACTGACTTTGCCATCATGTAGGACAACATGAGTGAATTCAAACAAATTTAATGGCAATCTTGAGTTAAAGGGTCTTTCCTGAAATTGCTAGTTTCTCACAAAACATGCCTCATTCTTACCATTAGAACCTTATAAGTCAAATAGTTCAAGCGCCTTTCATTTTTAATGCGCTATAAAAGTGTACTGGCATCAATGCGACACTGAATGTTGCTAAAGTATTGAATTTGAGATGTTTTAAATACTTTAGTTAATCATTTTTGAAAATTAGTTCAAATAGAAATGAAAATAATAAAGAAAATCAAGAATAGAGAAAAGAATTATTCTCATAATTGAACATTCAAAGTTCTTCCTTTTGGCTACTTTTTGTTTAGCAAAAGTATTAATAATTCAATGGTTGGTTAACATGATCTACCACGTTATCAACCAACATCAAAGGAACGAAATCCAGAATCAATCCATGCCCCGGCATCCTTCATACAAGAACCGCCATCAACGGACGATGAAGAACTGCAAATACGCACGTAGCTCAAGCCCAGGTCCTTCCAGCAATGGCAACTGCCACTGCAAACAGTCCCTGAACTGTTCTCCAAACCATATTGATACCTGTTAGCAAAACCAGCTTCTATGAACCTGAACAATGAACCTAAACAACAACGTAGAGAAGAAGAATTGAGGGAAAAACCAGAGACAAATTTTCTGGGGCATTAAACACCCTATGTAGTCTTCATTTCATATATTTATATGAAGGTTTTACAGCCACACAAGCGAGTAAGAATGTACAGATGAGTCATGCTCATGATAAGTACATTAGCTTACCTAATGAGATTAACCACACACACAAGCAAAGTCCATACATTGCAGCAACTAAACCTGACCATATCCAGTTCAATCATGAGCTTACAAAACATCTTCAACTAAACAAAAAATACACATCCAAATCCTTAAGCAAGTGAATGGAGATTGAACTAAAACATTCACAATTGAACTAAATCTCTTCTGCTGGAAAGAAAGGCAACAACAACCATAACAGAATTTTGAACCTTCAATTCCCTCAAGAAGAGCTTGCAATGTTCATGGACAATCTCTTTCAATACCCTCTGTACACTCCCCAGTCTAGCAGTGCAGGAATGTGTTTCATGCATTTCTTTACCTTGGGAATTGCCTCCCTATGGTTAAATCTCTCATGCTCAGTAATGAAAGCTCATGTGCACTACTGTTCAGGGCTCTCATTCTCTACATCCGGAATTACCTCATCCACTTCAAAATACCTAAGGTCTGGTGGAATCACTGTCTAGCAGCAGATGCCACCATAGCAATCGACATATTGAGTGACTTCAGAGCCATTGCAGATTGACAAACACCCACCAATATATTTCTTATCATCTGACCACATGAAAACGAACCGGTTACAAGCTACAGCTATAAACCTGTTCGCTTCTTCGGAGTAGTTAAACTGGGTGCTTAATAGATTGACCGCCTTGTCATGGCTTGAGGAATTGTTGCAGCTCACTGTTATGACTGGATTGTTGACACGAACAACGTCTGTGAGTGAAATATTCAGGATTTCCATATTGGTGCTACTTAAAAAGGGCCTGAAAGTGCCTGAAGAGCTGTTGCATGTGACAGCAAAACCCTCCTTCATGTAACAGCCTTTGCCTATACCAAAGGGGAAAGGAATGACCACACCACCACAAGTTCTGTTACACTCATGATTTCCAAGAGATTCTGTTGCTGCCAGTAACGATGCTCCGGCTACGAATATTAACAAGATGAGGTGAATCGCCTGTTTGCTGGCCTAGCTTCTTTAATGATCAGTTCCTAAGTTGGATGTAAATGGAAAGTAAATTAGGTGCTGGTGTGCTTTTGTGCTGCAACAATGATTAGTGTGCTGCAATAATTTAGCTTTTTGAATTTTTGCCTTTCAATATACTTGGTTGTCTTATAACTGATGTTATTGTGTCTTTTGGGTTCAAGTAACTGATAATTGGATTTGGTGGATAATCTTCTAGACTCCCATCCAGTCCTCTCTAATCTTTGTATAATAAGTGACAATGTTTGGCTGAACTATTAAGAACCTTTTTACAGCCAAATTCATCTCTCTCTCTTTTGGTTGTGCTGCCTGCGTTGCTGTTTCTATTTTTGGTCTCTTGCTTTCTTCTTTCTTGGATCAACCTTGGTTAACATCGCCAACCAGACACCCATTATTTTCTCTATGGCTTTCTCCCCGTAATTTCTCGAGAAGTTTTTGTATTGAGCATTAGTTCATTATCATGTTAATGCAAACCAATGTTGAATTATTGTTAGTTTGTGTGGTTCTCTTTGTTCCACCTGGCATTCCAGGTACAACATCTACTGTGTCAGTTGTCCCAATTCAGAAAAATATTGGCGGGTTGCCCTGTGAAATGTCAATTGTGGGGAAAAGGGAGAATGAGGAGACTGAAATGGACATGACTAGGAGGCAATTTGCTCACAACTTTAACAAAGGTGAAGACACTAGTTAGTGGATTTAAAAAAAAAAGATTCGAAAGTAATTGGGGATGAAATATGTAGAAAACACATGTTTTCTGAGTTTGACTGGAAAAAATTACTACATGAAACCTAGCAAAATTCCAAGGAAAGCAGTCACTATTGTATCACGTCAACATTCTCAACACTACCATCCTTAAAAGAAGCAAAGTAACTAAGAAAAGATGTCGTGAACAATTATTAGGACTAAAATGGAGTGCAATTTCTTAGGATTGATACCCAGTATTGAGATACATGAAACAAAAGGTTCCCTGAATCCTTAGATAAGATACTGAGAAACACACATCATATAGTACAGAAATATCACCACAAAAGTTGATGGGTTACTCAGGTCCCTTGTGGATGAGTGACGGGTAAGTCCTCCTGTAAATCCTTAGTGATCGATAAACACTTTCGAACTCAATGAGGACGTTCCTACACCTAATTATTAGCCTAAAAAAGAAATTAAAAATAAATGTTGTTGGGGTTAGAAGGACTTCAAAGTTGAATCAACATTATTTGCCAAAAAAGTAGAGGTTGAGAATTGGCAATGTCCTTGCATTCTAGGATAGTAAACTTTTTGGAGATGAAGAGGCGTCTCATGGGCGATTACTGTAGTGAAATTTGTTGATATTTTGCTGATCCCTTCCATTTACATGACAACATCTCTCGTTGTAGGCCTCTTATTGGGATGCATGCTCAATTGTCTTTTTTCACAGCCTTCTTTGGTACTTGACCATCAAGCATTTCAGACAAATGAGCGAGAAGAAGGGACTGCAGGAAATGCCATCAAAATCGGTTGATGTTCACACTAGTTAAAAAGATGGATTCTTAACCAGTTGGGACGAGCACATTTTTATTCTAAAGTTTTATGAATTTTAATCATTTGGGTTTAGTCATTTTTGTATTTTTATTTGAGTTGTAAATTCTCAATATCTTTTATAAATTAGTCCTTTTATTGATAGATAGGCATACATTAAGCTGAAAAAATGATTTTTTTAAACAGAGAAATTAATTAAAAAAATTTGTAGAAATGATTAAGGAGTTTTTAAATATCTTCCGTTTGATAAATATACTGATTTTAATGGTTTAACCAATTTTTTCGGATAAATTTGTAAAGAAATTTGAAAACTTAGGACTAAAATAAAAATGCAAAAAAATTAAAAACCCAATTAGGTAATTATAAAAATTTATAAAACTTTAGATAAAAAAGTGCTTTTGTCCAGTCAATAGTTGAACAAGAGCCGCCCTCCAGAATTTTCCGCGTGCACGAACGTAAAATCTTTTAGATCAGTGGCGATTGATCCAAAAGTATCTTTGCGGAATTGATATCTCGGCGTTAAATCACTAAATCAGCAATGGGCTGTTGACTGAAAGCAGGGCAAAGCATCAGCGCTTCCATGGCAACCCCCGAGCTCATTTTCATGGAACAAGTTAAAATAGAAAAGAAAACAATGGAGGAGAACTCATTCACCACTAAAATAAAAGTTACCACCCTTGGAACAGTCCAGCTAGTTAGGAGTTAACTCTCCAATTTTGAAATAAGGATTCAATTTTCATCGTGATTAAATAGTGAGACTAAATTTATTATTTATTGTTTTAATATCTAACATTTGAGATAGGAAATGTCATAACTATGTTCTTTCAAATTTTCATTGAATATAAATTCACAATACTACTGAACTAAAGTGTATAACGCTACAACAGCTTCTTTATTTTTATCAAAAAGATTAAAAAAAAAAAAAAAGAAGAAGAAAGTCGGAACTTTAAAGCCCATACTTTAACGTGGAAGTGGCTGCTTTTTTATTTTTATCAAAAAAAAAAAAAAAAAAAAAAAGGAAGTCTGAACTTTAAAACTCATACTTTGACGTGGGAGTGGCTTTTCAATGGGAGCTGAATGATGGGAACTTTGTACGGGCTACGGCCTAAAGTTGTGAGGACTACAATGCACAAAAGTTCTTATCTTCACCTAATATTCTAATAACAAATTAACAACATTGGAAATGTTCGAAAAAAAAAAAACATTGGAAGAACAGGTAGATTAAACTTTTAAGTTACCAGTGAGGACGGGAAGCACTTGACAGAAACATATTTTTAGCCGCGGAAAACTCTGTTGCAAGATCATCGCTTTGTCTTTTTGATTTTATTTTTGATCAAAAAAATAAAGTCTTTTTGATTTTATACCAATGTATCGAAGATATCCGTCGGTAAAAACTCCTAATCGCCGAAAGTCCTAGTGGTGGCTGATAATCCTAGCAAATATGAAATAAACATATATATCATTAAAAAAAAAAACCATATATGGGTAAAATATATGTACTTTTTTTTTAACCTTAAATATTAACTCAAGTGACAATATGTGTATTTTTAAAACTCACAAAAAAATTCAGTTATTTTTTTTTCCACCACTTTAAAATTATTTATGTCCCAACATTTACTTAATTAAAGGGTTGTCTTAAAAGATTCCTAAAGTTTTTTAGTAGGTTAATACCTTCACTTAGGTGACTGCAAAGTAACTACATAGTCTTATTAACGTACGATATCTGATAATATTTTTCTTAAATTCAATCATCCAACCGTACATATCACTTTGAAATTGTTTTCGAACTATCTAAGTAAATTCACTAAGTTTTTTTTTTCCTTAACATTAACTTAGTTCTTATTTTGTAGTTATTATTAGTTTTTAATTAGTATTAGGATTTTAAATAGAAAATATTAATTAAAATACTATTTAACATATTAAAAAATATATATTATTATTTCTAATTATTTATTTTAATTCAATATTATATGACAATAATTTTGAATTTTATAAAATTAGGATTTAAATTCCATAAATATTAACATATCTAATTTTCTTGGAAGATTATCATATTATCTATAGTAACAATTATATTTAAAAAAAAATCAATATACTCAATTACAATCTATTACCTATTTATTTGATTCATATTAATGATTATTTAGATACGTTTCAAATCCTTGCAAAGAAACTATGCATAATTAATAAAAATAAAAGAAACACATGAAAATAAATTCCTAAAAAAATATTCCTAAATTCCCCTTGGAGAGGAAAAAATAATTTTCAAATTTCTTTTTATCTTAAAAAAGAAAATATGCCTCCTTTTTATCTTCTTATCTTTTAAAATAAACTATAAATGAAAATATACATTTTAACAAACATAATAAAGTAACCGATGACGCAGGTCTATTATAAATTTCATGTACTAAATTGTGGAAATAGTAATCATTCTCCTAAACTGATAAAGTGAGAGTCTCGTGCATTATTACACTTTTTCTATTTTCTTGTTCCAATTAGTATAGATAGTAAATCATGCAGCAAGCCTTGCATAAATCAAGTGCAAACCAGCATTCTAAATTACAGTGCTTCCAACTACTCAAATTCTCACACTAAGAAAACTTACTAAATTACATAGAGCCTGAAATGCTGCCAAAGAATGGAAGCAAATCATAAGATGACACACATTCAATCTTGGGCAAGAAGTACCTTAAGATTGAATCATCAATATTTGCTATACAGTGGAGGTTTGATGGGAAAATATAGTGCTACACTCTTGTGACCTGGTTGAACATGAAGTTGCTTCCCTTGGGCTAATTATGTCTTCCATATCAGGATAAGATGTATCGCTATTTTGATAAATAATTGGAACATTTTGGGACAGCTTGATCCTTTCCAGCTCCATGGAAACTTCTCTCATTGTAGGTCGATTCTTGCCACTTGGGTTCAAGCATCTTTCTGCAAGCTTTGCAACTGCTGTAATTGCTTCTTCCCTGCCATCCTTTGCTATTCGTTCATCAAGCAACTCAAACAAATTATTCTCTTCCATGGAAACCAGAAAATGTGCCACCAAACTTTGTTTGTGATGAGAACTTGATGAAAAGACTGGTTTTTTGCCTGTTAATAGTTCAACTAGGATCACTCCAAAGCTATAAACATCACTTTTGTCTGTAAAGTGGCTGGACCGGACAAACTCCGGATCCAAGTAGCCGAATGTGCCTTGTACACGAGTGGTCAAATGTGTTTCATCCGTGGAAATTGACCTTGCGATGCCAAAATCTGACACTTTTGCTCGAAATTTTTCATCCAAAAGAACGTTCATAGACTTGATATCTCGATGATAAATCGGCAAGTGGGCTGCTGAGTGGCAGTAAGACAGACCATCAGCAACTTCTGTGGCAATCCGCAAGCGCATTTCCCATGCGATTATTAACTCTTCATTTGGTTCATGGAGGAGTTCAAAAAGTGTTCCATTGGGAATGAACTCATAGACTAGTAATGGAACTTCTGTCTCCAGGCAACACCCCAATAGCCGAACAACGTTTCTATGCTTAATCTGTGATAATATTACAACCTCATTGATAAATTGCTGCAATTTGCTTTGGTCAACTACTTTCGACCTTTTGATAGCCACAACTGTTCCATCCGTCAACATTCCTTTGAAAACTGTTCCCTGACCTCCTTGTCCAAGGATTCTGTCCCCATTGTAGTTGTCTGTAGCTTTTTCGAGTTCTTTTGCAGGAAACAGCTTGGTTTTCTCCACAATACCATCACCGGATGATTCTTGTTGCAATAATAGACCACCATTCCGCTTGAAGTGCTTTAGCTTGATCTGCCTTTCATTTGCTTTCTTGACAGCCTTGTAGATCAACCATGCAATTGCAACCAGTAAGATGACACCAAGGCCTGCACTGCAACCTATCGCAATCCAATAATTAATAATTTTAATTTACCTTCCATTGGAATAAATGAAATTAAAAATTTCAAAGAGTATGCAAACCTGCGATGACAACTTTAACACGAGACTTTTTGTTGTAAGAATGTTGCAGGATGCAAAGTGTGCTTCCATCACTATCATACCCAGAAGGGCATATGGAGCAGTTCTTATTTTCTGGTGCATTCATGCAAATGATCAGACAGATATATGTTTTCGGATCATCGCAAGACTTATTGCCATCTGTCAGCCAAAAAGTTGTTACAAGGTATTTAGTTTTTGCAACAGAATGCAAGTAAACATGAAAAAGTAGCTAATATAAATCTTATGGCATCATCATGCAAGCAGATATGGGAATAGTTGCATCAGATGACTGCAGTTACTTAAGACATAATTTCGTCTAATGAATGTTTCAATGGATCACTCAAAAACTAAGTGTTGCAATGAACCTCATATTAACTCTGCAATCACACAGGACAAGATGAGTGAATTCATAAATCTTACTCTAGTGAAGGATTGAATATGTGTACATCACTCTTGTTAATGGTTTGGCCGATTGCCATCTTAAGCCTACAGATAAAGGATGCTACAAATGTAATGGCAATCTTGAGTTAAAGTCTGAAAGGGTCTTTCCTGCAATTTACTGGTTTCTTACAAAACATGCCTCATTCTTACCATTAGAACCTTATAACTCAAATAGTTCAAGGGCCTTTTATTTTTAATGCGCTATAAAAGTGTATTGACATCAGTGGGACACTGAATGTTGCTATAGTGTTGAGTTTGAGATGTTTTAAATACTCTAGTTAATCATTTTTTAAAATTAATTCAAATAGAAATGAATATATTTTAGAAAATCAAGAACAGAGAAAAGAATTATTCTGATCATTGGACATTCAAAGTTCTTCCTTTAGGTTACTTTTTATTTAGCAAAAGAATTAATATTTCAATGGTTGATTAACATGATCTACCACTTTATCAACCAGCAACGAAGGAACCAAATCCAAAATCAATCCATACCCTGGCATCCTTCATACAAGAATTCGCCATCAAGGGACGATGAAGAACTGCAAATACGCACGTAGCTCAAGCCCAAGTCCTTCCAGCAATGGCCACTGCCACTGCCGCTGCAAACAGTCCCTGAACTGTTCTTGAAACCACGATGAGAGCCTTTGTACACCCCCCAGTCCAGCAGTGCAGGAATGTGTTTCATGCCTTTCTTCACCCTGGGAATCGCCTCGCTGTAGTTAAATGTCTCATGCTCGGTAATGAAAGCCCATGTGTACTGCTGTTCAGGGCTCTCATTCCCTGCATCCACTATTCCCTCATCCGCTTCAAAATACCTGAGGTCTGGTGGAATCACCGTCTGGCAGCACCTGCTACCGTAGCAGTCGGGATATCGCTGGCTTTCAGTACCACCGCAGATTGACACGCACCCACCAATGTATTTCCCATCATCTGACCACATGTATACGAAACGGTTACAAGCTACAGCTATAAACCTGTTTCTTTCTTCTGAATAGTTAAACGGGGTATTTAGTAAATTGACTGCCTTGTCATGGCTTGAGGAATTGTTGCGGCTCACTGTTATGACTGGATTGTTGACACGCACAACGCCTGTGAGTGAAATATTCAGGATTTCCATATTGATGCTACTTAAAAAGGGCCTGAAAGTGCCTGAAGAGCTGTTGCAAGTAACAGCAAAACCCTCCTTCATGTAACAGCCTTTGCCTATACCAAAGGGAAAAGGAATGATCACACCACCACAAGTTCTGTTACACTCATGATTTCCAAGGGATTCTGCTACTGCCAGTAACGATGCTCTGGCTACGAATATTAACAAGATGAGGTGAATGGCCAACCAGACACCCATTATTTGCTCTATGGCTCTGTCTCCCGTAATTTCTCGAGAAGTTTTTGTATTGATCATTAGTACATTATCATGTTTGTTACAAACCAATGTTGAATTATTGTTAGTTTGGGTGGTTCTATTTGTTCCACCTAGCATCCCATCAATGACATCTGCTGTTGAAAAGAGCACGTTCAATCGTCCCAATTCAGAGAAACATCTCGCCCGGTGCAGTATCAATTGTGCGGAAAAGGGAGACTGAAATGGACATGACTCTGAGGTAACTTGCTCACAACTTTAATAAAGGTGAAGACACTAGTTACTGCGTTTAAAAAAAAAAAGATTCGAAAACAACTGGGAATGAAATGTACGAATATGTACTAAGCACACGTTTTCTGAATTTGAATGGAAACAGATACTACACGAAACCTCGCAAAATTCTAAGGAAAGAAATCGCAAGGACTAAAATGGAGCGCAATTTCTAGCCATTTAATCCCAGTAAACATCTATTGAGATACACGAAATAAAAGGTTCTTTGAATTCTTAGATAAGTTATTGAAAAATACACATCATATGGTACAAAAATATTATCACAAAAGTTGATGGGTTACCCAAATGTAGTCCTTATAGATAGGTGACAGGTAATTCCTCATGTAAATTAGAATTTAGAAGGACTTCAAAGTTAAATCACTATTATTTGCCAGAAAAGTAGAGGTTCAGAATGGATATATCTTGCCACCCTAGGATAGTAACCTTGTTCTTTTTGTTTTTTTTGTGGCATGAGTTTAATGGGTAAAAGAGTATTAAAATAAATTTATTTAATTTTATTTAACATATTTAAAATAACTTAAGTCAATTTTATTAATTTATCTCAAATTTATATTTACTGCTTTCTTTTTATCACCCATTGATGTGGAATTTTTTCTATTTCTTAACAATCAGTTGTCACTTGTCCAAAATATACAACCCTTCACTGAAGCTACCGTATAGAGTTATCGTCTCAAATACCCATTTAGGATCTTTTTTAAGGTCGTTAAACCTGCTCAAACGGATTCGGACTTTATTACCATGTCAATTTTTTTTTGTAACATGAGTTTTGACGAGTAAGAAAATGTTGTGTTAAATTTATTTTAAATTAATTAATTTAATTTAATATATTTATTATCTTATTAAAATAACTTAATCTATCTCAACTAATTTACTCCTATATTTATTTATTTCTTTTTATTGCCCACCGACGCGGGACATTTTCCACTTCCAACAAACCTTTTTGAAGATGAAGAGGCGTCTCATGGGCCATTACTGTAGTAAAATTTTGTTGGGATTTTGCTGATCCCTTCCAATTCCATTTGCATGTAAACTTCTCTCATTGTAGGCCTCTTATTGTGATGCATGCTCAATTGTCTTTTTTCACAGCCTTCTTTGGTTCTCGAGCAAGCATCAAGCATTTCAGTCAAATGAGCGGGAAGAAGAAGGGACAGCAGGAAATACGTCAGCAAACTTGTTGGCATTCAGACTAGTTAAAATGATAGTTTCTTGACCAGTTGTCCAGTTGGGCGAGTACTTCTTTTTCTCTTAAATTTTTATGATTTTTTTTGATAAAAAAAAAAAAGGGTAAGTATAGTGTTTTTATAAACCTGTTAGCAAAGACCCTGTGATTAAACTCACTTTAAATAAGTCAGGTTAATATATACTAAATTTACAAAGAAGCAAAACCTGTAAGCTTAGTTTAAATTGAAACCGTTTGTGACCTAAGAGAGCCCAAATTAAAACTGTTTGTGATCCAAAGAAGTGTTGTATATATTTTGTTTCGCTGCATATTCTTGCAGCGTTTAAATTCAAGATCTCAAAGTGAACACGTTTAATACATGTCATTGGACTATAATGTACAGTGATATATATTTTTTTTTTGAATTTTAATCATTAGATTTAGTAATTTTTGCATTTTTATTCGAGTTATAAATCGCCTAAATCATTTACAAATATCTATCTTTCTGTTTATATAAATTGGCCAAATAGTAAAAATTAGATCAAACGAAAGATATTATAAAAAATTATTTTGTACAGAAATTATATTTTTTTTAATATTCCATATAAAAAAATATTTTTTTCAACTTAAAAGGACTTTGACCAATTTCGGTTTTACGAAAGATGAGTTTGTAGAAATGTTTCAAAATTTAGGATTCAAATGAAAACATAAAAACATCTAAAGCCCGACTAAAAATTCATAAAAAGTTGAGACCAAAAAACATACTTATCTTTTGTCCAGTCAGGACAGCCTTTGTATGTACTGCAATCCACAAAACCTTTCAGTCTTCAACAACATTGGAAGAACAGGTAGATTAAAGTTAGCAGTAAGGAACGCACGTGAAAGAAATGAATCATAGCCAACAATAGCAAACATATACACAGAAGACTCGCAGATAACGTATAAGTAAACTGATAAAAAGAACAAATACAGAATACGTCTTGCCAAACCACATGGCCAGTGCAGACAAATTATATCTGAAAATTTGTTAAAACTTATTATCCAAGAGAGAATCCAACAGAAATGGTGGGTACAATGAGAATACACCTTAAATTTGCATTCCCTCGGAGTCTTAATGAAGACGAAAGCCATACTAATGTGCCTCCTGGTTAATACCCATAATTTGTGCCATAAACAGAGCCATAGCCTCCAGTCTGCCTGGCATGTACTTGGTTGGATGGAGGAGATGAATACGCAGAACCATGAGTTGCATAAGGGTTATTTCCTTGGTCTGCAGACCCAGCAGTTTGCGTCTGAGTTGGGGCTGCAGCTTCTGCCATGTAATTCTGCACCACAAAATAGGGCCATCGGAACTCACATAATCAATCGCAGGAACATGCTTAGCTATAGATATGTCAAAACTTGTAACTTAAATTCTAAATACCCCATTTGGCCTAGGCAGAAGTATTGAAACGAGCTCATGTAATAACAGCTCAAACTTAATCCACAAGCGCCAAAAAAAAGTTAGTCAATCAACCAAGGCCATCTTATCTATATTGTCAACAATCCAAGTGGCTCAGGTAGGTGGATGTAACCAATGAAAAAATAGCTCAAGTCAATTTTTCCGTATGGTGAAAATGATCGTGAACATATTGGCTTTGATACCATTCTGGTCATAATATTTGATAAATCTCAAACCAAATGGGCTCACACTTGAAAGGCCATATTGTCAAAAAAATTTTAAGAAATAACCTATTGAAACAAAATCGTGGCCATTGACATGAATTCAATGGTGCAAACAAGATGTATACAATATCAACATCAGAGGAGCTCAATTACATATAACCTAAATAAAAGATTTCACAAATGGACACTACTCACTCACCCAAAAAGAGAGAAAATCTTATCATGCACGTAAGATTGACTTCTAACCTCCAATAGACAACCACGGGAAATCAATAAACACAGATTAAAACACTGTCCCAATCAAGGGCAAAAGATACTGACAGACGAAGATCATATTCATAGATTGCTAAAACAGAGTATTTAGCAAAGGTAACGACAAATATATGAATATCATCTGGGGCAACATTACCTGTATTAGTTGCACGGCTGTCTGGACATGGGAAGCAGATCCGCTGATTTCAACAGTCATTTCCCCAGGCACACCTCTAGTTTCCTGTATGGTAACAGTTGCCCCACTTGCACGCCGGATGTAGCTTATATTTGCACCAGCTGTCCCAATAACAGCATCAGCATAGGATAAGGGAATTATCATCTGCTGTGTAATCTGCAGCAGTTGGGAAAAACATTAACTTTTCTGCACATAAATTTTTGAAAAAACAAGCAATTATCCAAGTGCTTCATGTACAGGTGAATTAAAAAGCATAGTTGCCATCCGACTGCGTCATATTAAACAACCATTGTTATACATCAGTGGGGAGCTCCTACTATCACTGGACAACCACTCCCAATATGTTACTAGCTTGTAAACCCAGCATTAAGTCCTATAATGTTTTTCAAACTTCAGACAATACTTACATGCCAAAGACTAGTGAACCCATGCAACACTATTTCCACACATTGCTTTCAATTTCGAAAAAATTAAAATAAAAATAAAAAAAAAAACAAATCAGATGTGCACAGTATACCACATCCTTCTTTTTCTTTGCTTATCCACATTGCACACATTGTACGAATCCTCCAATAGCGTTAACAATGTCTCATGTCATGATACATCTTGCTGAATTTATACATAATGATGGACAAAAAAATGTGAAACCAAAAAGAAAAGGGGAAAATAAAAAATAACCTGGGTGATCATTTCCGGAGCAGCTTGTGTATTAGATAATCCATGGACAACTTGGGGCGGTTTTCTTCCATACTCAGATATACCCTGGTGAGGTTGCTTTTCCATTGGAGGAGGCGAGTCAGCAGGAGGACAGTAATTGTCAACTTGCCATGGTTATGGCATATATTGAGGATTGGGTCCTCCACAACCAAGGCCACCGGGATGATGACCTTGAGGGGGGAGCCATGATTTATGAGGTGGCATATGATCGATCTGAGAGGCTGGTGTTTGCATCTGGCAAACAAATGATGAAGTCATTAGCACACCAAAAGGGAAAAACTTATTGCAACTCCAATGAACAGCACCTTACATGCATTTCAAATAAAGGAATTATACTGTGGTCAACCAAAAACTTCCTCAGCCGAGATGCAATCAACTCCACTGCCTTGTGTACACCAGCTGGATCTCCCACTACTTCAACAACTCTATCATCTTGAAGAGCAAATACTGGAAGATCCTCTGAAGCAATAATTTCAGAAAATAACAATTAAGATCTCCTAATATTCAATACAGCCAAAAAAAAAAAAAAAAAGAATTATGGATCTTAATAATCACATGAGGGAAAATGCACAAAAGCTTCTGTGATGGTAGAAAGAATGATAGTTGTGGAAAATGAAAATGCCTCTCCCTCACACTTGACAACGATACTTAAACCGATGATCAAGCCACAGTATACCAATATTAGAGTAAGGACTACCTCCCTATGGTCAGTAACAGGGGATTCCTAAATTTCAGAACACGTTGAGTGAGGGAAAAGGAACAACCAACTACCTCAGATTCAGTTATCATCCCCAATCCATCCCTAGCTTTTGCAACCAATACTCCTACGTGGAACTGGGGCTCATAGAACGTTCATGTGAAAAACTGTACCATGTATATGCAAAGATAATTTTCAATATGCTAATTATTTTTGTTTTTGGAAAAGTACAAGCCAGATCACCACTCCCAGTAAATCTAGAAACCCTTTAAAATTACATAAGACACCAATATAACCAAAAAGATCATTCCACATGCACTGCACGAAAGGAATTTTCATCAAAGTAATAAACAATAAACAGGAACCCGTTCAAACATTATGGGAGAAATGGATAAATCATGTGACAAAAATAGACTGACAAACCTGCTCCAAGGACTCTGACCAAACAATTAGACGCCTCTTGAATAGATTTAACAGTTCCTCCTTGTTTCCCAATCAAACTTCCTGCTTGTGAGGCTGGCACAAGCAGCCTTGTTGAAGTCTTCAACACAGTGCCAGGTGGAGCATGAGAAGAATCTCCCTCCAAGCCATCTGTAATGCGTTTGTGAACCATCAAAAGGCCATCCATAGCAGGAGGAAAAGAAGAATCGGGCTCCTCCTTGGCTGATACCATTACCCATATAGAATTATTAACCAAGTTATACACTAAGTGATATAATGTGATACATATCATAGGACACCTATAAAGCTACAGAAAAGATATGAAAAAAGAAGGAACCCAAAAACACTAGGACTGAGTAAAAAAGCACATACACACAAAGAGACAACCCTTCTAAAATCATCTTCAATTAGGTTGAGCAATTGATCAATCAGATCTCACAACCTCTACCTCCTCAAACCACACCAAAATAAGAACCAGGATGCATAAAAGCCATGCAAGTTAAACCAGGAAGAGTACAAAAGGAGAAATCGTACAAGTTTCTTTTTATCTAGGTTATTGTGAAATGCTATTTATTTTCCACATTTTGTGTTAATAAAGTACGTTCCTAACAGCCCCAGGCATAACTTTAAGGTTTAGAATCTTACTAGAAAGAGAAGACACATACACATGGATTAACAAGATTCAATGGCTTATACATGTTCACTAATTTATTTTGGATGCTTTGGAAGCTCAACTGTCATGAGCATGTTCACGTCATTTTAGACAGCAGTCCACGATTACCAGTATCTCCTGCAACTAATGCTTATAATCTGCACACTTGTTTTACTGTTTTTATAATCAGCGGTAACAAATCAATCATCTAGGTTCCGAAGTTACCAGAAACAATGTAGAGCTTCTTCACACAGTAGTTCGACAAGGTGTCTGATAATATTCAAACCAAACTTTCAGCACTTTGAAATGCTCAGCTGATACCTGCAATCTGGATCTTTGGTTCTTCAAATTTTGGGTATTAAGGATGAACCGATGATTGATTCATGCCTTTCAAAATTTGCTCGGAAGAACCTGCAGAGACCCATTTTTGTTATTGCAGAAAAGGAATCCTGTCATTATTTTCTGGATTTTTTTATGAGGCTTCCTTAGTATTCTTCCCATTACAAAATCTTTTCTAACAAAAATCCACAAGATATCCATCCAAAATTTATCTCCAAGATTTCTTTCTTTAACAACAGTCATAAAATTCTCTTTGGAAGCAGCAGCAGTACCTAAAATGTGACAGGCGACATAACCACATCACAAGAACCTATATACGGAATATCTGTAATTTCAAACTTCTCAAATACCAAACACTGGAGAGTAACATAAATCCCAAGAATTATATATTAAGCACCATAATACAATATTTATTATAGATGCAACAATCTTTTCTCTCTCCAAAGTCTTTAATGATTAAGCATAGCTTGACTCAGAATTTAGGACACTAATTTTATTATGTCTTTCACTCCTAATATAACACTTATTTGATTACTAATCAGTTTTTCTTTTTACCAAAATTTTGCATCTTTATTATTCTTTCCTTGTAAGTGGCTCCCTCGCTCCCCCATCATTGGCGTTAAGTTCTTCTTCAGTATAATAACACCATGGCAGAGATATTAGATAACAGTCAGCTGATTGCGCTTCTTTTACATGGAAAGCCGCAAAAGTATCAGCAACCAATAAAAATTAAAAATTTACAAGAGGTAGCATACAAATGCAAATATACACATGTATAAGTTATGGACAGGCGTACAGAAATTGAAGAGATGACATAAAGCAAGAGAGGGGAAGAGACAAATATATGTAGCAGAAGCACATATGTGTCTCTCTAGAATCACAAAACGAGAGTGTGCAAGCACGCGAGAGAGAGAGAGAGAGAGAGAAAGAGACGGAGGGAGAGAAGAAGTGAGACAATTACGTGTCTGATAGAAGCAGATGCATGCAGATTAAAACAAGAAACACTCGGCATCAACCAGTGCTCTTCAAAGTCCAACCAGCCTGCTTTTACAGTTGGCATTTAAATTATACTACTCATTCAAAAGGTAGTAACAAACATACAGCTCTTTCTGTTGTCCCTGGAGGTCCATCCAGAATTTTAATCCGAGCTCTTGTCTCTTCAACCATTTTCTTGATGAACACCCCCTTTCGTCCAATTATACTACCAACTTTTCGGGCAGGAACCAGCATCCTGAACACACTCTCCCCAGGCCATCCAGGCCACTTTTTTTCACCACCTCCAGCAACTATGTCCTGTTCATGTCCCTGTTTTTCTTGATCTTGAAAGTTCTCTGGCACTTGATCAACAGCATTATCGGCATGATGCTCTTCAGAATGATCCTCAGAATCATCTATGGGATGCTCCACATCATGCTCAACAGCCAAGCCATGAAAAGCAGCATGATCCAAGCCCTGCTCAGTACTACAATCTAAGTCATGGGCCTCATGGCCTGCATCATGATCTGCATCATGCTCTGCAGCAACAGCAAGATCCACGCCATCAACTGTGGTATGATCTACATCATACTCACCAACACTTTGATCAACTTCAGCCATAAATACTGTGCTGAACAGAAAACAAAGGCAGATATTATAGGAAAACAAATCCATCATGTCAATCAGAACCAAAAGCTGTAGATAACATGCTGTAAACACCGCCAGCCGATTGGATATTATTTTTAAATTCAGAAAGTTCACATGATATCTCTATAACAAACCCCAACAAAACTATCGAATCCGTACACAATTAATCTTCCATCTAGTGTTAACCTTTCCGTCCCACCAAACCCAACTGCACATTCAAACCATATTCATACAGGCATATTGGAACCATTTATAGTTGAATCCACCGAATCAAAAAGATTCACTATCTAATACTAGTTGATGCCATGAAATTCAATTGGAGTACGAATCTCTTAAACCAGAATACAACCAGACAAAATTGTCTTTAAAAAAAAAAACCTAATAAGAATGGTTCTGTTCATTCAAAAAAGAAAGAAAAGAAAAGAAATCGAAAAACAGCGAAAGGCTTTCACTTGAGGAGACATCCATAATTCTGCAAACTTTAACGAAAAGCAAAGCACTTGCCACAATCTCTAAACCCACTGAAAGCCAACAGTGACAAAGAAGCTATAGACAAAAGAAAGAAAGGCAAAAACAGATAATCCACAAAAAAAGGAATAAGAGATAGAGAGAGAGAGAGAGAGAGAGAGAGAGAGAGAAGCTTATCAAGAATCACTCAAAAACCCTAATCTTTCAATTCTCAATTCCACCTATCTCTCTCCATAAAACAAAAGAAGAAAGCCAAAAAAAAAAAAAAACCGAAACAATAGACACTACAAGGAACCCTTTTTTTTTTTTTTTGTAGATACCAAGAACCCATTAATGGACTGAGCTTAAAAAAAACCATAAAAACCAAAACTTTTCAAGATCAAGAAAAGGAGAAAATAATACACGCTAATTCAGAAGAACCCATTTGTAGGTCGACCTTAAACCTACCTTTAAGAGCCAAAAAAAAATTATTAAGAAAAAAAAACACTAAGGAATGACAAGAAATTAATCTAATACATTCAGAATAACATAACTCTCAAGAAAGAAAAGTAAGCCATCAAAGATTTTCAATAAAATAAAAAAAAGAACTTTGCATGAAGAACGCTTCACTTACTTGGAAGAGAAAATAAAAATCGAATAACCGGAATCTGGGTTTTGTTGGGTTGGAAAGAAGGAGAACATTTGTTAACGAAGATTTTGTTTTCTCTCGGGGGATTTTTGAGTTCCCGCAGTCCTTATAAAATCTTGAATTTGAAGGGTGGGTAAAAACGGTTACTTTTGAAATGACGAAACTAGCCCACCACTTTTTGGTATGCTTAGCGTTAATCTCCGGTAAATGACGTGCTGGGGCTTCAAAATGTGGGATGATCATGTGTGTCTGGCTCAGACACGACAATCCACACAGTCTCTGAAGAATAACGTTGAATTCATCGCATAATAAATTGTTTAATAGCGTAAGTTTCTATATTAAATTTATGACAAAATAAATTTTATAATTTACAGTAAAAAGTAAAAATTATTGATTTCTCTCATAAATATATAGAGTAATCTTAAACTTTTAGACAAATTTTTTTTCCCTCTATGAACATTAATGAATGAGTATGTGGCAAAAAAAATATAATGTTAGATAATTTTTTTTATTAATTATATTACATATAATTTGTAATCTATTTTTTATAAAGTTTTTAATAAAATACTAATTTCAACTTAAAATGAAATAATAATTGTTATGAATTATATGTTAAAAGATACTAAACTTAGTTAAAATATTGAAATAACATATATCATATAATATGCTTAAAATAGTTTGTAATTATTCCACGCTACCTTTTAATTTTTCAAAATTCACATGTCTTACTACTTGATATAATAGTTTAACGGTAAGTTGCGTGCGTTTCACACTTGTGACCTTGATTAAAATTTTCTTGTTCGTGCTTTCCTCTGATAAATGGCTGAGTGGCCATTGAGGTGGCTAAACACTGTAACGTAACAATGAATTTTAAACTAAATAATTGTCGTGTCTCCTGTAACAAAAACACACTCAATCTTACTGGTGTGCAAGTAAATATACTTGACCCCACTTGTACTTAGATAATGAGTCTATACTTTCAAAAAGGATTGAATGAGGCGTCGCAAATTAGAATTATTTCAACCTTAACTTATAAATCTGATGATCAATATATTTACGATGAAGTTTTTTTCTACTGTTCCGAAAACAAAAGTTCACATATCCTCCTTCATACTTTAACCTTGTTCATGCAGGATAGCCGACATTACGCCCTCATACCTAAAAGGAAACTGACTCCAAATCTTGGCGCTGGTATATGAGCAGCAGACGTTTGGTGGACAGATTTGACAGATTGTGTTCACGCGTGTTTGATTTGTACAATTATGAGTTTTTTTTATAATTATAATTAAAAAATATGAAATAAAAAAATAATAATATTTTTTTATCACTTTTTATTATTATAATAATATAAAATATGATTTCTATTACACAAGTAAAGTCTATATGAACGTAGTCTGCCTCCAGCATCTATCCACCAACTTTTTTTGAAAATATATGGGCAATGAAAAAATCAAGCTAAATATTCTAGTGAATTCTCACTCAATTAGCTTACACGCGTTCATGCCAATAAAGTCCAATCGTATGAAGAATGGAACATAAAGAACAAAATGGGCTGTCTTGTGTGCTTCAAAGAGGTTGGACAATGCAGAAAATTTGCAGAAAGAACAGCTACAGTAACATCAAGTATCTTACAATTCTGTCATAAAAGATCAGAGCAGAAAGAGGAAATACAATAGCAATTGTATCTTTGTTTGACACACTTTTTTCAGGTATTGTCTCTCTACTCTACTGTATGCCTTTTTGGCAGCACTTTTATGGAAACAATGCCTACCCATCAGTTTTAATTCTCAGAACAAAAGATACAAAGAAACATTACAGATATGAAACTAAAGCTGACATCAATATTTCCCTACTATTTTCTGATCATTCATTGTCTTTGGCATCTGCTTCCCGTGCGGTATTGGCATCTGTATATAATGCAGTTTGATTAGCAGATATCAGTACAAAATGGAATCAATTGGAAAAGCAAAGAGATATTGGAAGTACCTTTGCTTTCTGAACCAAGCGTCCTTTGTTCTCATCTTTCCTGCCTACTGTGGAGGTCAATACTTCTGCTTATTCCGTGCACAACAAACACCAATGGATAGAAATATAAAATCAGCTGAGGGTATTGGACAATTCTTGCCAATGGGGAAGGGGGGGATCGGAAGGTAACTCACTCTTCTTAGTAGCCAATCCATTGGCCAACGTATCAGTCCACATCTGATATCTGACATGTTAGCGCAGATATATCCGGCTAAGCTGGACCCAGGACCTCTTGGTGGTATAACCTGGGATTATCGTTGGATGGAGCCCCGCAGGGTGGTGTGCCCATGTTGGGCTCTTGGGCTTGGGCCTAGATGTGAAGGGCTGATATTATCCTTATCAAGCAAAATTGGTGGTTCAAAGTAACATTGTTCTTATTTGTGTGATGTCAGGATTCTTGTGGGCTGATATTATCCCACTTGCCAACCCCATTATCAGAGAGAGAGAGAGAGAGATGGAGCAGTTAGCGAAAAAAGTGTTCAATGATGCATAGGAACTGTTCCCAGAAGAGGTAAGAAGTTCACAACTCGAAGATGGTGATCATATCTATGTCCACAGGGCTAAAGGCTACTCTCATCATGGTTAGTTTCCTTTTTTGGCTTCTAAATGCTCAAAGTTTCTTTTATTCTGAAGCTTCCATCATTGTTAAATATGACTGTTTTCTCCCCTTTCATTTGTGGAAAACTATCCCAGGAATATACGTAGGCAAGGAAAACGAAATCCAGTATGTCATTCACTTCAGTAAGGACATACCACCTTGCCGAAAATGAAGGCATAAAGCCAATCATCGTGCTCAATTGCACCTCTCTGACAGCAAAACAGCCCAAAGAAGTTGTGAAGATTGCCTATGAGTTGCTGGAAAATGGATTTGGAGAATATCACTTTCTCCTGAACAATTGCGAGGACTTTGCAACATTCTGCAAGACAGGAGTTGCCAGCAGTTCTCAGGGGGATTATGTTGCAAAGTCAGCACTAGCTGGTAGTGCAGTGCTTGTTGCTGGTGGTGCTGCGCTTGCTGCATTCTCCATTTGGTTCTTTGTTCGAAAGAATGAGCAAAAGAGGAAGAAACAGGAGTGTTCCCAGAAAGAATAGATGAATCCTTGCACCAAGTCTCCATATATAGATATATCAGTGAATAACTCGTCTCCATAATCGCACTGTCTCAACAGTGGACAACAACTACATGTTAAGTTCCTTGCGTAAATCAAGTGCAAACCAGCATTCCAAATTACAGTGCTTCTAAATACTCAAAGTCTCACATTGAGGAAAACTTACTAAATTACATAGAGCCTGAAATGCTCCCAAAGAATGGAACCAAATCATAAGATGACACACATTAAATCTTGGGCAAGAAGTACCTCAAGGTTGAATCATCAACATTTACTATAAAGTGGAGGGAGGTTTGATAGGAAAATATGGGGCTACACTCTTGTGACCTGGTGGAAATACTAATCGTTCCTAAGACTCATAAGGTGATAGTTTCGTGTACTAAGACACTTTTTTTTTTTTTTTACTACTTGTGATTAATACAGATACTAAAGCATGCAGCGAGCCTTGCATATAACTAGTACAAACCAGCATTCTAAATTACAATGCTTCCAATTACTCAAAGTCTCACGCTGACGAAAACTTACCGAATTACATAGAGCCTGAAATGCTCCCAAAAGATGGAAGCAGTTCATACGAACATCAATCTATAAAGTGGAGGTTTGATGGGAAAATATAGTGCTACACTCTTGTGACCAGGTTGAACATGAAGCAGCTTCCCTTGGGCTAATCATGTCTTCCATATCAGAATAAGATGTGTCGCTATTTTGATGAATAATTGGAACATTTTGGGATAGCTTGATCCTTTCCAGCTCCATGGAAACTTCTCTCATTGTAGGCCGATTCTTGCCACTCAAGTTCAAGCATCTTTCTGCAAGCTTTGCAACTGCTGTAATTGCTTCTTCCCTGCCGTCCTTTGCCATCCGAACATCAAGCAACTCAAACATATTATTCTCTTCCATGGAAACCAGAAAATCTGACACCAAACTTTGTTTGTGATGAGAACTAGTCGAAGAGATGGGTTTTTTGCCAGTTAACAATTCAACAAGGATTACTCCAAAGCTATAAACATCACTTTTCTCTGTAACATGGCTGGACCGGAAATACTCCGGATCCAAGTAGCCAAATGTGCCTTGTACATGAGTTGTCAAATGTGTATCATCCATGGACAATGATGTTGCAATGCCAAAATCTGACACTTTTGCTCGACATTTCTCATCCAAAAGAATGTTCATAGACTTGACATCTCGATGATAAATTGGCAAGTGGGCTGCTGAGTGGCAGTAAGACAGAGCATCTGCAACTTCTGCGGCAATCCGCAAGCGCATTTCCCATGTGAATATCAACTCTTCATTTGGTTCGTGGAGATGTTCAAAAAGTGTACCATTTGGAACAAACTCATAGACCAGTAATGGAACTGCTGTCTCCAAGCAACACCCCAATAGCTGAACAACATTTCTATGCTTAATCTGCAATAAGATTACTACCTCATTGATAAATTGCTGCAATTTGCTTCGATCAACTACTTTGGACCTTTTGATAGCCACAACTGTTCCATCTGTCAACATTCCTTTGAAAACGGTTCCCTGACCTCCTTGTCCAATGATTCTGTCCTTATTGTAGTTGTCCGTAGCTTTTTCGAGTTCTTTTGCGGGAAACAACTTGGTTTTCTCCACAATACCATGACCAGATGATACTTCTTGTTGCAATAATAGACCACCATTCCGCTTGAAGTGTTTTAGCCTGGCCTGCTCTTCATTTCTTTTCTTGGCTGCCTTGTAGATCAACCATGCAACTGCAACTAGTAAGATGACACCAAGGCCTGCACTGCAACCTATCGCAATCCAAAAATTCATAATTTAATATACCTTCAAATGGAATAAATGAAACTAAAAAAATTTAAAGAGTATGCATACCTGCAATGATAACTCCACCACGAGACTTTCTGTGGTAAGTGTTATGCAGGCGGCAAAATTTGCTTTTATCAGTTTCATACCCAGCAGGACATGTGGAGCAGTTCTTATTTTCTGGTGCATTCATGCAAATGATCTGACAGTCATACGTTTTCAGATCATTGCTAGACTTATCACCATCTGTCAGTCAACGAGATGTCGGAAGTTATATATTTTTGCAACACAAGGCAAGGAAACAGGAAAAGAGTAGCTAGTATGAAATCTATATAGCATCATCATGCAAGCAAATATGGGAATAGTTGACATCTGATGACGGCAGTTACTTAAGGCCAATATTTCCTCCTTTAATGAGTGTTTAAATGGACCTCAGATTGACTCGGTAATCGCATAGGAAAAGATGAGTGAATGCGTATATGTTATTCTAGCGAAGGATTGATAATGTATACATCACTCTTGCAAATGGATTAGGCAATTAGCGTCTTAAACCTACCGATAAAGGATGCTACAAATGTAATTGCAATCTTGAATTAAAGAGTCGTTCCTGCAATTTACTAGTTCCTCACAAAATATGCCTCATTCTCACCATTAGCACCTTAATATTCAAATAGTTCAAGCGCCTTCCATTTTAAGTTTAATGCACTATAAAAATGTAAGTGGGACACTAATTGTTGCTATGGTGTTGAGTTTGAGATGTTTTTGATACTCTAACTGATCATTTCTGAATAGCAATTCAAATAGAAATGAAGATATTATAGAAAATCAAGTAAAGAGAAAAGAATTGTTCTGATCATTGAACATTCAAGGTTCTTCCCTTTGGTTACTTGTTATTTAACAAGAGTATTAATATTTCAATGGTTGGTTAACATGATATGCTGCATTATTAACCTAAATCAAAGGAACCAAATCCAAAATCAATCCATACCCTCGCATCCTTCATACAAAAAATAATCCTCATCAATGGACGATGAAGAACTGCAAATACGCACGTAGCTCGAGCCCAGGTCCTTCCAACAAAGGCCACTGCCACTGCAAACAGTCCCTGAACCATCCTCCAAACCATTATGATGCCCTTTGTGCACTCCCCAGTCTAGCAGGGCAGGAATGTGTTTCATACCTTTCTCTACCTTGGGAATTGCCTCACGGTAGTCAAATGTGTTATGCTCGGTAATGAAAGCCCATATGCAATGCTGTTCAGGGCTACCATACCCTGCTTCGTCCTCATCCACTTTGAAATACCTGAGGTTTGGTGGAATCACTGTCTGGCAGCATCGGCCACCGTAGCAACCGAGATATTGGTTGCTTTCATTACCATCGCAGAGTGAAACACACCCACCAGTATATTTCTCATCATCTGCAAGCATGAACACAAACCGATTACAAGCTACAGCTACAAACCTGTTCCTGTAGTCTGTATAGTTAAACGGGGTACTTAATAGATTGACCCCCTTGTAATGGCTAGAGGAATTGTTGCAGCTCACTGTTATGACTGGATTGTTGACACGAACATAGCCTAAGAGTGAAATATTCAGGATTTCCATATTGATGCTACTTAAAAAGGGCCTGAAAGTGCCTGAAGAGCTGTTGCAAGTAACAGCAAAACCCTCCTTCATGTAACAGCCTTTGCCTATACCAAAGGGAAAAGGAATGATCACACCACCACAAGTTCTGTTACACTCATGATTTCCAAGAGATTCTGCTACTGCCAGTAATAAAGCTATGGCCAGGAATAGTAACAAGATGAGGTGAACCGCCAACCGGATGCCCATTATTTTCTCTATGGCACTCTCCCCGCAATTTCTCGAGAAGTTTCTGTATATTGATCATTAGTTCAATATCATGTTTGATGCAAACCAATGTTGAATTATAGTTAGTTTGGGTGGTTCTCTTTGTTCCACCTAGCATCCCATCAATAATCTACTGTTAAAAAGAGCACATTCAATTGTCCCAATTCACAGGCTGGTGCAGTATCAATTGTGCCGAAAAGGGAGTCTGAAATGGAGATGACTACGAGGCAACTTGATCTCAACTTTAACAAAGGTGAAGACACTAGTTAGTGGATTTAAAAAGAAAAAAGATTCGAAAGTAACAAAGGATGAAATATGCAGAAAACACGTGTCTTCTGAATTTGACTGGAAAGAAATACTACATGAAACCTCGGAAAATTCCAAGGAAAGCAGTCACTATTGTATCATGTAAACATTCTCAACACTACCACCATTAAAAGAAGCAAAGCAACTAAGAAAAGATATCATGAACAATTATTAGGACTAAAATAGAGTGCAATTTCTTATTCATATGCTTGAAAACAAAAAGTTCCCTAAATCCCTAGATAAGATACTGAAAAACACATATCACATAGTACAGAAATATCACCACAAAAGTTGATGGGATTACCCGGTGGCCTCTGTTGTAGTTCCTTGCATATAAGTGACAGGTAAGTCCTCTTATAAATCCTTAGTGATCGATAAGCACTTTCCAACTTTGGACTTTGACACAAGGACTTTTCTATGCCTAAACTTTTATTAACCTACAAAAGAAAAGAAAAAAAAAAGTTGTTGGGGTTAGAGGGACTTCAAAGTTGAACCATTGTTATTTGCCAAAAAAGTAGAGGTTAAGAATGGCAATGTCATGCCACTCTAGGATAGTAATCTTGTTGACGATGAAGAGGCCCCTCATGGGCCATTAATAAAGTAAAATTTGTTGGGATTTTGCTGATCCCTTACATTTACGTGTCAACTTCTCTCATTGTAAGCCTCTTATCGTGATCCATGCTCAATTGTCATTTTTCACAGCCTTCTTTGGTACTCGACCATCAAGCACTTCAGACAAATGAGCGGAAAGAAGGGAAGCAGGAAACACGTCATCAAACTTGGTTGGCATTCAAGTTATTGCTTTTTTTTTTTTTTCCAAGATAAGGATTCAAACTAGTTAAAATGGATTCTTGACCAGTTTTTCAGTTGGGGCGAGCACTTTTTTGTCTTAAATTTTTATGAATTTTAATCGTTAAGTTTTAATAGTTTTTATGTTTTCATTTGAGTATTAAACCATTGATATTTTTTAAAAATATATTTTTCTATCGATAAAAATTAGTCAAGTCCTTAAAATTTGTATCTTGATCAAACGAAAGTTACAAAAAAATTATGTTTCCACAGATTTTTTTTTTACTGTTCTATTTGGAGAAATCTTTTTTTTTTTTTCAACTTAAAGAACTTTGACCAATTTCGGTTGAAAGAAAAATGAATTTGTAGAGAATTTTTAAACTAGTGATGCATTGCAATAGTGGACAATAGCATGATAAAATAGCTAAAACATTGTAGATTTGTAGCATTGTTATCTTCAGAATCTTTATCTTCCAACCCTCATGGTGGATCACTAATGGCATGCCAAAAATGGCCTATCCGTCCTTGTCATCTAACGAGGTGTTACTGTGTCCTACCAGTCATGGCAGAAACCTCCGCCAGAAACGTAAACCCACCCCAAATCTAGGCCAACATGTGCATCGAAAAACCTCCCCATAAACAAGTACAAGCAATTACATTTTTCCATATAACTTGCCCATCCCCAGGGCTGACTGCTCAACCTCACTATGCTGCTGTCTATATCTCTGCAACAAAGGGGAGACATGTTTAGAAGCAGAAGCCACAGACGCCTAAGCGGAAATATGCTAAGCATGCATTTTGGAGATATCATAATAACTAAATCATTAGCAAACTATAAAATTGTTCTTTCAATTACATGTTAAACATTAAGTTAATGCATGAAACCTCTTCTGATGTCAAGCTCAACCACATTTCAAAGAACTCCAACAGATGTTAACCACTAGTCCATAAAATTTCCAACACAGAACAAGAATAGCACCCCCTTAAAGAGGATCTGATCATATATCTGAAGCATGTATCTATGGCGATAGCACAAGCGAAGAAAGGAAATCAGAAACCACAGTTCCAAATTTCCATTCTTGTACTCCCACAGTTCCTTATAGAGCAAGAGATATAAAGCACATCATTTTATCATTAATTTCCTTATTGGTGAAATAACCATTACGTGGAAGACATCAATTCTTCACCAGTACAAAGGATTCTTCTCAATCCCATTGATTTTTTTGACAAAGACTAGAGATTTTTAACGTCAACACGCTGCCGCGCCAAATTGATCAACACCATTGTCCTTAAATCACGAAGCGGACTTCAATTAAATTTGTGATTAAAACTTTGTTGTTATCACTAAACGTCAATTTGGAAAGAAACACAAAACAAAACATGAGACAAACAAAACATCAAACATATCCCAAGAAATAGAAAAACAAAAGAGACAAAGAGGACAAGAACATCATGCTAACCCCCCAAAGGAAGACAAAACAAACACCAAATCCAGGAACCCCATTAAGGAAAAACGCATACTTTGGCCAGATTAACACAAAAGAAGAGGGGTTTCTTGGTGTTGGACACTTGAATCCTGTTCTTCTTCTGTAATGACTGAGCCGCCGCTGCTGCCGGAGCCGAGGCGAGCGCTTCCAGTGCGGCTGCTGGGGTTACTGTCTCCACCGTCATTCTCTCTCTGTTTCTTACACTTTCTCTGGCTTGTCTACAGAACCGAGCGGGAAAGTTGGGGCTTCTTGAAGAAAAACGACCGATGGGTTCGTTGAAGTACAGGAAACCGTTACGTCGGTTTTGGTTGGCCTGACGTTTAATAGGGAGATATATAATTTATTAAATAATATTTAATAATGTATTGAATTTTATTTTTTAAGTTTGATTATTTAATACATTCATCTCATTTTAAATTCACAAAAAAAATATCCCCCTAAATATTTTCTGTTTTTTTATTAATCGGTTTTTTTTTTTTTTTTTGGTCAAATTATTAATGAATCCATTTATTTTCATTATGAATCCATTCATTTTTGAATTTGGGTAATGGGAACTTGGATGGGTTGGGCTTTGAATGCGGAACCAGGTCTTGAAATTGGGAGTCAACAAGCAAGCTCGTTATTCTTGTTGGCTGCATATAATACATAAGACAAGATATGATAGTATTAAATAGGTTTTTTTTTCTTTCATATATATATATAATTATTGAATTAGAGTAACTTCTCCTATGCTCTCCCGTCACGTATCGAGCACGATTAGCTTATGTACATTTAATGTTTAATTTAGTCAAATATAGGTTATATATGTCTATGCCAAACAATTCGCAAAAACAAAAACAAGCCAAAAAAAAAAAAAATCTTTTGGTATAGTTTTGTTTTTGTCCCAAAAATTGGAAATTGACTGCGAAAGGTAAGGAACAATAAGCTTGGACGACGTCAATACATTACATCTTACGTTCTCTTTTGGCATGCTTGGGTTATTGGGTATGGCAATTGCTATTTACAAACCGCGCTGTTACGCCACTCAAGGCAACAATTTTGACACTTAAGGCAACGGTTTTGACTTGTGTGAAATGAAAATGCGTGTGTAACTGATAAATTACAGAGTGGTATTCGAAAGTTTTTTTTTTTTTTTTTTGGTTAATTGAATTGATGAAGGGGACCTTTTTTTTTTTTTTTTTTTTAATGAACGAGGTCTGGAATTCCCAGAAGTTATAACGTAATTGAATTGGTTCCAACTTATTGGCCAGCGTACAAATATAAAAGGCTTAAAAGCCATGAAAATGTTCCCATACGTGGGGGCTTGGCCCACTCAAATTTATCTAGAGCTCAGCCCAAATCAGATTATGAATTGGGTTTCTCCAATCAAGATCAGAGGTGGCCCAACTTGCTAGAGTCATTCTTTTTCTTTTTTTTTGACAGAATGCTAGAGCCATTCCAACATAGATTTCTATCGAACTTAATGCAGATTGTTGGCTTCTGTATTCGCCCCCTAATAAAAAGTGTTCACCACCGTCGTCTTATGTGTTTGAGATGGTAAAAAAGACACCTTCCTTATTAGAAATTTTAAGTTCATTATTTGTCAAATTAAGTGGTGGAACTACATATATATTAGTTTTGTGGGGTCACAAATAATTCATTGGTACTTGTTGGATTGTTAAAATTTACTCCCATGTGGGTTTAGTATAGGTAATCCTGTATATTTTATATGGTAGTGTAATACAATATTTTCTAACGGACTTGTAGAATATCGCCTTACTCACTCTTTTTTTAAAAAAAAAAAAAAAATAGTGTTCAAACACTAAAATGGAGTCGGCGTTGCGAAAGTTGGGCCATTATTGGCTTGCCCTTTTATGTGCAAAAAGGAAAGGGGTTATACAAAGGTCAGCATTGGCTTGCCCTTTTGTGTGCAAAAAGGAAAGGGATTATACAATCCAAATATCACACGTGAGAGGAAGTTTGTCGGTGATTGAGGTCGACAATTGCCAGATCAAAAAATTTGTCTAAAGCAGAAATCAAGAATGGGGACAACAGTATCTTATATGGTGTTGTCGTCATGTCCTGTGTGGACACAATGAGATTATGAAAGAAAAAAATGCATGTCTTGCAAGAACATGTACACGTGCCCTTCTTGCTTGGGAAATCAGAGAAATTATAAGCGAAGAGAAATCTCAACAATTTCAAATAAATAACATATTCGTAGACTTTTACACCATATCTCAATCTCAAATTTCAAGATAATGTGTTTATTGTTGATCTCTTCTTCAAAATTATTTTTTTATTCCTATCCTTTCTAATGTAAGATTTACACGTACTTGATATCTCATCACAACAAGAGCACACAACCCAACAAACTATAGGATTGGAAATATATATATATATATGGTAAGGGAAAAAAGATTTATTCCATATTGCAGAATTATAAAACAATATCTTTGCACAAATTAACTAGTTGTCTTGTAGTGCCTCATTTTTCATTGATTTTTTTTTGTTAAAAAAATTTCTCCCATGATCAGAATGCATTGGGCATAGACTACAAAAATGGACGATAATATTCTGTCTTGTAAACCTTATCTTCTCCTCATCCTCATGATAAACCACCCCCTTGACCCTTTCTTTCACCGAGGAAAAAGTTGATCTATTTTTGGCAAAAAATACCCTTTAATCTCAGAATTATAATTGGAATGACATAATTATGAAATGAGAAATGGATTGCTGATTTCATTTCCCTATTCTGTTAGTTATAGAACTAGAAGTGTTTTAATTTTCAGATCAGTGCACCCTATTGGTTTTTTTTTGTTTTTTGTTAATAAAACTTTAGGCGTTTAAGAGGTGTTTTATCCTAGGATCAGTGAGTGCCTACCTGACTAATAGAAATTTATAATAAAATTTATTTGTTACTCATTCATAAGAGACTCCAACAATAGATAGGAAGATTGAAACCTGAGATGGAGCACATCAAGAGTTAAATCTTTAACCACTGAGCTCATATCCTTGTAGACGAGTGTCTGTATTCCTATTGCATGGTAAAAGCAGATAATCCATGCATATTGTAGTCCGCAAGCATGTTTGGTTGTGCATATGCTAATTGTCCTTAATTTCCTCTATTTCCCTCATGGGATGGGATGGAACCTAACCAGAAAATGAAATTCTAACACAGCTAGCTAGTTGCTTTCCAATTTCCATAGTGCAATTGTACAGTTTACACCCCAAGATCCAAATTGCATGTAATGTAACAGTTTTTTCTATTCTCATGACAAGATCTAACAAGCAGTTAAATGGCTCTCTGTGTTGTGCGAGTGTGAGTGTCTAAGAAGTCGACTTCAGAAAAGTGGGCAGGGGCCGCGTACACCCCAAAAAAAAAAAAAAACAAAAGTGACTTCATTATTTTATTTGTCAAATTTCCAAAGTTAGCCTTTCTTGATAACCATGGAAATTGAATTAGGCAACATGCCATCCAGTGTGTTTGTGTCATAGTTGGCTAGAAGCTAATAGATATACATTTGGTGTATAATAATATTCATTTAGACTAATCCAAAATCACTTGAACATTCATAAAGGTTTAAATTTTGAACAGACCTTCATAAATCAAGAAGAACTTTGCTTCGAGTCATCATCACAAGTTATGACAGTTGAAAGGTTTTTGTTTTTATTTTTTTTTTTTGGTCCAATCCATTAATTCTATCAAGTTTGCATGTCTCAAATTTTAGGTTGTTCATATATGAGATATGAAATTAATCTTCTTTTTTCACCCACTATTGTCTCACACAGTTAGATACAAGTAGAAATGATGACAATAACATGGATTGGGTTGAAGGCCATCACCATCATAACCTCTATAATCGCAGACGATATATTTTTTTGAACAACAATTGTAGACGATATACACTAGCTAGGAAAAGGAACATCTTAATAAATAAACAAATAAAAAAAGGCCATATAATTGGCGAATTCTTTGAGTTGATAATCTTAAACATTAAATTGGTTTGTTGTAGCAAAGGATTCGGATGAAAGGGAGATGTATTGATAAGTGTCAAAGAAAGTCTTGAAATCTCAAATCCACCAAAAAATCAAGCTAATAGGTTAAGAAATCAAAAAATATTAGAAGTCATGTTAGATTATTGTAGTTTATCAATGTGAGACTTTATACTTTTTAATACGTCATCTTGACATGTGTTAAGTTCGATTACTAAGTGATACAAATAAATTTAATTAAAACAGACTAACATATATTATATGTAAAAGTCAAACCACTTTTGCAAATGCAACCAAGAACATAAACCAAATTTTGATATAATGTTGTATAAAACTAACCTCAAGCCCACCGACAAGCGGAAATCTCCTATGTATATTATAACCCCTCAATCGTCATACCATCAGCCCGTGCATGAAATAAAATACAGACACCCTAATACGATAAAATAATTATTCAATACTTTGTTTTTGGCGTACCCTATGAAGCGTCCTAGCTAGAGAATGGGATGGAAGTTATCCGTTTTGGAATGATTATAAAGGACCATTAACAAAAGAATAAGAAATGATTCCGTGGAGGTATCCGTGAGTCTTATTCAATGTCGTTTCTCCATCACATCTTAATCTTCAACAAAGACTGAAGTAACGATCGTGGCTTGCAAGTGGAGTATTATTGCATGCTTCAATCTTTATTTGGTGATTAAGATTGAAAGATTCCAAAAGAGTCCAACGTCTGGGATAATATTTTTTGTAACCCAAATTCCCTTTTTATTTTTGTTTTTCTCAACGAATATTTTTTTGTACTCTTTATTTCGTTACTCAGCTTTCTGCAGTCGCATCCTGATTATTGACTAATAATAAAGACAACAATTATTTTCGATATAAAATCTACATAGATCAGTATCCCGATTCCATTTGTATTTCTTGATTAAGATTTGACGCCAGAAAGATGGCCTCTCTTTAATTTTATTTCTATTTTTTTTTAATGGTTGAATATTGAGAGAGTGAATGGTATGTAACAGTTCTTTTAAGAAGTATTATACATATAGTTATGGTTCAATATTGAGAAAGTGAATAGTATCTAACAATTCTTTTAAAAAATATTGTACATGTAGTCAATGAGAGTGGATTCAATTTAAATGATTACAACATAAAAATGTCAAATCAAAATATAAGTTTAGGTTTATTAATAGCACTGAAATTTGAGCATACTAATAAGCACGTTTGACACTTACCATTAAATCTCAATGGTGTTGTATTTAATTTCTTCAACTGCAAGTTGTTGACACTTTCTTCCCTTTAAAAAAAAAGTCTAGTTGGTAGTTAAAAATAATTATCGTCTGTTCGTAGTTTGTAATTGTTATAATTATAATTATAAGAACGGCTGTTGAGAAAAAGGGGAGAAGAAGGAAAATATAAAAAACGAATGGAGGATTACTGGAATACGCGTCTTTTGTTGTGCTTCCAAAATCGTCAGTTTCATATTTATTGCTGTTGAATACACGTATCATGACGTAAAAAAAATAAAAAAAACTAGTGTTCCGTGTAACTTTTCTTCATCATAATGTAAGCTCATTAATCACACGAGAAGTCAATGGGCTGGCCAAGGAAAAGTTAGCTTAGCTAATAAAACTTTCATTTTTTATTTAAAAAGTTTAAGTCTTACTAATAATTTTTTTAGTAGATGATATATAAATATAATATAAATTTTTTTATAAAACTTGTAGTTTTTTCTAATTAGGGCAACTTTCCTCACCTAAACTTTTGTTAAAAATAAAAAAAAAAAAGTCAATGGTCTAATTTAATACTATAAGTTAATGATAAAGCATATCTTTTTTGAGAACGATGATAATAATAAGAATCATAAAGCACATATCACGTGTTTAGGGTAATGTCCATTCCAACAAGAATCATAGAATGGAATTTAAAGCTCACCTACTTTATAATTAAGGAGCGCACTGACAAAAGCAAGAAGATACATGCGCAAAAAAATTCCATTCAAAACAAGAAAAAAAAAGGGCAATTTTTACAATTTTTAAACAAATGGTTTTTGTAATAAGTTTTCTTGTACCAACCAAAGTGTCATTTTGTGTACTTTAAACCATTGCTTAGCACTTAAAAAACAACGATTGCTTAAGGATTACACAAATTTTTTGATTAATTAGGATAGCAAATCCCAATTAGTCAATGTTATGGGGTTAGGTTCACGTCACTCGCACATCCACTCAAAGCCCACCAAAGAACTTATGACTGTGAATTAAAGATAATGGATATTTTTCGCACAAAAGAAAAGGAGAGATAATATTTCCACTTTCGAATTTTAAGTAATAATCATTTTTCTTGTAATACCTAACGATCAATTTTCATTAATCCGCTCAACGACCACATAAACTACTTGTTATGTTCTCTAATCTGTAATAACATCAAAGAACCTTTATATCTAATCCTTTTTAAAATGAAAGCGTAAGATTGAACATTTTGCTAAAAAGACAAAACACGTACCTGCAATGGCTTGCACGCGCACACATATATGGAATTTGTTAATTTTACGTGTAAGACGGGAATTCATGTAGTCTACTATTACGACAGTTCATCATGTATTTTTAATTTTTAAATTTATGATTATAATAAATGATAAAATCACAAATGTACATATGTTATGATAGTATGATAACGTAAATATAATCTTTAGGTAGGTCAAATTAATTGCGTCTATATAACGAATTTCATATCTTCATATGCATATAAAGAGAGAGGGAGAGGGAAAAGAGCTAGATAGACGTAGACCATACCAATTTGTATATGTTCTTTAAAGTATTGAATCCTATTTGATCCGGTTCTCATGAATGCTTCCACCACTTTGCACTTTCTTGAAGTAAGAGCACAAGAAGCTTACATAAAGATGTTTATGGACCCACAAATTGTGTTGGCACGATCACCATTTCCTTTTGTTGATCAAAAAATTTTGCCGCCTATTGCTCCTCGCACGTTCATGCCATGAACATTTTCTTGCCATTCGGTACACCTCAATTAGCTATAGGTCAAGTCACTGGTCATCCATTGGTCCCCCTTCTCACTGTTCTTGAACATGAAAGGTAATGGGACCGTAACCCACTTTTTTTTTAGCTACATGCGCTTATCAATTCAATACGTGCACTCAACTTCCTTTTAGGCTATTTCATGGTACTAAGGTTATTTGGCCAATTGGGCCAATCGTGTACTTGTCGCAACCTTATTTATAGTGGAAAAAATTATACAGCCGTACAAGATAGACAAGATGAGGACACGGTATGAGAGAATGAGGCTCTATGAATCTTGAGATCCACACAGTTTTTAAAAGAATTATGTGATGTTTATATTTTTATATAGAAAGTGCAAATAATTAATATAAAATATTCATGTAATTATAAAAAAATTGACCACATTGCTACCCTTTCTTTTCTTTTTTTTTTGACATACTTTGCGACCCTTTCATAGTACAAAAATTAGTACAAAAATTAAAAATTTAAGGAGTTTAACTTTTCACTTTCCTTTCAATTTCGTTGAAAAATGCCAAAAGAAAATTAAAACAAATAATTAAAATTTGTGGCAAATAAATTTTTTTGTTGGCATTTGACATTCTTTGTCCCTTTTGGGAGATTAGATTTTTTTATTTTTTAATTTGGTTGATATTTCTCTTTTGTTTGTGATTCTAGGGCAAATAAAGATATTTTGTAGACCACATTTTAAATATCATCATCTATTGTCAGGATCAAGGATCAGGAATTCAGGATCTATTGCTTGAATCAAGTGTTTCTCACCACACCAAAAACTTAAATTATTGGTAATAGTGTAACTTTGTTTCCTTTAATTTTCTTAGAGCCACATAAACTGTACATTAATCACATCAAATCTAAAAGAAACTTATTTAGCCAATACTCTTCTCAATCTCATGAACTTGCTCTCACCAGAATACTCTCCTCTCCTAGTCTACAATAGCACTAAACTATATATTACGGGTAATTGTCTTCGCTAATCAAGCATTAGAAGACAAAACATCGTCTAATCAAGTGAATTGGGGGGCATTCTACTGGAGTGATTCAAATTGATTGCCTCAGTCTGTTTGAAGATAGAAAATTGTGGAGAAAAGCTGGGAGGGAGGCATAAAATTTCCAACAAAGCAGTTCAGCTTTTTGACTTTTTGGAACGTTGGCTGGCATTGGGGCGACAATTTACAAGGACTGGGCAAAAAGAGTCTTAATATATTTCAAACAAAAGTTCAACTAAGGAACCCAATAAGAATCTTGTTCAATATACCAAACCACAGCCAGATAGTCAACGAATTTTCCTATAATGAAGACCCAAAAATATAAGTAAACTGTTGAGTATTAACAAGTGCTAATTGATTGAATAATGTTACTTTTGTTAAGATATAAATGGATGAAAATTCCATTAATTCTTTCACTTAATATATCATAATTATGAACTTTGTATTTGGGCGTAACGCATTTAACGTTTGTGGATATGCATTTAAGTTAGATTTTAGTTTCCTCGTGACTGTACTTGAGAAGCATCAGTATTATTAAGGAGATCATGCCATACCACATATTACATTGTGCATGCAGTATCTGTGGTAAGAATTTAAATGCACAAGTCATATATTAGCCGCCTTCGGATTTGGGTGCTTGTTGTTCTTACTCACATTTCTTGTGAATATGATAGATTTATAATTTTATACAACATAAATTTATTTGACCATTTTTTTTATTTTAATTGGACTCTATTATAATTTTTTTTACTATATTTGAAGTTAAATTAATTTGACTTACTTAAGACGTAAGTCAAATTAAAAATTCTTATTTGAGGATGTTTAATATAAAAGACTCGAGCATTTTTAGGGAATTGAAAAGCTAAATTCTCTCACTTATCATAGTACAAGGTTGGTGACACATTTACATCTGAATTATCTTCACTCAAGAAAGTTTACCGTCAATTTTAATTCATAATCATGTGTTGCATATTCCCCTGCATAGTGTTAAAAATTGTAACCAACCTAAGTAGAAGTTTGACAGTAAATTTGCCTGCAGCCACCCATTTGCTAGGATTCAAGTACATGTATGGTATTTGTCGCTTTCTTTGCAGGAAAAAGTAGATATAGATTTAGGCTTGGTATCGTTTTTTGACGTAGAAGAGACTGTCTATCATGCTCTTTTTTAGGTGAAAAAAGTGTCGGTTAACTAGTTAGTGCGAGAAATACACTATTCATCCCGTTCTTTATGTCTTCTTAAATATATAGTTATAATATTTCTTGATAAAATTATTTAGGACTACCCCTAATTTCTCTCTATTTTTTATTTTAAAAAAAGAGTGTTGACTATTATAGTATTCCTCGTTGTGAATATGATGTAACTTGCATTTTACCATAAATAATTAACAGAAAGAGAAATTAATGTTTCTGAACCAAACACTTACAACTGGCTAACTGTCTCCCAACCAGCTTTGAAGTACTGTTTGCTATTGTGGCATTAAATTGTATGCAATTTTAACAACTGTCGTGTTTTACATTGAGGAGATGGGAGAAAGGCTTTTCCTTTTCCCTTCACAGTTCACTCAGTTACAGAGCAGCCAGGAGGCAAATGGATCAGAAATTGTCTTCTTGGAATACAAAGAGATGGCTCAACAGAGATTCATTTCAAATCCTTTGAGACTTGACCAATAAGTTTGACTAGTGTTTCAAATGTTTATGATCTTGTCGGCCTGTCTTATAAATTTTGACCATTAAAAGGACAACAAAAAATATCCCATGAAGAGAAAAGATAAGCTGTCTGATTTTTTTTTGTTTAAATAGTGTCTCAATTGCAACGAATTATTAATTTTAAGTAAGAATATTTATATTTTAAATAATAAAATTTTATCACTTATTTTTTTATTACTTAAAATATGTATATTGTTATTAAAAATTATAAATTTGTCACTTTTAAATTAAAAAATGGGGGTAAAAAATCGAGCACTAAATCCAAGCTCATCCCATGTATTCGTCTGTGGTCAGCATTCACCAACTAGTACAACATTCACCCTCAAGAAAAAATAAAATACAGACTTTAGATGACTGAATTAAAAAAAAAAAATTTAAATTTTGATAAATTAATTATGTAATTATTTTAATATTATTTAAAATACAATTATGCATATCAGAATATTTAAATCCCTAAGTAATAGAGAAAACTGGTATCGTAAAAAAAATAGAGAGAACTGGAGTTTTATTACATTTTAGAATATGTCACATTAATCTTTTAAACAATTCTCTCTTCCACAGTATGAAGTTTTGCATTTATGAGACATGAATGCCCTCCAAGCACTTAGTTGTAATTAAGATTTACTGCTTCTAAGAACTTTGCTAATGAAATTTGTTATAACTTTAAAATTTAAAGCAAACAATTCCCATTATTTCAGTTAGGATCTGGCCTATGGTACAGTCACCGAAAACCAGCTTAGCTCATATAAACTAGGTTCCACACCACCTTACCATTTATGGTGCAACAATTACTACTAACCCATAGCTAGCTTTCCCTCCAAAACTTCTCAAATTAAATTCCCAATTTCCCATCATGAAAAGAAAATTATTCACTACTCTACCATTATGAGAAATTGTACTGCACCACCAAAATAAAGAATCCATGGAGGCACATAATTGGCATTAATTAAACTGATACTTGCACCCTAGAGAAATGGCAACACAACAAATGGCATGCATGTTAACATGGTTTTGTGCCCAACATGTTCAAATCTAATCCAAAACTTGCATTTGCAAAAACTATGCCCAAAATTTCAGTTAGTGGATAAGCCAACAGGAACACATTAAATAAATTGCAACTCCGTTGAGAAACCTCATAAATGCCTCCAAAAGTAATTATTCTATGCTATTGAATAGATAAATTAGCACCTATCGACTCTTTGACATTCACTTATTATTTAATAGGTTTGATTATGTTGTTGTATTTTAAATAGTACCAAAACGACCACACATATCATTTGATTGCATCTAATAACTTATCTGCGTTTTTCTTTTATTCGATTTCAATAATCCTTACATGCATATCACTCTTATTTTATTTTAATCCTTTCTAAAAAAATATCACGAAATATTTATTTTATTTAAATTCAAAGGAAGAAAATAAATAAAAATATCAATTTTATTTAAAATCTAAACATTTTTATAAATTGACTTATTATTAACTATGTCACGACAAATTGGTGAGACGAGTTTGCTGAATATTTTCTAGAAAATTTTTGATCACCCCATTTACTAGACCTATAATGAAGGAGGTTTATTTTTTAATCTTTAAAAAAAATTATTTTTTAATCTTTAAAAAAAAACAAATGGCACCTAACTCAACTTCAATCTAGCGTTTGATCACTGGCGAGCTCAACGATTTCTTCCATATTTAACATATTTCTTTTTGATGTATCCATATTTAACATATTAGTTACAAAAAAAACTTGAATTTTATCTGTCACCGAACTATTTTTCCCGTATATAGGAAAATGGATACGGGTACAGGAGCTGGCATTCTAGTCAAATACGTAAAAACACGTAAGAACCCAGCAGAAATATTGAGGATGTTTTGAAAAAAAAAAAAAACAGAAATATTAAGGATGTGGTAAAAAAATATTCCGAGGGTCAAAATGGTAAATTAGCCAAATGGACCTTTTTTGTAGGAATTTCCGACAAAAAAAAAAAAAAAGAAAAAAGTGTGGTGGGGCAAAAGAAAGTTAAGGTCAGCGTAGAACCTTTGAACATGGAAAATAATTTTACAAGAAAATGATAAAAAGCACCGAAAGTACTCTTTTTGTTTTTTATTTTTTTTCTTATTTTTTTAGCGTTCATAATCCAATAGTTAAAAAAGAGGAAATGAGGACATAAATAAAAATTTTAATTTCCAGTTCGTGTGATTGAGATACACTAACTTTTTAATTAAGTCGAATTTAAGTCGAATTGTCCAGTGCTCTTTCTCTTATAATACCAATCTCTCAACTTTCTTTTAACAAAAAAAAAATATATATATATATTTATATGTTAGTTGTGATAATTATAAATTTAAACTGAGTTTTATATTATTAAGATCTTAATATTAACCTTTTCTCATAAGACAATAACATGACTAAATAAAATTATATTGTAAATCATCACAAATTCAGAATCAAATTCAGAACGAAGCCTGCACTTGAATCTCTCAATGTCTTCCCGTCTTTTCTGTTACAAAAAATCTTTGGTTAAGATACAAGATTTTTGGGCGTTTTGGCACAATGTGCCGCCACTTTCCGTCGTCGCTGTTAATTACTTTCCCCGACGCCTGATTTACACGGTTTTGGATTATGCCGTCATCTAACGTCGTTATAACCGAACATGGAATCTTCCCGTTGCAATTTCTGGTTTGAAATTAATAATAAATTTTGAATGTTTTACTGAATTTGTAGCGCCATACAAATAATAATATACCAAGTTTATGTCACATACAAAGACATAAAAGATAATCTAACTGCTAAACTATCTGTTTCAAGTAAATAAATAATTAATTAATGTACAAAAAGAGAAATATATTCTTATAAAAATAACAATAAATATCATAAAAAATTTTTACTAAATTTAACGAATAGTAAGTAAAGTTTTAAAATTTAAAATAACACTAATTCTACCTATTGTTTAGTTTTAAAAAAGTAAACTATCAATAAATTCATTACTATATTTATAATAATATCAATTTTTAAAAAATCAGAAACTAAATTTTACACTATGTACCACAACTTATCCCACTAAACGGTGGACAAAAGGAGAGGAAATAAGTCGTTAAATATGACGCCGTTAAAACTGAAAAAACCGCTCTATATGTACAAAACCCACAGTCACAAGGAGACAGCTCAAAAAAAAAAAACAAAACAAAACAGTTTTAAAGCCCTTCTGGCGCTATGAAAAAGCAAAATCACAGAAACCATTTTTCTCTTCTTATATTAATCTAATATATAAGTCTTTTATTATTTTTAGTATAGAGATAGTTAGAGAGAGAAACAAACATTTGCAGAGATAGAGAGAGAAAGATAGGGAGAGAAGCTGAAGATCTTGTCAGATTGAGACAAGAATTGTAAGAAAATTTCTCTTCACATTATTGATGTTCTTGGGGTCATGTTGTTTTGTTTGTGTTTGCTGATGTTTTACATGTGTTTTTTTTGTTTTTTGTTTTTTTTTTTGTGGGGGTTTTGTTGTAGAGAAAGAAAAGCAATGTGGCTCGATCTATAAGGTTATTTCCTTCTTTCTTTGATCTTTTTGTTTCATTGTTTTTTCTGTTTAAGGTTTCCCAGCTTCCCCTTTTGAGGTTTGAGCTGTTTGGTTTATTTGTTCTCTTTTTTTTTTTTTTCCCTCCTCTTTTTTGGCCCTTCTTTGTCAATATTGGGTTTATGTTGGTTTTGTTTCTTTTTTTTTTTTTTTTTTCCTTAAGATTTTGAGGGGCTTTTGATGCTTCCTTGAAGAAAGGAAGGATCTTGGCTGTTTCCATCTCCCTATTTCTTGCTGGGGTGTTCAAGTTACGGCTTTGCTGATGTAAAGTTGGTTCTTTTTGCGTTTTCTTGGCTTTCTTTTTGTCCTTCTTCTTATTGTTTTCTCTCTTTTTTTTTTTCCAAAATTTTTAATATTATTTTGTGGACTGCCTCTTCCTTTTGTTGTGGTATGGCTATTTGAGTGGCCGTTGTGGATATTGATGAATTTTTTGGGGTTTTTCTTGATAATTTGGCGTGATTAATGAATTTATTGTATTTCCATTTTAAGTGCCAAGTGTTAATTGAACTCCCCCATCAGTTTATCTCTTTCTTAGGGCCTTTCCTCATTCAATTTGATTTTAAGTTAACATGTGAGATTGCGCTTTTTGGCTTGTTAAATTTGTGATATTTCTTGGCCTTCAATCTGGGGTTGTTTTCTTTCTCTCTTTTTCTTTTCTTTTTTTTTTTTCTTTTTCTAGTTTCTTTTGATGTGTAGTCTTTCCCTTTTGTAATTTTGATTGCCTTCATTGTGTAGGGAGTTAACTCTTAGTTTCAACTGTTCTTGCTTTGATCTAGACGCGTTGTTTTCAGTATTTGCTGATTTTTTTTTTTTTTGTTCATGTATTCAACTTCTTTATGGAATTTTCTTGTAAAAAAAAAGCACAAAAAGGTATTGGAAAAAAGTGTATTACGTTTATCAATATAGTTGCTGAAGAACTTGTAGGTCTTCTTTTTTGAACATTTCTTCCCTTTGCGTATTCTCGGCAGTGAAAGGGGAACCGGAAAGGGAGATTATACCATTTCTAGATACCTCACTTCTCAATGGGATTGTTAGATAGGTGTTCTATGGGGTTTTCCCCCCCTTTTTTTTTTCCAGGGATGTTTATGGATTGCCTTAACCCTTTACCCCTGCAATCCATTTGTGTTTGTGTAATGTGGGCAGCATGTGTGTTTATATTATGGAATCTAACTTATTATCCCAATTCAACTACTCTCTACACAAGTTGCTAATTGTAAGGGACCCCTTTGATCCCATCTTGAATTTTCCGGTTTTGGTGCTGTCTCTTGCCATCTGCTTGATTATTTCTTAATGGATTTTTTTAGTTGTAGTTGTGAAAGGTTAGTAAATAGATTTATCTGGGCATATAGATAAAAGTGGTTAAGATGCCTTTTAATTCAACATCATTATTTTCTTGAAGCTCCTTTGTTGCCATCTACACCAGAATAATTGGAGTTTTCTGAAAAAACCTACTAGTGGAGGAAGACCTCCTAGGTGTCATGGAAAGCTGAAGTAACTTATTTTCCATTCAAAGCTGAAATTTATTTATATTGAAACACTATGAAGTTAAAATTATCAATTTTCGTGCAGTTTGATGGGACGGGAATTTTCCAGTGCACAAATGGAAAAGAATCTCTTTGGTGTTGTACTGAAGTCAAATCGTGTGTCACATGATGTTGCTCATGTTGCTCCCAAAATTTCTGGGGATACAATTGAAGCAAAGGAATATGAGAAGGAATGCGCTACTGAAGACTCTGTTGAAAACTCCAGTGAAAAACATGATGTATTAGGTGTCAAAAGCACAAATTTTGGAGATGATCTTCCTGAGCAAAAAAACCACAAAACTGGCACTCAAAAGTCAAGTGATGATAAACATTCAGGTTCTCCAATACTAAAATCTGGCGGTATTGGAGATGTTCATGCACAAACTGTTCCCCAGCCTTGTGGTCAGGCAAATGAAATGCGTGCAGCTGCGAATAAGTTGGCGACTGTGAACAATTTGCAGTCCCCTACTGCTGGGAAGGTTTCACTGGTAATAAAAATGATGCAGTACTCGGAAAAAAGCAAGATATTCCAGTTTCTTTCACTAATTTGCTTGTTTGCTTTGTGTTGGATTGGATTTAATCTAATACTTAACCTGATCTACATGTATATTCTGATTTTCCTGGTGTGCGACAGTGGTGACTGTTCAACAGAAACCATGCTACTAGACTTCCATTGGTCTTTGAAGTTTCTACTGCTTGAATTGCGGATGAAATTTTGGATGAACTGTGGATTTACCCTTAATTTAGTATTGCCACAATATTTCATTTAAATACACTGACTTTGGAAGTCATTCCTTTTGCTGCAGTCAAATTCATCTCTCAATGCAAGCAAGCCTTTGCAACCTGATAATAAGCATCTTGACGAAGATGACAGCTGGTCTATTGTTTCCTCGTATCCTCTTTTGAATTGGGCAAAAAAATTTGCATTCTAGCTATGTTTCTGCCAATGATGTGGTTAAAAAAAGGGCCTTCCCTTTGGAACTTGTTCTATTTTGGATATTGCTTTATAGACTGGCACTGTTATCCTTAGCAATGTGTAGTACTGCAGCATCCATTCGAACGCCTAAGTCTGTTACTATTGGAAAAGCTCCAACGTTTAGATCTGCTCAACGTGTGGAGAAACGGAGGGAGGTATATTCTCATTCAAATAATTACTTGAAGCATGTTCCTTAAACCTTTATTTGTTTTAATAAATTCTCTCTAATTGTATTACATACATCTCATAAGCTCCTTATATTGATTTCTGAAATCTAGTTCTACTCAAAGCTTGAGGAAAAACATCGAGCCTTGGAGGCAGAGCGAACCCAAGCTGAGGCAAGGAGCAAGGTAGACTAATTTAATATACTGCATTTTTTTATGTCAAGTATCTCTTTCACTTAATATGTCTCTGACATACAGTATATGCATGTTTTCATGTTTCTAGTATGCCAGCGTTTTGTGGGGGATGGGGTTGTGGTGATCAGTAGGAGGTTTTGTTGGTTTATGTGCTTGTTTTTAGTGATCATTCAAAGAACTCTTCTTCATTTTCCAGGAAGAGCAAGATGCGGCCATCAAGCAGCTTAGGAAGAGCATGGCTTATAAAGCCAATCCAGTACCTAATTTTTATTATGAACCACCTCCACCAAAGGCTGAATTGAAGAAGGTATGCCATCAGACATATTGTCCTCTAATTCTATTTGCAGCTCTTGCATGACTTTCTTACATTGATTCTACTTTACTCGTTGCCAGCTTCCGTTGACTCGACCAAAATCGCCAAATTTAAACCGAAGAAAGAGCTGCAGTGATGCAATTCAGTCATCTCAAAAGGAAGTGGGGAAGCATTGTGCCCGGCATCGCCACAGTATTGATAACCACAAAGAACATTGTACTACGCCCAACTCTGCCAAAAGTAAGGTTCCAATCAGCCCAAAAGCCACTAATGGCACCCGCAAGATCAAAGATCGATCTAAACAGGAACACATTGCAGTTAAAACAGTTCCTGACAAGATAACTGAGCAGGCAAATGCAGACATCTCCGTTAAGTCATAAACTGCTGTTCTTTTACTAACTCTTAAATGGGAAAAATCTCAAGTTTCCTTTGTTGTGATATTGGATGTTTCTGAGAGGAATAGCCTGCTTCTTTTCGGCTGGGATGACTTCTTCATGTGGTTCGTGTCAACGTGAACTGTATATGTTTTGTAACGTATACCAGTACATATCATATCATATTATATAGAAAGACTTTCCGATTCTCATACAGACCAGATCTCTTGCTTTCATCTTATGTCTTATCCACCTCAGTAACGTATTTTTGCTTGCATTCTTGCATTCTTCAGAAACTTTTGTGTACTATTAGGTGCATGTTCCTTTGTCATTTATGTTCTAACCCATTGCATGAAGATACATGATTACTTAGCACTTACCATACTGACACTTGAAAGAAAAAAGTTTGGATATGGCATGTTTAGTGTCTCTTGGGCTAAACCACCCTTGATTTTTGTTCACAAGTCTGCCAGTCCTGAACTTCACCTCTCATTTTTAGCTTCTGATGAATGGACAATTTGTAACTGGAATTGATCAAGTTGAAGTTTAGCACACACTGTGTGGCCCTCAGCAGAGGCCTGCTAGGCTGCTACTCCAGTGTATAGACTTGGCTATCCAAGCAAGTGGCAATCATGCAGCCACTAAATTACATCAACTCTTCTGGTATTGTTGTAATGACTATACGTTATTAAAAGGGATTAAGAGAGAAAAATGTATGCTGATAATTTCGCATGTTAAACTCGGTAGTTCATTGTATTAGTATGATTATTAGATGTATATTTGTGACAGAATTAAAAAATATATAAATAAACGTAATAATAATTTAATATTTGAATATCATCTATAAGATTGAAATGCCTCTAATCACTAATGGTTAGCCTAAGTAAATTTGGGATTGTTCTAACATACAATCTATATATCAAGTAGGGAGTCATCTCTTGTCATGTGCCAACCATCTCGAAAATTTTTTTATGGTTAAAAAATATTGAAACACATTTAAATCTGATGTAGTTTTTCCGACTTTCTAATACTTACCAATGTAACTAAGCACGTGGCTGATATCAGGATTCTTTTTTTCAAGAAAATCAAAAAGCAAATTCACCAGAGAAGATTACGCGGCCACATGTACTAAATTAAGTTAGAAGCAAATTCCTCAATAACTACCAAGAACCACCAAACAGTTGGTATAATTACGCAGGATAAGTTAAACATAAATTTAATTTTATTGTACACTTTAGTGAAATTCGAATCCACCCATTTATCTTGGTATTGCTCTAATTTGGTATTTGCTTAGAATGCACAAGTACTTCTAAAATAATGAGTGTCTACATCGAACACACGTGTCAAATATGACATTCGTGCAATACTCTTCGGACACGTGTCGATTTGGATAAATGTTGGACACTCTAAAACGTATCTAACACCTCTAATACACAAGTCAGACAATTTTATATGTATTTGACATTTTAATTAATATATTACACATATATTTTATTTACTTAAATATTTTATTTCATATATACATATATACATGTAATATATTTTTTAAATTGTAACTAAATACTAAATTACATCATAAAATATCATAATAATTATTATTATAATTTATATATAAATTTTTTTTAAATTTATTAAAAATATTTAAACTACATATATACATATATAATATTTAATATATTTAATAGTTATATTTATGTGTATTTTAATTTTTTTGAAATTTTTATGTTCCTGTACCTATATCGATCGTGGCTATATTCCGTGTCCGTTTTCGTACATTCTAGCTATCCGCGAGCGTTTATTCACCGGGCCACAGCATCCGGTGGTCGGATTGGTGGTCTGTTATCTCCACTTCTTTCTTCCTCCAAACAAACAATGAACACTTTCCTTCAGTCTAACCCCTCCATTACCTTTCTCTCTGGTCTCCCTCTCCAACCTCTTAGACTCCCTCAAAAGTCCTCAACTTTACCAATCTCCTTCAACGGTTCACCACCCAAAACCCTGACAATTTTTTGCACTTCCAAACCCAACAGCAAGAGGCCCTCCAAGGATAGCCCCAGACCCACATCTACGAACCGCAAGAAATCATCTTATGGCACCTCAAGGAGGTCAATTCTCAAGAAAACGTTCAACCAGGAACAGGTTGTCTTCAATGGCCAAGTCCAGGATACACCCCACGTGGGGATAATAGGAGGGGGCATGGCAGGCCTGGCTTGTGCTTTGAGCTTGGAGAAGAGAGGGCTCAAGTCTACCGTTTTCGACACGGTTGGTCAGTTTTCTCCTTCTCGAATTGAAAGGTTTTTTTTTTTCCTTTTTGTTGGCGGAAAAAAGTATACTCAGTTCAGAAGAAAAGTTGTTCAGAAGAAAAGTTGTCGAAAGAATTTTCATAATTTAACGAGTTGACAATTTTCTGCAACTATGAATCATATTGTGTAGTGAAAAAAATAGTGATTTTTTTCTTTTCTTTTGTCATTGTACTTGTAACAATGTAATTGCACAAAGAATTTACGTAATTGTATTATGGAAATTTTGTCCGGAAAATTCCTCCGGACGTTTAATGGAGCCTTTTGTGGACCATGCTTGTGAGTTGTAGCTGAGAATGTGTTAAAGTTTGTATGTATGATAGTTTGATCTTAGTGGTGCTTCTAATTGTTTAGGGAAATCATGGCTTGGGGGGAAGAATGGCAACTAGAGTAATTGATCCTCAGCCACTGATATTTGATCATGCGGCTCAATTCTTTACTGTGAGTGATCCTCGCTTTGCTGAGTTGGTGGATTATTGGTTGGAGAAAGGCCTAATTCAACAATGGCTTGGTACAATAGGAGAGCTTGAAGTGGGTGGTCAATTTGTACCTTTTCCTTCTTCGCCTCCAAGATACATTGGTGTTAATGGGATGCGCTCTCTTGCTGACTCTATATTAGCTCAGGTTATTGTCCTTACCGGTTTGTCTAGTTTATTCTATGGGCCAAATTAAGATCAAAACCAACCACGGTCAGCCAAAATTTGACCTGATTATACAAAAGTTTGATTCAATTTCGGTCACAAAAGTTCCCAGATAATGAAAGCCTTCATTTTGATTTGAGAAACCAGTAATTACTAACATCTGAATTGTAACCTTTTGTGACATCCTAAGAAAACCATGCAAAATAACTTTTGCTCGAGTGTGTGACATTAAAGATGTTGCTAGGCTTGTGTTATGTAACTCCTCTCTAATTATTCGATGTCATTGGTATACTTACTATAATGGTTATGATTGCTAATGACTTTTAGGCGGAAATATATGAATTATCAGACAACTTTTGGAGAGGTTAAATTATTATGATTGCTGCTAATTTATGAGGCAACTTCCTAAATTAAAGTTTATGAAGCACTACTGTTCTTATATTTCAGACTCTTGTGGTGTATGGTTATCTATTTTTAGCCTTGCTGTAGGTGATGGTCATCTATTTTTAGCCTTTGGCTATCAATTTTGTCATGTAGGTGATAATTGAACTTGCTGCAGACTCACATGGTTAATGTGGTGAGGCCTTGCTGGATAAGTAAAGTTGAACCGTTCAATGGGATGTGGCACCTGAGTGAGAATGGAAAACCTCATGGGCAGTTCGATGCCATTGTTATTGCACACAATGGTAGGTTGGTGCCTCTATTACTTCTTTTTCTCTCTAGTTTGTAATTATGTAAGTATGTTCAGGATAGCACAGTTGGTTCAGTGACTATTTTACTTTTTTTCAAGGGAGATGCCCCATGGTTGTTGTACAATCACCATAATTTTCGGTTCAGGGGTTTTGTGTCCATGATGTCACATGGTTTTGCTGAAGCATCAGACATTTTTTTTTATCTTTTATATATTGAGATAGGTTTACCTAGAACTTTTATGTACGCTAAAGGACGTAGCCGGAACAGATCACAATGTGTTCTATGCAATTTGTCATATGCTTCTTGTCAAAAAAGTTCTGCTGCGGAGTGACTACTTGAATGGCATTGTAAATTCTAGCACGCAGAAATTGTATTGTGTCCTTTTGTTTTCTGTTGTCTATATCAACTCCTAACAATTTGGAATTTGGTGCAATTTCCTCTGCTTGTAGTATTTTTGTAAAATGTAAAAACATGAATTTTTTTTTTTTATTTAATGGAGACTTCTTGGTGACATTCTTTTGACAATACTGTTATCTTCTAACTGAAACTGTCATTCTTAAGCCATGTCTCTGGTTTACCTATATAATTTCATCTGTGCTTGACAGGAAAATGTGCAAATCGCTTGCTTGCTTCTTCTGGCTTGCCTCTAATAGTGAGGCAAATGAAGGTATGCCTATATCTTTTATTTCTGTGCTGTCATGGTCTCATGCTTCGGGCTGAACCTTTTGAACCATTTGACACTGCTCTTTTTTCAGAGGCTGGAACTCAGCTCTATATGGGCCCTCCTCGCTGCATTTGAGGATCCACTTCCTATCCCAACTGGTGCACCTGCCTTTGAAGGAGCTTTTGTGAAAGGAATTGATTCTGTCTCTTGGATGGGAAACAACTCTCTGAAGCTTTCAAGTTCTAATAGTAATGGTCCTCACTGTTGGACAATTTTCAGCAGTGCAGCTTATGGGAAGAGCAACAAAGTTCCACAGGTTAGTCATCAGCGAGGAGCAGTTATGGCTCTTTTTCTTCCTTGTGAGACCAAATTGCATGTTGAAACACAATTAAAAGAGTTAAACCATTGTCACTTTGTCCATTCCAGTAATCCACCATATGAACCAGAATTTTGATATCTAATGTTTGGGTTCAGCAGTCTAGGTTAAATAAGGTGGCCAGATGACCACAAGACTCATTTCACAAGTCGCAGCAAGCATTGACTTCAATTTATGTGGATTTTTAATAGTCTTTATTAGTAATCAGTATTTCGTTTTCCTTTTGCCAATTCAAGCAGTGCTCCTATTAGCAAAATTAAAGTTATAAATGTTTTTTTTTTCCTTGATTGCCATTACGTACTTTTCTTGTGGGATTAGGAAAATATCCCCACAGCAACAGCAGAGAAAGTGAAGGCAGGCATGCTTGAGGGTGTTGAATCTGCACTAGGACTAAGAAAAGGCTCACTGCAAAAGCCCTTATACAGTCGAGTGCAACTTTGGTAATATTGAATTCATAGCGTTACTACTAGCATTGCTAAATTGTTTTATATTTGCTCAAAGGAAAAGTTAAAAGTTCAAAATTCAAGGGAAATTTTCTCAACCACATTCATTCAGCTCAATTGTTTTCTTTCTGGTCATGCAGGGGTGCAGCTCTTCCAACTAACACTCCAAGTATCCCTTGCATCTTTGATCCTCTAGGACGGGCCGGTATTTGTGGTGACTGGCTTTTAGGATCAAATGTAGAATCAGCAGCTATTAGCGGCATGGCTCTGGCCAATCATGTAAGTGCTACGATGACTCACATAGGATATTTTCTCACTTATTGCTCATTCTTTATGCCAAAATGGTTTTTTAAAATTTTGATAGCACAAATCTTTGTTTTGCTACAGATGAAACAGAATGTATCCACGAGCATCTATGTGCTGCGTATATGATTTTTGGCAATCAATTCTAAGTTAGGTTTCGCAGAATTTTGGCATTGATAAATGATCACTTTGTGGAATTCATGATGCAGATTGCAGACTATGTACGAAGTGGCGGAGCTCGTCCTGAGGAATTTGCTGTTGGTTTGCGCAATGAGTTTCAACGACTTGAAAGTCATGATATTGGACAGTTTTCTGGGTTGGAGTCTATGGCACAAACTAACAAGGTTCAGGCATACCAATCATTATCAAGTACATGAAAGTTCAGGGGCCCCTTAACTCTAGTTAGGTTTTATTGAAGCTTGGCCAGAGACTCAAAACTATCATTTTTTTTTTTTTTTGCTTCCATCTAATTAATTTCTTAAATGTTAATTATAATTTTGTCACCATGTGGCATATTCCAAATGTTTTAAAGTCCCATTGTACAATTATGTAGTGTCATTGTCAATTGTGATAACTCATTTGGAGCCAAAATGCTGTTTCAAAGTCACATCTTGGTTCCACTATTTCGTGGAAAGAAATAGATATTGCATAATTTCAGCTATGGGCGCCAGTGGGTTCTTATCCTGAATGCTGTTTGGTTATTTCCCCAAGCATGGCAACAAGGTGAGATGGGAGGACCAGACTTCATGTTTGATCTTTTCTTGTGGGATTTTGTTGGCATCATTTCCTAGCTCAAGTAGAGGCCGTTTCCATTATGTCATCGTTTTGAAACATTTGGAGAATGAAGACAATTGTTGGTTGGCGAATTACAAGTGAGAAAAACTTGCCTTCTTGATATCACATTCATTCACAAGCTGCATCTCCTATCCTTGGCCTTTTTCAATTCAGTTGCACCAAAATCTCTCTTGCGCTTTGCCTTTGTTACTTCAAAATCCCCACTAGACACCAAAAGCCCATTGAGACCATTACCGCATTCCACGGATCAGTTTCTTTAAACTCCTATTCCCATGGATGTAGGCTTAGTAGGATCAAAGTGATACAAATCATAGGATGATTAAATTAAAAAAAAAATAAAAGAAAGATAAATTGTTAGATAACGTTAAATAGGTTGTATGTATATTTGTATCTTCTTAATCTACACTCACGTAGTCGTACTCTCCTCGACATTCTCTTTGAATCTTACCTTGTTTTTTATGATTATCAATTGAGCTATCTAAAGGGGATTAAGATGCTTCATTTAGCACTCATGGTTGTCAAAAGTGTTTTAAGTAGCCGTATTTATCAACGAACTGAATCTGGCCTTTTTGACTCATTTAGTTTAGTGGATAAACCCACTAAAGGAAAAAAGGTAAAACAGGTTGTACTTGGTAGTATAGTAAAACAGATTGTACTTGGTAGTATACAACAGATAATATGCGAAATTTCATGCAGAATAAGAAACATCTGCTTAAACTGAAACTTGTTATAAACAAGAATTGCAACTCTAATGTTTGATAACACAAAAGTTTTAAGCTTTTTGATCCCTATATAAGTGCAGCTCAAACCAGATTCACCCAAAAGCTCAATACTTTGATAAGCAAGTCTGCTCTGCTATATCTGTCTCTGGTTTGAACCACATAAATATATATTCAGCAGTAATTTACATATAAAGTCCATTCAATTTCAGTTGGATCTGAATATTTTAAATTTTGTTGAAATGAGATGGAATCAAGACATCCACTACCTGTCATGTGTTGGCAGATTGTGTTGCAAGGAACCTGGAATGAATATGATCGCCTTCATAAGTGATAATTAACATAGAAGGGTCTTCTGGGCATCTCTCAACATGCTTCCTTGCTGGGCAACCTCTCACACTGCTACATTTATAGTATCCCCTGCACCACAGATAGTAGCATAGCATGAATCCCAAAAAGACTTAATTGCTTGCAGTAAGGATTTATTCATAAAACAGAAGTGGCTACCTAAGAAAAACTATTTTCCCAAATATTTTATGAGCCTGTTTACCAGGAAATGGAGATACAAACATTAGTATTGAGTAACTGAAGAAGGGAAAAAAAAAGGGGAAAATTTATACACTCATATCATGAGACTTGTAGCTAACTATTGGAGTGCCCTATAGAAAAGCTTGATTCAGACATACCTAGGATGTGGAGAGCCCTTGATTGGTTTTTGCCCATATTTCCTCCATGAATATTCATCAGGAGGAATATCTGCCACCTTGTTACTAATAGCAGGCACCTTTATAGACCTTTTCACCCTCAATTTTCTGGAGCAAAAATAATCATGGTTACAATCAAAATTAGCCAAAAGCAGCAGAATTGAAATGTAAGGAAGGGATTTGATTCTGACCTCCTCTTTGAACAGTGATATTTACCACTAGCACTACATTTTGCATTTCCATCTTCTTCCCTTACAGAAAACCTTGTCCTTGTCTGTTGTGAGATCTTATCAGATGACTGAGGCACACCAATCAAATGGAATGAATCTCCACCAAAGTTGGTCACAGTTACATCCAAGCTCAGAGATGATCCAAATGACTTTGTCGATGACATGGTTGGTGAGCAACTGGAGCCATCAAACTTGAGGTTTATCGCGCTATTACTCCTCCAGTACAACACATCAGGTTGATATTTCATTTGCTGCTGGTGCTGCTGAATCTGCATCCTTTGGAGATGCTGCTTTTGTCCTTGAAGACATTGGTAGTGTTGTGATGGCCTTGCTTGGACAATTTGGAGAGAGGGCCTTGTCAGAGAGTTCATTTCAAGTACTGGTTTTTCCAGAAACATGTTGTGAGTAGTTTGAATACAAGGCCTAGACTTGGAATCCATTTCAGGTGGTGTGGTTTCCAGAGAATTGGCAGGCACGATTTGGAGGGGCTTTGGCGCCAAAATTGTTTTGCAATTAGGACTTTCTAAGAAGATGCTTTGAGGTAAAGATGATCTTAACTTCTTGAACTTTCTCACTCTTTTATGGCCTAATCCATTGTTTAAAAGAAACACCACTCTCTTAAACTTGAGCACAGCCTCTCCAGTCTCCACCATCAGGTTCCTATGCTCAACTTGGTCTTTGGCTTGGCTCAAGAGGCCAAGAAATCTATGGCAGCTCTCTGCCGCTGCCTTGTAAGCCTCTTCAACCTCCTCCATGACCAAACTCAAAAGAAGTAGGCCTCAAGTTGATGAGACCTTTAAACCCCAGTAAACAAGAACCCCAATCAGAGAGCTGTAATTATCATCACAAAACAAAATACTCAAAACCCATTTCCAAAAATTGCATATATCCAGTTGGGTATTGATTCACAAAGAGAATTCAAGCACTGTCAAAAAATTTCTTTGAAACGTAACTAAACTAATGATTAAATGCTCAGTGAAATGAAGACTAAAAAAATGAATCTAATATTTGTTTAATACTAATTCTGATTAGGAAAACTGGCAAGAACTCTCACAGAAGGATTTAAAAAAAAAAAAACAAAGAAATTGACAACAACAACAACAAGGTCAGACCTTGCAAGACTTGATCAATTATATCATATTAGATTATCCCATGGTGTGAACAACAAGACTAGAGCTTTATTTCTGGGGGTTGTTAAACTGACCCAAAAGAAAACAAACTATATCCTTTAGCTAACTTGAAGACTCATCAGAAAAAGGGAAAAAGGTAAAGAATCCAACAGAGACAGCGCCAGAGAGAGAAGACTCATTAGCAAGTTATGTTCTCAGAAGTGGCAGAGAGCAACAAAGAGACTGACATCTCTGTCAAAGATCCTGATGTTGGCTCCACCAAAGACCAACTTATTGCACTATATTAAATTTTAGACATAACTCAACTCCAACAGGTTCAATCATGATCATCTATTGCTTCTTTGATATTGCATAATAATAAAAAAATTAAAATAAAAAATGGAAGTAAAGATATTTGAGATTATTTACAATCATTTTTAATTATTCATTTACACCGTCATTTTTAATTGTTTATTCACTTTCCTGATCCACTTCAGTTACTTTTTTTAACAAATTTTTTTTTGTTCAGTTTTTAATCTTTCGGTTATAAAAAAATTATACAAAATAAAAAGATTTTATATCAATGTTTACAATATCACTTAAAATCTCTGTTATCTTATAAACAATGTTATTTATATAATATAAAATATCTTTTATGTAAAATAAGATTTTATTTTTCAAATGAATCTATTGATATTTGTATCCAAAAATAATTTCCCTTCATTTTAAGCCTCATTACAAGTATGAGTGTAACTTGCCGCATTTAAAAAAAAAAATATTAACAGTTATGATAAAAGTACGTATGGACTCAGCATATGTAACAATTCATGGTGTTTGTATAACTTTCCGGTTCATTTATCTTTTTTTTTTTTAAATCATCTTTGCTTAATTTCTTTAACAAGAAAATTTTTTTTTATTTATATGCTATTATACGGTCATATAATCTGCGATACGTAAAAGACACGTAATTAATTCAATAATTTATTTATTTATTTTAAATTTAATATATATTTTACAATTCAAAAATATAAATTTTTATATATTAATTTTATATCAATTATTATATACTTATGTAATTTTTTTTTTCTCAATTTACGTAAGTTTTTCTTTTTTTTTTTTTCTTTTTGTTTTTTTCGTCGATAGTTCTAAGGATTGTGAACTTCCATACGTTTGTTGGACTGCCCTAGGAGGGCCCAATATTCCACTCTGGTCAGTGCAAATCCGGAGGCAGCCGCTAATCATGGAGGGCACAGATTTTGCCACGTTGACACATCCTGACACTTAACGTTGATTAGGTTTCGTAACGTACAATGGAAATGTCAGGATACTAAGACACAGTTGACTCAAACAGAAGTTGTCTCTTCGCTTTTCCCAGTCCTATGATTCCCTGTCTGTTCCATGTGAAATCAATTTCGCTGGGGTCAGTTACATACGGGCACAAAAATAGACTTATGAGTTGATATATTATAATAAGCGATTTTGTTGTTACAATAAATTGTTTAATTTTTATAAAAAAATAAATTAAAAATATTTTTATATATTAATACAAAATTTAAGCTATTTGATGTAAAAATAAAACTACCTATTATGATACGTCGATTTTTATATTTATTTTTTTTTAACTTCTGTATCTTTTTTCTTTTGTAGTAACCAGATTCACTTGTCTCATTACTATTAAGTTGATTAGTGGGTTGACCTCTAGTGAATTCACTTATTCATATATAAAGATTCAAAATTTAGAAAAGACTTTTTTTTTTGTAAGGTTAAGAAAAGACATTTATTGAAAAGAAAAAATTGTGGTTTTGTATTATCAGTTTTATAATATATAATTGTACGTAATAAGTTCTCTAAATATATATCTAATCATCATAATAATATGATATAAATCATCGTTTAAAATATATCAAGTTAATAACATTATTGTCCAATCATGTTACATTAATTTGGAAATCTAAGAAAACCCTTGAACGATGTTTGCTCGCTAAATGACGATAAACACTTTAAAAGCACTCCCAAAAAATTCCATTAAAAAAATTGCAACAATCATTTTTAAATAGATATGTAATCTGAACTTGACTACTTAGCAAGACTGCTACCAAAATATTTTATGACAGATAAAATAGTCAATGATGAATTCCAACTCATTGAATATGACACATACATTGTCATCTAACAATTCTCATATACTTCTTTATTTGTAAATGGAAGATAGAGTTAGAATTGTTCTGGGTGAGTGACATCTGCACCAATAATTTAGTTTGGAGATCTTGCCTATCTTGTAATTGAAGATCAACTGATCTTCCACTACATTATTGAAAACAAAAATATTGAGTGAGCACATATTTTTTTGACATTGACATTAATAATATATACCTATACCCATAGTGATAATGTATTCTACAGATATAAAGATACGATAAACCACTCTTGAAGTAATGTTCTTGAATGGGGAATGCATCCCAAGACGGAATGGGATTTAGACTACTACAGGGCAATGATTGGGGAATGCAAACAACTGATAAATCGCCCTTGGCGCTGCAAGCTTCAACATACACTTCGTGAAGGAAATTATTGTGCCGACTTTATGACAAACAAAGGATGTGGAGGGAGCTCTTCGCTCACCATTTGGGAAACACCCCCGAAGGGATTATGGCCTCTACTGCAAGCTGACACGATTGGTGTATATCGCCATCGTGGTGGCTAGCTTTCATTATTTGCTTTGTACTTCTTAATTCTTTATCTAAGAATCAAAAAAAAAAAAAAAAGTAATGTTCTTGCAATAAATTTAAGGGTTGATATACAAATTTATTCGCAACTCCGCACATTTTGACAAATATAGCCTGTATCTTATAAAAATGACAAATTTAGTAATCTTGAAATGTTTTTTTAAACAATTTTTAGCCAACTGTTAACCTTGCTCGACGGAAAAACGTTTAGCTCAGAGCTATACCTCTTGGAGTCAAAAACAATCTAGGAAGCAAATTTTTAGCTAGATTTTTTACTAATAGTTTTTCCGTTGAGCGAGGTCAACAGCTAGCTAGAATTGTTTACAAAAAATATTCTAAGAATACCAAATTATCATTTTTGTAAGGTCACGCTAGATTTGTTAAAAGCGCGGAATTGTAGATGAATTAGTATATTAGCTATAAATTCAAAATGCTTAGCAAAGTGTATAACTTATGCTGTAGTTGGGTAATTAACTTCTAGACGTTTAGCAATCAACTTTAAAAGTGCCCATTACGCAACTACTGACTTTTGTGATTGTCATAGTTGTCAAAGCACAAAGCAAGCAACATCTAAATTCTCTTATAAACAATATTGACTGAATAATATTAATCATGATACAAAGAAATGTGTCCCAAGATGTCTTGCAAAAGTAAAATTATGATGAGCTAGCACTAATTGCATGATAATATAAATTAATTCTTGTTGAATTAGAAATTTGGACGGAAAGAATTACAAGTTTTGAGGTTTTTGCCTTATTGTAATGGTTGAAACAATGTGTTTCAAATATATTGGTGGGGTTCAATCTCTGCTCTGTGACCTCACCTTTTCCATCCCCCATTGTTACTATCAACTCTATAAAATTAAAAAAAAAAAAAAGAAAAAGAAAAAACGAATCACAAGTGGTGGTGGTGGTATTGGTGTACGACATCAATGGAAATATGAAACTCAAATTTTAAACTTTATTGGTGGCTCTATTACCATCGTTTTTGGCGTGGCCACAACACAAAAGGGAATGGCAACAACCACGCCATATATTTTTGGGACAACACAAGACTTTTATCAGTGGATTGTTATTAAAAATGTAATATGCTAATTATAATTTTTTTTTTATTTTTTGGTTATATTTTAAAATGTGGGCTACATCATTATTGAATCTACATTATAGTGTGATTCAAGCAGAGCATCTTGGCAAAATAGGCAAAATTGGTGGTTTTATGGTTGTAGATTTTTTTTTTTTTTTAGGTCTTAAGTTGATTTAAGTGAGGGAAGATTGTATAGGATAGGCCTGAGTTCGAACCCCCGGCTCTCAAACCTTGCCTGGGTGGCCGTTGGCGAACCCCAGAGATTGTTGTAGATTTTGTAGTATGAAGTTTATGGATTGGTGCAATGAATTTGGACCTACATGTTGTGTCATTGAGCTATTCAATGTTTCTGTTTTTATATTTTTTTTATTTTGTTACATTGCATTTGCTTGCGGGCAGGTTTTGCATTACTGGATGTTGAATGAAACTTATAAACATTGATCTAAAGAGAGCATCAAAATGAAGTTGAAGAATCTGAAAAAAAAAAAAAAATGATTCTAATTCTTCTATGCAGCAGATGCATATATAATCTTTAAGATTATATTGCAGGTACGAATAGCTATATTAGTGCTCCAGTCATGATGAACTTGACTCTACCAGGATATTTTTAAGCAACCTTTCTAATGATTTACACTACAAAAAAAGATGGAAGATACCAATTCTAGTTGCACAATGATTGCCCAGGATGTTAAATTCAACGCCCTTTCGGGTTGGCAATTTGAGAGAAGATATCATTAGAGTCATCAGATCCAACACTCATCTCACGATCGCTCCTGGGCGGCGGGTTTCTGTAGTGTGATGACGAGTTGCTGTTTCCTAGACTATCTTCTGGAGTTTCACTTCCTGAACTTGTTGACCAATGAATTGAGCCATCAGGATTTTTCTGAAGTTGAAGTGCCAATTCAAAGTTCCATAGCACGTCGCCCATGCTGGGGCGTTCGAGTCCCGATTCAGCCAAGGACTTCTGAGCTGTGTCCACGAATTTCTTGAGGCATTCGGGCTTGATCTGCTTGTTTATCTTAGGATCAATGATGTCTTCAATAATGCCTTTTTTGTGGCAGTGAAGAGCCCAATCAGCAAGACTAACCTGTTCCTTTGGAAGGCTAGGATTCAGGGCAGGCCTTGAGCACAGTGCCTCAAATAAGACAACCCCAAATGAATAGACATCAGACTTCTCAGTCAATTGTTGTCTTTTGAAGTATTCAAGATCCAAGTAGCCAAAACTACCTTTAACCACAATACTAACATGTTCCTTTTCCATATTAGGACCAGTTTTTGAGAGCCCGAAATCCGAACCCTTGGCTTCCCAATTCTCATCCAGCAGAATGTTTGTGGTTTTGACACCCCTGTGAATGATTGTGTACTTGGCCCCAGTGTGCAAGTAGTGGAGTCCTCCGGCAGCTCCAATGCAAATCACCAGCCATTGCTTCCATGACAGCTTAGTTTTCTTGCTATTGTAAAGATGCTCCCTCATAGTCCCAAGTGGCATATAGTCGTAAACCAGGCACATCTCATTGTCTTCTTCACAAAATCCAATCAGTGAGACCAGATTCTTGTGTCTCAACTAAGAAAGCATCTCAATCTCAGTCTGAAACTCATTAACTCCTTGTTCTGATTGGGGATTTGACCTTTTAATGGCTACCTTCACTGTTTGATCAATGAAGGAGATTGTCCTTGAACATTGCAAGAGCCACTTAGTGGAAAATTCTGTTATGGTGGTTACTTTATACCCAGCAGAAGAGTGGTTCTTTTGGAATGAGACGTTCTAGTTCAATCTTTAGTCACTTACTCTATTAGTTTGTTTGAATCTTTAGTTTGGTTTAAGAGATTTTACTGTAAACTCATGATTGAGCTAGTATTTAGTGGGTTTAGTTGATGCAGAGCATGGACTTTGCTTGTAGCTTTGGTTAATTTCATTAGGTAAGTAATGTGTTTATCAAGAGTATGGTTCACTTGTACTTTATTACTTGTGTTAGTGGCTATAACCTATCATTTAAATATATGAAATGAATGTCATTTGATGTGCTTTTATGCCCCAAAATTTCAGTCTCTCCTCTGTTTCTATTATGTTGGTTTTGTTTTTCTGCAAAGTCAATTTTGCTGGTTTGCTCTCTGCAAACACTTACACTGCTTAGGTCCATAATATTCACTATTTGCTATTTTTTGCTAACATGGTATCATAATTGTAGATGATCTTTAAGGGACCTGTGAAACACAAGAGAAACATTGTGAGGAAGAGAAGTGAGAGAGAGTTTTTTGCTGCTATTTGTGTTTCAAAATTCTTGTAGCTCTTGTCATGACTTTAGCAAACTACAATCCTATGCCACCATTTAAGTTCAGCGGTGAGAATTATGTGCAGTGGACTGTCCTTATGAAGACTTATCTGAAGGCTTATGATCTTTGGGAAGTAACAGAGAATGGAGGAGAGCCACCTGCAGTTCCAGTAAATCCCACAGTGGCACAATTGAAGAATCACAGTGAACAAGTTGCTAAGTACTTCAAAGCACTCTCTTGCATACAAACTGCTGTTAGTGAGGGCATTCTTTCAAGGATTATGACCTGTGAGACAGCACAATAAACTTGGCAAAAGCTCAAGGAGGAGTTTGGAGAGTCAGATAAGTCAAGAAATATGAGACTCTTGAACTTGAGAAGAGAGTATGATGCCTTGAAGATGAAGGACTCTGAATCTGTCAAGGAGTTTGGGGATAGATTGATGAAGATTGTCAATCAAATGAGATTCCTTGGAGATGACATATCAACTCAGAAAATAGTGGAGAAGGTTTTAGTGAGTTTACCTATGAAGTTTGAGGCCAAGGTGACTTCTCTTGAAGACTCTAAGGATTTGTCACAAATCACAGTTGCTGAACTTTTCAATACTCTACAAATACATGAGCAAAGAAGAGCACTAAACCAAGATAAACCTATTGAAGGTGCTTTGATGGCAAAAGCAAAAGGTAAGACTCACTCAAAGCAGCAAGTAGATGTGAAGATAGAGAAAAGTGAAGCTGAAAATAGTAGGAGCAGCAAAGAGAACAATTTATGTGAAATCTGCAAGAGACTTGACTATTTCTCAAAAAATTGTTGGAGAAGACCAGATGTAGTGTGCAGATTTTGTAACAAAAAAGGTCATGTTTAGGGGATATGCCGGTCAAAGAGAAACCAACATCAAGATCAGCAGCAAACACAAATGCTGCAACAACAACAACAAGCTGAGGTTGCTGGTGTTGTCAAGCATGAAATTGAGAAGGAGCTCTTTGTGGCTTCTTGTTGTTTCTCTTCCAAGTTGTGTGATTCATGACTTATTGATAGTGGACGCACAGATCATATGTGTCCACTGCCAAATGCTTTTGAAAAATTGGATAGAAGCTATGCTTCCAAGGTGAAAATTGGAGATGGAAGGCTGTTAAAGGTTCAGGGAAGGGGAAGTGTTGCTGTTCATACATTCTCAGGTATAATATACATTCAAGATGTGTTCTTTGTTCCTGAGATAAGTCAAAATATGTTAAGTGTGGCTCAATTGCTAGAAAGTGGTTATTCTTTATTTTTCAAAGACAAGTGCTGCACTATCTTAGATTCAGCTGGAGTTGAACTAATCATTGTAAAAATGAAAGGAAAAAGCTTTCCTTTAGACTTCACTGATGTAAATATGTCTGCTCTTAACAATATTGCTGGAAATTCTGTCCTATGACATGAAAGAATGGACCATGATCACATAGTAGCTTTGGAAACTCTGCATAAGGATAAATTGGTTCTTGATATGAAATGAATGTCATTTGAGGTGCTTTTATTCCCCAAAATTTCAGTCTCTCCTCTCTTTCTATTATGCTGGTTTTGTTTTTCCGCAAAGTCAGTTTTGCTGGTTTACTGTTTGCAAACACTTACACTGCTTAAGTCCATAATGTTCACTACTTGCTATTTTTTGCTAACAATCAATGACACCTTTGTGCACTTTGCCAAAGCCTCCAATACCAATGACACTAGACTCGTCAAAATTTTTCGTTGCTTTTTTTTATCTCAGGCAGTGTGAAATGCCAGCAAAGACCCTGAGCCACTGTTGAAAGATGGCTGCTGTTGCTTTTCCCAGAGATTGTTGACTTGCTTCCCGTAGTATGGGAATAGATTGGCAGCCAGCTAGAACTGTGTGAATTAGGGCCAGGAAGTCTTTTCTTCCTTTGATATACAGCAATGCATAGTGCAGCCACTACGGCAAATCCAACAGCCCCCCCAGCTGCTCCTCCAATCATCGATTTGTTATATAATTTGAAAGTTTTGGTGTTATTCTCAGACACATCACGGGCGAGCACTGCCGACAGTTCAGGGTTTGCTCCTGCCAAGTTCTGCTTTGCATCACTCATCTAAATATCTCTATTCTATTGACTGATGCATCATAATATTCAGGCTTCAACTCAGTTGATGGATGCAAGGCCACCCAAATTGCTTCATCACCTGGCCTATCAGAGACAAATACAATAATCCTTATTGGTGGGCACGCCAATCTTTCCTGTTCAACCAATTATATCTGCTGGAGGATCAACTTGGGCTGTTTTATTGTTAATGTAAATGTCAAAGATTTTCTGGTTGACCTTGGTTAAGTTGAATTCGCAAAAATGCAACCTCACGATGTAAGTGAAATTGGCATCAACCTGAAAAACCCATGTCAGATTGTATTACAGGTTCAGGTCCTTTGAATTTCCCATGCCTCTTGCTGTAGCATAAACATCAGCAGGAGCTGCATACTGTGGCAATTCTCGATATTGGATTTTGAAATCGTCACTACTCTTCAGTCCACCCCGACTGCAGCACCATATAAATAAGGCATGTCATTGTACCAAGTCCTTCCAAGACCATCAGAGTCCTTGTTTAGGGGTATCAACTGGCCCCCAACATTCAACCTATACATTGTCTGCAAATTTGAGCCGGTCGCATCAAAAGTCTGGCCCTCAAACCCCACCATTGTCCCTGAGCCAAAGAGTTCAGGGATTGGAATCAACTCAATGCCATTAACAAAAGCAAAAGTTTCAGATTTGTCTACCGGCCTAAATGTGACATCAAGAATATCAGATGCTATTATAGGTGTTAAAATCTGACCCGACTCAAATGGGTTGACCCGAATTCGCCCGAAAAAAGACGACCCGAACCCGATCCGAAAAATGACATAACCCGAAGTAACCCAAAAATCTTGGGTCAAATCTGAATCCAATACTAACTCGATATGTCAGACCTGAACTATTTTTTTCTTAAGGAAATAAAATAAAATAAAAAAATTTAGCATATTTTATATTATAAAAAGTATAAATTCTACTATTTTCAATATAAATCTTAATTATAAATTTTTTTAGAATATTTTGAGATTTTTTATATAATTTTAAATTTTAGTTTAATTTTTTAGAATATTTTCAAAGAAATTTCTTCAATTATTTTTTGATCATATAATTTTTTTTTTATTTTTAAAAATTTTTAGTAAAATTTTTAAAATTTTTAAAATTTTTAATAAAAAATATCACATCATCATTTTTTATAACGTGACTAACCCGTAGGTTGACCTGAACCCAAAATGATCCAACTCAAAATGACCCAAAAATAACTTGACTTATAAGTAACCCGACTCGAAACAACTCAAACCTAAAACAACCTAACCCGAACTTGACCCGATAACCTATTTTGACACCTATAAATAGCACGGAAAGTCAGAGAATACTCTTTAATAAGGTAGGCCTGTGTAAGGGCCTCAGCTGTGATTAATGTACTAAAATTGTTCAGGAGGGTAACACCAGCTGACACAACCAAAAAGTACGACTTTGAGATATCAAGGCTCAAATAGTCAGCTGGGTAAAAGTGCTGCCTGAGCCAATAGCGGGTTTTCAGCTTGATGGGGAGCTTATAGGTTGCTTTGGATGTCAAGATTCTGGTATCCATATATGGAACTTCTGAGACAATTGACGAGCCTTGGTATTTGTCTCTAGAATGTGGATGGTTTCCGACAATGTGCTTGACATTTGATTCTCATTTTTGTCCATCACCATCTGTCGCACCATCTTCTGACCCACAGTTTAAATACAAAGCTTGTAGGCCTGCACTGAAGACCAAAAGGGCATTGAAACGAACAGAGAAACAAGCAAGAGAAAACAAAATGTGGGCATAGGTGTGCACGACTGAAGGGGAAGGATCAAAAGGCCATGTACCTCGGTGTATAGGAAAAACCAAAAAAAAAAGAGGCTTTCTAACAGAAAAATAGACAGGAAGATTTCTTGTACGCCGGAGATTGAAACTTCTGCTGCTATTTTCTCTCTTTTGTTTGTTTATAGAAATTTTGGGTCTGCCTAGGCCATTTTTATTTAGCCATGGCCAAACATGGCTGGACTAGAGGGGAACAAACCAGGCAAGAAAGATGGTAAAACCTTCCAAGGTTCTTCCATGGTATTGGCTCTTTACTTTGTTCTTTTCTTTGCTTAAAAATTCATTGTTGAAATTGGCATGTGGTTGAAAATTGAGGAAGGAGAGCAATAATCTCAAACCTCTTTGTGATTGATTGGTTCCACAAGGCTTGGATATCCATTGGAATCTATAAATAAAAGGCTAAATTTAGCAACATGTTCCTATAATCCTTTTAGCTTAATTCAGGTTCGTGAACTAAGGATTAGAACCAGCCATTTGCATTTTTTAGATAGCTGACTCACTAGATAGGTGATTTTCACACTTTTACCTTAGATTCTACAGCCAAATGAGATTATAATGGATTCAGTCAATGGATTTATGAGGTTTATATTTAGACAGCATTAGCAATGCATTGGTGAGGTATTGACTAAGATAAACAGAAAAAAGCAGAGATTAAGATTTGCTTACCAGAATAATGAGCAGTCCTTTGGTCGTGCTTCCTGAAAACAAGTTGAAAATGAGAGATGAAGATTGAATCAAATGATGTAATAGTGTGATTGTTGATGAGATCTAACACCAATTCTAACTTTCACAACAATGGAAAAAACAGCACCGTTTGCACACAGTTCAACATATTTATTTCACTGCCATTGACCGCTAATATCGCATGGTGATCTGTAATTTCCGTATGTTTTCAAAAAGGCTGCAAAATTATATATTGGCAGCTCACTACAACAGCAAGATTAAGATGCTCATGACTTTATAATACTGCAAGACATATCATTGATAATATTAATAGTGAATAAATCCACCCACAATTTTTAGAGATGAAATGAACTTGTTCCAAGAAAGGGCATTCCCAATTGTACAAGGCTCCCAAACTGGGGTAAAGGATGATATGTACGCAATATTACCGTTACCTGTGACCTCGAAGTTCACTATGGAGTACGCTTACCGTTACACCAACAGTCTACCTGCTAAATAACAGAATTTCGTTCAAAACAATTCCCAAAATCCGGGGAGTGCACAGGATCACTCTTTCCAGGGACATTTTACAGGATCAAAACAAAACTAACCAAAACAGACAAACATTTACATACACAAAAACAAACAATCATCTCCCTGCTTAATTACCGGAATAGGCCAACCCCCCAAATATAGCGAAGGGAAGTTGCTGCTGACAGTTACAAATGAATGGTTGGTTAGTACACCAAACTAACCAAAATCTCCGCCTCCAACGGATAGCCGTGACAGCCACAACCCAATTAGCCAGCTGCCTCTCTTGTTAATGAATGATATAACAATTGAAAAGCCCTCTCCGTCACATTTGCCTTGGCCTAGCCGGGCTCGCGTTGAACTTACAGGACCACCCCCCACACTCTCTTTTCGTTGCCGCGGCGCGGCAGCAAATTAAATAACGTTGCTGTCGTTGCCAGAGACATCATTTGTCGTTAAAAACATGAACGGAGAAGATATAAGAAGAGAAGAGAAGAACATAATGGCAATGGAAACAAAAACAAAATCATTAATATCATCGTCCCCATCCTCGTCCTCGTCACAGTCGTTGAACGACTCGGATTCTGAGGACTTGCAGCGCATGCCATTGACGCCACCGAGGCGGATAAGCAAGAAGCGGCTGTCGAAGCAGCTTTCCATGGTGGAGACAACGCGGGACAAGGCGTGGGAGAGGCGGCGCCTCCAGTTCTTGCGGCAGGTAAGGAGGAAGGATGGGAATATGGTTGATTACGATGACTTGACGGACGAGGACTTGCATGAGCTTAAAGGGTGCATAGAGCTTGGTTTTGGGTTCAATGAGGAGGAGGGGCAGCAGCTGTGCAACACATTGCCGGCTTTGGACTTGTATTTCGCCGTGAACCGGCAGCTCTCCCCGAGCCCTGTGTCGACACCGCAGAGGAGATCGACGTCGTCGCTGGGAGGGCGGTCATCGTCGTTCGGTAGCCCGAAGAGTGACCAGGATTGGAAACTATGTAGCCCAGGTAAAGGTTTCATAACCCCACCTCAAGCAAGAAAAAACATTGTGGAACAATCTTTGCTTTTTTTTTTTTTTTCTTTTTTAAATAAAAAAAGAAATGGTAAACCAGGTGAGGAAATGTAAAAATATTAATTATTTCAAAAATATTAATTCTGATTTTAAAAATAACAGCATCAGTTTCACTGGGTACAAAACTCGGCACACAAACTATCTAGATACCAACATTTATCCTTTCAAATAAAACTAGAAAGCATATATTTTTAATCATTCCAATTAAGTTAGATTTTCAAAACGGTTAATACATAGTTCCAAATTTCATTATAGCAATCGTAACTATTTGCATGTGATAATGTAATGTAACGTGTGATCCCACGTTTCATACACATTTCACTACCTTCATATAACTATTTCGTAAATTTGGTTTTATAATCAGTTGGTTTTTTTTTTTTTTTTGATATTAGAAATAGTTGTAGTTTATTAAATGTTAGAAGAGAAAAGGAGGTTGGTGCATTACATCTAGGGTTTTAGCTCTCCAAACCTAATTAATAAGTATTTTTTAGAAGGAGTCGGGATTTAAAATCAACTTTGTCTCCAAACTCCCTCCTTTAATAAAGTGTGGTGGTCATCCAAACTAAGTGCGAATTGTTATAATTAATTGATCGAAACAGTGAAACTTCTTTTCTCAAACTCTTTATTACATTTACAATCATAGTCCAAAAAAGAGCACGAAGTTAATGGAAAAATGATAACGTCAAGAAGATTGGAAATTTTTTGGGAAAAAAAGCTCGAGAAGATTCTTCATTGAATGTGCTAGATGAATCAGAAGTTAATGCAAAAATGGTAAGGTAACCAGTATTTATTTCCACAATAATATGCCTGATCATCGTTAATCATTTAATTTAATTACCGTACATTTGTTGTTGTATGAAGGTGTGGAATTTATGTGGATTTTTTTTTTGGCTTTTGCAGGGGATAATCCTGAGCAAGTTAAGACCAAGCTAAGGCATTGGGCACAAGCTGTAGCTTGTTCAGTAATGCAGTCTTATTAATGATTCAAGTGTGGGATGGCTTTTGTACAGGGAGAAGCAAAAATGAGAATATATATATATATATATATTAAAGGAGCAATTGAGAAAAAGGAGCTCTACATATACATATTGGAGAAGAAAATAATAAAAGTGATTGAAATAGGGAGGGAGGGGGGCACTGGTTGGCTCAAGTTTGCCAAGAAAATTTAGTCTTTTTTTGAACTTTTGATAATTCAGGCCAGGAAGTAAATGTTGTGGCCATCTTGGGGGGGGGGGGGGGGGGGGTGGGGTTGTCATTTGGCTTTGGCTTTTCATCCCAACCTTTGTTTTCTCTCTCGCTTTTTTATTTTTTATTTTTTTTGTGCATTTGTCATCTTCGGGTTGGAAAATGCAATTGTCTTCTTCTTCTCCTCCTCCTATATTCATTAATCATTTTTGGGGATGGGTCAGATACATTGAAGCTCATAGGAGCTGCATTTTGGCCTGTTTGTGTATAGGAATTTTCATTTACTGAAGGTGCCAGGTATCATGAGTTGTTACATTAGCAGAAAGAATACATGAGGTGCCTATATATGCTTTTAATTTGCTGTTCACAATGGGGTTTTATATTGCAATAGCTATTGGCTCCAATTTTCGAGTCTTCAAATTTAAAATTTTGAGTTTGAGTCTCTGTTTTAAGATATATCATATATAACAATATCTTAAAAGTAAACTCTTATTCCGTTGCCATTTTCAATCTTTGGGTTGATATGTCAAGAAAGTTGCTGGCATTGATTGAACCTACAATTTTTTATTCAGTTTTAGAATTCATTAGTTGATGAATCAAAATTAATATTTGGAGACATTGGTTTGTCAAACAACAAAAAAAGGTTTTGACCAAATAAAACAACAAAAACGCTGGCAAATCAAAATTAATACTTCTGATGTCATGAAATATGAGGCCAATCAGATTAGGTGCTTTTAGTTTTAAATTAGAAAAGAAATCCAGATACACAATTATCTAAAAAAATCTTTAAAAACTAATCTGCTCTATTACTCTACAGTTAGATTTTCAAATTAGGTGCTTTTAGTTTAATCAAGATATATAATTGTCTAAAAGAATCTTAAAAGATAACCAATATATTCCATTATTCAATATTTGGATTTTAAAGTTTAAACCAATGATTCAGATTCATGATAGTCAAGTTAATCTAAAGACCAACTTTCTTTCAAATTTCATTTGCTATTGATTGTCTTCATCATGAAATAGACTTCCAAAACTTCTTTTCTTAAGTCAATGATAAAATGAGTCAAAGCAACGAAAGAGAGTTAAAAAATAATCAACACAAATGACGCCCAAGTGATGATGTCGGTGAAAGAGTGAGTGATTGAGAGGCTTCAACTGTCTCATATTGGATCCCTTTGAATTATTCTGCGGAACATGACGAAAGGTCTAAGCCAATTTCTTTTTTTTTTTTGGGGTACATCCAAGCCAAAATTACTATTGCCTGAAATATGATTTTCTTATAAGGAGAGACTCAAATTTTCCAATGGTATATGGTCGTAGATCAGTCTATAAGAAGAGTCCAAATTGGGAGCTTTAGGGCTAAAATTTTTACTATCAAAAGTGATAATTTAATAATATTTGAGTACCTTTTTTTAGTATTAATTTAAGTTTCAACGTTGGCTCTTCTCCTAAAAAAAAATTTATACGCAAGTACAGTGCTGAATTCTAAATTATTTAACAACGTAATCAAATTTTGAGGAGACTCATTTCAGACCCAATAGTACTTTAATAGGAGTCCTCCTTATAAAAGAAGGTTGAACGAGAATGTTAACGACATAAAAATTAGTCCTAACTTATAAATGAAATGACTGTCATATCCGTAATAATTTATTTTTTTAGTAAAAAAAAAAGCCCAAACCTTTTTTTTTCTTGTATTGGGGTTAAATCGAAAAAAAAAAAAAGGGAAAGAGGAGAGGGGTTTTTTTATAAACGGAATCCTTTTGTTTTTTTCTTTTGCTTTGCAGCAAGCACCCGAAGAGAATCTCCCACTTTGTTTTAGAGTAACAAAAACCTTATTAACGGGACGGCCAGGGCTTGTTTCCGTATGTCTGGCGTGCTGTCCTGGGTTTGGCTGTTAAGGCAATAAACCCCAGAAGGTTCTGTCTCCGTCTCCTGCAGCTCTCTTTGCTTCTAAAACCCACGAATCTAAAGAGAACATAGAATCCCACAAAAAGATTTCTTCAATCAGCTTCTTACATTGTGTGTTGGTGTCTCAAACTGACTGTTCTCTCTCTCTCTCCCTCTCTCTCTCTCAAGTCTAAAGGCTCTAAACCCCACTATGGCCCCTGATGCTTCTGCTGCTTTTGCTGGTACTACCCAGATATCTGTCTTTTTTCATATATCTTAATTTGTGTGTAAATCTTATGTGCGTGTTGTAAGAAATCTTCAATCTTTTTCGAGAAATCTTGAATCTTTTTCAAGAAATCTTGAATCTTTTTTTTATCTTTAATCGATGGAAGAGTAAAGTTTGATAATTTTTGGGGTTCTTTGCTTATCTCTTTGCAAAGTTTACTGCTTTTTTTTGTTTTTTGGTGGTGATCTTTTGATTGGGATTTGCAGATAGGGAAAAGGTTCAGCACTTTCTGAATGCTGCATGCACTGGCAATCTTGATCTTCTCAAGAGTAGGTTCTCTCTTTCTCTTTTTTTTTTTTTTTTTTTAAATGGCTTTCTTATTTGCTTTTCCAGTGGTGAACTGGTCTGCATTTTATCCTATTATTTTTGTGCTTTTCCTGTGGTGAACTGCTTTACAGTTTCTCTTCTAGTATTGTGAGGTGTTCTATTCGTTTTGGAACAAAGTCTGATTTTGGCGGTTGTTGTAAATAGAAATGGCAGAACAGCTAGGTGACGGGAAGGGAATGGCAGAAACTGTGGCAGGTATCAAAGATGCTAACAAACGAGGGGCACTTCATTTTGCTGCGAGAGAGGGACAAACTGAGGTTTGCAAATACTTGGTGGAGGAATTGAAGCTCGATGCGGATACAAAAGATGCAGAAGGTATCCGTTCGCTAAATTATTTGTATGCCCTTTTTCTTGGCAATTTCATTCATGTGTCCTACCAAAAACAAAAAGAACTGCAAGGAGTTGTGTTTCTGAATTTAGTTTTTGCAAATTGTCACCACAAATTTCACACCGCAGCATAGCAAAGATATGAGATGAATTTGATTGGGAAAATACTGGCAGATATTGATCCCTTGCTTGGCTTTTTGAGTCCAATCATATTAGATGGAAGAAAAGGAGATGTTATACAATTTAGGGGGCCTCATGGGATAGAAACAAGGTACTATAATGCACCAGTTCCCCCCAAAAAAGAATTTTTAGTAAGGGGTATCTTGACAGGATTTTCAAAAAGTTGATATCCTTATGAATAGAAAGTTGTGAACCTGTGCTTTGAAATGTAAGATGTAAAATTTCACTACACAATGACTGAGGATATCCATTTAATGGATGAACTTCTTGTCTACACATTTTGACACTGAACCTAAGAATATGACCATGAGATGTGCCGTATTAGTTTCCATTTGTTTATGAATGTATCTTATTACAGTTTTTTACAGCTTTGATGCGTGTTTCTCTGTTCAATTTGACTGTTGCTTTTGTTAGTGAACTGTTGATTCATATAATTTTCCAGTGGCCGCTTAACTGTAGGTGAGACTCCTTTACTTCATGCTGCTCGGCAGGGGCATACTGCTACTGCTAAATACCTTCTTGATCATGGTGCCAATCCTTCTATACCAAGTGATTCAGGGGCCACAGCTTTGCATCATTCTGCTGGGATAGGTAATCTCTCTCCCTCTGCTTCCCCTGGGCAGCACCCTCTTGATTTGACCTTTTTGTTGATCGATTGAGGGAAGGGACCTTCTATTGTTTGGACTCTTATGTCAAAGGATGCCGTGGTCATTTGCAGGAAACATTGAGTTGCTGAAATATTTACTTACCAAGGGTGTTCAGGTTGATTCTGAAAGTGATTCAGGCACTCCTTTAATTTGGGCTGCTGGCCATGACCAACAAGATGCATTAAAAGTTTTATTAGAGAATCATGCTAATGTAAGTTTTGCTCTTATTCCTCAACTTGTTGCATTCGAGGACTTGCCATATATCTGTCTTCTTGTGTTTGTGTAATTGTGTTAGCAAGCCTTTGTTACCTCATCTTTTGAAAGGGAGAATTGAATGATTTATTTTGCTGGGATTAACAACGGTATAGTTTTATGCTATAATTCTGTTTTTATGGCTTTCTGTATCCATCCCTCCTGATAGAGAGACTTCTCTTGGAAGAAAACTGTTTAAGCATTTGGTATATTGTTTGGTTGAAGTGCAGTTGGTTTAGCATGCTCGTGGGCTGTTGTAAGTTTGTCATTTGTCTTATGTACTCAACAGGTAGTCAACTTCCCAATGGTTATGAATTGACACATCAGCTTTATTATCACTTTTTTCCCTGTCGCATTATATATTAGATTCTCATTCTCATTCTTATTATCATTTTGTATTTGTTTTTTATGTATTCTTTTTGAGGTTATTTCTTGACAGTGAACCTGTGCTGAATACTGGATGAGTCCAAAGGCATTATGACTTTCCCTCATTTTTGATGGCCTTTGGATGGTTGAAATATTTTCCTATTTCGCACTGAGCCAAATTTATAAATTTTGTATCGTTCTTGGACTCTATTTAGTGGTGTCTGTTTGCATTCTTGTAATCGAGTTTGAATGGAAGGATTTGGATGAAGATAAACGTCAATCTTTTTTAACTTTCTTATATTTCTTTTACTCTTCTCTTTCACATTCCTTGTGTCTCTTTATTTTTTTGTCTCCCCTTTCCTAGTTCCTTTTCACTTTATTCCCCTGCACTTATCGTTTTCCATCCTTTATTTAATTACTGTTTTCTTGGTCCTTTATTCGTAATTGTTCAATATCATTGGCCATTGCATTAACAATCTGGAGATGTCGTTTTATTTTTTATTTATACTGTCTGGTATTCTTTTGCAGCCTAATGCTGAAACTGAAGATAACGTATCCCCATTATTGTCAGCTGTGGCAGCAGATTCATTAGCATGTGTTGACTTGTTGGTTCAGGTATTTCCTTTGGCATCTAATGCTATGGCCAATTTTCTGAGGTCCCTTGTGTGTATTCCTGGATTTATAGAAGTTTTTTTCACATATTTATTCATATGATAGCCCCTTTAACTTAAAATTTTTTAAAATTCCTTTTCTGTCTCCAATTGATATTTACCATCAATATTTCAGTTAAATGTTTGACTATTTGCCAGTGGTTTCGAACGCAAAGCATTATGTACTTGTATATCTGATATTAAATGCAAATCATGGAACGGACTTTTAGAGTTTGTCATTTGTGGGAGCTTGAAGATTGTGCAAGGGATGAACTTTTTTGGTGCTTATCTTATTTTATGGTATCCATATGACTGTGCCATTTTATGGCTGCTGAACTTTCATACGCAGGCAGGAGCTAATGTGAATGTTCGTGCCAGTGGAACAACCCCATTGCATATTGCTGCTGACATTGGAAGCTCAGAAATTTTGAATTGTCTATTAAAGGCTGGGGCTGATGCCAACATCACTGATGAGGTGGGACCATTGCTGCATTCACTTACTGGAAAGATTGTCGCCACCTTTGCTTTATTCTCTTGTTTGATGCATGCTGTTACTAGTTGGATTGTTGTAAATATTTGTTGCCATATACATGCGTGTGTTTCTTTTGATTGGTTTGGTCAGATGAACAGCTAATATTGTGCCATGCTTTTTTTTTCCTGCTGTTTAGCAGCTAAATTGCTTAAATTAATGATCAAGCAGTTCCTTTTGGGTATCATGTTAAAGCAGTTTATTTAGTATGTTAACTTACTTAACTACAAAGTAAAGTGAGATAGCATTAAACACAAATCATGTGAATGTTGGTTTCGTGTTAGTGCCGTTGAACCTATCATATTTTGAACTAATTCAATTCCCTTTGCCAACCAGGATGGCCTGAAGCCTATACAAGTTGCAGCAGCCAGAGGCAACTATGGGGCTGTTAATACACTTTTTCCCTCGACCTCCAAAATTGAGACCATTCCAAAGTGGACTGTTGACGACATTGTTGCACATCAGTCTGATGTCAACAAACAAGAGGTATTTAAAATCTTAATGAATTGGTTTGCATTTTACAAGACAAATATGAGCTCCCTCACTTGTTTCTAAAGCCACAAATGCTTTCATTTAACAATATGTTTAGAGTTGGCATTGGTTTGAAAAGTCTTCCTTTTTTTTTTTTGTATTTTATGGTCTGGCCTTAACTGAACTAAGCACACAGATGCTCTTCTTATAGTTCTGATATCTGAATGTCATTCCATATTACCTCAAGGTTAAATGTTTGTGAACTGCTTTCTCTTTTAAGCCTGCAAAACATGGTATTCACAATATGATATGTTCACCATGTCTCATTTTATCAGAATCCAAGACACGTCCGTTCATTTTTATTATTATTTTATTTTTAATATTCTATTGACAAAAAAGATATTATAGATATAGTTCTGGCATTTAAACCCCCCCCCCCCCCCCCACCCAAAAAAAAAAAAAAAACCAAACACAAAGAACACATGTATTCTCAATTTCTGTATTTTACCTTTAAGATCAATTAGAAAACCTCTGTTTATCAAGGGTAAATTTTGCAGGAAGAAAGAGTGAAGCAAAAGGAAGTTAACAATTCAAAGGAAATTGCAGCACCTACAAAGGATCTTCCTGAGGTATGAATTTTTCACATAGATTTATTCTTGAGTTTTTAATTGATTCTACAGTATTTAGAGCACTTTTCATGATATAGGCGTGAAATGAAACAATAGGTGCATGAAATTTACCCAGATTGCCGGCACTTACATCACTTGCATCATACCATTATCTTCAATTCCCTGTTTTTGTTTTGCTAGTCTGTATAACCTTCAAGTTAGCTACAAGTCTCAAATAAAAATCGGTCTTTCTGACAAGTATGAATAATGAGCTCTACATACACCATTCAAATGGAGGAAAGAACATGAAAACCGAATAAGGTTATGTATATTTGGTGCATGCACATATTATTAATGGAAGTTTGTAAGAAGCAAAGAATGATAGATTGGGATATTGCTTTGCACTGGTAAATTTATGGCAATGTACTTTCTCCTGCTTGTAGCCAATGTTGTATCTTCTCTTGTGCTTGGCACCCTTATAAGTCCAATGGTCTTGATCAGGTATCACCTGAAGCAAAGGGAAAAGCTGCAGAAGCAAAATCAAGAGGAGATGATGCTTTTAGAAGAAAGGAATATCTTATGGCTGTGGATGCTTATACACAAGTATGTGATCTATCCTGTATTAGCATTGGAGAGCTAAATTTTATTTTCCTTCCACAGGTGGGTTGGTTGCTTTATTGAGATGTATCAGTGGATGACATGGAGTTTGAAATGTGGCCCTTTTCATTGTTTCAAGTGATAAAATAACTGCCAGCTCGCCCACACTTTTCATGCTCCTCTCTCTATATTTCACGTTCTACTTTGTTTCTGTTGAATGTGGCCTTGGAAATTAAAGTTGGCGTTTTGCTGTGGTATCAAATCTGGAAGTTGATGTTGGCTGTTGCAACATGGTCAATGACAGAGTGGCTGTTCAACAGGCTAACCTGTGAAATGAAAGCAATGTTCAGAAAAATTATGACCAAAAAATTGCCCTTTTTGGGTGGTTGATTTTACTTCCTGACGATGATGTACACAATTTTCATACCGGATATTGGAAATAGTTTAGTCGCTTCCCCAACCATTACATTTGCTTAGCTTTGTTGATGTGAATCAGTGCTGACTTGGCGTTACATTTGCAGGCTATTGATCTAGATCCTACAGATGCTACATTGTTTTCGAATAGAAGTCTATGTTGGCTACGCTTGGGTCAAGCAGATCATGCATTATCTGATGCAAAGACCTCCAGAGAATTAAGGCCAGATTGGCCAAAAGCTTGTTACCGTGAGGGTGCAGCTCTGCGGTTGCTGCAGGCATGCGCTCTCTTCTCATCTTTTTAGTTCATAAAACCAAAATCATTAAGTGACATTGTACCAGGATTTATGATGATCTTGCGATCGCAGAGATTTGAGGAAGCAGCAAATGCTTTTTACGAGGGCGTGAAGCTGGACCCCGATAATAAAGAGCTTGTACAAGCTTTTAGGTTTGCAAACAAATGCTCTGTGCATTCTTGTACCCCAACAGCAAACCCATCTCCCCGCCCCCGAACCCCCATTAAAGGTGTCCCTGTCATTGATGCTTCTCTTTTCATCCGTGCGCAGGAAGACCATCAGTGCATTGATTTTGAGCATTTCAGAGTTTAACATTGAGTTGCTTATATTTTAATGATGCACTTTGCATGTCTTTACAGGGAAGCAGTTGATGCTGGGAGAAAGTTTCATGGCACAGATAATAAACAACCGTAATTTCGGGGCACATCAGAGATGAAGATATTTGTTCTCGTTCTTCATCTTCAAGAGTTTTTAAGAAGCTGTTAGCTTTTCTTTGGTAACAAAGCTACAAAAGGGAACGTAAGGAGAAGGAAAAAGGAAAGGGGAGAGAGAACTTTCTTTTGTAATCCCCCAATAGAAGCTAAACATTAGGGGGAAGTTAGGATAGGGAAATCTTTTGACTACTCCAAAAAGACTCTTTTTTTTTTTTAAAGTTCATTGTTGTTTTACGGTTATAATATGACCAACATCAATGAATTTTTGGAATTGTGTAAATATTTAATACTTTCAGACAACAGTTCTCCAATCAATGTGGTAATGTGGAAAAGGTGGTTTCAAGATGGTACTAATTTTACCTCGACTACCAGATGGCATGGATGGTGGTTAGTCTAATTTTCTTTAAATTACTGGGTAACATGGAATGAAGAGGGTAATAGTAATGACTGAATGGAAATTTTTAGAAGAAAAACTGGGTTATGCTTCTGGCAGCAATGTGCTGTGGGGTGGTGGTCTTGCTTATTATTGCTAAACTGTGTAATTATCGATTATATACTGGGTAAAAGTACATATGAACTGAGAGATGAATTGATTTACTCTTTATATATATATATATTTTTTTTTTAAGTCTATTGTATATTAATTTTAATAATTTTATACATCATAAATTTTTTTTAAGAAAAAACATATAAAAATTAATAAAATTTATAATTAAAATTAATATATAATAAATTTATAAATGATATATGTAATACTTAATTCGATCTATATTTAATCTATTTACCTCAATCAATTAGCCTCTCTCTTATATGATTATCGTCGCTCTATCTAATGGCTAACCTCTACAGGTTCATATATGACCAAATTCCGACTGGCCAGGCCTTTGGGTTGTGGCCTCTTGTGTCCATTGTTTTCATTATGAGAAATCTGCGCACTGCCAAAAAATCTAGAGGTTACACGTGTTAGGCTAAAGCACTTCCATACAGCATTCAGGACATGTGGCTCTAAGTAAGCAAGCACTTAAGACCGGTCAGGACTCACTCAGACATCTACAGCATGTACAATGCTTGAGATCATTTGTTGTCGCTTTTTTCTCGTAAATTTTCATTCCCAAAGGGAAAGATGGCTCGCCTGCTAAGCATCAGTGTGAAACCAACATACGCATGCAAAGGTACTAAACTACTTGACCATGAATGTTGGAAAAAGTATTCAATTGGCCATACAAGAACAAAGCCTGTGAGTAGTAGGAATGAGGGTTGTATTGTGCAGTGCTCTATTATATCTTCAGCCTCATCAGCTACATCAGCAGCCGCTCAGCAAGTTTGGGTTGAAGACAGAAGAAGCTGTGGAGACAAAGAAGAGAAGCTGGGGGTTTTGGTAAGTCAGTTTGGGTGGCAGGTAAGAAGGTTGGCTGAAAATGATCAGAGTGAGATGAGGGAAGTGGCTCAAATACAAGCTGAAGCATTCCACACACCAGTTGCTCTCTTTGATGATATATTTTTCCAATTCTTCAAGGTCCTTTTTTTAACCCTTTTGTAATCACATTGGATTTTCTTTTGGGTTTTTTTTGAAATAAGAGAGGGTGAGGGAGAGACTAAGGATTCGAGTCTGCGACTTCACAGGTGAAAACACTCATTTTAACCATCTAACCTTGATTGGTTAGAAGCAACAAAAGGGGAAAAAAAAAAAAAAAAAAAGCCTTCTTTAATTTCTTAAGGTTATCACATCACTAAGATTCTAAATTGCTGGTTTTGTTGCCTCCACAAATTACAGGCTGAAGTGCTTTCTGGGCTTCTTTACAAACTTAGGAACTCACCCCCAGACAGGTAATTATGAGCTATGTAAGTAGACTATCGCAAGGAATACAAAAGAGTGTGTTAAAACTAACCCTCCTTGGCACACGAGGCTGGGCATGTAGAAGGTCATACGTACGTATTAATGTGTTATAGTTCACTTAAAAGGCAGAATACAACCACTAGAGATTTTCCAATCAATAAGGATCTAAACATTGCTCAGTCTTTTGATAGGTCGAAAACTCAACTTGGTGCTTAAGGTTATTCACTGCAAAACATGACAATTATCTTACCGTTGACAGATACGCATGTTTGGTTGCTGAGCCTGCAGATGATTCTTCGATATCTGGAGGGAAACTTGTAGGCATTGTGGATGTCACAGCATTGAGAGATGAAGCTGTCCTCCAATGCCTGAGTGAGGCAGATGAATATCTTTATGTTTCAGGGATAGCAGTCTCAAAAAATTTCAGGTAAGATTGTACCATCTTAGTTATGGTTTTGACGTAGTTTTTGTTTAACTAATCCATAGTTCTCTGCCAACAGGAGGCGGAAAATAGCAAGTGTATTGCTCAAAGCTTGCGACGTGCTTTCCTTTATGTGGGGTTTTGAATATCTTGTCCTTCGAGCATATGAAGATGATTATGGTGCTCAAAAACTGTACAGAAATGCAGGTTACAAAGTGGTTTCGAGTGATCCCCAATGGGTGACTTGGATAGGTAGAAGACGACGAGTGCTTATGATCAAACAGTCTGCTTTGCAACACTAGCCGGTCGACATTTATGCAGGGCATGCCAGAGCTATGTATGCTTGGCAAGTTTGCTTCTTTGTAAAGAATACAAAATCCATAAGAAGGTTCAGCTGTGAAATCTGATTGTGGAAAAAGCACATTCAATGTTGAACAAATTTATGAAGAAGCAGTCCCAGCATGTGCATTTTCTTATGAACAGGAAAAGAAAAATACATTAAGGCTAGGCTACGATGTTTCAAACATTGGGGAAACAGAAATCAAACTGACAAGACATAGAAGTAAAGTAAGTATGAACCAAAAGATTTCTAAAGCTGAGAGGAAAAAATGCACTTAATAATATAGACATCCAAGTTCAGTCATGATACATTATTGGAAAACATATCTATGATGGAGCAGAATGGAGACAAAGCGGACGAATGGACTACGTCTGTACCTTTTTAAGTCCACCATTGCAACGTAAACAAGGATTCAAAATTGAGATCCACCATGTGGCAATGTAAGAAAGGAAACACGAGAGGCAAGCAGTTCATCCAACGACATCTATCCATTATTATTATTTTTTTTTTCTGAATTCAATACAATTTTCATAATCCAATAATCCATATCCAATAATCCATATCACTTTGCTTCATGTATATGCTTTTTTTTATGTTGTCAAGAAGATTTATTTGTCAAAATGTTTCTAGGTGCTAGGTTTCGAATTTTAGTTGTGGAGACGATAAGCCCAGCAATGGTACCAGCAGACCATGTGGCTGATAACTACAAAATGAAAAAATTAACATAAAGAGAGGAACCTGTAAGGGGACACAAAAAATCGGCAGACTTTCTTGGCAATGGGAACTTAAGGTGCAACTCGAAAAGAATGAAACTCGAGAGAGCGGGTAAAAACAATGTAAATAAAGTTCAAAAGGGTCACAACCTGAAGCAAGAATTAGACTTTTTCTTACCTTTATAATCCCTTATACCTGTAACCAAGCCTCATTTCAAAATTGAGGAAAACTGTAGAACAGAACGGTAGGCCCTTGACGCAAATGAATAACAGCTTTGTAAAGCAAACTCCTTTTCATCTTTCTTCCTCCAGGAATACCTGCTATACAAACTCAACAATTGTGTCTCCTAATGCCATCTGACGATTATGCCTGAGTGTGCAGTAATCACTGCAGATTAGTGTACCGAGCTTCTGAAATTGGCCCAGGTCAGTTGTTGGGCGATCTTATGCCATGCAGCACCAGTCAAGCTTTGGCATGTGCCATATGGTGCAGTGTGTCCGAGAACAAAGGTTATTAGCGGTCTTCCTCTTTATCTAATGAGGCAGATAAATAGCTCAAGATGAAGCCATCTAGCTCTCCCTCCAGTACAGAGTCTGTGTCAGAGACCTCATAATTGGTTCTAAGATCCTTTACCATCCGGTAAGGCTGCATCAAGAACAAATTGCAATGTAAGCTGGTGTTGTCAATGGGATCTTACCTGAACATAAATAAGAAAACTGCTACGCTGCTAGAGCATACATGGAGTACGTAGGTACGAATCTGGTTGCCCCAACTAATATCCGTGAGTGACTGTGTATGTTGTTTATTCATCTGAGCCTGGCGAGCCATCTCGAGCTGGTCCAATCGAGACTGGAGCACTGCCATTGCTGAAGCCTTATTCAAATGTTGTGACCTGTTATCACAAGAAAAAGATCAGCATCAAGTAGAACAGAGGGGAAGTTCTTGATTCAATGTTGGCATAAACTAATATTGCAACTTCCTTTATGTGTTAACTTTGCAAACCTTTCATTTTGACAAGTGGCAGTGATTCCTGTAGGGATATGGACTATTCTCACGGCACTCTCAGTTGTGTTAACATGCTGACCCCCAGCTCCCCCAGCACGAAAGCGCTCTATACGGAGATCAGATTCATTGATCTGTACATGGGTAAATCCATCGCCCAGGATTGGAATTACAGCAACTGCTGCAAATGAAGTGTGCCGGCGCTTTGCACTGTCGAAAGGTGAGATGCGTACCAACCTGTGCACCCCTACCTCTGCCTTGGCATACCCATAGGCATATTCACCATCTACTTTAATTGTTGCACGCTGAAAAAACATTGGTATCAGGTTCGAAGCCTAATGGGTGCTCAAAGAAATGGACTCAAAATTGCAGTTTGCTGAGATATAATTGATCAAACTACAATTACCATCTTGCCATTCAAACATTCAAAAAGAAGGAAAAGGCAACTGAACAGGAAAGCGCTGTGGAGAATGAAATGTGCAAGGTACTTGCTCGTTTTGCAAAAAGAATGAAAGTAACTGATTACAAATTAAGGCATTGAGATCAGAAGCTGAACCTTGATTCCTGCAACATCACCAGCCATCTCATCCACCACAGTTACTCCATAACCACGTTGTTGAGCCCATGACTTGTACATCTGCATCACCATTTTTGCCCAGTCCATGCTTTCAGTACCCCCAGCCCCAGCTTGGACCTGGATTGTGCACCAATAAAAAAAGGGTTAAGTTCTGAAAGTTTCAATTAACTTTGTTCTATCACCTAAATGAAGAGAGAACCAAAATTCAATAGCTATGGAGTTCAGCATTGTTCTGCTTATTTCTAGATTTGAGAATGAAGAGCATGGATGTGAAACAACCTCTATGTAACAAGAGCAAGGATCATGTTCTCCGGACAACAAAGCTTCAAGCTCTTTCTCCTTGGTATTTCTTCTCATCTGAAGTAAAGCTTTCAATGATTCCTGCAGGAGGCAGAGAATTCTAAATGAATAAATGCTTGCATCGAGGGATTATAAAGAGTAATCTAGAAGTTTTATGTCTGTGCTCTAGATGCAAACTGGTGATGTGCTATCAGTACTTGATTACATCCATCTTAAATCTCATTTAATTACTTGTGTTTTGCACTACTTAACTACTTATAACACTACAACAAAGCCACCATCTAATGCAGAATTAGTCAGTACTTTAGTTCATAACTAAAGCTATTCAATTCACCATTTGATACATTTACAAAATCAGTAACCTTCTTCTCCATGCTGGACTGAACATCCAATAAAGCTATCATAAGCATAGGCCAATTATTGTACTGATCAGCATATGCAAAATAAGTTTCGCATAAAACAGCCAAAAAGTGAGACATCATTTCACTAATTGCTATGTTGTGCAAGATACAAGACAACAAAACATGAAGCAAAACGAATAGATGTCTAGAATGAAAAGTGAAAGCCTACCGTTTCCAAGTCAGAATCATCTTCCTCACGAGCCAGCTTTATCATGTCAATGTGCTCAAGCAATTCTTGTTCAAATGCTTTCACTTCTTTCATTTTACCCATCAGCAAACCATGCTCGCGGCTTATCTTTCCAGCATGCACGGGATCATCCCAAAGGTTTGGCTTATTCAACTCTGCTGATAACAGGTCCAACCTAACCATCAACTTTCTCCACTGCCCACACAGATTTAACAACATCAGAATTCACATCAGACAGATTTAAAAAAAAAAAAATAGAAAAAAAGATAAAATTCGACCTACAATCAAATGGACACAAATTCAAACTCCATATACTGCATTTGACCCCCAAAAAAAAAAAATTTCAACTCCAGCAAATAATTTGGGCTTGAAAAAATAGCTTACACCTGCAAACGCTTCTTGATAACTTGGATGGATTGAGCAATAGCAGCAGCATGACTCCTCCAATCGCTCTCGCTTTCATCCAAAATTGTCCAATTATTAGCAGCAATTCCATCAACGGTCAGTCCATCAGCGGTCGATAATTCCACGGCTGCTTGAGTACTAAACAAGCCAAAACTGTACGGAGTTGTGACCCTCGGAATCAAAACTGGAGCAATCCCAGAAATATTCCTCTTCAAAAAACCATACCCAGAAATCAAAACCTCATCATTCCTCCCCAAAGTCTTCGAAACATGAAAATATCTTGACAACTTAAAACAAGACCCAGATGGGTTCTTTACGGTTCTGAGAAAAACTGAAGACAACCTAGAAAACAAAACCTTGTCCTTTTCATTTGGAGACGAAAAAGTTTGAAGCTTTGAGGAGTCTTGAGGTTTGTCTTGGGGTTCTAATAAACAAGAGAACAAGAAGTGAACATGTTGGGTTTTAGTGCAACGGTTTTGCAAGAGAAGCGAAGAGCTTCTGCGAGACCTTTTCAGCAGCAGAGATGACATTTTTTTTTTCCACTGCTTTTCCAATCGACCTAAACTCAAAAGGACAGTTTTCGCAGCGTGGAGCTGTTCTTTTTCACGTTTACCATTAAACTAAATGTGGTAAGATGGACTGATTGACTGATTTCTTTACCAAACGTAAATAAAGATAGAAAAATAATTAGATCGGATTTTGCCACAATTCGTTCTTAGTTTGTAGAGTTTTACACAAAATTGTCAGAATCAGATCGATTATCGAATTAAAAATATTAGTAGATTGAACCGATATTTGAACCGATATTTAATAATATATATGTGTATAAAAGTAATTATAAAAATAATATTTATAGATAATAATTAAATATTAATTTTTGTAATTTTCAGGATGAAATTGAAATTTTTAATAGATTTAAGACTAAATTGAATTTTTAAATTAAAGTTAATGTTTAAATTATAATTTAAATAACATTTAGAGTCAAATTGTAATTTATAACTTTTTTAATTTTATTGGACCGGTCCAACCGGTCTGATTTTCACCGATTTTTACCAGTTTTGACCGGTTCTTGACCGATTTTTTCCAGTTTTGACTGGACCGAGTCACCCTTCGAAATTTACCTAAACCGGTCCGGATCACCGGCCAGTCTCCGGTTCAACCGGTCCGACTGACCGGTCTAATCCAGTTCTGACAACAGTGATTTTATACGGTTCTCTGGTGAATCTTATTAGGTAAAGTTTTAAACGGTTCTGTGGTAAATCTTATTAGATTTATTAGAATTTACTTTCTCAGGCAAATCTAAAAGTATAGACCCACATTGTACTTTTGATGAGATTAAAGTGCAATCCGTTCGACAGATTTATAAAATTTTATCTTTATTTGTCTATTTTTTTTATAAAATTAAGAAAAAATAAGTAGATCTTGTTCTACTTTATACAATTGATCAATTTTAATTAACAGTGTGTTATTTATTATAAAATTAATTTACCGTACAGAAGTCGTTACAATTAAAAAGTTCGTTCTAAATTTCTTACAAAACTTGAAAATGATTTTGATATATTAACCCTGGAAAGAGAAACCAAAAGCGCTTGCTTTGCTGTGACTGGATCAGATATAAACAGTCTCACATTTGTTTTCACAAAGAAATTTGTATTCACGCAACCAAACCATTTTTACAAAGATTGCTTTCATGAAAACAAAATTACAATAACGTAATTTTTTTTGTTACACCAAAGCTCTTTTGTTAAGTTAAAATGAATGGGCAAAAAAATAAAACTGACAGTCCATATGGTTTTTTTTTTTTTTTGACCAAGATCCATGTGTTAATCCATTATATAATGCACAAATTCTCTTACATTGATGGATTTTTTTTTTATTTTAATAGAATATAGAATCAAGCTGATTCCGTAAATGTATTTTATTATTCAAGCAATAAGAAAATGATCACAAGGCCATGAACTCACATTAATCAATTCAAGTACATGTATCATGTGGTGGACCGGATGCTTGAGAGAGTAATCATATAGATTTGGTCTATTTGGAGATCCATCAAACATGCATAACCATAATGGAAAGACGTAAAATTGATCAAAGACAACAAAGAAAAATTTTGAAAAGGGCTAAAATTAAGGTGCTTGAACTTTTCGACAATAAGACAGCACCATCACAAAGTCCTTAGCTGATGAACCCACATATGCTGGCATTTTCTTTGACGTTGAACCTGTTGGAAACCACAAGTCCACTAGGTCTTGTAGTTCTAGCGATGGACGCACCGGCCGGCCACGGCACATTATCTCCACCTACAAACAGAAACAGGTAATAGCTCAGAAGCAAATAATAATCATGATTAACAGTGAAGGCATAAAGCCATACACCACAGCTTTGTACAGAGGTTTACTGCATTGTTTATGAGGTAATAATGTTTTATGCCCAAAATGTGTAACGTTAATGAAAGGACAAAGGTTCGAGTTGTAGAAACAATCTCGGTAAAAGTAGGGGTAAGGATGGGTACATTTGACCCTTGGCCATACACTACACCGTGGAAACTCGGACGAATTTTCTTCTTAAATGTCTTAAGGTAAATACAAATTGCAGGGGCATAAGAAGTTGCCTGCATAACCAGATTTTACGCTCGTCTTTGTGCGAGTCCAATGTGAAAATTTCCACCTATGGAATATAATTCTTGCTCTTAAAATGGCAACAAAATCCTATTTCTTTTTGGAATGCAGGACATTTGTACTCACCTCATTTTCACTACGAAGATCTAATTTCTTTACAAGGTATTTCTGGATGAAGGAGACGGGCATTCGACGGTCCCTGTGATGAGAAAATTACGAAGTCAATAACATAAACAGAGTGTCAATTTTGAAGTCAATCGAGTACTGCATCCGCTAAGATCAAAGTGAAGATTACTTAAAGTAATGTCATTGACTGAAACCATGCCAAATGGAAGCCACTGAATAACAAAGAATAAACAGGCTCGTTCTCCAATAATAAAAGCTTGAATGTTTTAAGAATACAGAACATGTTATCAGCCCTTTAACACATCAGATTTCTAGCACTCAAACCGTGGAGATGAATCCATGCTTCAAGATTGCAGAAATTTTAAATAGGCAATGAGACTTAAAACTCACTTGATCCTCAAGTAACACGTAGAGATCTGCGGCAAGGAAGCATCACCTTTCCTGAAGCCATTACACAAAATGTCAAACATCAGAAGTGAAGCAATCTTTAATGGCTTTCTAGAAGTAAACAAGTATCATTTAGTACACAACTTGTGGCCATCCTGAGGATTGAGAAAGAAGTCACTTACTGGTCTTCAGATGCAACTAATGAGAACCAAATTGGACAATCTCTTCGATTACTCTTGGTACCTGCAACATCTAGCAGCGCCTGGGCTGAGGCACTTAGATCCTGAGACGTAGCAGCCCTTTTTCGTGCTGCTGTTAGCCTTCTACGCTTCACTGAAGCTGGAAGGGTATTTGTCCTAGGCTTATCATCTTCAACTTTCATATCCCGCCCATGCTCTTTATTTTTGGGCTTAGGCATATATGGCTCACTTTCATGGCCATTTTGTGATCCTATTCTAGGTTTCTTTTCAGGTGAATGAGGTTCACAATCACCGGAATGCAGTGGTTCTGATTTGGAAAGAGACAGCCCTTGTGAATTTGATTTAGACAACTTGGTTCTGTTAGCGGCTTCAACAAGACAATTTAATGGTGTCCATAGATCAGCTTTGCCTTCCATTATTTCACTATCATCCTCTGTATGATTTGGCTTTCGTTCATCAGAAGGCTCAGCCATGGAGAAATCCTGCATATTTTACATGAAAAATAACTATAATAACAATGGACAAGCATTTAGCAATGGGACTACCTAGCAACAAAGTAAAGTTTTGAACTTCCAGTCATTCAAGCCCAAATGGCCTAAGTGCTGCCTCCATTACCTGCCTTCTATTTTGTGTAATCTTATTAGGAGAGTCAGGAGAACTTGAGGTCATTGGGTGCTCTTCATTCTTGTTCGGTTCCTCAGAAGTAAAACTGCCTCCTCGTAAAGTAGCAGCCTTTCTGGCACTGGCTTTAGATCTCCTTCCTGTCAAGCCAGTTTGCATTGGCACTTTGGGAGCGCTCACAACCAATGATGATAATGACCTCTCCTTTCGTTTTGTAGGCAATGCAACCGACAGCATCACTTCAGGGGACCTAATTTTCCTTCTTTTATAAGGAAATATTTTAGCTCTTATATCTTCCAAATTATGGTCTGGCCTGCAAATGATTAAGAAACAAACATGAATAAATTAGCCAGTCCAAGCACAAAACTTCAGAATGTCTCAGAGAAGAGAAAAAAATGAACACATGGAATGGCTCAGTATTTTCATAGGATTATCAAAAGAGCTCTCTCAAGGAGTCGCAGTCAATTGAGGCTAAAACTTATCTTCATAGGGAAGAAGGAATACCAGAATAAGGTACTTGATCAGTAGTTAATTGAGGCAAACTATAACACAAATCCATTATTTTGACAAACAATATCCCGACTCCCAAGCCAACCCAAAAGCCAAATATGAGGCCATCTATTACAAATTAACAACTTAGTTACCAAAATGGACACATCTATGATATAGACAAGTTTCAAAACTCCTAGGATAAGTATGCAAAAGCATGACATCAAGTCCCAAAAGATCTAATTACATTACCAGAAACATCAAATATCCCAAACACGCAAGTTTAATTAAAGTAGGAAAGAACTGCCCCCAAACAAGAACACAAGAGAAGGACAAGTTTTCAGGAAAATAAGAAGGTTTCGAATGCAAGTGTGCCAGAAAATTCCAAAAGGAACATAAGAAAATGTATCTCACTAGTCAGAAAGCAACCTCAAGCCCAACAGCTTTGATCACCTTTGACAGCTCGATACTCCCAAAATTGTATTTATTGCACAAGACTAATCAACTACTAACCTCAGTTCTCAATCTGAACGATAAATAATTATTTAAGCTGAAAATACTGGAACTACATGGACCATTTGTGCCACCACCGACTAATTCAACTTATCTACAAACAGTGCCGGGCAGTTTAAGAAGAAAGCGAAATGCATGTCAATTTTAAACCAAAATCATATCCCCCAGTAAGCATGCATATGCATGAATGTGTGTGGGGCTCAGTCATAACAGAGACAAAGTTAAACCTGAGTTTCTCCACAGGCAGGCAGCCCAAATCAATATTGCATACAGGACAGCAATCTATCTCTTCATCTGAGAGCTTTTCGTAAATGCATTTCCTGCAGACTAGTTTCAATTCCAGAAATACATTAGAGAAAGTCTTTAAAAACAGAGGAAAAGGAAAAAAGAAGATAGTACAAACCATGAGTATGAAATATCAGTGGACTTATCAAGTAACTGCAACAAAATGCAACGAAAATAACCATTTGAGACAAAACACAAGCAAATTAATTCAACAAACAGAGCTCCCAGATGTACTATTGGCTACCAGAAACCAGTTGCCAATGGATTGATCCTAATGCTTTATAATTAGCATGCATTGTCACAACAAATCCAAATAGTGAGCGAAACAATAAGAAGCAATGACAATTTCTGAAGATCATAGCATCATGAATTGGCCAGCCATAAAGCATGAAGATTGTGCATGGAAGTGGGGAGTTATTAGGAATTATTGACCTCAAAGTCGCAATCTTTCACAAAAACCAACAATTCAAAGCTTGTAGCTTGGGTTTGTTATCGTAAAATAGATCAAAGCTACAAAAAGAGAAGAGCCTATCTCTGCTACATGATTTGCACCAGCATAGCTTATGACGACAATAATACTAAGTACCGACAATAACTTCACGTAAAAATCGCCACATCAGCATGGAACCAAGGCCATAAATTGACATGCTATGGAAATCAAATCAACCCCACGAAACTATAGCATAAAAGTAACCAATCTCGGATTCAAAAAGCATCAAAATTGCCAAATTAAACACCCCAGTTGACGGGTGGAACAAATGGCAAAGCCATGAAAAGACCAATCTTGACGAGGAAATCAAGAAATCGGAAACAAAGGGAAACCAGATCGTTAAAAAACATCCACCCCAGATCATAAATTGACCAAAAAAATGATGAACGGCGAAATCGTGACCAAAACAAAAAAAAAAAAAAAAAGAAAAATTCAATCAAAGATAGGAATTTTTACACGTGTGGAGACATAAAGATATAGTGGTGGCATCCTTGAGGAGCTTATTGCAAAGTGGGCAAGTCATGCATGCCTCCAATGTCTCCCTCCTCACTTTCACCACTTGTCCCGCCATCTCTCTCTCTCTCTCTCTCTCTCTCTATAGCTATAAAACTGCATTCAAGTGAAGAAACATCACGACCCCAGAAGGGGAAATCAGGGAATGAATAATGGGTAATTGATAAAAAGGGGTAAGAAAGATCTGAGGACAGATGGGGACAAGACAAATTCAAAGATTGGTGTTGTGGGTGTTTTCGAGAAAGAGAGGGAAGTGGAACTACGTGTGTTGTTGTTTGTTGTGTTTGGGTTTGTGTTGGGAAGAGGCAGCTGTGTAAGAACTTTGGACACGCCAAAGAGAGAGAGAGAGAATGCGTGGGTTTCGTGCGTGAATCCCCTTGTGTGTGCGCGTTTCAGTGCGTGTGTGCGTGGTTTTTTTTTATTTTTTTTGTTTATTCTTTTTTTTATCAAACTTAATTTTACCTAATAATAAAATAATTATATAATTTTTTTAATAATTTTTTAAAATTTTAATTATTTAATTATTCATATTATTTTGTTATTATTTAAATATTATTACATAGTATTTTTATTTTTGTTAATTCTATTACACAAAAAATAAATGCAGAAAGTGGATACAGATATAAACCACTTAATTTTGATCCTTAATTATGGTTAATTTAGTGTTTGTTATTAAATTTTTACGGTAGGAATTTGCGCCTAATATTTATTATGTTTAATTTTCACGTTTATGCAACTTTTTAATTTTTTTTTCAACTTTATTTAAATAGCATGAAATAAAAGAGATAACCAAGTGAATTATAATTCAATTAATAATAAAATAACTTTTAAGATTAAAGATTTTAAATTTAAATTCCAATTAGTACCAATTAATTTAAGGAACGAAATGAAAAATATGAAATGGAGGAGAAACGTCGCCGCTTGAGGATTGTTATTTGAGGAAGTGGACGGGTGGAGAGACGGGAGTTGGGACAATGGGTCACTGTCTCACTGATGGGTAGCGCTATTAATCCTGCTTCACATGCATTCTAATAATTTGATTGATTTTATATGCTATCTATTATCTGCTTACAATATTTATTATAATAGTTATCTATCAGAAAAAAAAAAAATTATTTGGGAGTCGCTGAACTCAGTTTTATTTTTCATTGATAGTTGTTATAAGATATCATAATAATTTCCAGGTAAGTAATACATCTAATATAAAAATTGTAATTGATAATAAAAAAAAACAATTTTCTTGTTAGAGTTTAATTTGACCTTCATAAATTTTTTAAGATGTTGTATTTTAACCTAGTTCTAGTTAGCTTTAAGTCAAGCTTATTGAGCTCGGTTTCATGGAACAATTTTTTTTTTTAGCAAACACCAAAAAAAATTGAAATCTGTTCTATTTGGGGATCAGATTATTAATAAGTTATGAGAAAAATAAAATTTTACTTGATAAAATCAAATTTCATATCATAGTTATTTCGTCAATGGCAAAAAGTTGTATTTGCGTATTCATACGATTGGTTTTGATTCATCGAAAAAGAGGATATCACCCACCATTTGAGATAGTTGTGCGAACACTAATTCCACATAATTTAACGAAATTGATCTCAATATAAGTCTCATTCTAACAAGCTTCATTCTAATATTAAATTAGAGAAAACTAGTCAAATTCAAAATTTTGCAATAATTGAGTAGGCTATAGTAAAATTGTGATTGATCTTATCAATGTTCAAATAATAAATTTTTTAATAAAAAAATTAAATAAAATATCAATAAATAACTTTAATTTTAATTAAAAATATGACAATTTATATACTTATAACATATATATATATATATATATATATAAATATAAAAGAGGGATACCAGCTGACATGATAAGCCAACACATTAAGTACCGTTAGGGATATGAGCAGCCCATGCCGCCCATAGTCGCATCCAGACTTCAATGGATGCCTTTTTGGGCACTAACTGCACTTACACTGCTTCTTACCGCATGTGCGAAACTTGAAAAGGTGAAAAGACAATTCTCATAGGTTTCTTTATTTTTGCCAAAACAAACCAAAAGAATAATAAAAGAAAAAAGCAAGGAATTTTTTTAACATAAAAAGGATATTGTTAGAATGGTGAAGCACTAGGTGGGGGATATTTAAAGGATAAATTTGATGTTTATGGGGTATCAATATTTTTAATTTTAAATTTTTAAATTTTTTTAATATTTAAATTTTAAACGTTTTTTACATTTTATTTGAGTTCTAAACCTTTTAATTTCATACTAAATCAACCTTTTAAGTTACAAAAATGGTCAATCAATTAATAAATGAGTTTAATTTAATAAAAATTATTTAAAAAAGGTTAAATACATAAATTAAATATTTTTTCATCAACAAAATATGTACATTAAATATTTTTTTAATCAACAAATATACGAATTAAATAGGTAATATGCATATTTTTGATAAGAAAGACATTCAATTCATATATTTAATATTTTTTTAAATAATTTTTTGTAAAGTTAAAATTATTTTTTAATAGATTGATCACTTTTGGTAAACAGAGGGACTGATTTGGTAGAAAATCAAAAGATTTAAGACTCAAATGAAATGTCAAAAAAATTTAGAACTCAAATATAAAAAAATTTAAAAGTTTAGAATTAAAAATATTGATATTCCTGATATTTATAGCAAAAGAAAAGAGTAAGGATTTTTTTTTTTTTCAAGAATCACTGCATGTCATGTTGTTTTTTTAAGATAAAAAGGATATTGCTAGAATGTAGTTATCATATTTATGTGTTCAGGTAAAGATTATTAATTATTATTTACATTTATTTTTTTTTTCCAAAAATGACTTACCAATCAAGTATTAATAATTTCACGCGATCTCCTGATCGTATTTAATTCACATATAGTGTTAAATCTTAATCTTATATATCACGAGTTGTGTTTTCCCATATAATTTAGAAGAAAGTGATACAAATAAGAGTATACAAATTATGATTGGCCGTGTAGTGCACTCACAATAATGCAACAAAGCTCTCATCTTGAGTGTTACTACATGTCTTGTTAGGACCTCCATTTCACAATCATCCATAAAAATAGTTGGCACATTAATGAAACAAGTCAGTTTCATTAACATTGCCTTCCAATTAGATTGCACGTCAACGTAGAGCAAATAGCTAATGTAGGCCGTGGATGCATTACCGGGAGTGTCATTAGCTATATTCATTTATTAATCTCATAAGCTTGAGCTCTAAGGCAATGTTTGTTACCTACATTTACATAAGCAAGGTTATATTGGTTTGTGTGACATAATTAGGAGGCTATATTGTTCACTAGTTCAGTCGCCATTAAACAGAAAGTTTTGGATGATATATGAAATTCTAACTTTTTTTTTTTATATATAAATCAGTAGATATTTTACTAATAATACTTGGTAAAATATATATTCAACCCAGTATTATATCTGAATAAACCAACAAAATGAACTGAACTTGTAAGGGCTTACAAAAATAAAAATTTATAAATAAACAGAAAGCACCAAAGTCAAAAAAAAAAAAAGAACAACTGGGCAATAAATCAGTTGAAAACCCAGCAGTGCACTATCAACAGAATCATAAAAACAATGGCGGTAGGCGAAGTCAAAGCATTGCAGTGAGAGTATCCTACCCAAAATCAAAACCAAGGAAAGGAAGCCATGGACAAAACCACGGTGAAAAATCCAAGTGCTAAAGTTTGTCGTGATACCCAATTACGTAATCACAGGAATGCAAATCGGTGAGTTAGCCTAAACACCCCTTGTTTTGCAAAGCCATCAGCTGTTACATTGACCTCCTTACCAATGCTATATGTAACTGGCTAAAAAAGTCTTAATACATCTATTATCATCTCGCAATTTCAAAGGACCATTGGAATTTTTGTTCACCGAAGAATTAGCAATGATTGAGTCTGACAACAATAATCCGAGTATTGCCAAGGATACGACGTGTATGAATTTTTTCAATCGTCTTTTTAATAGCAAGCAGCTCAACAACATTATAATTATGGACACCAATTCAATTCAATTAGATTATATATTTAATCAATCTTTTTGAAGAATTTGGCTCATCCATGTGGAGTTAAAGTCACTCGCTGAGGACTCGGGAGGAATGCTTATTTTCGCCATATTATGAAGATTGGGCCTTGAGGCCTTCCTTCGGCTATGTATTGTATTGGACGAGAGGGCCCTTAAAAAGAATAGACAGAACAGCCCCAGTGATCTCCTATCTTGCTTTTCAGTACCAAAAAGCCGAAGAAGTAATTCGGTTTCGATATGATCAAAATATTAATGTTATGATCAAAAAAGTAATTCGGTTTCGATCGTTAAAAAACAGTAATTCGGTTTCGATTAAATCATCTGCCGTGCAGATATGTTACCACATCTAACACCTTCAATCGTTGGACATGCACACACATGCTTTTTTTTGGTTGGTCATTTAGAGTTGATAGTTCAGTGATTGGAGATAGGGAATGATAAAGAAGAGATTTGAAATTCAAATTTTAAATCTCTCAATTAAAAGTTACTACTTCTAATTATTTTAGTTATTGTTGGCTCCTCACAAGCGCATTCATTTTAGATCTAAGAGATATTTTTAATTTGATTTCTTTTTTAGAAGTGTCAAAATTAACTTAAATAAGACAAAATTTAAGCAATACAGTAATGAAAAAAAAAAATACTGAACCAAGTTACGCGAAACATAAAATCCGTGAATGTTATATTCAAGAATAATAAAGTGAATAAATATAGCAAGTCGGTAGGGTTAGAAGTCGCAGCTCAATAGCTCCTACCCTTGAAAGCCTGTCGCAGGAAGCTGGTCCTTTGGGGTCCAACTGGCCCGCAAAGGACAGTCCAACCATATCTTTTGCGCCATGCCAAAGGCTTGTTGGCATCCCATGTTGTGCAATATTAGGCTCATCAAAATTGTTATTAAAGTGAGGATTTATTTTAATTATAGTCGTTGTTGGAAGTGTATGTATTTAATTTAAAGATTTGAGATTTGAATTTGAGTCATCTTCCTTAAATACTTCCTTTCAATGAATGACTATTATCTTTTATACAAAAAAAAAAAAAAAAAATCGTTATCAAAGTTCCTAAGGGAGAGCACTTTAATAATTTATAAGTTGCTTTTGTTTTTTTTTGAACAACCAAAAAAATGTACCTTGCAGATATGTTAATTATTGTACATGTGGATCGAGATTAGAAGTTACCTATTGATATTTTCATTCAACTTCAACTATAGGGAGGATTTATCACCAGAGTACTATTGGGTTGAATGGGTTTCTCTAATATCCGACTATTTTACTAACGAGTCTGAAACCTAATAGCTCACTCCTAATATAAATCTCCTTTTATATATGGGTGGACGATAATAAAAAGACTCAAATCTAGATTAATGTAAGAAAAAGCACCTCAAATAACTTCTAGACTACCACTTTCAATGACAATACTTAATAAGTTGCTGAACTTTTAAAATAGGATCTTTTGCATTTGTCCACCAAATGGGTGCGAAAGGATTTAGAAAATTATTGGATAGAGGGAGTGGGAGGGGCATGCAGCCATTGATGCACAAAATCTAAGCATGCATAAACACTTTATTTATTTTTTTCTTTTTTATTTGAAAAGATAAATGAAATAAATTCACACACAATTAACTCAACTCACCAAAGTATCCCAAGAAACACATCATTAACACCAAAGCAACTTATTTTGGGTTGATATAACTTTATTGATATTTTAGAAACACTCAACTTATATAAACCTTCATTTTCCTGCATCACCACAATGAGTTTTGGTGGAGTGAATATTATTTCAATCCTTGCAATCTACAAATTCATATTTCACCGTGAAGTGGCCCTGAATCTTGCCTTTTCCAGTAATATCTAATTTTTCAAAGACTGCCATATCCAAATTCACGCCCCCTTTAATGTTGCACTCGTCAATAATTCTTACCGTTTCATAAGGTCCTGTCATTGCATCTGTTACCTATATGCCAAAAAAAAAAAAAAAAAAAAGACAAAGTGCGAAAAAATAACGATCAAATCGCATTCGTTAGGTTATTAGTTTTAACTATTTTTATTTTGGTTAATTAAGAAGCCAATTGAGCGCTCTATTCCTATAAATTCCATACTTTTTTTTTTTATAATAAATGTCTAAGATTTTAATTATTGGTGTGTCCCTTGAATGACTAATTTTAACTATTACCGTCACATATAATTGCTTGTAGAGGTCTTTACACAATTACACCACTTTGCTAAACATTTACTTCACTATGTCCACAAAATGGTGAACATGAAACAAACTTCCTTCGTATTGCACATAATAATTGGCCTATTGAAGAGAAATACGATAATGAGGAATGACGGAGATGTACACCTATAGCTATATATATAACGCAAATAGTTGTTGTTAAAAGCATATTTATCTTCTTTCTTTAACGAAATGTGGCTGAATTTAATGATTTATTTATTAAAGAAGATTTCTAATTTGACTTACATTTTTTTTATGAGTATAATTTATATATATATTCCCATACCAGATAATGAGTGAGGTCCATTTGAAATAAAAAAAATAAATTTATATGATATAAGATCATATAAAAATTTTTTAAAAAATAAAAAAGAATAATATTAACAAATACCTGTATTGAGTTGATATTTAATAATTAGTTTGGTTCGGCTCAAATTACTTGAAGGAAAAATTATGCATTCGAATAACAAAAGAGTTAACGTACATGAAATGGACACGGGTTTATCATGACCGTAGGTAAGAGCTTGTAATTATGTACAAAAAGATGCGTCGATTGTATCGTATCAACTGTAACTAACGCTTATAGTGAGTCTGTGTCCATGTTGTGCTTATTTCATGGTCTCTGTAATAGAACTTTTTTTAAACTGCATAGAGATTTATTTCAAGAAATCGCTTATCGTCTCACATTTAGGCATCCGAAGACATATTCATGGCAATTACGCATATGATAAAATGTTAAATTGTAAAATTCAATTACCTTTAAGCATCTGCCACAAGCTGCTTGGTCCTTGGGACCACAGGGTGCACAAAAGGCTGCCCAACCATACTTTTTCCGCCATATTAATGGCTTGCTGGCAACCCATGTCGAGCAAGAAGCATTTGCAGCATTCAGATCCCATCGATTTTCCTCGGCTTTGTATGAGTGGAAGGTAGCAATGGCATAATTTAAATTATTATTATTTTCACCCCCAACACAACCTGCAACAGCAGCGCTAGATGACCTACACCAGCGAAGCAAGCCATTCACACAAAAGCCAACAACGCTGCAACAACGAGAGGGCTCACAATCCTGATTTCTGCTACTTGTAAAGGACCAATCATTAGGATCATTCCCACCTCCAACGCAGGTAACGGTAGATCTGGCATAGGCCACCACCAGGCAGGAAAAGAAAACCATTGCTAGTAGATTGAACTTCCTGATCATCATTCTCTCTACTAGTGATGGATCAACCAATTCCTCGAAGGCTCGAACACGTGACCTTGAAAAAGATTTCGTGGACGTAACTAACTAAGGAGGGTGGTGGATCTAGTATTTGCCCCATGGGGCTGAATTTATAACGATCCCAACTAGTGAAAGTACGCTGATTCCCTCACATTTAAGTTAACTTGATTTGCTTAAAGAGTACTCTTTACCGGTGAGAGAAAATTTATCTGACGAATTTTTAAATTGTATTTGACTGAATTTATTATATAATTACATAAATTACGAGTTCAACGAAAAAAAATTATTATTTTTTTATTATATTTATATCTACATAATTGTTTAATAAATCTACATAATTAAAAATTTTTCTAAACACTAATCCTTCGACCACCAATCTTTTTCCTTGCTTATAAAGTGAGTCAAATAAAAAAATTTTTTTGAGTTGAGTTTGGTTTGTCCGTACGTGGTTGGCATTCTCGCCACATTATTATTATTAAAAGAACAAATAGGTTGACGGAATTTAGTGTACGAAAAATAATTAAAAAAATTTTATTTATATAATCAGTCAGTTTATTTATGCGACGAAACGTTAAATTATTATAATAAGATTTAAAAATATTTTTATATATATTTTTTTATTACAAAAATTAAGTATTTTATTATATAAATAAATTAATTAATTGTACATAATAAATTTTTCTGTCTATTCTGCATCCTCTTTTTTCTATCCATGTAACAATGCTATATTATTAATTTTTTAGCTGACGAGTCCTAGATTAAGGGGTAACGTTGTTACATGCAAATTGATCATCTCATTTCATCCCCATACGCTATGTGAGGAACGAAGTTCGTAGGCACGACCTCATCTGATTGTTTTTTTTTTTTTTCACAATGAAGTTTTTCGGCATTTATTTTGAAAATTTTCTTTCTTTTGTGAGAGTAAATAATGGCCGTCGGGTTGGAATATCATACTAAAAAAATATCCAAATACTTGGCGTCACATAGAGCACCCTCTCTTACATTTTTACGGCTTCATTCCTCAGTAACATAAAGTCAGACGGAAGGGACATGGTACCTACCTATACATTAAACAGGTTCTTGGGAGGAAATTTTAACTTTGTAAATAGCGTGATTATGTAATGATAACGAAATGCTTTGTGGTTTTTTTAGATAATTTTTTAGTAATTATTAAGTGATATAAGTCATTTAATAATTAAATTAAATTATTTATTTTTTAAAATTTAATTATTTAATAATTTATATTTTTTTATAATTAATTAAAAAATATCTAAGATAAATCATTTAGTGTTACACATAATGATATATCATTTTGCTAAATTTGTAGCTGTGTTATAAGACCTAATAGTAGCTTTCCAAAAACACATCCATTAAGATATCTTAGTTCTCTTGACGTGCCACAGCGGCGAATCCTAGAGTGACCTTAATTTCAACGAGAAATCTAAGCTTTTTGTATGTACAGAGGGATTCTATAAGAGAAATTCAGAAGTTTTTTTTTTCCCCAAACGTTTGGCTATACTGAGTTAGGACGAAAGAAAATCACATTAGGACAAAACAGATTTTTTTGATTTCTTTTTTAAAAATTAAGATTTAAGAGTAATATTAATTATATTTCGATTAACACTAAATATATTTAAAATTTAATTTTTTAAAACCAAGAAAAAAAAAAAGAAGAGGAAGTATGATCATACGTTTGGATCAAACATATGGTCATGTAATGACTCTCTGTTTTTTTAGCCTTATGTACGGGGAACACCGTTTTCTTCAAAAAACAAGCTTAGGAGGCAATTAATTACACCTAGGTGGACAATGAGGATTTTTTTTTTTAAATTTTTGAGTCTAGTAGGAGGCTTTAGGTCTATGAGCTCTTTCCATTCCCACAAATTCTTATAATTAAATTTTGTCCCTTAGAGAATACTATAATGTTTAGTGTTCAAATATATTTTTTTTAAAGTATTAGATTTAAATCTTAAGAAGGGTGAGATTTATAAGAGAAGAGAATTATTCTTATTATATAATTTATAATTTAATAAGTCTTTTAATAGATAAAAAAATTAAGGCTTTGAAAATAAAATTTTAACTTTTAACTACTACAGTAAGGTTTTGGTTTTTGTTTGCCCTTTACGGCAGTTACAACACTTTCCTTTTTTTTTTTTTGGGGTCTGAAAGGGAGAGCAAAGTCTGTACAAGGAAGGGAGAGGGGTCAGGATTCGAGCAAAATTCTTCAACTGTTCTGGGTGTCTTCTTGGAGAAATCTAGCTATAGGTCATTTTCAATAATATCATTGAACATAACTACAAGTCCACTGAGATATTATAATTTAATTGCTATAAAGACAATCCATCGCATTGTTAGTTGTCATGGTTAGTCCACACCAATCGGCCGGATACCCGGTCCCAAAATCTACGATGATTTTTTTTTATTTATTTAAATGCATGATCTATCATCTATGATGATTGAAATTCCTAGTTTCCCATTTCTTTATTGACAAAAAAAAAAAAAAATCCCATTTCTTTTTCTTCGGATACATCAAAATACTTGTGAGATACAAAAATGGTAGACCATTCAAAAATAAAGACGTAACATTATTTTATTGTAGTGCATTTGCATCTGTATAATTGCTTCCATCTTCTATTACCATTTGCTCTTTTTAATTACTGGAAGAATGGCTAAAATTTTGCATAAACTAATTAAATTCTACATACTCTCAACCGTAAATTTGATGTATTAATCAAAATTTTAGTTAGAGAGTGCTCGAATGATAATATTTTGATGAAACTTGTTTTTAACTTATATTGGTTACTATATACAATTATTGTTATTTGACTTTGCTATTAATCGTTGCATACTGTATGCAGAATCATTTACGTACAGGTTCTCTGGATTTATGTCTTTTTCATTTTTCTGACTGCTGATGTAATTAATTTTTCGGAATCCTTTCAACAATTTAATAAGAAGTTGATGAGATAACAATCTCTATATGATACAATTACTTCTTTCCGATCAATTTGAATAAACAAAACGGAAAAGAATACAATTGCTGAGACACTTGAACTTTGCATTAATTATCATTATTTCAAAAAGAAGATCAAAATACATATAGCAAGGGATAACAAGGACTTGCCCCCATTAACATTATCACAGAGAATAGTAATTACTGTCTTTAATTTTTATTTCGGGAATAAATTCTTCTGTCATCATTTCAATGGGTTCTGCTTGGCAAATACTTCAATCTTTGCAGTCCACAAATTCGTATTTCACCACAAGTTTACCTTGTAATTTGCCTTGCCCACTGCTATCCAATTTTCCAAATGCTAAACTGTCCAACGCCAAACCTCCTTCATTACTGCATTTATCAACAATTCTCACTATTTCATGAACCCCACTTGCAGCATTTGTCACCTACATCCATAAAAACAACAAAAATTAAACATCAAAATCCCTCTGTTTATATCCAATAATTATTTTTAGTCACTCTTTCTCGAACACAAGACTTGCTTATTACTCGATATAATTAACACGAGCATGTGTAAATAAATTTAAGAATAGTGTCCTAAGTGATCTAAACTTTACCTTCAAGCATTTGCCACAGACTTTTAGGTCCTTTGGACCATTAGGTGCATAAAAGGCCGCCCAACTATACTTCCTACGCCAAGCCAATGGCTTATTGGCATCCCAAGTCGTGCAATAAGCATTTCCAGCCTTCAAGTCCCATCGTTTTTGCTGAGCCTTGTATGAATGTAAAGTAGCGTTCACATAAATTAGCATCATTTTCACCTCCAAGGACACGGGTAAAAATTTTTTTCGTGCACACAGATTTATCTAGCACACATTGCCCATGCTTGTTACAGCTAGGGGTGTTCGCAGGTCGGATTGGACGGTTTATAAGAAAAAATTGCAATCAAACCGTCATGGTGGCGGCTTGAAAATTTTAAACCGTAACCAATCCGCCAACCGTCCAAACCGTCCAAACCAATCCACTAAATGGCGGATTGGTTTGGGCGGTTTTGTTGATTATACAACTTAGTTTTTAATTTTTTTTTTATTTGAGGTGAAATTTGAATGCATTAATTAAATATTTAATTAAAAAATTAGATGAATTAGTTAGACATTCATCAAATTTCAAAGTTACGGTAATAAGAGATAGTTTATGCGTAAGAAATAAATAAATAACTAATATTTTCCTAATTTTTCTCTACCATTGAAAAATTTCATTATTATTACTACAATTAAAATCTGAAATTGTATGACTTCTTTACTCTTTTTTTTAAAATCTTCTCGTCAAAGTTAGCTACATAGTAGAGAAAATTTAGACATCACTATAAACTCGATACAAAGAATAAGAAAATATAATTAGAAATATAGCCAATTTATGTCAGTAATCTAATAACTACAAATTTGTTAGATTAAAGTAACAATATCTTTAAATACCTAATTACACACAAAATTTTAAATTTATTATTACAAAGAATAATAAAAACGAGATAACATGTATAATGAAAATAAATAGATCTCTAACACAACAAAAATATAATCAAGTTAGATCACATTTTATATGTATAATATATATATATTAATAAGGGAGGATTGGATCGGTTAACCGCAGTTTTTAAAATTTTAAAACCGCTACCAATCCGTCCTTGGCGGTTTTGAAAAAATAAAAACCATAATTAGTTTTTTTCTTGGCGGTTTTGGCGGATGCGGGTAGGAACGGTGCGGATTAGGCGGTTTATGGCGGGTTGGACGGTTTATGAACAGCCCTAGTTACAGCATTCTTCGCCCGGGCAATAGTCATCGCTGTAACATACTGCATATACAATGGCAATGGTTGCCATGAAGAAAAAGAATGTTGTGCCTAGCCTGAACCTCCTCATTTTTTTTTTTTACCTCTAATCTTTTTTTTCCCTCTTTGTTGCGAGAGATAACCCAGTGCGTTTAATTTATAAGGAGTGGGCCGTGTCTTTTTCTTCTTTAAAAATGTGTATATATTTATATATATTTTTCATGTACATACTTTATATATACATGATCATCATAGCTAGTCATGAATCATAGTAAGTGTTTTGAATTTATTCTGTCAATAATATTTCTAGGACCATTGGTTGCGCCTTTATAATAGTTGGATGAATGATCAGGATCTTTGAATGCATATTGTCATGTCATTCATAACATTTGCGTATTAAACAAAAACGCGTATCTACATAACATTTTCTTGTACAAATATTCGCATCGCATATTAATTGTCTGATACATTTGCATTTGGCCACTTATCAAAACAAAAGATGCAACTATTTAACGTTAAATAGAACGGGCTAAAAAAAATTATAATTGCTTTAGAGCCGGCAGGATACCGAAGTTTATGGTAATTGACATTTGACAGCCAATATTTAAGTTGATCAATGTTTTAAAATTATGGTTGGTTATTTAGTGTCCAGTTGGTTATGTTTTTTAGTCTCTGTTGCTATGTGGGCCTTTTGAGCTGAATAAGTGTAGACCCGATAATCTAGATAGATCGCTAAAGGGAAAAAGTAAATAATATTTAATATCTAAGATATGGTTGGTTATTAGTGTCTAGATTTATGTTGCTTAATTTACTCTATATCTTATACTTCAACACCAGACAGGGGCTTTAGGCGATGCCTTGGGGGTGCTAGACAGGATGTTGGTACCGACCAGTGTTTGAATGCATGTCTTATTTCTATGATTTTTATTTTTTTCAACAATAAACCCCTTTAGGGAAAATTTTGCGTTGCTGCCACTATTCCTCTCAAAACATGAAATCCACAAAGTTTAAAACTTAATGTCGTGCATCCATACACAGTCTTAAATTTGCATACTTACAAATGCACATGCATTTTACCTGTTCCAAAAACAGAATATTGACATTGTTCTCGAAGATGATATTATTAATACCAATCGAGAGAAGAAATGTTTATCAGTTATCACTCCAACCAAAAAAATCAATTGATAACCCCATGTCCTAAAAAGAAGAAGTTTCTTCTATCATTTTTTTTTTTTATAATTACGTTGCCCTTACGTAAAAGTGTTCAGCCGGATTTTAATGTCTTATACTTTTGGAGATTTTGTCCGTTATGATGGGTGCCAGCTTTTTTATAGCTTAGCCGATTTTGTTGTATATAAAGAATGCCAGAAATCGGAGCAACGGTGTTTTGTGATTGTTCGGGATTTTGGACGTTGTTATAATATGTATAAATGGTGTACTTAGTTTATGCACTTGGCAAAGTAGCTTAGATGTTGGTTTTTGCACTATTAATGATATCGATTCTGGGAAATTAAAAAAAAAAAAACATATCAAGAGGTTGAGCGAAATCATTGGTCCTCCAACAACGAAATTTCAACATTAATCTATGAAATACTTTTTTTTTTAAATTGGTTCTTACTAAAATTCAATACTAAAAAGGACTTTAATATCAATAGACATATAACTCATTTATAATCTACAAAATATATTGACAATTCAGTGAATTTTCCTCTTGTGAATAGATTTAACGTTTCCATCCTTTGTGCCATGTTTTATGTTGGTATTATTATTCAATAAAGTTGGATGGCCGGAGAGAAACATTTATCTTAGGATGTACGGAGTGAGTGAGTGGCAATGTGTGAACCACATACTCTTTGTTTTTTTTTTTTGAGGTGAAAATTTAAGTTTTATGTCAAAAATAATAAGATGTACGACAAAGTCAATTGATTAAATATACAATAAGATAAATACAATTTATAATAAAATGTTGTAAAATACAATTAACGATTTATTGTACATTTTATCAGTCTTATTGTAAATGAAGTTGCATTAAGATCTCTTGTTTTGCAAAGCCATCTGCGATATATCGCATTAGTTTCTCTTGTTTTATTTATCTAAATAATATCGATTCAAAAATTTCAAGGTCCATTAGAATTATTGTTATCCCACGCCAGCAACGAGTATGACTCTCCTATGGTCTGCTTTGGAACGAAATCTCGAAGGGTAGAGTCATTTATCTAATTAATGATAGTCTTCAATTTATTCTTTCTTCTTTTTTTTTTTTTGGCCTTCTTTATACGTGCTAGAAAATCCTTCAATAATAACATAATACTATGATTATGTACTCTGATATTAACCAATTGTAAAAATTTTTATAATCTAATTTCTTATAATTGTAGGATTCTCTATAAGTAAGAACAAGTAAACTTTACAGAACAATATCTAGAAGTGGATCAGAGACACTCATCTATGAGTGGTTGTTGTCATTATTTCAAACTGATAAGAGATAATACATTTTGATGAAACAACAGAGATACACCCATAAACATGAAACAAGGTAATATTGATTAAAAACATGACACAAGGTGTATTATTGCCTCAAAGTTTTATTTAAGGAAGTCTAGCCTTTTAAAAAGCACTTTATTCGACACTTAAAGAGAAGAAACACTTCTTCCACAAGTTGTAGAGTCTTATGTTGTGTCTTCAAGAGTACATCAATCCCTGCAATGCACCAATTTGTACTTCACATTAAGGTAGCCTTGACGCTTGCCTTGTCCGGTACCGTCCAATTTTTCAAATGTTGCACTGTCCAACTCCAAGCCTCCTTTATTGGTACATTTATCGACAATTCTCAGTATTTCGCGAGCTCCAGTTGCCACATTTACCACCTACAACATAAATAAATAGATAAAATTTTAAATCCCTCAATATATCCAACAATTATTTCTAATATTCTCATCTCAAATACATGTTATTCCACATTTATGGTGGCCAATTATATATTAAGATCAGCATTATATATAAATGTACATCAGGACCTGCATAAATAGGGTGGTTAGCAGTTAAGATTTTTAATTGACAGAAATGGAATTCGATGCCCAATTAATCCTCCTCTTTACCATCCCCTTCCTCGTGATGGCCACTAAGACCCAAAAAAATAAAAAACGTGTACATATGGGGACTTACTTTTAAGCATCTCCCACAAGCTTCTTGGTCCTTAGGACCATTCGGTGCACAAAAGGCAGCCCAACTGTACTTCTTTCGCCAAGCCAATGGCTTATCAGCATACCACTTGGAGCAATAAAAATTTGCAGCCTTCAAGTCCCAATTTTTCTGGTCGGCGTTGAATGAACGCAGAGTAGCTTTCACATAATTAGTATTATTTCCGTCTCCGACGACGACGTCACCAGTAACAAAGGATTGTGCGCAAGCAGATTGATCCGTCGTACAGGTGCCGGTTGCATCGCAGCATAAACTACCGGAGCAATCGTCATCTATGTAACATGCAATGGCAGCGGCTACGCCTACCACGAAGAAAAAGAATGCTGTGGATAGCCTGAATTTTCTCATTTTGTTTACAAAATGCCTCTACAAGTCTTTTGTTTTTTTCGAGTCTAGGCTTTGTTGCATGAAGTTAATCCTATGCGCCTGAATTTATAGGAAGCTGGCGAACGTCCCGATATACGAAAGAATCCATGGTTTTAATTTTTAGAGGAGTGCTTCGTGTTAGTTTGGGCATAACTTTGGAATTCCTTTGTTCTTGATGTTCTCGCCTTGTTTATTTATTTTTTAGTTGAATGATCGAGGGTTAGGGAAGAAGATCCCTCGAGAAGGATATAGCCATAGTTAAAAAGGGTTGACGAAAAATTTTGGTGTACATAAATAAATATAGAATAATTCAATGGATAAATTGTGAAAAAATCTGCTTAGGGGTCTTCTAAAAAATAATAGAGAGAGATTAAATCTATTGGGGTCATCCTAAAAGAAATGCAAGAAGAGATGCAGTTCATCTAATAGTATCTAACAGTTTATCTATTATTATTTTTTTGTTTGAATTCGATCGTCTAATGATTCATATCACCATTTTCAAAATATTCTTTAAAATTGCCTATTTTTCCTACCATGGGTTTTTCTGGCAAAGATAATATATTCGCTCTATGGTCATATTCGTTGCATCCGCAGCCATAATGCATAAATCTATTAGATGAGTAATATATGCTAAATTGGAAGTACACAGTGTATTATTCTGATAACATATTTAAACTTGCAATAATTATATATATAATTAAACTAGTTAAAAACAGTAATTTCTAACTGAAAAATTTGAAATTCAAATTCAGATCTTTTCCTCGTCGTCTCGTTCCCAATCCCAATAGCTATATATCATGTCCACATGAGTAGTGGCTTCCTGACAAAATGAATAATGAATTATCTTTGTTTTGTTTTTAGATTGTAACCCATTTCTCTTCATTGTACTCGTCATATTTTTACGTTGATTGGCTTATCAGATAAGACAATCCTGCCGAACTGCAAATAATTCTAAAACGAACGATATCTCGTAGAAGTACCCAATCCGAAAGATGAGAATATGCCTTGGTTAAACTAAGAATCCATTTGTTTGTCATTTTTCGACGTTTGGGACAACAAAAGATTTTCCGGTAAAAGGAAAAGCTACGCTGGAAAATGTTTCATTTTTAGGATCCCTTTGCTTGCATAAAACATTTTTCGAATGTTTGAGACCAAAGAAACCTTGGTCAAACAAAAAATTCAAAAGAGATATAGAATTACAAAAAAACTGAAATGCAAAATTAACGTATTGTATATGTATATATATATTTGCAATTAGAAGCTTTTTTTTAACACCAAATAACAGAAGTATTTTTTCATTTTTTTTATTGCAAAAAAAAAGGCATTTAATTGCAAAAATGAAGCAGATGATTGCAATGTTTCTACTTCACCTCTCACTTTTTCGTAACAATTTAATTGGACTCTAAAAAATTATCTGCCGATCGATGTGTAAACATTAAAAAAAAAAAAAAAAAAAGAAGAAGAAGAAAAAAAAAAAAAGAAAAAAAAAAAAAAAGTCAATAGTCGACTTATTCCTTTCGCATGTGTGCTTTCACACGGAAAAGTCGACTTATTCCTTTCTCACGCATGCTTTCACACGGAAAAGTCAGAAAAGTCGACTTATTCCTTTCTCACGCGTGCTTTCACACGGAAAAGTCGACTTATGCCTTTCACACGGAAAAGTCGACTTATGCCTTTCACACGCGTGCTTTCACACGAGAGGGGAAACCCTATAAATAGGCCCATGCCCCTCAGTTCAAAACACATTCAGCAAATCTGTAAACAGAAAAATCCAGAGAATTTGAGAGAAAAAGAAAATTTTGAAAATCTCTCAAGAAAATTTCTCCTTTTCTTACGTGCTGTTACTCTGCAGTATACTCTCCTAACTCCTTTTTGAGAGATATTTCAGGGGTAAGCCCCAAAAAATTTGCTGTTTCCATTTCTAAAGTTATTTTTAGGTTTATATTCTCGGATCGCCCTAGATCTGAATTTCTGAGAATATATATCTAAAAATATCAAATTACTACAAATCCGGCTGGGATTAAGCCTCATACGGCCCTCAGCAAAATCCAGGCAGCTCATCTGAGAACAAGTCTCTTCGACCCTCGGTGAAATTAAGCCAGATCGGCTCAGATCAGGTCTCTGCGGTTCTTAACCGTAGTCAAAACGTCCAAATCAGATCCGGTTTCAGTCTACCCAGTTCAAGAAAAAGCAGTGGAAATTATTTCTGTCAGGATCAAGCTCGTGCAGCCCTTGACGGAGTCAAAAAAGGAACACTAATCGGAGGATCTACGGAGATCGACCCCACGTAAATTTTCTTTTACTTTACAATTTTATTTGTAATTTATTTTTGTATTTTCGAGTTTAATTGTTTTAGACTCGAAATTTACGCATTACAAATTTTTGGCACGCTCGGTGGGACAACTTCACCTCCCATCTCTTGTTCCTTAAAAAAAAAAAAAAAAAAAAGTAAAAGAAAAGAGCCGAGAAAAAAGAAAAGAAAAAAAAAGAAAAAAAAAAGGAAAAAAGAAAAGAGCCGAAGAAAAGGAAAAAAAAAAAAGAAAAAGAAAAAAAGAAAAAGAAAAAGAGAAAAAGACAAAATAGAGAAAAAGACGAAAAAGGTAAAAAAGTTAAAAAAAAAAAAAAAAGTGAAAAAAAAAAAAATTTAACAAGGTGTTCAGCACATTAAATGGCACCGAAAAGGAGTACAACTGCTGCCACAAAAAAGAAGGCAACGGCTCCATTGCCTGCATCAACTACCCTACCTGGGTACGCAGGACCACAAACCCGCGGACGGACACAGTTTCTTGCCACTCAATTGAGTCCACAGACTCGCGCAAGAACAAAGTTCCTCGCCACCAACAAAGTTAAAATTGAGGACTTGCAGCTCACACAGCAGTTAGATTTCTCACGTGACTCTGTCACTAAACAGAGGAGTCGATCACCTACCCCTACCGAAGTTAGGGGTAGAGCATCAAATTCTGCCCAACAACAGAATCCGACCTATTCTGCACAAACAAACACAGAGGAAGAAGAAGATCCCTCTACTCCAGTCTTCTATAGAGCATCAAATTCTGCTGAACAGCAAAATCCAACGCGTTGTGCTGAAACAAGTCAGGAAAGATCCGACGGGCCCTCTACAACAGTCTTCCGTGGAGAACCATCTACCGCTGCTGATGTCAGGCTGACCAACATCACCAGAATAGAAAAAATGTTTGCAGATTTAAACCGCGGATATTCACAGCTGATTAGCGGATATGCACAGTTGATTGAAAATATGAAGGAATTAAGACAGCAAATAGATGACGTCAACAAAGGGCTTCACCAAGCCCAACCCGCTGATGCAGTCAACCGCGAAAATCGTCCTCAATCATCTCGATTTGGGGGCACAATTTTTAGCCAATCGGACCAACAGAAGGACGAGAGTACCGACTCAGCCACAAGCTCATTTCCAAGTGGAATGGGTCCTGTCTAGCTCAAAAAAAAAAATGCTTTCATATTTTCAGGTCAGAAATGTATTTCGACCTGACCCAATAAAGCAGGTAAATTTCGAAATTACTGTTATGTTAAAAAAAAAAATTCTCAAAAAAAAAAGAGAAAAAAAAAAATTCAAAAAAAAAAGAAAAATTAAAAAGCAAAAAAAAAAAAAGATCCCAAAAAATAAAAAAAGATTAAAAAAATACAAAAAAAAAAAAGAGAAAAAAAGAAAAAAAATTCTCAAAAAAAAAAAAACAAAAAAGAAAAAAAAAAGACAAAAAAAAAAGGGGCCAAAAATTCAAAAAAAGAAAAAAAAAAGGTAAAAAAAAAAAAAAAAAAAGAGAAGCACAAAAAGGCCAAAAAAAAAAATGTCTAAAGTTCTTGTGCATTGTCAGAACCCTTCATCAAAAATTCAAATTTAGATTCGGGGGCAAATCTCAAATCCCGACTCAAATTCAAAGCCAAACATAAACTCGGCTAAACTCGGGCTCAAAACCCAAATCTAAACTCCAAATCCAAATCCAGATTCGAGGGTAAAACTTAAACCCTGAATCAAAGTCCAGCTCAGCAGCTCAATAGCTCACCAAACAGTTCAGTAGCTTAACAGTTCAGCAGCTCACCAAATAGCTCAGCAACTCAACAGCCAAACAACTCAGCAGCTCAACAGCTCAGCAGCTCACCAACTCTCCGGCTCCACAGCTCACCAGTTCAACAAAATACTCCTGTCTCGCACGAGTATAAAAGGCGAACAGCTCCACAATTCAACACTCCTGCCTCGCACGAGTATAAAAGGCGATAATCAATCCATCACAATTCAACACTCCTGCCTCGCACGAGTATAAAAGGCGATAATCAATCCACCACAATTCAACGCTCCTGCCTCGCACGAGTATAAAAGGCGATAATCAATCCATCACAGTTCAACACTCCTGTCTCGCACGAGTATAAAAGGCGACATCACAGTTCAACGCTCCTGCCTCGCACGAGCATAAAAGGCGACACCACAATTCAACACTCCTACCTCGCACGAGTATAAAAGGCGATAATACAACAATGCAGAGCTTAACAGGTGAGAAGCAGCCACAGCCTGCCGAACTTTGCCTATAGGAGGCTCCATCTGCAAGCACCATCCCATTCCTACACTATGTGTCGAAGTCACGACGTCTAGAAGGTTAGCCCCCTTTGCCCTTTTTTTTTATTATTGTACTAATCTTAAATAGGAGGAAGGACATACCCAACCCGAGTCAAAAGTGCTTCGAAGACAGGCTTATCCAATCAAACAAAGAAGGTGAAGTCAGAGGCTCTACATTTCATGTCACAATTAGCGAGGAGGCTGAGTCTGACTCATCAGACGGTGAAGTGAAGGAGGCTCCCCCGGAACTTGAAGATGGTGGCCAAGCAACTGTTGATGAACTCAAGGAGGTCAATCTTGGCTCTCCGGAAGATCCCCGACCTACATTTCCACAACGACGGTTCCGCCCGGAACTCATTCCACAAATCGAAGAGGAGGTTAACAAGCTGATCAATGCTGGCTTCATCCGAGAGGTCACCTACCCAACGTGGATTGCCAACATTGTCCCGGTAAGAAAGAAGAATGGACAGTTGAGGGTATGTGTTGATTTTCGAGATCTTAACAAGGCCTGCCCGAAAGATGACTTTCCGTTGCCCATAACGGAGATCACAGTCGATGCAACAACGGGTCACGAAGCATTGTCTTTCATGGATGGTTCTTCAGGCTATAACCAAATCAGAATGGCACTAGAAGACGAGGAGTTGACAGCATTCCGCACCCCAAAAGGTATATACTGCTATAAAGTTATGCCGTTTGGATTAAAAAATGCTGGCGCCACTTATCAACGTGCTATGCAAAAAATTTTTGATGACATGCTGCACAAGATTGTAGAATGTTATGTTGATGACTTAGTTGTAAAGACTAAGAAGCGCAAAGACCACCTCGAGGATCTCAAGACAGTGTTCGAAAGACTTCGGAGGCATCAGCTCAAAATGAACCCTCTCAAGTGCGCATTCGGTGTCACATCAGGAAAGTTTCTTGGGTTCGTGGTGCGCCATCGTGGAATCGAAGTTGATCAGTCAAAGGTTGAGGCAATTCAAAAGATGCCTGAACCTAAAAACCTGCACGAGCTGCGAAGTCTACAAGGAAAGCTGGCTTACATTCGCCGTTTCATCTCCAATTTAGCTGGTAGATGTCAACCTTTCCATCGGTTGATGAAGAAGGATGTCAACTTCGAGTGGGACGAAGCTTGCAGCAAAGCCTTTGAGAGCATAAAGAAGTACCTTTCCAATCCACCAGTCCTGGGAGCTCCAATTCAAGGAAAGTCGTTGATTCTCTACATTGCAGCGCAGGAAAGATCTTTGGGAGCCTTGCTTGCACAGGAAAACGAGCAGGGAAAGGAAGTTGCCCTGTATTACTTGAGCAGAACACTAAACGGTCCGGAACTGAGTTATTCGCCCATTGAAAAGACATGTCTAGCACTGTTCTTTGCCATTGACAAGCTGAGGCACTACATGCAGGCTCACACGGTACGTCTCATTGCCAGAGCTGATCCTGTCAAATATATCTTATCTAGACCAATCTTGTCAGGACGACTTGCCAAGTGGGCAGTAATCCTACAAAGCTACGACATTGTCTATGTGCCTCAAAAAGCAGTCAAAGGACAAGCTCTAGCAGACTTCCTTGCAGATCACCCTATCCCATCCGATTAGGAGTTCACAGATGATCTTCCAGATGAAGAGGTCTTTTACATTGAGACACTGCCACCATGGACGATGTTCTTTGATGGTGCAGCAAGGCGTGATGGTGCTGGTGCCGGTATAGTGTTTGTCACTCCTCAGCGACAAATACTACCATATGCTATCATACTCGGTGAGTTATGTTCAAATAATGTTGCTGAATACCAGGCTTTGATCATTGGTCTTCAAATGGCTGTCGATATGAAGATTCCAACTATAGAAGTACATGGAGATTCCCAGCTCGTCATCAACCAACTTACAGGATTGTATGATGTGAAGAAAGAGGACCTTGCACCTTACCATCAACTTGCTCGACAGCTAATGGATGAATTTGAAAACATCACCTTGGAGCATGTGCCTCGACGAGAAAACACTCAGGCAGACGCGTTGGCTAACCTGGCCACTTCTCTTGCAAAGTCAGAAATCCAGGCTACAGTTGTTGCCGTATGCCAGAAATGGATAGTGCCACAAAAGGATGATGAAGAAACTACAGCAGCCAACACTGTATCTGTACGTCTCGCGGAGGACGAGGACTGGCGTCAACCAATCATTGACTACCTACAGCACGGGAAGCTGCCCGAAGATCGTCGTCATAAGACAGAAATTCAACGACGAGCTCCCCGCTTCATATATCTCAAGGATGCTCTGTATCGAAGGTCTTTTGATGGAGTTCTACTTCGCTGCCTAGCCAATGAAGAGGCAAAACAGGCTCTCACTGAAGCACATTCTGGTGTTTGTGGCGGACATCAATCAGGGCCTAAGTTGCACTTCCAACTTAGAAGGATGGGATACTACTGGCCAACTATGGTACGTGATTCAATTGAGTTTGCTAAAACCTGTCAAGCTTGTCAATTTCATGCGAATTACATACATCAACCACCGGAGCCACTGCATCCAACTGTCTCATCCTGGCCCTTTGAAGCTTGGGGTCTCGACTTAGTGGGGCCCTTGCCAAAGTCATCCCTAGGTCACCTGTACATCCTCGCAGCAACCGATTACTTCTCAAAATGGGCTGAAGCCATTCCACTTAGAGAGGTAAAGAAGGAGCATGTTGCCAATTTCATCCGGACTCAGCTGATCTATCGCTATGGAGTCCCTCGATTCATCATCACTGATAATGGTAAGCAGTTCTATAACAGCTTAATTGACAAGCTCTGCGAGAAATTCAAGTTCAAGCAGTACAAGTCATCCATGTACAATGCCCCAGCAAATGGCTTGGCTGAAGCATTCAACAAGACCTTATGCAACCTGTTGCGAAAGGTAGTCTCTAAATCCAAAAGAGATTGGCATGACAGAATTCCGGAGGCATTATGGGCGTATCGTACAACTTACCGGACTCCAACACAGGCGACGCCATACTCACTTGTCTACGGTGTCGAAGCAATACTGCCGTTGGAAACACAGATTCCATCCCTGCGCATGGCTGTTCTGGAAGGACTCACACAGGAGGAGAATGCTCGCCTACGTCTGGATGAGTTAGAAGCTCTCGATGAAAGGAGGCTCGAAGCACAACAGCAACTTGAGTGCTACCAAGCCCGGCTCACCAACACGTTCAACCGCAGGGTCCGTCTTCGATCTTTTCAAGTTGGAGATCTTGTTCTTGCAGTGCGACGGCCCATCAACATGAAGCATCGGCCTGGTGACAAGCTTACTTCCAAATGGGACGGGCCATACTTAGTGCAGGAGGCCTACACTCACAACGCTTACATGCTGTCAGACCAAGAAGGCGTCCGAATCGGCCCAATCAATGGTAAATTTCTGAAACAATATTATGTGTAAATATGTTTGAAAAAAAAAAAATCAAAAAAAAAAAAATCAAAAAAAAAAAGAAGAGAAGAAAAAAAATCAAAAAACCAAAAAAAAAAAAGAAGAGAAGAAAAAAAAATCAAAAAAATCAAAAAAAAAAATCAAAAAAAAAAAGAAGAGAAGAAAAAAAAAAATCAAAAAAAAAAAAAAAAAAAGTTCGGAAGTCCCGATCTGAAAGTCCAAGCGAAAATCCAAACCCAAAAATCCAAACCCAAACACTTGAGCCCAATTCAGAAAACACAAAAACTAAGTCCAAAACCCAAACACTCAATCCAAATCCAAAAGTCCAAACCCAAACATTCGATCCAAAAACCCAAATCCAAATCAACCCAAATTCAATTCAAAGCCCAAAACCCAAAAAATTCCAAGTTCTAAACACAGTCCAGAAACCAGGTTCAAAATCCAATCCAACTCCTGGCCCGCATGAGTATAAACTGTGAACGGCCCAAAAATATAAAAGCGACGGAGGGTTTGAGTCTGAAACTCAGCATCAGTCTCAATCGATCTTCACCACACACCAAACCTTTGCTCCTCTACCACAAGAAAGATGAAACCAGTTGCAGAACCTCAAGACAAGGGAGAAGAAAGGTCACCCCGCACAAGGTGGCAACCAACCATGGCGCAACTGCAAATTCTAGAGGAAGTCTTCCACAACAATGGAGGTATTATGCCTAATGCATCTCAGATTTACCAACTTGTCTCACGATTGCGCCCACTCGGGGCAATCGAAGGAAAAAATGTGTTTTATTGGTTCCAGAATCGGAGAAGCAGGAAGAAACCAGCACTGAGAGCTGATTTTTCCAAAGAACAGTCTGCTGTTCCGATGGTAGATCCCACCAGTACAACTTCGCCGTCAAATGAAGCAGGTCCGAGTTCTTCCACCGCAATAGTCTCTCCACGGTATGTTCATCAAAGCCGTAGCCCATGGGAGCATGCACGCTGGTCCTGGTGGTCTTACGGAGTCAGCCAAGGGTTCATCCCTTCTAGGTACTTAAGTCTAGGAGGACATTTTCTAGCAGAAAGGAGTCATTCCGGCGAAACTTTGCCTCTCTTTCCAGAATATTCCGGCAGCATCAACCAGCCGGAAAGCGACGTCGACGTTGACATCAACATCATCGGCCCACCGGACGAGGTCGAGCTTGACTTGGAGTTGCACCTCGGGCCCCGCTAGGACGGCCGACAAGATAAGGTGCAACGACTTCTGCAGCACGCGGCAACGACTTCCGCAGCACACGGCAACGACTTCTGCCACACACGGTAACGACTTTCGTGACACGCGTCAGCCGCTGCCTCTTTTGTCTCTTATGCAGGAAAGGGACGTGGATGGCCCTATCCGATTCTGCATACCTTTTTTTGACTTTTCAAAAAAAAAAAAAAAAAAAAAAAAAAAAAAACTCTTTATTATTTGTATATATATCCTGCGTGCCCGAGTTGTAATATTCACCCCTCAGCTCTTCTTTCTCAAAAGAAAATGGCTAGTCTCTACACTTGTCTCAGGAAGTTCTTCGATCAAGAAGTTGGAGGCGCACGAGCTAAGAAAAGAAGGAGTAGTCTTCTTCGAGGGATCCCTAAAAGCCCTCGAAACTCAATCTCCAACGCCATCGGTGTCCTGGAGTTCCAACTACTCTCCTTAGTTCACATCTACCACAGAGGGATGAGAAGCTGCAATTATCCTAATCTTTCTTTGGATGCAGCGACGTACAGGGAAGTTCCAACTACTCTCCTTACGTCGAAGCAGACTTGGAAATCATCACTACAGTCAGTCTCTCTGTGAGCCGGTCTTGAAGTTCCAAGGTCCTGAGCCTTTCTCTTGGGGAGGTTGAAGTTCTTTGCCTACTGGATCATCCTCACCAGAGCTCTGGAACTTTAAGAGATATAAAAAATCCTTTGCGGGCTATGGAAGCTCGAACGCACCTGGAACCAGAATATCAATTTTTATATTGGCTGGGGTGCTAACTTTCTCAAGATCGTATCGGGTTCCTATTGTGATCCAACAACAGCAAGCATGGTCAAAGATAGAAGACTCCAAGATTCAATGTTCATCAGGACGTTTCCAAGTTTCAAACTGGACTTCAAGACTCGGTGCGGATCACGTCTGCAAAGTTCTTCCTTACCGACCCCTGAAGTGGGGGCATTTGTAAACATTAAAAAAAAAAAAAAAAAAAGAAGAAGAAGAAAAAAAAAAAAAGAAAAAAAAAAAAAAAAAGTCAATAGTCGACTTATTCCTTTCGCATGTGTGCTTTCACACGGAAAAGTCGACTTATTCCTTTCTCACGCATGCTTTCACACGGAAAAGTCAGAAAAGTCGACTTATTCCTTTCTCACGCGTGCTTTCACACGGAAAAGTCGACTTATGCCTTTCACACGGAAAAGTCGACTTATGCCTTTCACACGCGTGCTTTCACACGAGAGGGGAAACCCTATAAATAGGCCCATGCCCCTCAGTTCAAAACACATTCAGCAAATCTGTAAACAGAAAAATCCAGAGAATTTGAGAGAAAAAGAAAATTTTGAAAATCTCTCAAGAAAATTTCTCCTTTTCTTACGTGCTGTTACTCTGCAGTATACTCTCCTAACTCCTTTTTGAGAGATATTTCAGGGGTAAGCCCCAAAAAATTTGCTGTTTCCATTTCTAAAGTTATTTTTAGGTTTATATTCTCGGATCGCCCTAGATCTGAATTTCTGAGAATATATATCTAAAAATATCAAATTACTACAAATCCGGCTGGGATTAAGCCTCATACGGCCCTCAGCAAAATCCAGGCAGCTCATCTGAGAACAAGTCTCTTCGACCCTCGGTGAAATTAAGCCAGATCGGCTCAGATCAGGTCTCTGCGGTTCTTAACCGTAGTCAAAACGTCCAAATCAGATCCGGTTTCAGTCTACCCAGTTCAAGAAAAAGCAGTGGAAATTATTTCTGTCAGGATCAAGCTCGTGCAGCCCTTGACGGAGTCAAAAAAGGAACACTAATCGGAGGATCTACGGAGATCGACCCCACGTAAATTTTCTTTTACTTTACAATTTTATTTGTAATTTATTTTTGTATTTTCGAGTTTAATTGTTTTAGACTCGAAATTTACGCATTACACGATGGAAAATATACTTTGATTGCATTGGACACTCGTCGAAAGGTGCGACAATTTGACATTGATCGCATAGTTGTTCGTGTTGGCTAAATATATAGCGTTTTTTTTTTTTCCCTAGATTCAATAGGCTTGTGGCGCTGAAAAGGATTCTGCTCTTTAATGTTAAATGCAACTCTGAATGTTTAAGAAAAATTTTCATCTCAACTAAAAGTTTAAACTTTTAGTGTGATGACAAACATGTGATCTGCTGCTAACTATTAAAAATTCATGGACGGACCTTCCATTTTTAGAGTTCATTAACATTTTTGTGACTGTAAAATGCGCAAGTCTGAAAACAATTTTGCCTCAGTGTACAAATAAATAAGGGCAAAAATCAAGACAATAAATTTTGTGAAATTTGTTTTGAGGAAGAATAAGAGTTCAAATCTTTAGTTTACTTACGCAATAGTGCAAATATATGTCCAGCGCGCCAACCTTTACATGCACGTACACCCACACACACGTGTATAAATATATTTTTTGAGATCGCCTTCGCTAGAAGATTATATAATAAATTCACAGAAGAATATAAGTGTTAAAACTTCTCCAAAGAATGATTGGATTATCGATGAAGGCCTTAAATTAATTTTTCAACAATGTTGTCTTAAGAACAAAATTACAATTGATATATTTATCTTCTTTTTTTTTTGGGGGACAAATCCGAAAAGATAAAAAAGGCTTTATAAAGATGGTAAAAGAGACGAGAGAGTTCCCACTCCAAGAAGATAACGAGGGATAGCCGAAGCAATCATTGGTGATATATAAAGACAAGATTCCTGGAGCCTTAATTGGCTTCCGTGATTAATGAACTCTACATAGTTTTGGTTTTTTTTTTTTTTTTGACGCAAGTATTACTGTATAACTCATTTTTTAAAAAGTATAAATAAATATGTAGTTTATTTTATAATATCTTATAAATTAGTCTTTTTTTAATTTAATTATTTAATAATTTATATCTCTATATTTTTATATTTATCTCAATTTAAATAATTCACTTAATTTTTCTCTTTTTGGTAGTTGTATCACTCTGTTGGAACATAATCAATGCGGATAGTATTTGTAATCATGTTCTTATTTTAGCTTAATAAATACGTTGACTTTCCAATAAAATCCTTGGAGATGAATCTTGTGACATTTTTGTAGGTATCATTTACCCGCTACGGAAAAGGTAAGCGGACTCATTTAAGAGATTGTGCAGTGAGTGTACAGAAATTTATTAAATTGTGAAAAATATATTAAATTAAAAAAATAAATAATTATTAAATATTATTAGATTAAATAGGTACTTTTTACGTACTCACTCAAACGTGTATGCGTAATAAATCTTTACGCCCTATTTTCTTTTTTTTTTGTCTTATTATTTGGTCATTTTCATCTTATCTTGAATTCTTTTGAATTCTTTTCTGACTACTAATACTTTTTATGCAAATTAACCTTTCTAAGATATTTAATTATTGTTTTATTCAATTGCGCTTATTTTCATCTGATCTTTACTTGTCTTTTTAATTATTACTTTGTTTCTATTGATGCAAAAAAAAAAAATTGTTTTTGGAATTCTTTAATTATTATATTGTTTTATTATTTGAGTCCCTTTTCGTTTGATCCTTGTTTATCTCTTTAATTATTTTTCATTAGTCCAATTAACTTGCCTGAAATTTTCAAAAAGAAAAATGCTAACTTAATGAGAGTCTTTCTTGGGTGAATCGCAATTAAAAAATGAATTTTTTTTTTGGACCTTTTGCTTCTTTTATGTATTTTCTATTCGCATGGTTGACTCTCGTGGTTGCCCACTTGGGTTTCGAAGTCTTCGCACAATCAAAGCTCTCTCTATTAATTAAGCTTATTCTCCTATAATTCATTTAAAAAAATTAAGAAGAAATAAAAAATCGTTATAAAGTAGTTATAAATAATAAAAATTTTTTTAAAAAATTTTAAAATTAATTTCTTTAAATCAAAACTTAAGAAAATATTAAATATATTTAAAATTTAATTTAAATAAATAATATTTTTATTATTTTTTATAAGTTAAACTTATTTTTATAATTACTTTATAATTATTTTTTGTTTTATGAGACTCTTTGTTAAATGCCTCTCGCGCGCAGGCATACTTGAGTTAGTGAAACTGTCCCACACAATAAAATACTTCTGCTTTGCAATCACGACATGCCGTAGCCTGTAGGTTAAATCATTGACTTGCAAGTCTTTAATTAATTTTTCCACCAACAAAATTTTTCAAAGAAACAGGCAACTGCCAACTGGTACCATCAAATTTTCGGATTCGTCCGACAATTTAAAGAGAAATTGTTCAACAACAATGCAGATTTGCTCGGTTTTTCTGGGAAAAGAAAAGGGCATTATTAGGAATGAAATGCTTAATTGAAAGCTGTAGTAGTGGTTATTATCATTATTCCAAAATGAAAACAATACATTGACCAAGCACAAGTTTTAAACCCCATAGGATAATTATTATTTTTGGTATGTGTGTGTATGTATGTATATATATATATAAGCATAGTGTGACTATTGCAGTGCATTTATTATTTCATATGTAGCAATATGATGTTGTTACGAGGAGTTATGGCGAGCAAATGCTTCAATCCTTGCAATCCACAATCTCATACTTCAAAGTCAGGTAGTTTAGCAACTGGCCGTGTCTATTGGTATCCAACTTCTGAAATACTTTAGTATCCAAGTTCAAACCTTTTTTGTTGTTGCATTTATCAACAATTCTCACTACATCATGAGATCCAGTTGCGATATTTATCACCTACATTATACAAAAAGGAAAAAAGAATTAAAAATGAGTAAAGATAACAAACATCTTCTGTGCATATATATATATATATATATATATATATATATATATATATCTATATAGGTCCGGTTACAAGGATGAAGTATAGACGCAGTCAATTTTTTTTATAGTTGTATGCATATTTCATATTATTTATCTACACAGCCTATTTAACCAAATGCACATCACATGTTTCTCTTTTTTTTAAAAAAAAAAAAAATGTGTAATTCCATGCAAACCCACAACGTCTCCCTCTCTCACACCACATTTCCTTTCCGTCTATCTCCCACTCCTCTCTAATTTTTTCCATATATATAGTCTTCACTTACTTTCAAGCATGTGCCACAAGCTTCTTGGTCTTTTGGACCATTGGTTGCACAAAAAGCAGCCCAACCGTACTTTATACGCCAGGCCAATGGCTTGCCGGCATCCCATGTCGAGCAATAAACGTCGGCAGCCTTTAAGTCCCAATGTTTTTCCTCAGCTTTGTAAGATCGGAGAGTAGCATTCATGAAATTATTAGCATCACTAGACCCTTTGATATTGATATTAGAACTGGGGTGATAACAAAATTTTGGACCGTACCCACATTCATCCGACTCTGCACAACACATGTTGTTGGGGCAATCCGAATCCTGCTCACATCCAGCGGAAGTGGCCATTACAGCAAAAATGATCACGGCTGCCAGGCTTAATTTCACCATTCTTCTTCCTTTTTTTGGGTTTCTTTTTTCTTTTTTTCTTTTTTATTGTGTGTGATTTCTGAATGATTTTGTTGCATGAAATTGGGCCGCTGCGACTCAATTTATAAAGGAGTTGGCAGTGTCTGGACTAGCACGAATAAGCTGAGTTTTAGAGGAGTGGGGCATAAACTTGGGATTTCCTTCCGCTTGAGATTCTCGCCTTATTAATTTTTTTCACCCATAGCAGGGCTTAAGGTTAAGAAGAAAGATATCCTTTTTTGCTTTTTTTTTTTTTCGTTCTTTTTTATAATGCAATAAATTTTAGTATTGTTAACCATGAAATAAAAATTAGGACTGACTTGTTAAAAAAATTAAACGGACATTCAGAGCCACAACATTTGGTAGTAGAGTCATATAAACTCTAAATTTTATATTTAGAGTTAAATTTCTAATATGTACAACTCAAATAAAAAAAAAAAAAAAGAAAAACAAGGTTTAGTCTTACCATGTTTTGGCACCTAATAATTTTTCATAAGTTTTCTTCTATCGTTTTGTATTTTGAAATGAAGGGCAAATCTATATAGGATAGGGGAGGGTGAGAGAGGAGGCGGAGATTCGAACACTTATCATCTCGTGTGAGAACATTGTCTCATGTCAATTTGATAAGCTGAGATCTTTCCAATTTTCTTCTACCTAGTGTGTTCACAATGGAGATATACAATTTTAAAGTTGTAAAACTTTAGAGTTTTTTTTTACATATGAGTTCTAAATTTTTTTGAAATTTTATTTGAAACTTGAATTTTTTAATTTTTTTATCTAATTAGTCCATCTGTTAACGAAAAGTAATCAACCAATTAAAAAAATAATTTTGACCTTACAAAAATTATTTGAAAAAAGGTTAAATACACTAATTAAAAATTTTTTCTATGAAAAAATATACACTTTGTATATTTAATTCGTATATTTATTGATTAGAAAAATATTTTATGTGCACATTTGTTATTGAAAAAAATATTTAATTCATTTATTTGATTTTTTTTAAATAATTTTTATTAATTTAAACTCATTTATTAATAGATTGATCACTTTTTATAAATAAAAAGACTGATTTGATAAGAAATCAAAAAATTTAGAACTAAAATGAAACATTAAAAAAGTTCATAACTTATATAAAAAAAAAATGAAGATTCAGGACTAAATAATTATATATCCCGTCTTACAAATCTCAGTCAGACATCCTAATGACGTTACTTACAATGTAATTAACCATATTGTCGTTCGTGATTTTTTTTATCGGGTTTTTCGAGTAATTTTGCTTCCTCAGGCGGGATTCTTTCAATTGTTAGACAATTTAAAGGCGGGAATCCGGAGGAGACCAAAATGCCTGGCACGCTGGGCACTGCTTCAAGAATAGAAGAGGAGAATGCATGAAAGAAAATGTTTTGACAGATACTGAAAATATACACCGTCATGAACAAAAGAATATAAAAGTATTAACTAAAATTAAATTATACTTTTTTTTTAAAGAAAATGAGAAAGTAAGAGTAACACTTTACAAATTCGTTAAGAAATATTAAATCGTTTTACTGCGTACAATTAGTAAAAATTGTTATACTGAATCACTAAATAAGTATACTTTTTATTAGAGTCTAACAAAAGTCATCCGAAACCACTCCTATAACTAACTAATTTAAGCTAAATTTTTCCGTTATATTAATTCTTAATTTGTTTGTTTCAGTAAAAAATGCTTCGACTCAAAAAAATTGAGTAAATTTCACTATCTAGTGCAATTTAAAATATGATTGATTTTAAAAATATGGAAAAAAATCAATTAGCAACAGCTCACTAGTATAATCATTTCTATATTTGAAAGTTTTGAATTTAAATTTTAGTCAAAACCAATCAACCAAACAAAAGAAATGACAAAAATTAGGGTGCCAATAGTTTTTTCCTCATCAATCCATACAAATGTAAGATATCGATCTGTCATCAATCCATACAAATGTAAGATATCGATCTGTATAAGTCAAGAATCTATAGTTACTAGTTGATTTCAATCTAACATAGGAGGTCACCATTAAATTTTGCTTCCTACTTACTAGTACTTTAATACTGATATGTACAAATCATATGTCTGCAGATGTAAACCATATATCTATAATTGCTGGTTTGATATCGATCAAATTTATATTTGGTATACATACAATTACATGTAATATATATCCACAAAGAAGTGTTGCAAAAAAAAAAAAAAAGAAATTAGACTAATGTAAGTGTCAATAGCATAAACTAATCAATTCACGTACGACTTTTTAGCCTCCCAAGTGAGATTACGAGGTTTAGCTTACATTTAAACGAAAATACAATCGATTAATTAAGTGACAGTGTTGCAACCATTGCTAGAATATGTAAGATTGTAGTACAATAAGGTACTCTTGTTAAGATCATTGTAGGTAGAAGTTATGATTTCATTGTATAATTATGAGATTCTCGTAGTAATTTCCTTTCCTTGGAACTTTTCTTTACCCCTTTTATAACATTATATTCCCTTTGATATAATTTGCTATACTGATTCATATTAAAAAAAAAAAAAAAGTTAAGATAAGAACATAGAGGTGCCATTACCAAGCAAAGCAAACCACTCTTTATCTTTCGTACATTGAAAAGGGTGACAACTACCGCAAAATTATTAAGTAAACTGAAGACGAACTAATTTTGCTTTGAGATAACGAGAGAAGAGACTTACTAACTTATCAAAAAATTACGAAACTCGGGATATACGTGAGTTTGCAGTAACCCTTTGAGGTTAATCAAATGCACGTATGATACCCATTACAAGTTTTTTATGATCAGCAGCGTAGTACTTGAGGAGGTACGTAGAATTCAGGTGTCAAAGCAGTCCACAAATTCGTAATTCACCTTAAGATAACCAGAAGCATAGCCCTGTCCATTAGTGTCCAGATGTTGGAAAACTTCAATGTCTAAGACTAGACCTCCATTGCTGCATTGCTCGATAATTCTCACTATTCTTTGATCTCCAGTTGCTTGATTTGTCACCTACATGAATATAACAGTATCACATATGTAATATTAAGATATAATGTGGAAATTAGAGAACACTCAGATATTTGCACAATCAGTCTCCAATTCCCACTCAATTTATAACAAAGTTATTAGAATTGGATCGGTCATTGGAAACATTAATAATTCAAAGTTCAACCAGTTGAATTAGTATTTGAACTAGTATTTAATTATATATATATATATATATATGTGATTAAAAAAATAATACTTATAGATAGTGATTAAATATTAATTTTTCTAATTTTAAGAAATAAATTGAAAATTTTAATTAAATTTAGCACTAAATTGAAATTGTTAATAAAATTTAGATTTAAATTATAATTTATAAATTTCTAATTTGATTTGGACTGGCCCAACCAATCCTTTTTTTACTGGTTTTAATCGATATTGACTGGTCTGAATTCCTGTTAAAATCAGTCATGAACCGGATCGAATTCATGATCAATCACCGGTTGAACCGGTCCAACCGACGAGTCTGATCTGGTTTTTTCAACAATGATTTGTAACAATGATTGCTAATGTTTTTCTTCCATGATCTTATATTATTCTGTTTCAGATTTTTGGAAGCTATCACATATTTATAGCCCCCGTTCTAGCAATTTTTGAATTGTAAAAATTCAATTTTCTGAATTTAGGTTTCTTTTAATGACGAGGAATTCATGTCGAACAAAAATCGGATTGTTAGCACAGCACCTACTGTCATGACTCCCACTTCTTTTCAACCAAAACATCTCGGAAGTTTTTTCAGAATGATAAATTATTTATAAGAACAAAAAATTAAGAGAGAGAGAGAGAAAGATTTCCATAACAAAAAATGCATGTTTACCAACAAGCAACTGCCACAAGCCTCTTCCATTGTTGATGGTCCAACAGGACCATTGAAGGCAGTCCAGCCATACTTTAGGCGCCAATCCAGTGGCTTATCTGCGTCCCACGTCGAGCAATAAGCACTTACCTTGTTCAAGTCCCACCCAATTTGAGAGGCATTGTAAAAATTGTAGGTGGCATATACCCCATTAGCAATCTCTCCAAAGTGTGATTCGCCCATTCCGCAATTGGCATTGTCTAACACACAAAAAAGAAAAACCAATATCGCCGCGGTAGTGCTTAGTCTGCCCATTTGATGCAATAATATTCTGTGTATGTGTGATGTGTGTATGCTCGTATTTGTTGTTTTTTTTTTTTTTTTGGTTGTTGAGAGTTTAGTCCAAGGTGGCTGAATTTATAGGAGGAGGAGGGCGTGGCGGCTTTAATTACATAAATGTCATTAGAGGAATGTGCCTGACATGGCATGTCGATTTTTGGTATGTTGACTTCCTTGCATTAATAAGTAATCAATATTAATTAAGGAGCTAAAAGCAAGGCAAGTTCCTATGGGCCGGCCTAGTTACCTTAGAAACTAAAATGAGAATCACGACATCACACAAAAAAAAGTAATTTAAAATTACTTCTTCACGGATAAATTTATTAAATTGTGAGTTACACAATAATAAAAGATAATCCTCTTTTTTCTACAAATTTGATATATTTTGGGCTAGAAAAAAATTGATATATTCTTCCCAAGTTTGTTTCTAAAATGAATGTTCTTTATGCAAAAATTTCACACTTTACTCAGAAAAACCTCAGATCTCTAAAATGCATGTCTTGAGTTTTTAATCATCTCGTGTACCCTTGGCGGTACTAGAAATTACTTCATTCAATAGAGTTGGCCGGAGAGTGTTAGAAAATATTCGACTAACATTCACTCGGTTATGTTAATATTTGACTTACAAAAAGCAAATGACTCTACTTGGCTTTTACAGACAATATGAACAATAAATTCAAAATTTAGTTCCTTTTCTATTTCAAAGTACATTAATCCGTTTGTTTGCTGTCGAAAATGGAATTCTGGAATATCATTTACTGAGGACAATGAAATTCTGGAATTTTATTTTTAATTACGGTGTTTGGCTGTAGTGCTGAAAATATCATTCTGTATTTGATAAAATTCTGTAAAATGAAATACTTTATTTTTATTTTATTACTTTTTACTGTACAAACAGTGAAAATATTATTATTTTATTACTTTTTTACTGTACAAACAGTAAAAATATTATTATTTTATTATTTTTTTACTGTGTAAATAGTATTAACACAGTGCCCTTTTTTATTTCAATTCTTGCATTGAGCAGTGGAAAACGACATCCGGTTATTTTGAGCGAAGCACGTTTGCCGAAAAAATGCTCTTGCTGTTCTGTTGACTAGGATATCAATTTCCATTGACCCATTAATTTCCGGGCACCAAACACTGGAAAAAGGAGCAAATGCTTTTCCGGATTTTGTTTTCACTCTAAACAAACGCACCCAAATATGTGTTCTTCCTCCAAGAAAAAGAACAATGACTGTTTCTTATATTTTATATTGTTATATTGTTATTGCTAATTTTTTTTTCTTTCATTTGATCAATCGATCGGTTGATATAAATTGGCCTTTTTTTATTTATTAGCTTTCATTACCAAGTTAGATAAGTAATTTGAAATATAAGTGGAGTATTGAATTAAGCATATTGCAATCATGCCTTGGAAATTCATTAAAAATCGACTACACATGTAGGGACTAAATTAAGAATTTGTGAAGATATATTTTCAAATCGAAATTTAATCAACATGATAACAACATATACTCAAAGCCTTAGTAATAGTTGAAGTAGTTGGACACCGTCTCCAACTAGGAGAACTACTGCTTGAACTTGAGTCATTCCTTTACGCCTAATATGATGGTCTTATCATCTACTCTACAAATCAAAAAAAAAAAAAAAAAAAAAGAACAAGATATACTCACTTTTCCAATAGGATTAATCTTGTTGTAAGCAATTTAACTAAATATACGCATATTTCTATTTTCTATCTTCCGTTAATGCTGCAAAACCAGTCCTCTTTTATCGGTGATGACGAACGGGAAATGGGGAATTTGCACATTCAGGACGCAGGAGTCAATTCTTTGGCATCACACGGAGCAAAATGTCGAGTATTACGTACAAGGTTTTCTTCATTTTTGCTGTTTGTTCTTTCTGACTTGAATGATAGAGAAATCGTTGAGGGGTTAGCCAACAAATAGGGGTTTTTCTTCTACAAATGTCACCAATGAACAAAGTTTTATGGCTAACCATAAATTATAGCCGGTTGTGAATTCAAATTAGCATCAAGGCGTTTAATAGAATTAAATATACATCTGATCTCGTATAATTTTAGAAGAGATTAATGATTCTTATTAGACATTATAAAATTTGTTTTTTTATGAGTTTGGTGTGGAGATCCAGTTCAGTGGTGTCACCAACGCAATCCTTTGTAATAAAATTATGTAGTGTCATCTTTATTTTTTTATTTCTTAAAAAAAAAATGTGGCTAAGATTACAAGAATCTGTATCTTAAGTGTAAAATCTCATGCTATTGAGTTAAAAATTCAAATGCAACCACTACGAGGAATATGAAGAAATCCAATAGACTAAAAATTACTGGTTTGACCTAAAAACCCGAAATCGACAGGCCATGAACGGTTAATTGAGATGATCTCACATGTCCTGATAAATGACACGACAACAACTAAATACCAAATCGAGATTTCGATTTTGCAAGTACCACTTTGAAAAACTGGCAAGGAAAAGCTTTGTTAAAAAAACAAAAAAAGGCTTGGAACCTTTTATCTGCTTGAAAGGTTAAGCCCTATAGGTGGTAGGATGAATAAATATCATGTAGTTTACGACACATATACATGAAAATTTTTTTCGTCGTTTGGGCAATGAATTAGACAATAAAAGTAATCATTCTTATTTTCATATTTCTCTCCAATATTTAATCCAAAGACTTTAAAGATAGAATTATAAATTCTTAATTATTAAAATGTTATTAGAAGAATCTGATATGAATTTTATACTCTTAATAAATCTCGAAATTACAACAAATGGGCCTGGACTTTCTTGGGTGAAGGGGTTCCTCCACTTGTTTGTATTTTTTTTTTTTAACTTAATACAAATTCATATAGTGATTTATAAAAATAAAAAAGAAAAACTTATGGGCCTGGATATATTTAAAAAGTTAGGTTGTGCTGCTAATGATTTTACTTTGTGCCTTAATCAGACAATTCCCATTTAAAACCTATTTTGGATGGATCACCAAAGGATTTGGGCCGGCCACGGGTCTGTCTCCGTCCATAGAATGTGCAGCCGCGGTTGGTGGGCATTTCAATCCGAGGTCAAAAAAATGGCATGTGATTAACTTTCACTAATCGCGTAATTTAGTGATAGAATAGTTAGACTTTTAATTTAAATAATCGCAGCTTCAAATCTTTGCAGAGTGAACCAAAAAGAAAACCAACTTTTCCTATTGTTTTTGGCGACAAAATTTTTTGGGTCCCGTACGTAGCAAAAATTATCAAATTTTTTCATATAATTTACGCTATGTTCAATTTTATTCTTAAACTCGGCAAGACCGACCTATTTTATCATATACTTACGTCTTGTCCCGTTCTTGCTTTACTTTTTCTTGCTGTCCATTTTTTCTTAAGTAATCATCAACCACAGAGATAGGGTATAACTAAAAACCGGTGCCGATGAGCCAAAGAATAATAGGAATATATATATATATAAAACCAACGTTTAAGAGATGGATCTCATTTGTAGTCAAAATATGTAGTTTTGTATTGAGTGTGTGACGGCAGGTTGAAGATTGTATAAGCCTCAGTTTTATGTAACACAACCTAGGATAGTAACTCCTTTTTGTTTATTTTAGAGGCTATGTTTTGTTTTTGATTTCATAAAACCTTTTATTCCTTTTTACATTAAGACCATTTAATTTGAAAACAAAAAATATTATTATTAGAATACTATCTCGAGGGATAAAATTTTACATTATTTATTGGAACCTATATATATGACATAATAATAATAATAATAATTATTATTATTATTTGTCTTAAAAAGACTTAAATAAATTCATATAAAAGAGAAGAAGAAGAGTGTGGTAAAAGTAAAGCTCTTAACCACACTCTCAACGGATAAGATTAATGATCGGCCATAACCCACTTATCTTCAAACACCGATTCCAAAATTCAATTATGGCCTAAGCACTCAAATTTAATCATGTGGTTAAGTTTTCACTCTCCATTACAAACCTCTGCTGCACAAAGAATTGGCCACATGTACTAGTGCTCTGTCCGGTGATACCTTGTCCGACCCTTTTGCCTCTTCACTTGCTTCCAAATGTGTTTTTCTTTTTATCCTTGTCTTAGTTGAGATTCAAATCAAGGACCGCATCATGACAACATCGAAATGAGATCTTTATAGCAGCCGCCTGCGCATGATATTGGAGAGATTGCAGACCTTTTTGTGTGAGTGGAGGAGATGCTCATTAATCAAACTTTGGAACGAACCCAAAATGAAATTAAGGATTGATCTGTTATTTTTTGCGGGATTATTTTTTTTTTCGACCCAAAAGCATTGTTTTTTTCTTCTCTAGAAATTTATAGGATGAGAGAATTCTTAACTATCAAATTGGTTGGAAAGTTTTTATCCAATCAACGGCTTTCTGAATAAATTATAATGGACTTGTTATTACATTTTTTTAAGGGTTAATATTAAAAATAACATCACATTTCAATTTTTTTTATAAATTTAGTATGATCTTTAAAAACTAATAAATTTGGTACAATTTAATTATTTTCTTATAAATTCAGCACGACCTTTAATAATTAACAAATTTAATATAGTTTAATTATTTTTTAACAAATCTAACACACTGTCAGTTAAAAATAATCGAATTCTCAGTATGCACATATACATATATGGCATTTGGAGGTTCTAAACTGTACTAGATTTAGACGTTCAATTATTTTTAACAAATTTAGCACACTATCAGTTAAAAATAATCGAATTTTCAATATGTACAGATATACATATGATATTCGGGAATTTTAAACTATACTAGATTTAGACGTAGATGTGTCATATGTGTATACTAAGAGATTCAGTTACTTTTAATTGGTTATTTTTAACTAATAACGTGCTAAATTTATTAAAAAATAATTGAACTGTACTAAATTGGTTAATTATTAAAATTTGTGCTAAATTTTTAACAAAATAATTAAACTGTACTAAATTTATTAATTTTTAAAAATCATGTTAAATTTGTAAAAAAAAAACACAAAGATAATACTATTTTTTGATATTAACCCTTCTTTTAATTACTCAAATTAATTTTATTAAGAATTAAATAAAAAATATTATATATTCCATGCTACAATCTTCGAGAAATTGTAAGCAAATTGCTAACTTGCTTCTCCCCTGTTGGCATGAGGCACGTGAGATGTACAATATCTGATTTCTAGTGTTTTATAATAAAAAGTTGGTAACTTTGATCTCTCACAATTGTTTTATCTCCCAATAGGAATCAAGCACACGGGCCCACATCATCTTTGATAAGTTATATTATTATTATTTTTTACTCTTGATTTTCAGCATTTGTCTCACAATGTCAGATCCAAGATACAATTTCATTCATTGGGTATAACATGGTAAGCAGACTAAACAAAATAATCTAAGGCAAAAATGTTGGTTCGATGAATCTTTGAACATAAGGGAAAATTACTATTATGTATATGGTTGGCTAAGAGAAAGAAGGAGAAAGTAGTTTTGAGTCTTCATCATTCATTGTCATTTTTTTTTTTTCGATATTTGAAATCTTACTATATATAAACAAATGTAATGTAAGCACCCAAATGTAAATGCTTCCAATTTCTTTACATGAGAGGATAATGAACCACCAATCAAACCAATCTATAGCTGTAGTCTCACCTGAATCATGTCAAAATTACAAAGATTTTATGCTTTACCCAAAAAAAAAAAAACAATTGATTTTCAATCATTCCTAAATCCTAATGACCCAGATACTCGTCATAATGTAGTTGATTAGTTGCTCATCAAAGACATGGACAACATAAAAAAAAAAAAAAAGGGTTCCACAAATGCCCTTAAGAGCAAGCACATGGTGGCAGGTGGCTGGCTCCACCTTATCACTCCATTCATGGATGTGGTTCATTTCCCCCTCAACTAACAACATCAAATCAATTCAAGATGGAAATTTAGAAAGATATACATCATGGAAGAGAATCCAAGTTACACATTACAACATAATATGAAATACATGCCATTAAGCATATTACATTCATGAAGGAAAACAAAAACACCCATAATAACTTTGACAACTATAAAACTAATAAAAGAAGCCATTTGGACAAGTAAAAGAACTTCTATATTACATAGGATAGCAAGTCTTACATTCAATTAAACATCATGAATTATCGCCCTTTGTCCCTAACATATGAGAAGAAACGACGACATTTTGACGCTCCGGGTGCAGCAGATTAACTTGCTAATTTGCTTTGATTGTAGACTTGAGGATTGAGCAATTTGATGACTGTTCATATATGCAATTGAGAGAACTCTTGTTCAGGTTCTGTTCTTGCACTTCTCCACTGCTCTGGGCGCTGTAAGTCATAGTTAAAAGAAAAGGGTTAATTTATTTACATTCTCTTTTACAGTTTTACAGTGAAAAAAAATTGCCATAGACAAATTTGTATATCATTTGAGTGCATTAATTATGTTGATGATACTAACCAAGTCCAATTGCTTCAGACCCTTTCATTATCCTCAAGCGCTTGCAAGAGTCAACAAACATGCTGTGAAGTTGCAAACAAAAAATCAAAAGTTCCATCATAAAGCAATTGAAATTAGAATTTAATGAAATTAGATATGAAAAAAGAACATACTCCCATGGCACATCTCCTACAAGCATCCAATCTCCATCTTTGTCTTCATAAGTTGGCACATACTCAGAACCATTCAAAAGATCAATCAATCTGCTCTCATGCATGAAATCCTTCATTCCTTGTGACCCACAATTGCCTAATTTAGAAGCAAAAGGAAAGCCATTCATAAAATCAATTCCTTGTTGATTAATATATGGAGTCTTAATCTTTTTCTTTTTTTTTTTGGGCATATAGCAATTGCTTATATGTTATAATTGTAATGTTCATTTACCAATTGTGAAGGAGCTGAACATCTTGCCTAGTGCAGCAGAGAGTTCTTGGTAGCTCTTGTACAGCTTCAAGTCCACTTTACGTAGATATGGTGCACCATCCATGCTAACTTTAATAAAGGCCGCACCTCCACCGCTGCCACCAGTTTCACCCTCATCACAGGCGGTTTTCTGGACGGCCATGACATTTTTCCGGAATGATCTAACGGGTGGCCAACCCACAACTTGTGCCCTGAAATTAGTTTGCAAACACAACCAAGATTTTGAACTATTAGCCCTTTTTACTCCACGAGGGTTGAAGTATGGGTTGATCTTCATAAACAAGCAAGAGCTTGTCAGGAAACACCCAAATGTTAAAAATCCTGGTAAGCAAATATAAAATTTAAAAGTAATAATGAGAGTTAATCCAATTGTATAACTCATAACCATAAACCATGAATCTATGGACAAAAGAGGGAAAAAAAAAACTTACCTTGAAAATATGAAAATATATAACACATTTTCTTTTTATGCTTTAACTAATTAGACCCTTTTTTTCGGGTCTGTTTTATTTTTTTTTCTTTGAAGATATAACATTTCAATTTTATATTATAGCATTATTTATTAGGACACCACTAGCTGATTATTTTTAGAGAGTTGCTAAGTAGCTGTGATATACGACGTGTCAGAAAAAATTATACGATGTAATAGAAAAATTATAAGAAAATTATACGATGTAATAGAAAAATTATAAGAAAATTATACAACGTGTAACCAGCTAATAAAAATCAAAAATGCTAATTATAAGTTGTATAATTTTTTCTACTATGTCAATATAATAGTTACTTTGCAGTTCCCTCGCAAACAACCAAATAGCTTTTTCCTATTTTTTAAGAACAAAAAAACATTATTAAATTACAGCAAACGGAGAGGTAAAACTAAGAAGTTAAGCAGTAACAGAGTTTTACATGGTCAGCAGCAGAAAAGGCATATCCACATAAAAATCATCTGGTCAACAAAAGAATTGAATTTGGTGCCTTCTAACTGTACACTATTCTATCTGTTTCAAAAAAGAAAGAAAAAATTTGGGAATCTAATGTTGAATTGTTTGGTAGTCAAGAAAGTTAAGGAAAAAAAAAGATTCCCCATGTTTTTCTCTTTTTTCTATGTTCTCGATCGACAAGCAAACAAGATCCATGAAAACAAATGCAGGTAACCAACCAGGAAATAAGTGAAGAAGCAAAGGAGGAAGAGAAAAAACATTCAAGTGAATGGGAAAAGACAAGAAAAAAGAAAACTCAAAAAGTTTTTCCCTTCTAATACCCAATTAAAAAACATATTAATTTGTGTGAGAAAATAGAAAAAGAAGTATGTACATGCAATTATTCTCCGAACTTTGCACATGGATAATTAAGCAATCTTTAACATTGTGTCTAGTATTTTATTCAATTGTTCTATCTAAAACTCGAACTCGAGACTTACAACACTCGAAACGATTCCATCAAATTAAAGATCAGATTAAGAAGAAAAAGCAAAAATCTGAATGAACAAAAGATTATAACAGATTCAAGAAAAGTGAAATCCAAGAAGATAATTAAATGAAAGAACATATACTTGGCTGGAGGCTTTGCAGGATCATTAGAGCAAGGTGCAGCTGCAGGTTTCTCCTGCACAATATTTTTCTCCTTTCCATTCTTTTCCAATCCCTTTGTTGATGAAAGCTTGAGCTTCAAGTCTACAGTCTCAGCAAACCCTCTCTTCCCAGTACTGCTGCTGCTCTTCACAGCAGCCTCCCCACCATCATTCCCATTCCCAGTTCCATTATTGCCTCCAGGCAATCCTAGACGCAGCTCTGTCTCTTCAAAATTTATCATGCTATACTTGTCCCTCTCTGCAGCTTCCAATATGCTATCCATTTCTTGCACAAAACTTATGCATAAAGCCTCAGAATTATTGGTTTGTCTTTAACCCTTTTCGCCTCTGTGTGTGCAATTCTCCTCTCTCTCTCTCTCCCTCTCTCTCCTCTTCCTGGGGTCAATTTTTTATACTGCTATTGATTGTATTGTACAGGTAATAAGAGACATATAGAGATTGTTCATTTGAGAAAAAGGGACAAATCTTTGTAGTGGTTGATAATATAAGGTTTTTCGAGAAAGAGTCTACTTACCCCGACGGTGGGTAACCAGACAGCGAGTAACACAATCATTTCACTTTTTTTTTTTTAGCCCCTTTGAATCTTATTGATATTTAAATAGTAGTTTGTTTCTTTTAGATAATTGAATGAAATTTTATAAAAAAAATATTTTATTTTTAATTTACAGATTTGATTATTAACATATTTATAATAATTTTTTTTGTTCATAAAAAAAAGTAAGTTATTCAATAAATTTAAATTTATTGTATGTCAATTTTAATATAAATTTATTATAAATTAATTTCAACAATTATGCGCACGAGGATTGGAATTTTTTTATTTTTAAATATATTATATATTAACTTTAACTATTATCCTTACATTAAAAAAATAAATTGAAAATGAACGGACCCACCATCTTATCTCTTTCTGCTCTTTTCTCTTTCGCTCGTCTGATTTTTACCTCTCTACAGCAAACGTTCCCGTTTTTTAAAAGTTACATGGGTACACTCAATTGAACGCATTTTATATATGTGATCATCCATTATATTATTATAATCATTAATTAAATATATTTTTATTTTTTTGACATATGATCTTACCTACCGATAAAATTATAAATATTCACTTAATGATAATAATAGATTGCGTATATAATGTAGCATACGATCTCATGTCTGCCATGCTTCGTAATAAAACTCAAGTTTTGGGGTATTTACGAACTGGGAATTTTAGACGACAGATATGATGACACGTAGTCAGGGTTCAGTTTGTTGGAGAGTCCACTGCTTGTCGAGGTAGTGACGTAATGACTATTGTCATATTTAGAATAATAATAATAATGGTCTGCGTGCGAAGGGATCGGACAGGCCATTTTGGCCTTGCTTGAATTGCCCCTTTGTTACCTTATAATCGTCGGAATATAACCACAAAAAGGAAAACCATATCAAAAGTTTTTGGTTACATGTTGGGTCTTTACCCATATATTCTAAGATGTGTTTGGTTTATGTCCCATCATTTTTCTTTTTCTTTTCTTTTTTTTTCCTATATGATATGTATAATTTTCTATAGTAATAACTATTGTTATTGTTAATATGATGCTTCGCGGCAAATAGACTTTTGGGTTCTGCCAAACTACCAATTATTTGATCAAATGATTTTATTAATGACAATCCATTTTATATTCTCTTCTACAATCATCTATACGTAATATGTATTATGTATTGATTAATTATTAAAAAATTAAAAGTTCAATAAATTATAAATTCGTTATTAAAAAATATTGATATGTTAATTTTTGATTAATAATCATAAAATAAATAGTAAAAAATATTGTCAGTAATTAACTTTTTTGATCAAATTAAACCACAGAACAGTGGTGTGATTCAACGTTTATGATAGTAATGTTCACCCGATCAACTACAATGTCATTTACATTGTTTTTGATTCATGTCATTTGCATTGTTACAATTAAAATTAAAGTTTTCTTATTTTTTCTTATTATGCATTAATTGAAAACTATATTTTATAAGAATTCGACATAGTTGAGATTTGACCTCCGCCAACATTTTTACATTTTTGCTTTTGCGGTCATCGTAATAGAGCCACTTGGAATATGTCCAATTTGAACTTAAATCTGTAAAGTGAGATTTTTTTTTTTTGGTTTTAGTTTTAGTGAAAATAGTCTACTATCATGGAAATAAAAGTTAATGAGGGTAAAAATTCGAGATCAAATTTCATATTCATCGGTTGAAAGCTTTAGTTGTTAATCATTCTGCTTAAAGTGGCTTCTCAAAAAGTTGGAAGTAAATCTACTTCATGCTCAATCGGATTTACTTTTATTACTAACAAAATTGCCACAGATTTAGTTTGAAAAAAATAATAGATTTCCAACCTTTCTGGGCTAATTTTTCCCATATTGTGGAGTACTAAGTCCAACTAAATGCTGTTAAATATAGAAAAAGATTTCCATCCAAGGGGTTGCCAAACTCGGCTCCTGGGACAGCAGTGGGCAGTAGTTCTGATTGACAAAGAGACCAAATTTTCTGATGGGTTTTCAAAATAAAGCAAGTAATCCTGTCACCCAAAGGGTCCTCCAAAAGCATTGCAAGGCTAAGTATAGCTAAATGCAGACTCCACTTCCAGTGGTCATAATCTAGAGCACTTACATAGTGGCATATATAAGTGTACCACCATAATTAATATCCATACACAAAAATGACAAAAAAAAAAGAAGAAAAAAAATTGAAAAAGAAATATTGGATAACATCAAATTAAAGTGATATTTTCTGTTAGATAATTAAAATTAAAAAAAAATTGTTAGATGTCATTATATGAACTACACAACTATTTTATTATAATCTAAAGTTAAACTGCGTGGTAAAATTCGATTGAAAAAGTCCTACACTTATCGGCTAGGAATCTGTAGATCCATCCATCATATTGTTCTAGAGCGCATAACCACATGATTTTTCAAAAGCTCAAGAGATAAGACTCATCTTGATCCTTATCTCAAGCACATACTAGAAGTTTTGGCCTCTAACATATGATCAATTTCCAATCATCATGAGTTATTAACACTTTTTTTTATATTCCAAAATTTTTCCCTTCATGCCCCAATATATCATTTGTATATAATTGGGTCTTATTTTTAAAATAACCTTCTCATAATTTAATGATAATACCAAATATTGCCCAGTAATATGTGGGGTATATACTTCTTCTCCACCCTGTTGGACAAAATTTCAAGTTGATTCTTTGATACATTCACTTTCCAATGAATGGAAGGTCCATGATGGCACGGCGCGTCTTTTAAAACAAATTCCTTTGCCGTCTCCTTGTTAAAAATTACTAATTTTTGGCCAAAAACTTTTTTTTTCTTCTATAAACCCTTTTTTGGTGGGAATCTACTTTCCTTCCATCACGTAAAATAGTGCTTCTGCAATTGTAGTTACAACTCAAAGGCTAAACATTAGTGCTTCGTCAATTTTTCTCCTGCTTTCATGTAGTATAATTTATTGTTTCTATGGACTTAACAATAGATTTTTTTTTTTTAGGAGGAGATTCATTGAGCCACAAATAATAAGTAGACATTTTTTTTTTCAATAAATCTTTCATCTCTCTCAATATTTGAATCTAAGACTTCAAAATTAAATATCTAGACTTTTCACTCTAACTATAGCATTTTTTTTAGCTTCTAAGTGTTGTTGTAGATATATTATAGGTTATACCAATAACTTAGGTCATAGTTTTAAAAATCGGACCAGACCGGCCGGTCGGACCGGAAAACCGGTGAACCGGAGGTCGGACCGGTCCGATTCTCTGATAAAATTGGAATAGGAAATGAACCGCCCGAAAACCGGTGAATCGGCCGGTCGGACCGAAAAACTGGTGAACCGGCCGGTCCGACCGAAAAACCGGTAACTCCAAAACCGGTGAACTGGTCGGTCGGACCGGTGAACCGGTAACAAGTCATCTTGATCAAAATGACGTCGTTTTATTTATTTTTTTGGATTAAAAATGAGAATAAATAATACTTATTTATATTAATGAAAAATGTAATATTTTTGAATTATATATTGACTCTATAATATTTATTTTTAGATATGAATATTCGATTAATAGTTTTATAATATTTTATTTTTGATATTTATACTTTATTAATTTATTTAATTAGAAAATTATCATAAATATCTTATATTTTAATTTTATTTTAAATTTAAGTAGACTCATATTCTATTTTTTATGATTATAATCATTATTTGTTATTAAAAAATGAAAAATTATAAGTATTAATTATTATTTTATCAAATCAGAATTGACCCGCCAGTTCAACCGCAAGTTTTTCGGTTGGACCGCTAAACCATTAATTTAATCTTTTTACCGGTTCAATAACCGGTCCGATTTTTAAAACTATGACTTAGGTGTTTAAACCAACTGCGGTGACCAATAAACAAAGGGAACTTTTTCTGGTTTTATCTCCATTCCCTAGATTAGTCATCCTACGGGAGAAAACAAAAAGGAAAGGAAAGGACCGTTGCGGCGAAGAGAATCTCGCAAGATGACAATGAAAAATAAAAGAGCAGCATGTAATGCTTAAAAAATAATAATAACAAGTACTTATTAAATCTCATTTAATAACATTCGATAATTTATTTATTTTTATTTTTTATAAATTCAATCATCTAACAACTTATATTATTTTATCACTATTTTAAAACGACTTAAATGAATCCATCAAGTTTTTTTCAAAACAAAAATTCGTTTTATCAAATACGATATTATCACGTAATTATATGGAGAATTGATTCATTAACCTTTGCAATATCTATGTTATATGTTAAGTGTCATAATACTCGCGGTACATTCATTGAATTCTTAATTTGAAGTTCGTAACAACTAAAATTTACTTGTCATAAAACTCGTGGTACATTCACACAATTAAAATTTAAATTTCTGATACCGACAAGATAAGAAGAATTATATTACATATTATTTCAGTCAATAAACACTCTTGCCACTTCAATAGGGAGAGTTGATTCATTAATCTTTGCAATATCTATGTTATATGTTAGGTGTCATAAAACTCGTGTTACATTCACTGAATTCTTAATTCAAAGTTCGTAACAATTAAAATTCAAATTCTGATACCGACAGATTAAAAAGAAATATATTACATGTTTTGTCAGTCAATAAACACTTTTACCACTTTCCAACGTTAAATAAGTAAGAAAGTGAGTTGCATTGCACAATTAAGAATTAAATTATCATCAGTTCATCCCTTTCACCCAAAGAACAAGGATTTTTTTTTTTTTTAAGTTACTTGAGGTTTCACTTAATTAGCTAGCGTCTAGCACATAGGATGGCCATGTGAGTGAGTGGAACCCACGAGAACAAAATGCGTTGGTCACACTGCGAAATTCAGCGAAACTCCCCACGTGATAGAGATTTATTAGTGGAGATTGAAATTTGCCGGGCCCCAATTAAACCCCTTATGATCAAAAATTATGCTTGGTTTTTGCCCATTTGGTAGGTTCTTCTACTTCCAACACCGCATGTGCCCTGCTTTAAGAACACTATAAATAAATTGCCTATATTAAGGAAAAAGATCGGCGGTCAGAGAGAGGAGGACAGAAGAAGTGTCAATAATACAATAATAAAGAATATTTTTACAACAACGTTGATTTTTTCTGCAACAAAAAATAACACGATAATTTTTGTTACATATTTTATCAATCTTATTGTAGAAATTAGTAAGACCGTTGCATTATTGACACTTCTTCTGACCAATTTCCTCTATCCGTACACCCGTATGGAAAGAACGTGGCATTTGATCGACAATGTTGTCTAGTGAGAGAAGTCAACACAGGCACAAAAGAGGTAGACAATGTACTATATTTTTAATTTTAACTGAACGAGACAAATTCGTTGAAATCTCTTGAATCTGTGTTTAATGTTTAATAACTCTTATCTCTTTTCTTGGCCTCCTTTATGAGGTGGAACATTTAACCAATATTCTTGTTGGGTTGGTTGGTTAGTTTCCGTGAAAGATATTTGTTGCACTGGTCGAGTTGTTTTCACTTGATGGAGATCCATGTATGAGTTATTCAAGTATATGTATGAGTTATTCAAGTATTTCATTCCAATTTTGTTAAATTTCATGATGTACAAATTTTTAATTCGTCATTCATTTAAAAACAAAAATAGACTATTTTAATTTGCAAACCTAAAAATTATGATATCCTGATTTAATAAAATTAAAAAAGTTAGTAGCATAAATATTACCTTCTTTTTTAAGGATATCCTAATAATTAGAATTTAGACTTCTATATTTTAAAAATCTTGAGTTTAAATTTTATAAAAAGAGAGTTTGGAATTTATGAGAATAAAAAAGATATTATCTTGTAACTTATGGCTAATAGACCTTTTAATGAACCCTTAAAACACATAAATATTACCCTAGTTGTACGTGCCTTGAGTTTTTAAGTTGGATAGTTTTTTATAGTTAGCTTCTTTTTTTTTTTCTCTGACTTATATTGAATTAGACTCGATGATTTGAAGTGCATGATTCAATAGATCTTCATATAATTTTCAATGCCGAATAAACCATAATTCACCAAAGTTTTATATCGAGTATGTTTCTTTTTTTGCAAGGTTAAAAAGCAAAAGTTTCATATCGAAAAAGGACAAATATATCTTCTCTAACTTATAATGTATATGGGTTCTACAATCTATCCTGTACGCTTTTCAGTGGACATGGACTTTTACGACATACTATCGTAGTTTGATCACTTCTTTTATCTGCATCCAGCTAGTTTTATTTCGGTTTAATAGTTAATTGCCTAGATATAGTAACAATACACAGCACATGATATCGTTAATAAAATTGAAGTTACCAGTGAGTGCTGGTACGAATAGTAAGAGTTCGTCATCGTTTAATTAGAGATCTCGAGTTTAAGTCTCTGAAAATACAGTTGCGTTAAATACTCATTGGAAGACCTTTGCCGCATTTCAAGATCCTACCCGGGTCGGTCCAAATTAGCCGGTCCATATTAGTCAGCCCATTGAACTGGATAATGAGCGGTTTTAGACCAAAAAAATAAAAAATAAAATTTAAGTTAAATTGTTCTACATGCTAAAATCAGACATAACACGTGTTTTAGAAGTTTTATAAAACGAAAAGCTTGCACAATGGTATAACATGAATTTCAACATTGCCCTCTCATGTCGATAGGATATTCATCACCTACTCACTCATTGGCTTATACTTTAGGTGGACATGAACCTTCACAACACGCCAGATGGAATAATTTGTGATATTAATGTAGCATATGGACAGTGAATTTAGACCTATAATGTGAACAAAGAATTTTGCAGGAAAATAAGCCCCAAAAACGAATGTATCAAAGGCAACTGCAAACATAAGTTTTATATGCCATCATGTGCTGAGGAATACAAGAGGGGTCAAGATTTTCACCAATCGTTTGCTTGATTGGTAATGGTGTCGCTTTTCAACAGCATCAAACATCTGAACAGCAGATTTATGCTTTGATAATGCATAACTCACTGCTCACATGAAGCTGTAAGGATAAGGTAGACATTATTTGTCACATTAAGATGAGAAAGGCATTATACAATAGAAGAAATAATTTGTCACAAAGGTTAGAGTGAGACAATGAGTTTTGATTGTCTAGTAATACTTTCTCTTTTATTGATATATTTGAAATTAGTAACTCAACGAAAAAAGAGAGTGAGAGAGACAGAAATAGAGTTCGAACTCCAATACTGCTGTTAAAATGTTTAAAGTGCTAATTATACACCACATGAACAGAAAAACATAGGGGTTCTCGAAAGGCCACTCTCATCTTCAACCAAGGGGATAAGTTGTAATTTAATATGAAACAATGGTAGATTCAAATCAGAACATGTACAGTGGGCTAATGAATTGCGTTGTCTCCTATACGATACCAGGGTTGTTGTCCAATGGTACATATTGCCACGGGTGTGCTAGGAATGGCTAACAATAGATAGACCAGAACTTAATTACCCTTAAAACTGACAAACACAGAAAGCAAGATTGATAAGGACATATCCTCCGCCCACTCCAAAAGTCCAAAAACCAATCCAACAAAAGATTTTGAATAGTTTAAATGTCAAAGTAATTTAGATTATTAAATAATTTAATTTATAAAAATAAATAAATTATTAGATATTATTAGATAAAAATATGTATTGTTATTTTAATATTATTTAAATGAAATTACAAAATAGTGCTCTAAAAAAAATAATAAAAATAATAATTGTCAAAGAGGGAGGGAAGAGAGGAGAAAAGAGGCCCATGCCAGCGAATCTTAACACGGAGATGTCCCCACGTGTGGGCTGTGGGCCTTTAAAAAATGACCCACAAGAGCTTTTAATTTAGCCCACTGTCACATTCCGGGGCCCCCCACCCACATGTCAAGTTTTACGAGAAGATTTTAGCAATCAACATCGAATAGGGACACCACACGTGTGTGCATTTATTTATTGCCTTTTTTTAATTGCTTCTTCTGAAACTGAAACAGCCAATTAATTTGGTTGTACTTGGCTGCACGAAGCTGCTCTCTCTCTCTCTCTTTCTCTCTCTCTCCTTGCCTACTACAATACAACAAAGAAAAAGTGTACCATTTTGCAAATGTCCGTACTGTGCCCTTTGAAGAATTTCTCTCGTTGATGTTCAAATTTTGCACTGAGGCACTCTGATGTTTCGAAAATTTTATGTTCAAATCATGCGATAGCAATGGGATGGAGATTTATGAATTATGAGATAAAGAGAGGATTAGCTCTAATTAATCTTTTGAGTAGTGGTACTCCTTAGGTGTATGTACTTGTATTAAGCATGAAAGGGTAATGTAATATTCACGTGACATTCAATTTTTTTTTTCTCTTTTAACATTAAAAAAAGCATCGTGTGATGTTAATCATTATTCGTAAAAGTTTAAATTAGGATCACCTATTGTCGTTCTAATCCAACTTCCTTCGTAGAGATGACTTGCTAAAGAAAAATGATGACGTTAAACGAGACTTTTCCATACTCAATCACAATGTTTACTGAATCTAAATTTAGCGCTACACTTCAACAAACATTCGGCATTTGACAACCATTTATTGAACATAATTTTTATCTTCCATTCTCAAGGGAGTTGAATCCAAACCCTATCCTACATTTCAATGTTCTTATATCAAAGCCAGTTGAGTTGTGTCCCTCTTAATGAACAATAATACAAAAATATACATGAATGCAGGCTTTTAATGCAATCTCAAAACAGGTTTTAAGTCGTTCAATGCATGAGTATAACTAACGGCAGAGATTATAAATATGTCATAAATAGTTACTTTAATACTACTTTACTTGTATTTGTCAATCGTCAAGAAAACATGGGTCCATGTAATAAAGTTTAAAATAATTATAATCATAATAATGATGATAATAATAATAAATAAAATAAACAACCAGTAGCTGTCAAGCTAAGGACGATTAGATAAAACCAGCATAATTGGTGCAATAATTGAATAAGCCCAAGACTGATTAATTATTGTCCATAAACATCAATTATATATCATATCGAGACACCAAGCTAATCACTTTTCAATTAAATTTTCCTATGTCATAATAATCAACTCACACGTACGTCTTGGCAATTAAAGGCTTTAACGTGGCGGTGCTAAGGTCACGAGTGGCTTGTCTCCCTCGTACTCTAACAAGATTTTATTGAGAAATTGACAGAGCAACGTACAAACAAACAAGTACAATGACTCGGTGCATGCACGTTAAACCACCAAAAAAAAAGCCACAGGGAGGGTAAAGCTCTGTTGGCCAAGGAGTGGATTGTCCATTTCAGTCATGTCTACAGGGAAGGTAATCGGTTGGCTGACCTTCTCGCCTCCATGGCCCTTGACTAAGATTTTGGTTTGATCAAGCTGCAGCTTCTTCCTCCTCCTGCTTTGGCTATTCTCTATGAGGACATATGCGGGGTGGCTTTTTGGCGTAACGTGGTTCCTTAGATAGGTCTTTTCTTTTGGGTTTATTCCTCCCTTGTTAAAAAAAAAAAAAAAACACAAACACACACACAATAATATAACAAGAAAACTACCAGCTGGTAATTCTAATTTTTTCAAGATTTTATTAAGAAAATTTATTGAAACATACACTCTGTATATATATATATATATATTACATACTGTGTGCACAACTTGTATTTGAATTCTAATAACTACATTCTTTTTTCCTTACCTTTCTGCCGTATACTTAAACCAAGAAGTGGCAACAAAAAAATAAAAGTTCACTCGTATTGGATACATAAAAAATTCTGGGACATGCAATAATAGGTATATAGTAGACACGCAGCAATTTATACTATTGAATATTTAAAAATATATTAAATTTAAAAATAAAAAGCAGATAAATTATTAAATACTGTTAAATATTATTAAATTAATTATTTATCTTTCACGTCTTATTAAATGTATCTACATAATCTTCTTCTATTGAATATATCAACAAAATTATTAGGTAAAAAGAGAGAAAATAGAGCTAGACAACTATTTAAAAATATTGAAATTTGAAAGTCAATAAACCGAAGATGGTGATGTTAAATTGAGGTGGCTTTCAAGGGATCCATCTGGTCATCTATAAGACAGGCAGGACCCATGCTTTGATGGAGTGGGGTCTTGATTGACTGGCCAGAAGCGGAAGATAGAGACTTGGCCAGACATAAAAGGAAAAGCTCGTAATTCAGTGTCATAAATCAGCAAGTATAGTGGACCCTTTGCATCTCTCTTGGTTCCAAAATTGAAATTTGGTCATATATTATAGGAACATTTTTGCTTGTAGGTGTAGGTAGGCAAAGAAGGGTTCTGCCCTCCAAATGATGATGAAATTTGCCCATTTGGTTCAATGTACATTTTGACAATTTTGATGTTGAGGTGTCGGTGATAATGGTTTCTCATAAAGAACATACGAAACGAGTCCCTCATACAACACCCGAATGATTAAAAATTGAGATTTTCTACATGAACGTCTCAAGTTTGAATATTAAAAAGTGGATATAAATTTATGAAAATGAAAAAATTACTTTTGTTATATAATTCATTGATCAATTGGCTTTTTAATGAAAAAAAAAGGTTAAAATGAGAATCCTTGATGTCTGAAATACTAGTGTAATCCATAAATAATGAAAGAAGAGGAGAACTGACTGAATAGAAATACAATGAAAAGAACCAACAAAGAGTTGATTCAATATTAAATGACTCGGTACCGCTTCTAAAAGCAGTTGAGGTTTTCAAATCTCACTTATTTTATAACTAAAAATCGATGAGATGCAGTTTGGTGGAGGAATTGGCATAATTTTTTCTATGACAGCGTGGAATAGCCTGCCCTATTCCTTCTTTTTTTATTCGTTGATGAGTAACCATAAAAAAAATATGAAATTCAGAACCATTTTGGAACTAATTTCGTCAAAGAGAATGACAACTTTGCACAGCAGATGATTGAATAGTTGAATAGGTTAAATTTGAAGGGACTCGTTGTCGGACATTTCTGGAAGTGTTTTCTGTTGCAAGTCTGTTGAGATTTGATTTGTACTATTGTGTGCAATTTCATCCGAACGAGTTAAATCTGCCTAATACTTCGGTATTAAATAAGTTTAACCTCATTTTGTTTGTTTTCTTTGTTAGAAGGATTTGTCTAACTAGACTTTGAGTCCAATTAGTTTGGGTGCTTGTGACCTTGTCGGGTGTAGGTCATTTTTGGCTGACCATTTCTTTTGTTTCGTATAAATTTTTCTAATACTCTCATATCGATTTTATGTACAGAAGTGTATTTTATGTATATAATAATTTCCTTTCGATAAAAAAAAAACTAGTTGTGAGATATCATCAATGTTTTGATAATGTACGAAATTTCTTGGTCAATTGCTGCACAATTAGTTGAGACCAGCTCGGATCTTTTTTAAGACCAGCTTGGATCTGCTTCGCATAATGTCATTCAACAGCATTATAATTGTTGTTATTGGATTATGTAAAAGCTATGATCGTGTTGGAAAAATGGATCAGACATAAAGACAAATGCCAAGAAGAATGATATAGATACTGTTGGATGTGATGTGATAATTTAGTGATAATTTAATATATTTTTTTTATATTAATTCATGTATGAAACTCTTCACTAACTCTCATTTCCCAACAAAAAGAAAATTATATGTAAGTGATGTATTGAATTCTAAATTTATTAATATTGTAATTAAGTATAAATGAGATCTATTCAGTTTAATAGTAATCTAGTAGTAGATTTTTTATATAAAAGAGGTTGAATAAAAATATCAATAAATAACTCTTAACTTCAGTTTATAAATGCGATAATTAATATATTATAATCTACTTTTTTTTCAATCAAAAAAAAAAAAAAGAATAACATAGACATCTTTCAAAGAGAACTACCTTCAAAAAAAATTCAGATTACTATTATGACTAAATTTTGAAACATAAAATGTATAAATATTTAAATATAAAATCGTACGTCTAATTCATACGTGACATGTTAAATACGGGTGCGAAAGGTAGACACCAAACATTATTTGTCGATCCAAGGCAATGACTGTTAGGAACCAGTAGACTACGCCCACATGCACAAACTGCCCCCAAATTAGCGATGATCAATTAAAACCCCGATTGATCACACCCCATGCCTTGCCCATCAATGGCAACCCATGTGGGCCCATTTCACATGGGCTGCACCTAATCTCCACTCCATCGCCCTTTGATCGACGCTTCTCTTTCCTTGGCCTGGGAATCCATCGTTGCATCACGATCGCCCAATGGAGTGACCAAGTCATCCATATGGGCGGGTCAGGATTGTCCCGACCCTGTCCCTAAATTATAGGTACAGCCTATTCTGTCTTGCTATTCACACGACAATCACAGTTAGCTGCCCTCCTTGTCCAAACTCGCATAAATTAGATTCCTCGCTTCCCTCAAAGAGCGTGTAGTCCACGCACTCTCTATTGAAAAATCATTAGAAAGAATATTATTGCATTGATCAATATAAATATAATATAACAGTATTTAATAATTTATTATTTTTATTTTTAATTTTAAATATTTAATAATTTATATTATTATGTACTTATATGTATTTTAATAAAATTATACTCTATAAGACATTCCCACTAAAAATTGCAAGAAATTAATGTTTGATAATTTCTCTATGAATTCGTTTACAAAATAGACACAACGAAATACTACAACCTTAATTATTGTAATGTAATGTTGTTAAAAGAGACTGAAATTACTTTTTGCGTGCAGGCATCAAGAGGGAGCAAAGAAATACCTTTATTTGGCTACTAGGCCCTAAAAGAAAATTTATGATATTTAAGACAAGAATTAATTCAATAACCCAATTATTTTGCTTGAAACTTGATTAAACCTAAGTGCAGTAGACTGAAAAGGTCGATAACTTGTAATCTAAAAAATCTAAAATCAGAATGATTTGAACATCAATAACCTCGGATATATAATGAGTTGAAATGCAATTGACCCAAAAATTAATTATGCCCAAAACTTAAATAATTTGAATTTGAAAAATTAAATGTATTCATAAACCTATGTATTTGAAATCAGATATATTTACAACTCAATGTGGCAGTCTAGTAATAACTCGGCATATTTTCCTCACGTTTAACCCGAGTTTGGGTTCCAGTCCGCGTAAGTTGGTGGCAATACCCTCGACCCATAGCAGCAAAACTGCGCACACACAAGTGTTGATATATGACACATCTACGCCGAAGTCGGCTAAGGGAAGTCAGACCAGATCTAATAGTATTTTGGTGATAAGCGCTTCCTCGTAAGGTAGGTTGAATAAAGATAGCAATAATGGTCTGATTTCAGCTTACACGTGCGATAACTCACAAGTTGATGATAAATATTTTTTTTGTGTTAAAAAAGAAGTTTAAAAATAAAGAAAAGAAAATCATATATACTCAAATCCAAATAAATCTCAAACACGAATGATCGAGACCCAAAACAAATCAACTAAAATCCGACTTAATCCACTTGTTTTCTTTCTTTTTTTTTTTGGTCTCAATCCACTTGTTTTCTATTTCAACGGTTCTACCATAAGGATAATTAATTTGAGTAATTAATGAGGGGCCCAAATTTGTTGCAAGGCCACCACTTTCCCCACGAGCAATATCTTTACGCCTTCGTTACAAGACTTCAATCTATTAAAACCTGTTCGTGTGACTTTTCTGTGGACATCTCACAAGCTTTCTTTGTGTCTTCTCCAAATTTTGCACCAAGAAAAATTCAAGTGTTAGCTCCTTCTCAGCCAAACGATTAGTGACTCAATCGATTAATCATCAATATTTTCTGGGTCATTTTCATCTCTGGTTTCTGAACAGAAAACCCAACAAGCCCATCAAAAAAAAGAAGTTGACAAAGCTATGAGATTTGATGATAACCTTAACCTGGAGGCCACAGAGCTTAGATTAGGCCTACCAGGCACCACCACCACCACCACCACCACCACAAACCCCCAAGATAATGAGGACCCAGAAAAGCAAACATCTTCTAAGAGCAACAAAAGGTCATTGCTGGACATGAACGAGGAGTCCACTGAATCAAGAGAGCATTCCAATGTGTTGAATCACAAAAAGGGTCGCCAGGAAACTGCTCCACCCAGCAAGTAAGCCATCTTAATTTCTTCCTTTTTTTTCTTTATTTGTATAATTAGATGTCATTGTATGACTACGTGTCTACTTGTGCCCCTTAAGGGCGAGTTACATAGTGATGCTCAAAAGTTAAAATGATTTATGGCTAATGGGAGTTAATTGGTGTGATTTTATAGGACACAAGTTGTAGGGTGGCCACCAATCCGATCTTACAGGAAAAACTGCCTCCAGGAAAGGAAAATTGAGGCTGAAGCTGCTCGAATGTATGTGAAAGTTAGCATGGATGGTGCACCTTTTCTTAGAAAGATTGATCTGAAGGTCTACAAAGGCTATTCAGATCTCCTTACAGCCTTAGAAGACATGTTCAAATTCAAAATTGGTAAGCATGGCAAGCAAATACATATGGCATGACAACAAGATATCGTTACAAGTATATCATAAATATAAATCTAAATATTAATTCTATCAATTTTCACAGGTAAGTACTTTGGAGGGGAAGGCTACAATGGGCCAGATTATGCACCTACTTATGAAGACAAAGAAGGTGACTGGATGCTGGTTGGAGATGTTCCATGGGAGTAAGTTTTGATCTTTAACATTTATCTGAATCTCTAATAGAATTTTTTATCAAATAAATCTCAAAAACAAATTATAAAAATGAGCTTAGTAATTGTAACTTAGAAGTTCTCATTTTATTTGGAATAATTATTTATTATTGGTCTTTATGTTATGTAATTAACCTCCAATTCTCTTTCGTCTTTATTACAGTATGTTCATCATTTCTTGCAAGAGGCTAAGAATCATGAAAGGATCAGAAGCTAGAGGCTTGGGCTGTGTTGTGTAAAGTCCTAGTTGGCACAACCAAACTGTGGAGCAGAGAAGGAGATTTACATCTTTTAAGGTGACATGTCCGGTTAGCTCAGGCTCTCTGCGAAGAGATCAGGTTCATCGAAGACCAAAATAAAAAAGAGCTAAATTTTTATTTTGTGTGTCACCGAGAAATGTTTGAAATGTTAAGAAGCGGATGACAGATCTCCTTGTATAGTCTGGCATATTTTGGTTCAAGACTTAATTGTACAAAGAAAAGGGTACAAATTTCATGGGTTCAGCCCATTGTCCCAATATTTTGTACCACGTAGTTGAAAAGGACAGAAAGTTGGAATTGATCGACTATGTCCGCTGACTTATATAAAAGTGAAAGAGTAATGTTAATCAGTTTAATCTTAAAAATTGTATTATAAAATATTTTAAAATATATAATTATAAAAAAAAATATTAATTTTTTTAATACTGTTAAATTAAAAATAAATAAATTAATAATTATTTTCATAAAGGTAATGCTAAATGTACCGAAAAAAAGTCTCCCGACTCATACCGAAGGACATGAATATTTTGCTTTTGGGCTTGATTTGACATAAGACGGAGGCGAATTTTTATTAACTCTTTGTGTGTTTTTCTTTTTATAAAAATTAAAACCTAAATTTAAATATGTGTCACTCAAAATTTTAAAATTGAGACCCTAAATTTTATATCCTAAATTTTTTATAAAAGAAAAAAAATTCTTCAAGAAACAATTTTTTTAAAATTTTTTTAAAATAATAAAATATTAGATTAATACTGTCTTTTTCTTTTGCTTTTTTATGCCGTATAAGTTTTGGGGTCCACCAAAATATAGTTTGCCACTTTAACTCTACATGTCGGGACAAATCGGGATGACTTTTTCTTGAGGTTTAGCATTATTCGTTTCTAAAATTCTTTTGCACGTGACGTTTGCAACTTTAAAGATAATCCAAGCCAACACCAGTAGATCTGTTTAAAAAAAAAAAAAAGGTTCGTCCTCATAATCAAATTTTGTACTACCTCTAGTTGATATAGTTGACATAAGAATTTGTTCTCGTAGGGTTAATAAAGAATACTTGTTCATCCTTTTTTACAGACGAAACGATTGTTTCTTACAAGGTTCGCCAGATCATTAAAGAATTTATTGAGACATGAGTTATACATTTTTATAGACTCACATCCTCTTTCCAGTATTCACTAAAATTCATGAAATTCGATCGTTGAGTATCATACTGCTATTTGATAACCACAATCTGGTTTTCATTTACTTCTGAAGTATTTTAGTCCTCAACAAGTCTTCCAGCAAAGAATGCATCTAGGGAGGATACATACACCCACATCAGTTGGTAACCAAAGAATAGAAGATGGTTAATTCAAGTATGTATTAATAGGTTAGTCTCTAAATGGAAAAAGTTTCCTGCAGCTTCATTTCATTTTTCAGACAGTTCAAAATGAACCTGATTTCCTTGTGTCCTGAATGTAAGTTATCTGCAGCCACAAAATTGTGAATAACTCCATTGACAACCAAACTGCTGCAACCGGCAGTTTTCTTTACTCCTCTACTGTCCATGATCTCCCTAATTTTGTCACTGTAGTTCCACCTCCCGCTAGCAGCATATACGTTGGACAACAAAATGTATCCTCCTTCATCCTCTGGCTCTAACTTCAGTAGCTCTGTCAAAGCTATCTCTGCCGTTTCCACGTCTCCCTGATCTCGACAAGCATTCAGCATTGTCCCCCAGATGGACCGACTAGCTTTCATCGGCATCATTTTAATGACATCTTTTGCCTCAGCCACCCTACCCGATCTGCCCAACAGATCAACCAGACATCCATAGTGCTCAATTCCTGGTTCAATGCCATACTGTTTCATACTATGGAATATTTTGAGCCCCAAGTCCACAAGTCCACTGTGACTACAAGCTGTGAGGAGAGAAATAAAAGTAACCTCATTTGGAATCACATCATCTTGCATCTGGGAGAACAGTTTTAAGGCTTCCAATCCATAGCCGTGGAAAGCAAAACCAGTTATCATCGTTGTCCACACTCTGATGTCCTTATCAGTGACTTGGCTGAAAACCGTAACAGCTCTTTCAATATGTCCACACTTGCAATACATATCTATCAATGCTGAACCCAAGAAAGCACATATTTTGATATGCATTCTAATTAACCATCCATGTGCCCACCTCCCTTTGTTTAGAGCTCCGATTTCAGCTGCAGCGGAGATAAAGCAGACCATTGTGACATTGTCAGGTGTAACACTGGCTGCCACCATATCGTTAAATATCTTTCCTAATATTGTGAAGTTTCCCCTACTAGCATAGCCGGCAATTATAGAATTCCAAGAAACAGTATCTTTGCTTGGCATTTGATCAAAATATGCCTGCGCAAGTTCCATCTCACCGACCTTTGCACAGCCTGCAATTATGGTGTTCCATGAAAAAACATCCTTTTCTGTCAATGCACCAAATGTCTTCCGAGCAAGTTCCAAATCTTGGCACTTCACATACATATCCAGAAGAGCATTATCCAGGATCATATTTGATGACCAAATAGCCTTCCTTCTTTCCATCCATGCATGAACAGCTTTCCCCAATTTCACATAACCCCATTGCCCGCAAGCAATAAGGAGGCCTAACATGGTATGTTCATCAGCCTCAAGTCCCAAATCCACCATCCTACGCAACAACTGCAGCACTTCCAGACCACATCCCTTTTTAGCATACCCAGTGATCATGATATTGAAGGACACAGCATCTGGAGTTAACATATGTTCAAATACCTTATGTGCAAGCCAAAACAGGCCATTCTCTAAGTACACCTTAACAAGTGAATTCTGCAAATACCCATAAGACAGGCAGCCCGTAACAACAGCCTGGCAATGAATTTGCTTCACTTCCAACGAATTTCCGGCAGCCCGGATAAGGTGAATAAGTGTGTGTTTATCAGGATAAATACCAGACCTCATCATAGAACCATATATACCAAAAGCCTGAACTTTTTTCCAATACAAAGCAGAGATCATAGTGTTGTAAATGTACAAGTTAGGATTAGGAGTATAGTGATTGAAAAGTATGAGGGCCATGTCTAAATTCTCAGGATGTGAAATTGCTGAGAACAAAATGAGTCTACTCATTGGAAACGTTTTGCCAATGAGATTGCACCTCATCATCTGCCCCAAAATCTGCTTGAAATGATCCCTTGTATTGCTTTTCTCAAGCAAAACAAGGGATGGGTGATTGAGTTGTAGGGATAGAGTAGGATCCCAGTCCATTTTTCTACAGCTTGTAGCACTAGAACTCAGAAATCGGATGCCTCTTCCTCCCATGATAACAGATTAATTAGTATGCAGCGGATAGAATAAACAACTCACAACAAGCAAAGTCTATGAACCAAGTACCAACTGCAACCAACCACTGTGGTGGTAGGCTGGTGGTGATCGGGTGCACTTGCTTTCGCATTAATCCTGGTTCAAGTTTTCTAACTGTCATCCGCCCCAAAATAGGTATTTATGTAGAAAGTACATTATTAGATTTTAAACTCGTTAATACTATAGTCTAGCATGGGAGATCGGATCCAAGTGTTAAAATAATAGATTCTCTTTATATGAGAAATTAAATGAATTAGTCATCTCAACTCGTATGTACGATAATCAATAATTTTGTTAATCCACCTTTTTTCAAGTTTGAAAAAAATAAGGGATGGGTGATTGAGTTGTTGGGATAGAACAGGATCCCACTCCATCTTTCTACAGCTCGTAACACTAGAACTCAGAAATCGGATGCCTCTCCCTCCCATGATAGTACATGAATTATTAGTATGCAGCGGATAGAATTCACATCCCACTACAAGCAATTGAATTGAGCTTACGAGGGTGAGATATTTTTCATATATATATGGCTCTGCTCTGCTATTTGGGAGGAAGTCCTAAATCTGAACAACACTCCAAGTTTCCTTTTGTTTTGGATTGAACGACACTCCAAGTTTCATTTGGAAGCCCCCTGAGAAAATCTCCTGAAGTTTCAACGAGACGTTTGAAGACAGCAGCCTCCAACTGGGGAGAATGGATACAAAATGCCCCATAAAAAGTCCAAATGCAAAGGAGATAAATGTTGAGAGAGCGAAAGTGAATGCTCTTCTTGTTCTGATTGTCAAACCTCCCACAGGCCTTTGAATTCATAGTTGTTTTCCTCTTTTAGATGTGGAGCATCTGAAAGGAAACATTCATGTTAACTGCTGCTGGAATTCATATGGAACTACTGGTGCTTATGTTGGAACAGCCTGAACTGAAATGAAATGATGGTTTTGGGTCTAATTCCAATGAACTCAGCTTTTTGACTGTTTCTTTGCTCCCCAAAAATTTTGTTTTCTGCTCAGCAGCAAAAATCAACAAGCCCTGTCTGAACTGAAACTGCATGTATATAGGGTGGTCAAGCTTCAAACTTTACTAGTAATTTCATTACCAAGTTATTTTCTGTTGTTGAAAATTCCCATTTCAGCAGTAGATTGATTTCTGAAAACCTTGGACAGAGACCCTTTTTTCTTTTTGTCCAAAAGAGCTACGGCTCAGCGATAAATGAAGGAAGGATACGGTTGGCAGTCACAACTGCCAATCAGTTGAGCAAAGCCCAATCCTCATTGTGCTGATTCTGTAATAGCAGCAGCGTGAAAATCCGCCCGTGAGGGAAGGGGTGTTAAAAAAATTAAAAATTTCAATTAGTTGAAAAAATTGAATTGAAGTGAATTGAATTTTTAGTTAGTTAAATCGATTTTATAATTAGTTAATTAAATTAAATTAAAATTAAAATTTTCAGTTTTTAATATTAAAAAATTATAATTAACTGAATCGAAATGTTACGTATATATACATATACAACAATTTTTAACAAATAAATTTTAATAATATATTATAATATCTTAAAAAATTACTTATTTAATTTTTTATACAATGATAGTTATAGTTTTATAAAAAAATATGTATCAAAAATAATTTTTTCTTACATTTAGATTATTAAATTTAATTAATCAAACAATTAATCGAAACCATATTGACATTTTTAATTAACTAAATTTTTAATTCAAGAACAATTTTCATTTTTATATAATTAAAAATTTCAATTCAAAAATCGTTGTTATAATTCAATTCAGTTAACCAAACTATAAATACCCCTATTTAAAGTTATTGGCCACATATGTCAAGCTGAGTCCATGAACAACTACTTGGATCAAGGGTCTAAATGTCCTCCTAATAATGCCTGTCTCCAAGACAATCAACTTTTGTCTGCTTAAAGTTTTCGACTTGCATCTAAACATTACATCCATACCTATCAATCAAAAAAAAAAAACACCCCCCTTTTGATTGGCCCCACATTCGCACTACTAACCATAGAGGGGCGAAAAAGTGACATATTGCATCACTAACATTTTGGTCATTCTCCACTAACAGCAACACAGATATTACACGACGACAGGGGAGTGGCAAATCAATAAAGCTTTTCAAGAGATTGTCTTTACTGGAAAAGGGCACAACTCCAAATGCCTGTAACTTTGCACCCACTTTTGACATGAAAATGATTCCTTTCTTCGTAAAACTTGGGGGACAAAAGAAAAATAAAAGTTTCCCTGATACGAAATATCCTTCTTGCTGATTTTTCCAGTAGAAAATTAGGAACTTGAACCGAGTAGTGTTCTGAAAATGGGAGCATAACAAGATTTGGGTTTCCTTATGCCTGGTGGGAGGGACTGATGAGGACATGAAATTGCACATTTCGTGTGTTTCGGATCATGAATTGGTGTTTAATTCAGGCTTGACAACACTTGATGTGTCCGGTGGATGTGCTCGGAATATCACAGAAGCAAGCGATATAGGCATGATACAGAGTTGCTTGGACTGAAGAAATTGCATGGCAGCTCCAATGTCTTCTTCCATCAGCCTGGCTACTTGTTCTTCAGTTCCATCATTGGACCACTTCTCCCATGGTTGCTGATTTGCTCCTCCTTGGACACCCTCTCCCTTGATAACATTAAACACAAAAGTTTAACAGATGCTGCAAACATTCTCACCACAACGTACAACATTAACAAATTTGCGAGCGAAGCACACTGATGATATAACTAAATGAAGAACACAAATCTCAGTCTAGCATTACTACCTCAACTGATGCTAATGGTAAGTCGGCTACAAGCTGAGCAACTGCACCTGCTGCCCCCAATCTACTCATGCTCAAGACCTGGTTACATGTTCATGAAATTAAAATAACATGGGTATCAATAAACATAATGAGGACTCAGTTTAATAGTAATCCATCTCAATTTCAGTTTCAATACCTTGACTTGAAGCCTTAGAAACTTCACATAGTCCACAATTTCGTCAAGCATAGCAGCCCTATCCGTCTGTAGGCATTTTGGAATATATTAGCACATAAAATATTTGAACCATCCCATAGAAAAGGTTTTCAAAATTCGGGAACAAACCAATCCATTGAGGTTGTTCAACAATATTCATGGCATGAAGGCAAGCTTAAAGTTGTAATGCAAAAAAAACAAGAAAAAGAATGGACAAAAATAGGCCCAAGATATATGCCAAGTACATCCTCTATATATTCTCAACTTCATTAGTCCACGAACCATAGTTACAATGAATTTGAACCTTTGTATGCAGAACATGCATGCGATGCAGATTGAAAAAAAACTTTGTAATATGATAGCAAGTCAATCAAGTTGGATAGTGAAATAGCTAGAAGTTCTAAGGTAAGGTCATACGAACCTTGTTGGCGGTGGGAACCAGCTCCTGCAAAGCCTTCATTCTCTCTGCAATTCTTTCCCTGCGCAGCTGCATATAAAGTGCTCAATTTCCTACTAGCGTCATTCATACTATTTCTCAAATACGCGCAAAAATCAATAGATGTAATCAACAAAATAATCTTGCAAGGAAATACTAACAAAGACGGTGGCATAACAGTAGCCATCTCATAGAACGTGACAGAAGCAAATAACTATCATCAAAAGACTTGAAATTTAGGTAAGCATTAGCTAAATGGCTTTAGTAATAGGGACCCCATTGCACTATTTTAAAAGGAACTCGGACACAAGAAGGGCCCTGCGTTCAGGGGATTTTGCAAACAGACAGAAACCAAAATTTACCCGCTCAGCAATGCTGTGAGGATCTGTGGCTTGCCCTCTTCTTGCTCGCACCCTCGGGCGAATGGCCGGTGGTTGCTGCACAGCAGAAACCGTTCCTGGAGTTGGCTGGCTATGAAACTGCTGCAACACCAACAATATTAACTGAATTTTTATGTACAATGCAGGAAGCAAGGGTACAGAAAGCATATAAGTGATGCCTAGGCAACTTGGCGAAGAACATTTCACTTGAAACCATCAATTTGTCAATAGTATAATCAGCTGTTACATAGAAAGCTGGAAATCAGAATCTTTCTCAATAAATTTTTTCCGGTCAATTGGATCAAACTCCCATCAGTTGGTAAAGCGTGTTTAATTAAGTATTGATTGTTTCATTCATGAACAAAGGAAATGTTAGATTTATGTTACATTATTTCATCATATCTTGGAGCTCTTTTGACACGGTAAAGTTGCACAAACAAATTTAAGTCAGACAAGTTTGAAATAAGAGCTCGCACTAATGTCTAAAAAATCAGATCGGACCGTCCGGTCGGACCTATTCAATTAGTGATTGATTAGGGGTCTGGTTTGGTTTATGTAATTTTTAAATAATGACTCGAATCGGTCAAAACCGATCAAAACTGGTTAAGAACCGATAAAAATCGGTGAAAATTAACCGATTCAATGAAACTGAAAATTTTATAAATTATAATTTGACTTTAAATATTATTTAAATTATAATTTAATTCCTAAATTGAATTAAAAAGTTCAATTTAGTCCTAAATCTGATTAAAAATTTTAAATTAATACTTAAAATTAAAAAAATTAATATTTAATCACTATTTATAATTATTATTTTTTAATTAATTAATTAATTATATATATATATATATATATATATATATATTATTAAATATCAGTTCAAATACCAATTCCACTAATTTAATTGGTAGAATATTGATCCACTAATATTTTCGGTTTAATGACCGGTTCAGTTCTGACAACTTTAGTTCGCACATTGTACTATTATCGTTTGATGCATAATTTTAATTTATTTATATATGATCGCAGGGAACAACATAATCACAAATATACACCCGCGCACCCGGAAGACATCAACTTAATCGTTTGATGAAGGTTTGTGAAGTTGAAATTATTTATGACGGTTGGAAGAAGCAAAAAAAACAATTCAAGCTATTAATTTGAACAAAAAAAAGAGGGAGCTTTATAGAAATTTTAAATAAAATGAACCGTTTGATAGTTAATTTAAAATATTAAAAATTAAAAAACTGTTAAATATTTAATTTGAAACTAGGCGCTCTCATTTGAATTGTTTCCGAAAATCACGGGAAAATTTGTAAACTTGAGTTTGACTTTCTGGAAAGACCTGGACCCCTTTTTTCGGCCAACGGAGTTCCCGCTTTTTTTTTTTTTTTCTAAACTGCCTATTATCTAATTTGTGGAGTTGATTAATTTAGATCGATTTAAATAAAATTTTAAAAGACAATAAAAATCTCTTATCAGATATTTAAAGTGACTGTATTTTTAAAATTTAAAATTAAAACTTCTAATTAAAAAAATTTAAATTCTTATCATCTAAATCAATGCTTATCGGTGAGCTCCGCTTTTTTTTTTGCTCTTGGTGGTGAACCAGACTAGTTCTCTTCCCGGCTATTGTTCCACGCTCCATCAAAGGCGCGTGGTCACACCCAAGTTAGGAGAAGCAAAAGAAAGCAGGAAAAAAGGACCAAAAAAACAAAAACTGGGTCCAAATTGTCCAATAAGAACACAGAGAATAAAATAAGGTGAGTGGGGTGTTGAAAATAAGGGCACAAAAAAGGTCTTTTTAAGTTAAAAGTACTCTTATATATCTAAATAATTAATAGTTAGGTTGTGTTCTTAATACAATAAATATTATATTTTTGTGTAATTGTATTGAAGAAATATGTATTTAAAAAATGCAAAAAATAATCTTATATTTTATATTTTTTTAGATGCGCATATGTTTAATGTGGAAATGAATGACTCATAGCCAAACAGTTTTTTAAAATAATTTATATTTATTCAATTCAATATTATTATACCATACTGATATTATACCTCAATTATACCATATTGATATTATACCTCAATTAGATAAATTATTATGTTATTATAGGGAAAACTGTAGTAACCAAAGTACCTTTTTTTGGCACACCAAAGCACTATTTGGAAGTGAAGCATTAGTAGAGCAGAGGAGAGATAGAATTACTGTAATACCAAAACTAGCCTTGTTATCATCAAATTGGGAGTGGTAGCTGGTAGATAATGGACCTAAGAAGTAGGGACATTGTAGTCCACAAAAAAAAAAAAAATTTCTTACCTGCTGGTGATCCTGAGGAGGAGCCGGTGGTGGTACAGGCCGAATTGACTGGGTTTGCAATTGTCCAAACACCGGGAACAAAGTTGACAAATGCACAGAGTTTCTTTCCTGCCGCCCAAAATAGTACAATTACCAACATTGATTTTAACAATTCTATTGGCTCCACATATTGTAACCTAGCAGCAGCAAATTACCATTACAAAATGTAAATTTTCTTTTTCTTTTTTTTTTTTCTATGTTGAAGACTGCCACGTTTGAAATTGCAAATTTTATCGCATGTTATGAAGAACAACTCTCAGCAAAATGTAAATTGATATATTCCCATTACAAATGACATGAGCATTTTTTATTTTTTTTTTAAAAAAAACTTTGATAAGCAGGGCAGGTAAACATGGTTAAAAAAAAAAGGGCTGGGAATCTTTGGTATGAAATTCTCTGAAAAAGTTTGGGAAATGGGTACAAGACATGGTATTGAGTATTGGTCCACAAGGCATCACCTTTTTCCCCAAAGAAGAAACAAAAATGGCAATACATGAAACCAAAACAGAAGACTCCTAAAAATGCAATCTTGTTAAAACTTCAAAAAGAGAAAAAATTGCCAACAATATTTTCCAATTAAAGATCCCATCTTTCGACAACCCACAATCCACATGCCTGTAATAACCCCACTCAAATAACAACAAAGTAGATACAAACAACAGCAAACATACAAGCCCACTTTGAAACTAAACCAAACCTGGACAAAGATGAATAGGCAGCCACAGTTGGTAATAGACAAATGAAACAGCAAGGCTCAAACCAAAAGCAGAGAAGTTAGAGAGAGAGAGAGAGAGAGAGAGAGAGAGACATAATTACATTGATTCCAGAAACAGTGGAAGAAGAGGATGCATTGTTGCTGCTGCTGTTATTATCCAAACCACCACTAACATCTTCTTGGTGCCTCAAAAACCCATGATGCTCCAAGTTCAATCCTAAAGGCATCAATCCCATATTAATATTACTGTTCCTTAACCCAGCACCACCGGCGCTGCCGCCTCTAGACCCCAACTGCAAACCCATCAAGGGAATGTTAGTCCCCACCACCTCTCCTCCTCCTCCTCCTCCTCCTCCTCCACCACCACCACCACCACCACCATACCCAGTTGGCTGCACTGCCAATATCTGCTCAAAGAAATCATCACCCAAACCCTCAGGTGGGTGACTTCCTGCCATTTAGTATACAAACTGAAAAAAAAGAGCACAAAGCTTTGCCTTTTTCTTAACAGTAATAATGGCCACAGACCTCAAGAAGAGCAATAAAGACTTCTCTTTTATTGAGTAATTATAGAGACTTTCTTTCACTATATTAAAAAAAAAAAAAAAAAGACACTGAAAGGGAATTATGGGGAGATGGAGAATGTTTGGGAAACCCAAGAAAGAGGGAGTGTTGGGGAATTGGGTGGCAGATCCGAAGCCCAATAACCAGAAAAGAGAAGTGTGGATTCCAAGATCATTTATGGGTGTGAATGTTCTTTGTTTTTGAATAATTAAGAGAAATTTCCGAGAGAGAGAGAGAGAGAGATAGAGGCTGTTAGGATGTTATGTTTTTGTTAAAGATTTTGGCTTTTGGGGCCTGACTTGAGTGAATGGCCGAGTTCGGCTTCTCTGCGATGCTGTAATATTATGCGACTTTTTTTCCTTAATTTTAAATTTAAGACTATTTTAAACAAATTTAATGAGACATGCAGAAAATAGATGATTAATTAAACAGTATTTAATGAATTTTTTTTTAATTTTAATATATATTTTATGATCTAATAGTTACGTGCTCACCGTATTCTTATTTTTGAGTGCTTAATAAGTTTTTTTTGTCATTTTAAATAGTAATAAAATAATCATACAATTATTTAATAGTGTCTAACAAATTATCTATTTTTTATTTTTAAATTTTAATATATTACTTTAATCCTCCTTTAATCACACATTAAAAAAATTCCTACCAAGTATTTAAATTTTTTTCTTTTTGGTGTTTTTTATATGCCCACTGTTAAATGGCAATGGTGGAAAATGGAAATCGGAGACAGAGTCTACTATTCCTACGCGCTTTAAAGAGTCTCTGAATCTGTGATGGTTGCATTTTTCCATTTATCTCGACTGGAATCTACCCTGAATTTTGCTCCAAAGACATTTTGACGTTTCTTGAGGCTCCATAAAGATGGTTTTATTTAATTTAACCAGGAGCTGGTGGTGCAAGCTTTTGTGGCCTCAAAATCAATCTTCCATTTATTTATATATAATATGAAGGACTACATGAACGCGAGATGTGTCGATGCTGAATAGATATTGTCATGATTTTTTTAATCTAAATTCGTTATTCTTAAAATTAGTTGTGATCATACATGAAATAATTATAGATATGCAATTAATTATCCCAATAGAATGATGAAATTTTTGTGCTCTGTGTTTAACACACCGTAGCCCTCCAATATGTTTTTTTTTTGTGTGCAACTTAGTGGCTAGAGCCCATCGTTAAGCATTGGGGGGAGAGGGCATGAGGAGCAGGCAGAGATTCAAAATCCTACATGGTGCTTCCTCCACCACTCGGGGCAAGGTCCGCCCTCGCAGCCCTCCAATACTTTCATATTCAAATATTTCCTTCGCAACTTAGCTTTATTCCACTATCTAAAACTTATACTAATAGCAAAATAATTGACAGATTGTGTATGAATTGACCCTCTGATATTATGAATTATTGGTCAACTAATGTGATCAGTTACCCACATGATCGGCCCGTGTTAGTGTTAGCAGATTCTAAGTCTCTGGTGCAATTCATTTTTAGCCGAAAACAGCTCATTTGAGGTGGCGATGGTGACTGCAATGGCGCAGCTTTGACTAATGAATGACATTACCTCTGTGGCGTGGCTATGTCTTTAAAATTGAAAATTGACATTGCATGTCATTACAAAATCTATTACCAAAATTCTTAGGCAGCTGAACCAAACTTTCGAAGCTGGTTGGTGACCTGTGTGCTATGTTCGGAAATGCAATTCTTAGTCTAAAAATCAAATTGGGATGTGAATAATTACCATGGATAACATGTACTGATAAAAATTTCAACCACCTAAGATAGTAATTTAGTTGGTGATTCAGTATGCTTTCTTATGCTACAACTCAGGTTCGAGTCCCCTTAAGTGCGAGGTGGTATAAACCCACTCTCTGAACTCTAATAGGCTATCACGCTATGGATTCTAAACCCATTAACATTATAATCAGATGAAAGAAAAATTCACTTGAACACAATAGTACTCAAGTGATGGATCCTCCTAATAGAGATTAATTAAATGAGAATAGTTATGATAATCTTGATCTCGATCTATAGGTGTGATGATGGATATACTCGAAATACATCTTTTCTTTTGATTAAAAAAAAAAAAGAAAGTAATGAAAATTTCACCACAAGATTTTATTGTAGAACCTGTGCTGGTAGTGTCACCCCCAGTTGTTTGTTATGCTGAGTATGAGACCTACCTAGATTTAAACCAAAGAAACTATACTTAACAATTTAAGCGCTTTTAAAACACGTCAACTTGGAAAGTGGCATTTATAAGTGACAAATTCGGTATCTCAATTGCACTTATAATAGTGCAATGATAGATTAAAGTTCCTCACTCACTAAGTGCAATGATAGATTAAAGTTCCTCACTCACCAACTTTTGCCCTCAGCCTTTTGTCAATTCTTTGTTTCATTGGCACCCACATTGGTTTTTCAAGTACTGTGTGTTAAGAGTCATCATCATCCACAATAAGTACCCTCTTTTTTTTTTTTTTTTATCCAGAAAGTTCGGTAAGTGGGTCAGATTGGTGGTTGATAGATCAGCAAAAAATAACATCCGAAGTATATTTGCTCAATCTTTTGATAATTTAAATGTTCTCATTTCTAATCCGCTTATTATTGGAATGGTGAGAAGTGCGAAAAGTGGACCGAACAAAGCATAAAGATATGCACGCTTTCGGAAGCAACGATTAAACCAACTAATATTTTATTTGAGTGAATCATGTCCTTGCCGTAAAATAGCTTAGGTTTTTTTTTCTTGAATTTTGTATGTACAGCTAAAGATCAGAGTTCGAATCCTTACTCTCTCCCTCTACTACCTTACGTCTTACGGGGTTTACTTTTCTCTCATCTCCGGTAAGGACAAAAATGAGACTCTGAAAGATCGGAATGACAGTCGCTGCTCCTCTCTGCCTGTTGTCATTGGCATTTCTAAGCGGAAAGGATCAAACGAAAGATCCTCAAATATTGGCAACTTTATTAATTACAGATGCATGAACGTCGCTGCATAAATAAGGAAAAACTCAAATGATCTTTTTTGTTGTTCTGTTTTCGTAGGTTTTTTTTTTATTTCCCTCTTCGTTTACGTCAATTTACATGACTGACAAGCTTGAGTAATGGATGTTTTGTTACTGTAAATTTCATCCGCACATTTGGCTCTACGGGCAAAGTATAATCAGTTTTTAATTTAATGTAATTTTATTCATAAAATATGAGAGAATAAAATTAAAATTTAAAATTAGATAAATATTATTTTAAAACTTCAAAATGTAGTTCATACATGATATGTGTAAAAAAAATAAAATTTTTAAACTTTAAAAAAAATTATTTTGTTAAAAAAAAATTTATATAAATTATCAACATAATTATATTTTATTAATAAAAATTTACACTTCCTCTACGAGTATGGCCAGCACTGTGCGGCGGAACTTTTTTCCGTTGTGAAAATGAGAATAAAAGTAGGAATTTTATTGCAGTGGCTTTTTAATTAATTTTAGAGCCATGTCAGTTTGGTTAAATTCGTTTCGCTATTGTGTATTACTTTCACCTTTTTTACTATTTATATTTTTTTCGGTTTATAAAATGAAAAGATAGAAATGATACCCTACAACTATATATATTTTTATGTACTCTGATCAAGTATAATTACCATTTTATCAATTACTGCCCCTACACTTTCTCCCAACTAACAAGATGGGTGCTGTCAGATAAGTTGAATGATTAAAATTAAAATATAAATATAAATTATTAAATATTATTAAATAATTATATAATTATTTTAATATTATTAAAAATTAAATAATGTAAAAAAGTATTTTAAACTTATCCCAATATATATATATAATTGTAACCGAGATAATAATTTATTGCTAAAAAAAGAGGTAAATAAAAAAAAAAATGAGGCTTGATTCACAGATTTTTTAATAAAGGACATACTTCCCAACTTTTTAATTAAATTAAATCCTCATTACGCATATTCTTTGAGTTATCTTATAGTTTCCAGGGCTTGTCTGTCGCAAATGCCCAAACTTCCAGGCCCACGCGCACTAGTTCCACAACGTAGTTTGAGTGACATTACTGTGAAGTTTTTTGTTTTTCCAACTAATTTGTGTCACTTGTGTGAGCATTAAACAAGTCAATTTTTTTAATTTAACTATCTAACCGTAAATCTTACTTTAATCGTATTTTGATCTTACCTATATTACACCACCAAGCATTTCCCTTGATCATTTTCTCCTCACTTTTATTACAACCTTTTGAATTCTTCATGTATTTTTATTTTATTTTTTTGTCCCAATTTTCTTGTATTTATTTATTTATTTATTTTGTGGTAGCTGTGGAAGGCCGAAGCCTATAAAAAGCTGAAACAACTAAGATCTAAGCAACCTGGGCATCTGGACACCAACTCTGTCTTGCAACTCTTTTTTTTTTTTTCTTGTATTTATTCCTGCATCAAACTCTAAATTGACTACTTACTACTCGTAAACTTTGAGTACAATACAAAGGCCCAATGAAAAGAACACATAGGTTGTGCAAAACTTGTCTGATCGCTCCTTCCTATTCTTATACTTAATTACTTAGTAACACAGTGAGAGACGAGCATTTACCGCGTTAAAGCAACACATGTAGTCTATCTAAAGATTTATATATAACTAATAATAAATTTATGTGATATATGAATTTGATAATATTTATTAATAAATTTATCTTTATGTAAGTATATAAAGTTGAAATTGAGAGAAAACTTTAACTTTTCTCTTTCTTCCACTTGACAACTTCTCATATAAACTACAAATTAAAAATATTAAAATATCTAATAATTATCAAAAATCCATTACAATGAAGATTAAGATTTTATAAATTAATTAATATGAATATAATTATAATCTAATAAGGATTATGTTGATTCATATAGTATTGTCTTAGCTCTAATTTAATCTTTATAATTATAAAATTTTCTAATAAAAAAAACTATTCTTGAATTCTCCGATTTAAAAAAAATATGTTAACCAAAAAAATATTAAGAAAATCTCTAAATAAACAAAAAATCTCTTAAATTTACCTATTTTTCTTTAAAAGAGAAAAAAATTACGTTAAAATTTCCTCAAAAGAAAAAAAGATTGTTTTATTCTCTCAAAAAAATTTTAAAATTCCTAAAAAATAATATGGAAAATTAGAATGTATTTTTATTTTTTAAAATAAAATAAAATAAATATATTAATAAATATGATTGAATCTGCGCATCGCACAAATTTATTACAAATATCATATATCTATAATATAATAACGGAAGTATAGAGAATATTTTCATGCTTACATGGTAACTTTTAGTGTTTAAATTTTTAAAAGTTTAATTTCTGGAATGTTGAATTTTTTAATTTAATAAATTCTCAAGAATTATAGTTTTTATTAGTATTTTAATAGACTTAGGATTTCAATAGTGATAGATTTTTTTTGTATTATACTAAAATTAGAATTCCAATTTGAATAGATTTTAAAATTTTCATATAAGTCCTCTTTTTCACATTATAAAAGTAGTATTATTATTATTTTACTTTCTCCTAACTAAATTTCATATTTCTCAATTTCATATTGTAGTTCTTTCATTTAAATAAATTCTTATCAAGGTTAGTACTTATAATTGATTATGATTATTTTAATTTTTTTATTATAATTTTTTCTTAGTTTTATTCAACTTATTAAATAATATTTTGGTGCAACTTATTAAATAATATTGTGTATTTTTTTGTGTTTTCTATCACCATTATCTGCTACGATGTGTCTGATATTATTTGAAATCTCTGCGAAAATTAATCTCAGATGTTAGGATGAGGGAAACGAACTTTGAAATAGAAGAGCTTTAGTTAAATTCAATTTAAAGGTTATTTAACTCTTATCCACGTTTCACCGTCCCAACAATCGAACAAGCATATGTGTATAGCTCTTGGGTTCTCCGAACCCAAAATTTCTGTTGCCGGAAGCCCAGAGCAAGATATGATAAACGAAGCACCAACGAAGCACCTCTATAAGCAAAGATAGACGTCCGGAAACTTTTGTTGTATTACCCCAACGAAGCTCCTCTAACTCTTTTTTATTTTCATTATTATTAACAATAATACTAATAATATCATTATTATTGTTTCTTATATATCTGATTCCAAATATCTGCTTGCTTCTCATCTTCGCTTCATTCTTCTTCTTCTTCTTGATTGATCAATCAATAATAATAGTTATTTTAATTTTTTGATTATAGCTTTTTTTAGTTTTTTTTTTACTTTGTAATTATTCAAGAATATCCATTAGTATTCAAAATTTCATCATTATCTTTCTTAAAATTTTTCTTTTTCTTTCTTTAATCTTTTCACCCATATAATTTTTTTTATCAAGATTAGTGATTATAGTTATTTTAGTTTTTTTATTATATTTTTTTCTTAATATTTTTTATGTAAGAATATCTATTGGTATTATGAAAGTCGTTATCCTTTTTTTGATAATTTTATTTTGCTTTCTTTGATATTTGTTACCAAAAATATATATATATTATTGTGCTGGGTTATTTAATAATTTGAAATTAATTTTTGAAAAAAAATATAATATTTAATATTTGATTGTCTTTTTATTTAAATTTCTAATAAAATTTGATAAACCCGCACATCGCGCGAGTCTCATTGCTAGTTTTTATATCAAAGCAAGAGCACCTTCTCATAACTATCAATCAGGGAGAAGAACAATTATATTACACATAATATAGATTCTGTGAAAAACAAAAGTTGTGAGCTAAAACTTTCTAATTGATTAAAGTTATTAAATATTATATTAGAATTATATTGAAAAAAAAATTGTTTTTTTGAGATTACATATTGTGACCGATCACACAGCATCCCTAACTTAATAAAAACATCAAGGTGTGACTTATAAGCCATTCTGAAATTTGAGATATTGATCCACTTATTAGAAAAAGTAAAATACAAGTATCAGATATCTTTTTACAATGTATGAAATGGCTCATCTTAAAAAACCTGTTAATAACAACAAACACATACTCGTTGGTGCTTCTACAGCCCCAAACCTTTAGTCCTCATATTGGCCCCAAACTGACTAACCAAGATTACTGTTGGGGCATTGAGTATATAAGTGAAAAAAGCACAAAAGTTGTCTTTGGAAAGTGTATTGTTCATAATATTTCGCTGCCACACTTGCTAGCATATGACATTCTCCTTGGACATGATGTTCTAGCTTTTCATGTTAGTGGTGGTAGCCGAGTCCCTCTTCTTCTTCTGCAAGCTTATTGGGATGTGTTCATCGGTACAATCAACATTAGTTCCGTTCAAAAACCAACAAACCTGCCCCAATCCAACTAATCCAATCCACACAAAACCGTATCCGCAAAAACTGCAATGATTTGAATTGGTTGCAGTTTTAAAATTTTGAAATCCGTCACGGTCGGATCGAGTGCGGATTGAAAGTTCTAAATTACATCAAATCCGACCCAATCCTCCCATTTTAATATATATATTAAAAACTTTTAAAAAAAAACTTCTCTCTTTTTTCTGCTTCTTCTTCATCTTCTTTAGTTGTTGTTATCGTTGTCGGTGTTGTCATCGCTTTTTGCGTTCATGTGTTCTAGGAGCATTCGAGTTGGTGGTCTCTATTTCATTGTTTTTGGTGTGTCTGGTTCTTTTTGATGCAGTCATGTATCCTCACTTGGAGTATTAGTTAGTTTTTCACATTCTTTCTGTATTATCATCGTATTACAGGAAAAAATAACAAAAAAAAGAACTCTGCTTCTAGCAAAATTATTTTAATCCATGTTATTTAATTTCTTTCACGTGGTAATTATCTTGCTTGAAAGATGTATCATGTATGGGAGCCTTTTGTCTTGAGCATGATAACTTGCGGTATCCCAAATAAAGATATTAGAAAGGAAGTACGACGTCGAAATGCTGGAATAATGTTTGAAATATGGTCTTGATGTGCTCAAGACAACAAGGCAACTCAATATGGTCACGAAGTGAACATAAACTTGACAAATTAGGCACATATGCACCCAGAAATCGATAAGGTTTATTTTCCATAATTTGATTTTAATTATCTTGCTCAAACCTGTATGTTTTGCTCTGTGTTTCGTAAAATTATTAATTAATTTATGTACTGTTTCCTTATAAGTGAAGTATATTCATTTAATTGAAGAGCTTGCCAAGAAGGATACTAATGACTCTGGGAGATGTATACAGAACATTTGATCTTTTTTTTTTTTTTTTTGGAAAATTTTGACTCCCAATTTTGTATTATTCTCTAAATATTCGGTGCTGTTAGTCTTTCAACGTAATTAATGAGGAATGATGACTTTCAAGCAATTGAGTGTGCGTTAATAACTCAAGTTATGATTTTAAATCTTTTTTATTTTTATGATATACAATCCATCTAAATCAATCCAATCTAATATACTAATATTAAATTAGATTAAATAAATTAAATAAAATAACTGATTAAATATAGATAAAAATTCATATAATTCATTGATAATATATTAAAAGTAAATATACTCTTAAACTCGCCCAAACAGACCTACAAGCACCCTTAATCAACCCCATCAACATCGTCACGGTCACACAAAACCTTTGGACTTCTACGTCTACCCTTTATGCTTTTCGATTGACTTTGCAGTTCATAAAACATTGCTCTTTTTCTTTTCTTTTTTGGGTCTAGGAGGCAGGCAACGTTACATAGTAGGCAATGTTATCTTGTAGTCTACCAATAAATAAATAAATAATGGATGCAAGAAAGGGAAAAGCCCATCTGCGAATACTGAGGGCATGTTTGGAGACACTATTAATTTTTTTTTTTATTTTTATTATTTACTGAATTTTTATATTTATTACTGTCAATTTTTATTTTTTCTATAAAAAAATAAATAGAAAAAAGATAATGAGAAAAATGATAAAAAGAGTATAAATATAGAGAGAAAAATGAGAGAGAGAGAGAGAAAGAGGGTACAGAGAGAATGAGTAGAGAGAATGGTAGAGAGAGAAAAAGCAGAGAGAAAGATAGAAGAAAGAGAATGAGTTGAGAGAATGACAGAAAGAGAAATGGTAGAGAAAGAATGAATGAACAGAATTGTAGATAGAGAAAAATGAGAGAGAAAGGGTAGAGAGAGAATGAGCGGAGAAAATGACAAAGAGAGAAAAGAGAGAGAGTGTAGAGAAAGAACGAATAAAGAGAATGATAGAGAGAAAAAATAAGAGAGAGAGGGTAGAGAGAGAATGAGTAGAGAGACTAGTAAAACTAGAAAAAAGAGAGAGAGTCTGGGTAGAGAGAGAATGAGCAGAGAGAGAAAAGGGAGAAATAGGAGGTAGAGAGATAATAGTAGGGCGAGAAAAAGGAGAGAGCATGTGAGTAGACAAAAAGGAGAGAGAATTTGGGTAGACAAAGAATGGTAGAGAGAAAAGAGAGAGAGAGTGCAGAGAGAGAAAGAGTAGAGAGAAGATAGAACAAGAAAAAGAACAGAGAATGGTAGAGAGAGAAAAATGTGAGAGAGAGCGGAAATAGAGAGAATGAGTAGAAAGAATGGTTTAGGGAGAAAAAAAAGAGAGAGAGAGAGTTGGTAGAGAGAGAATTAGTAGAGAGAATGGTAGAAAGAGAAAAAGGAGAAAGATGGTAGAGAGTGAATGATAGAGATAGAAAGAGAGAGAGAGTGTAGAGAGAGAATGAGTAGAGAGAGAAAATAGAGAGAGAGGGTAAAGAACGGTAGAGATAGAAAAAAGAGAGAGAGGGTAGAGAGGGAATGAGTAGAAAGAGAACGAGTAGTGAGAGAAAAAATATAGAAGAATAGAGAGAGGATGAATAAAGAGAGATATGGCAAAGAAAATGGATAGGGAGAGGACAGGTTGTGAGAAAAACTATAAAAAAAAAAGTGAAAAATAAATCGAAAAACTAATTTTTATTGTTTCCCAATTTATTTTTTTCTATGAAAAACACTTTTAACTTTTTAACAAAAAACAGAAAACAAAATCAATACCAAACATATTTTTTATTTTTTTTTTTGTAAAAAATAAACAGAAAACAGAAAAAAAAAATAAACAATTCCAAATGGGGTCTGAGTTTGCCCATCTTTCGTTTCATAGTCATTGTCAGTGATAATTGAAAAAGACCTTGTCACCATAGCTAAGAAAGTAAGAATTTGTTTGCCTGACTTGTGTCTACTTCCTGTGATTGCATCTAGCTTATGTGGGCAGCTTGAACCACAGTCCACAGATGAATCAAGCATGACCATTTTACCTGTCTTTGATGAGAATTCCTTACTGATATTACTTTGCAAATGAAAATTTTCATAACAACAAAAAAAAGTAGAGACAATGAGTTCAATAACTGAAATTTTCACAGTATCATACACTGATATAAGTTTATTAACTGAAAATTTCTACAGCATCATACACTCTCCTTCAAGCTCGAAACTTCAGAATCTTGTTTCTTCTCCTCACTGATTGCTGTTGGTTTCTCTGAAGGAGGGGTCTCCAGTGGAGAATCAGGGTCTTTTTTAATCTCAAACTCGAACTCTTTTGCAGCCTGCAAAAATTTGCAGCAATCATATATACATGGACATATACTAACACCATTCAGAAATTTTCAAAAAGTAAATTTCAAATCTAGTAACAGGCAACACCTAATTTTTGGGTGTTTGACTGGTGCAATCAAAACATACAAGCTTCAGAAGAAAAGTTTTTGATCGCCATGTAAACAAACCAGCTGTGCTCCTATGATTCACAAAATGTATTTCCCCTAGCAGTTGCTATCAATATGTGCATTACATGATCATGAATTTACTTACTTCCAAAACATCTTGCTATCACTTTCTCTAAACGGATAACCAAAAAGGAGCATACGATTACTCTCTCCACACATACGACACGCTTTCAGAAAATTTCAAGATTCTAGTGTGACACATACAGCTCGATGCATCATGAAAGAAGGCAATTCATACTGTCAACCAGCTAGAACAACAAAGAAATGCGCCCGACAGTAAATTCAGAGCAAATTTTAGTTTCTGTAAACAAAAGCTATCCAAACACGACACAAGTTCCCGAGGTCAATTGAAAAAAACCCAAGCACATTAGTTCCAACAATTTACATAATAAAACTGTGATGACAATTAGCCTAAAAAATTTCAGAGACATAGCGCATGCTGGGCTCCACAGGCTGCATGAAATATCTTGCATGTCAACAATTACAAGAAAGCAAGATTTCATTTTTTTAAAGTAGTCTACAATGAACACCACAGACTGACAAGTTACACAGGCATGGCATTGCAGGCACAAAAATGTACAAATGCTACCAATCAATATTACAGAATTTTATTGGTACAAGTGCTGCAGCCAGAGAAATCTTGTTTTGCAGAATATAGATAAATAATCTTGGTGAAAATTAGACCATTCAAATAATATTTTCAGCTAAAATGAATGGAAGTTTAAGGAATCCCCACACAATCTCCCTCAATTTTCATCAATACCAGGTATAGTTGGTACTGCCCAATAGAACATGAAAACTATTATCTCTACATGTCTCTCTCCCAAAAGATCAGTTCAATGAAGTGTGTATATCGATGCATTTTTGGAGTATGTTCATGATTCATCCAGAAGAAACAGGGAATGACAATGACAACACACAGAAAGCTCAAACAGCTTTTAACAACCTACCCAAGAAACGTGTGGTATTGAGGCTCATCATGACGATTAAATAACCTGTACAAAACTGTTCATAAGCTCACTTGGAAGGATATATACTTGTATGGACATGATCCCTTCATGTAAAATTTCCCAGCGGAAAATTTTGAATTTGCGGGATACAGACGGTAATAATATTGTTGGTCATCTTATGGAAGACTATTGGATCAACTACTTGTGGCTACGTACATAATACCCTGCACAAGTGTTATGTATGATGTATGACGGTAATCATCAGGCAAGGCCTAGGATTGTATAAAAGTTGCTATGTTGAAAATCTAAAAAGGGGTAAAGATAAACATATTGGTCAGGATCTGTAGGTTTGGGACCGATCGTAATGAGATTCGGCTAAGAAAGGGATATGATATTGTGCATGTTTCTATGATAAAGCAAGCTGTGGCTCTCCTGAGTGGGTCACTGGTCGAAGTATCGTGTCAAATTACTGAAGCAATCACATGAAGGGACAATAGTCACATGGACATGATGAATGGTTTATTGACATTATGGATGGTTGCGCCATGCTGGTTCAATGGTTAGTGCCAACCCTTACTGCAAAACAAAACCCAGCTGGGAACTTGAGTACCAAACTTCCAATACTGCCAACCACCCAAATTTCTAGTCTTCCCAATCTTATTCATATCTTGAATTTCAAGATAGCCAAGAAGAGGCTCGTTGATTTGTGGAGAAAAGGAAAAACTACCCAAATAAGAAAAACATGAATTACTAATGACCTTACTTTCTTTGATTATATCCGTATCTTGTCGAGCAAAATAATTATGCGCACAACACACAACAAGAGACAATGCAAATAATGTGCACCAAAATCAGACAAGCACAACTGCAATAGATATAAGTCAAATTAATCAACCCCTTCTGCCATCAATATAACAAAAAGGTATCTAGTAGAAAAAGTAGGACTTAACAATAGAATAATAAACGAGAAAGACCCATGAACCAGAAATTACCTCTCAGCTGAATCATATGAAAAGTACCGGGATAATAATAGCCTGTTCGATGTTAATCACAAATTCAATGGTTGACACATGCTAATCTGCAGCCTTGTCACTCTTTTCTGTGACTATTTTCTTTCCTAATTAAGCCTAATACTCATCTATACCCAAACCATTTCAGCTCCTCATTTCTTTGGAACTAAGGTGCTAAACTAAACAAGGAAATCACAACAGACTTTTTCTTTGTCTTTGTATTTTTGTCTTTCAATTCTAAATTTGACGTGAACTTGATGAACTTAAACCAATCATTGACTCAAATTGAATTATGTTTGAAGTTTTTTCTCCACCCAGAAGCAACCAACAGTATAACAAGCAATAAAGCTCCAAAGTTTTTACAAATCAATGAGAACTGAGAAATCAAATAGACCCAGTTGAAAACAACCAACCTGCTGGAAGCTCTTGACAGTTTTCCCAATACTCCTCCCAACTTCAGGCAGCTGCTTGGGCCCAAAAACCAGAACAGCAACTCCAGCAATTACAACAAGCTCAGGGACTCCCAGACCAAACAATGCATTGCAAGTGAGACCCTTTTTGGCTCTCTGGTCTGTACTTCTGGTTTTGACCATAATCAGAGAATTGCTGTAGGACTTCTTAGTTCTGTTTAGAAGTGCAGTGTTGTTGTAGAATGTGGAGTGAGAAGCGGAGAAGGGAAGAGATAATGGGGATCTTGAGAAAGACATAGACACAGATGAGATCTCCATAGTTTTGATCTTTCTTCCTATATCTTTTGAATTTTTGGGAGTTTCAGAGATTTTCTCTTGTGGGGGTTAGTAGTTGGCCTGAGGAGAGCATGGAAGATGGATAAACACGGTTGCAGTGATGTGGCGTGTGAATGGAGGCTCTTGGATTTTTGACCACGTTTTTAATATTTTTTTGGACCACCGCTCCTGTAGTTTAATGATAAAAAGGATTAGATCGTATCTTTGTAAAGTAATGGATTCAAATGGTGTCACATGGAAGTAAGGGTAAATGTACGTTTATTTGTTGGGTAATGAAGTTAAATAAGTGCTTAATATTTTAGATATCAAATGATTTTATAACGGTTTTTATTTGATCTATCGTGATTTACTTATTTAACAGATTTAAAAATAAAAATTTATATTTTACTTTAAAGTTAGTCGGACATAATTTTTTTTAATAAATTTGTAGAACTCTACTTTTACTTACTTATTTAAAAAACATATACAAAGATATTTTTTGGGCAGCTCCGACATATATTTAATTTTTGGATGAATCTCTGAAATGTATTTATTGATCAATGAATATACAAAATTGTGGGAAGAATTTTATTTTATTTTTGTTCTTTCCTCTTTACTTTGGTTGGGAAGTGAGTGGCTCAAATTTGAAGTTGGAACTCTTGTAGAACTTGTTCCCGCTCTCTTCTAAATTCTCCACGAAGAATGAAGAAAATTTTGTGTTGTCAAGCAAAATAGTCCATTTTAAAAATTTCGCACATTAAAGATTTTAGTATTAATGGAGATCGAGTTTTCCTTAGTATGCCTTAGCAAGTGATATCGAGTATGTATTTCCATTTTTTTATGAATAAATTTTTTAGTAACGGCAGAAAAATTTATGCAGTGTGACGATAATATAGATCATTTAATTATAAAAAAATACATTAAATTAAAAAAATAATACAAATAAATTAATAAATACTATTAAATAAATTATACGACTCTTGTAAATATCTTTTTTCTTTGTCATATAGTGAAGTTCTTATTAAAACAACTATTAATTTAACAAGGTAGTTCTTGTTAAAACAACTATTAATTTAATAAGATCACTACCTAAATGCAACTTAGATAAATCTTAGGGAGAAAAGAAAAATAAACAATTCTAATTCATTATTTTAAAAAAAGTGAAAAAATTAAGAAAACTCTATGATTAGTTACTTGATACTTACCGTGCTTCCTTAAGATTATCGAATAATTTTTTCCATTCATTTAATGCAGGTCAGTGTGAGAAGCGAGAGCAAATTTATACCGTCACCTACCAACGATGCAGCATACAAAGATCCTTGGCAGACATGCACATGGTGTGCTGAAATAATGAGAAACAACAGCCTTGGAAAATTTTGACATTTACTTTAGAAGGGTGTTGTTCTACATCAAGCTGGCTCAAAGGTTCAAAAAAACCTTTCAATAACAACCAATGGTTCTTGACATAGACCTGTAATCCATCAGTGAATTCTTTATATTTGTGGCGTCTTTTGTTTGTTACTCCTGCTTCCCTTTGGAATGTGGCCCGCGAGAACTTGCACCCCCACGGATGCGTTTCTGCAAATGTTCCAAGCTAGCAACTCGCTGCAAGGAAGCTGTTCGTCCCATCTTGCTCCCGGCCACAGATACCGGTGCTCCAGAATTTGGCAGATCATTTTCAGCCGAGGAGATTTCTGCCAAATTGTTGTTGGATCTCGGGTCATTTGTGGACATGAGATTATTTGCAGCCTGATAAAAGTTATGTTTTGGATCTTGGACAGGAACCGCAGCATCCGCTGATGCGTCAGAAGGCCTTCCGTCAAATGATAGCCCGCTTACTGTGGACATCTCAGCCATGGCCTGGAAAATGGGGTTAAACCCAGTTACCCGTTTGACGGTCTCCTCAGCCATCTCTACCTGAATAAGAAATCATCAGATTCGGGAGGAAACGATAAACATTATCAGCTTTCTTCTCCTCCTACCATTAGTACACCTAGGACTCCAGTATATACATACACGCACACAAACATGCACTTGTGCATATACGGCCTATGTATCGATCATGCATTAATCATCCATGCATATGTGCACGTATATGCGTGTGTGGAGAGAGAAAGCTGAGCAGCAAAGACCCTTTAGTTTTATGGTTTCAGACTTTCAGTACCTGCTCATTAGGCATGGCAATTGATTTTCGAGTACTAAAATGGGTATTGAATTTCAAGAATGCTCATCGACATGACAGACAAATTAGAGACAACAAATTCAACACACTTACTCTTGCCCTCAAAGTCTCCACATCTGCTTTTAAAATTCTGTTGTCCACAGCTGCCTCATTGTACTTTTGACTAATGTCAGTGAGACGCTTCAATAGAGTAGAATTTTCAGCTCTCAGCTGAGCAACCTGAGGGAGAATAATGCTTAGTTATCACGGGAAATGAAAAGATTGAAATGAAAGAAACTGGGGGCTAAAAAGAGCCACACCTGTGTCTCAAGCTCCGTCAAATGCGCCTGCTTTCTTCTTCTTGATCGTCTAGCTGACTCCCTATTTGAAAGCATTCTGGAAACACCACAAATTATGTTCAAGAATCAAATCAACGAGATAAATATTTTAAGCAGAAAATCAATCCACCAATACCAAAATGAACAGAAACAACATCCAATGGTGTAATTTAGGTGTCATACTACGGATCTAACATTTTACTAACGCCTGTTTGGAGTAAAATTGCGCTGCTTAATGTCCAAGAGAATCAAACTTATACAAGCGATTGGAACAGCAGAGACAATGGTTACCTCCTTACACGTTTTGCATCCGCAGGATCCATATTCTCAGTTGTTTCAGTTTCACATTCATTTTCGTCATCCTCTGACAGATCTCTTGATGATCCACTCGTTGATTGCTTCACAAAGGCTCCAGGCATCTTTTTTGTGGTAGGTAAGGAGGAAATACCAAGTGATCCATTAACACCCTTATCTTCTAACTTGGATAAATCAGGTCCAACTTCTGCATGGTTGAAAAAAAAAAAAGCGAAATAACTACGAGTAGACTATACCAGTCAATGAAGATATGCTCAATGTCATACTACCTGCACATATATTGCTGAAATCCAAAGCCAAATAGCAGCTAATAATTAAATAGTGCACACCATATATAGCACAGGAGGGTAAACATTCGCATGAGTCAACAACAGTGCTACTTTCTTGACTTTATTTTTAAACTAGGGATTTGTTAAGCTTCATGATTATGGCACACATTTATCTACTAGTTCTACAGCTTACAAACTTTATCTAGTTTTTTCTTGATTTATAGACATGGAGATGCACACCTTTAGAATTCGCACGAGACCGCAATTCTGAAGCATTTGAGGCCTGCGATCCACCATCAGTCCCAGCAGGAGAGTCTTGTGGTGTCAAGAACGATGCCTAATCACAAGAACAGAATCTGTTAAGTACACCGAAACAAATGCAAATTTTACTAAAAAAAACACCATCAAAAGCCTTCACAATTTTTTATGCAGAAATGAGTAGATAGTAAGACAGCTAACAAAACAACACAGTTCTACCAATCCCAGGCCTCAAGCAGAACGAATTCATAGCAAGTGATCAACAAAGTGATAGGAGTGAACCGATACCATACATAAGTCACACTAAACAATGTCTAGTCTGACTAATTGAACAAGATGATTTGTCCTAAACATTATATGATATTGTTTATTATCCCTCACCATTTCTGGACACAAATTCTTAAACTTACTTGGTCCTCTTTACACTCTTACTTTACTACATCACCGTAACAATCACCTAGCAATTTCTGGTTACTCCGTTAACCTTCATTTCCAGGTGGGGTTAGCATGCCGTCACAAAGAAAAGGGATCTATGAGGTTTTGCACTAAAATCTCATGGTATTCTATGATAAAATTCAATCCAAAGCTCTTAGATCTTGGGACCATTGATCATTTTGGATAAAAAGGCTTGCGGACTTCTCTACCTTTTAGTCACCTCTCCAGATAGGCTTCCTTGTCCGGCTTGTTGAACTTTTGTTTATATATATGGAAATCTAATGCACATGTCACATCAGCTGCCTTTGATTCACTTAAAGGGCATATCCTGTATAGCAAAAACTGCTTTCCTCCATAGACCCCAAAAATGTCCACAGCCAAAATCTTGGCCACTTAAATCTCCAAACCACAGACAGATTTATGGAGTCATTTGTCAAAAAGGGAAAAAGATAACCTTCACGGTGCCCATCCCATTACATTTTTAAAGGAAAAGAAGCAAAAAGAAGGCGTTTACGATAATGAAACTTAGAAACCAACCAAAAAAAAGAAAATTATACTAAATCCATAATGGATGCTCAGCAAAAGACAAAGACAAATAAACGAAGCTGAATTTTGCATTGACCACATGCTGAAGCACAAAAATTTCCATAAATTTATTTGCTTTTTGGTGTTTCTTCACTTTCCTTCATCAATCACAAGTTCACAACACAGAATCAAAGCCAGAAAACCACATAGTTAGGGTAATTGCTAACAGTAATATTAAAGTACTCAGACTTTTACATGAAATTTACATTAAACGTAATATAGTCGAATCACTGTTTGTTTTTCTGAAGTGGGTTATAAAATTTAATATGATATGTGAGTTTATCAAAATATGTTACATCATATAGTATGAAAAAAAAAGAATTTAATTGCTAAATTAATGGAGTCAAAATGATATTGCCATGACCAACATACCTAAATAACATATGCAAAAAAGAAATCCAAACGTACTGATTTTCTTCATCTCTCTTCCCTATTTACTGCATAACCAAAGTTGCCAAAACCAATAATAAATACAGCCCCCAATTCCAAGGCCCCACCGCACAAACACAAAGATCCAAACTTTCTCATAATCCTCAACCTTCTCACGAACCAAACAAAACTCACGCGCCCATCTACACTAATCTATGCAACCCCACAAAACGCATACATACATACATACATACATACATAGATGGGTACATACATACAGATATACATACACGCATATCATACTCAAGTATGTATGCGTAATATATATGTAGAGTAAATTAGAGTACTTACGCGAGACAGAGCTACAGCAGCGCAAGCTAAGTTGAGTTTACTTTTAAGAAACGCCTGGTATTCCTCGGAATCCACCCGAATACTCGGAGGAGGTCCGCCGCTGGCGGTGGCGGAGACAGCAGCAGCGCCGCCAGCGGCGGCAGCCACATTAAAATCACCCGCACCGGTGACGGACTTTCCGTCATTACTGTTAACACAGGAACTTCGACGCTTGATCTCGACGGCGTCGTTTCCAGCCGAAGAAGAGCGCGGCGAGGAGGAGTCGGAGGCCACCTTCTCGGCGCAGGCCTCTTGGAGAAACCGTTGGAATGCCCACTCGGACTCGCTGCGGTTCATTGTGGAAGAAGAGTCGTCGAGCTTCTCCGTCGGCGGCGGCGGCGGAGGAGAGGGACGCGGCAACCAGAAATGGTCAGAGATTTCCTCGACGGAAAATACCCTATCCATTGGTCGTGTTGTAAAAACCGCGCGTCGGGTGGATTTTTTTTTTTTTTTCTTTCTATCTTTTTGATTCTAAAAGATTTGTTTGTGTGTCTGAAAATTCTTGGGAGATTTGATGGCCTTTTCAATTGTCCAGTCTGATGTGGGTCTGAGGTGGCAATTGGATATATGTGGGTCCCACGTTGGCAGGTGGGGCCAGTTTTTAGAAAAAATTAATCAAAAAATAAAGTTTCTTAGATACGTAAAAAAGACGAATAGTGCTAGGAAGGGTTAGATTAGGAAACTGTATTGAATTTTAAGAAAAAAATCAATTATTAGATCAATTTTACGTATTGTGTGTTTCTCAAGCGTTTATGTATTAAAGATTGTGAAAAACATTTGGCAACGATGAGATAGAAGCAACACAATGGTTGCCGGTTGATGTGGCATAATTTGATAAAAATTTATTGAATTTTGAAAAAAAAATTAGTATATGAATTCATTTGTGTGTTTTTTTTTATATATTTCTTATTGCGTTACTTTATATAGAAATCTTAAATTAATTTCTCAAAGAAGAATTTTAAAATGTAAAATTTTATTAAAACATATATAAGTACATATTAATATGATTTAAAATAATAAAATAAAAATATTATTATATATTATTAAATATACTTGATGCCTGCTTGTATGTCGTTAAGATGAGCTTCTAGCGTAGTATCCTTTTGTAAAACTGGGGCGGTGAGAGAAAATATCCCCAGCTTGCATTCGGCTGCTTTATGTAGGCAGTGGGATTTCCGTCATCGCGGGAGTGCATACACCTTTGGACACTATTAGAGATATTTTTTTTTTCAGATTTTATTGTTGAAAAAAGTTGTATAATCAGAGAAAAAGTTTTTGAAAAATTTTTTAGATTACAATTTATTGAATTTATTGTACAACTATATGAACTACAAAAACAACAAATAAGCAGCAATTTTTTTATTGTTATGCTTATAATGTATTTAGTTATACAACAAATCTAATAAGTTATAATTTAAATTTTTTTCTGACAAATTTTCTCCGACAGTACCCTTTATTGTTTTTGTTGGTGACAGGATTTGTGGTTTGTTTGCTCTCAAAGTAAAATTTATGTCCTTTATCGCCAGACGATGCGAACGATAGTTTTGTAAGTGAATATTTTCATATAGAGTAATCGATATTAGACTATAATTTTCCGAAAAAAGCTATGAATCAATAACATGTCACTTGATTCCACGAATAAATGAAAGTTAATTATCTTTATCTCATTCCCCATGTTTTGTTACTATACCAACTAACAAAAATAACTGTTAAGTATAAATAGAAAAAGCAGAAGTTCGTTTGAAAGTCCATTGTCTTTCTTCCTCTCTCGTGTTCTGCTCTCAATTCTACAACTACAATTGTAAAAGACTCGATCCTTCCTTCATTCATTCATCCTCTCTTTCATTCTTTTGTTAGATGAAAGTTAAATTTGTTTGTTTCTTTATCGTGTAACATATAGGAAATACTTATAGATACTTATATTCATTCATTTGTTAAACTTTTTCACTTACAGGTACTCATAGATATTGCTACAAACTTCTCAAGGCAAATGATCTCAAGAAAGATCTTGCCGCAAACTTGTCGAAGAGAAATAAACCAAGAAAGGCAAATGTTTTATTTCATTTGAGGTGATAATTTAGTGAAATGTTTTATCCCTTAAACTTCCACCCATATTTATAATTAAAGTCTACTATAGTAAAATGTTTTAACTCTTAGACTTACGCAAATATTTATAGTATCGCATAATTTTTGGGATATATCATATTTCAAAACATTTAAAGATTATACTTAAAATATTGTTAAAACATGTTTGAAATATCTTAGATATGTTTGAGAATTAAGTCTTTTCAATTCTTTTTAAAATTGGACTCTCCAGTTCATGAAGTCTTGGGCTACGTTATAAGTCTTTCTTTCTTTTTGTTTACTTGTTATTGATAGACGACTTTTTCTTTCTTTCTTTCTTCCGTTAAATGAATGTGTGCTCTAATTTTTATTGATTTGTTTGCTTATATATCATAATTAGCGATCCAAGAAAACCCACACCACCTGAAATCATTCATCAGTGTGATTCTGTTTCTGTTTCTGATTAATTCTGTCAATGGAGGTACTTTGTTGTTTCTAACTTGTCCATTTTTTTTTTAAGTTTCTTGACCTTCTCCTTCTGACTTTATTGGCTGATTCCCCTTTTCTTTTCGCAGATCCTTTCGCCTCTTCCTAAAACACAGTTGAGTCTGTTCAAAAAATTAATGAAAAAAATAAAGGTTTTTTGGACATGCAATAAGGGATGTGTTGTGGCACGAACCGTTAAATTAGGAAAAATATATTGAATTATGAAAGAAATGATAAATATAGTTAGATTTGATGTGGCATAATCTCATGAAAAATTTGTTGAATTCAAAAAGAAAAATAATAGCATATGAGTTAGATGGATTGCATGCTCCTGCGTGTCTCATATAGACAAATCTAAAATTAATTTTTCAAAGAGAAATATTAGAAAGTAAATCTTTATTATGATGCATATAAATATACAGTAATATGACCTTTAAATAAAAAAATAAATTATTAAATATTATTAAATATACTGCATATCTAATTAAATAAATGTTGGTGAGCCGATGATTTTTGTGCCGAATTATGTATTGAATGAAACTGGAACTGTTATTTTTGAAATTAGAACTGATATTTTTGAACCAGTTGTTATTTATACATTTCAAAAATATCAATCGCAGTTTCAAAAATAACAGCTGCGATTTCGTTCGGTACAAAATCCCGAAACAAAAGTCCTGAGATACATAATTACACTCTATCTAATTATATCTGTTAAAATAAGCTAGCAGCATGATATCTTATTGTCAAATTGGAAGGTGAATGAAAATAGTGCCCAACTTGCATTCGGTTGCATTATGAAGGTGGGATTTCCGTCATTGTGGGGCTGCCCACACCTTTTGGACATTATAGAGAGGATTTTTTCCTCAGACTTCCTTTTTTTTCGGTTAGGTGACAAGCTTTGGAGTTTGTTTGCTCTAAAAGGAGGACTAGCTTTCGCTTTAGGAGGGTCACCTGAACAAGCTGAAATAACTATTGTTGAGATATTTGTTTTTTTTTTAATAAATATTAAAATAATTAATGATTAATCTGTCAACAATTAATAAAGAAGAGGGTCGTGAATCCAAAAATATTACCTAGAACTACACAACAATTTAAGGAACAGAGTTTTATAAATTCCATACTTAAATGATCTGATTTTTTTTTTTTTTGACTGAATACTTAAATGAATTTTTGAGAGAAGTAAAAGTAGAAGATGGGTGTCGAGATATTTGTTAAGGGAGCTAGTCAGTTGTGAAATGTAATAACGAGTTCTTCTTAAGTTTTGTATAATTTTACAATAAAATAAGTGTCCAATAAAAAGTTAGTAAATAAACACACCTTACGCGCACAATTTTTTTTTTAACAGAAAAAAAAATTACCGTAAATGAATTATTGGATTGGATTCGAAAAAATTTCATTTTAAGAGCATATTTAACAATTTTAAAAAAGTTAAATCCACCACCTGAGCACTAATATAGTTAAACAAGTCTTCTGTATTAATGTCTTAATAAATGAATCTAATTCTAAATGCGGATTATAATTTTTCGCTAATGAAAGGGTTACTTAACCATTATTAAGAGTGGGTGTAAATACTAAAATTTAAATTTAAAATACCCAATATAAAAATATATTAATTTATTATTAAAGAACCACTTTCAAATGATTACGCGCATAATAAGGGCCTATTTGGAGATGCTGTCAGTTTTTTATTTCTATTTTTCATTTTCTATTTTTTATTTTTGCTATTTGCTGAATTTTTATATTTATTACTGTTAATTTTTGTTTTTTTTTCTATAAGAATAAAATAGAAAGAAAAAGGATAGTGAGAGAAATGGTAAAAAGAGTATAAATATAGAGAGAAAAATGGGAGAGAGAGAGAGAAAGAGGGTAGAGAGAGAATGGGTAGAGAGAGAAAAAGGAAAGAGAAAGAGAATGACAGAAAGAGAAAGGGTTGAGAAAGAATGAGTAAACATAGTATAAGAGAGAGAAAAATGAGAGAGAGAGGGTAGAGAGAGAATGAGTAGAGAAAATAAGAGAGAGAGAAAAGAGAGAGAGGGTAGAGAAAGATCGAGTAAAGAGAATGATAGCGAGAGAAAAATGAGAGAGAGGGTAGAGAGAGAATGAGTAGAGAGAATGGTAAAACAAGAAAAAAGAGAGAAAGTCTGGGTAGAGAGAGAATGAATAGAGAGAGAAAAAAAAGAGAGAGAGGATAGAGAGATAATAGTAGAATGAGAAAAAGGAGAGACAATGTGGGTAGACAGAAAGAAGAGAGAATCTGGGTAGACAGAGAATGGTAGAGAGAAAAGAAGAGAGAGGGGGCAGAGAGAGAACGAGAAGAGAGAATGATAAAGCAAGAAAAAAAAGAGAGAATGGTAGAGAGAGAAAAATGAGATAGAGCGGGTATAGAGAGAATGAGGAGAGAGAATCATTGAGGGAGAAAGAGGAGAGAGAGAGAGAGAGTGGGTAGAAGGAGAATTAGTAGAGAGAATGGTAGAAAGAGAAAAAGAAAAAAGAGGGTAGAGAAAGAATGAGTAGAGAGAAAAAAGAGAGAGAGAGAGGGTAGAGAGAGAAAGGTAGAGATAAAAAAGGGGAGAGGGTAGAGAGAGAATGATAGATATAGAAAAAGGAGAGAGAGGGTAGAGAGAGAATAAGTAGAGAGAGAAAATAGAGAGAGAAGGTAGAGATAGAAAATGGAGAGAGAGGGTAGAGAGAGTGGAGAGAGAAAGAGTAGTGAGAGAAAAAATATAAAGGGATAGAGAGAGGATGAGTAAAGAAAGATATGGTAAAGAGGGTGGATAGAGAAAGAAAATATTGTAAGAGAAAGTATAAAAAAAAAAGTAAAAAATAAAATCAGAAAGTTAATTTTTTATTGTTTTCTCAATTTATTTTTTTTCTTTGAAAAACACTTTTAAATTTTCAACAAAAAATAAAATCAATACCAAACATATTTTCTATTTATTTTATAAAAATTAAATAATTAATTAAATCTATTCCAAACGGCTCTTAAAATCTCCATTTTTCGTTTCCTTCATGTTATTTGGATAGGAACGAGCGACTTTTCCAAAAAAACAATCTCGTGGCTGCCATTGGACGGCTCTCCGACTCCGAAGGCTGCGGCGGCTCATTTTCCAGATAAATACTGAGTTCCGGCCCACATATTCTGGTGGGCCAAGGTATCTTGTGGGCCCACTACGTCTTCGGCCTTTCAAGCAACCTGCATCCATAAAGAAATGTCTAATCACTAACGGATTGGTCGAGTGACCACCTAACTAGTGGAATTGATATTAATAATAATATCATTCATACTCCAAGCTTTTTTGGCATTAAATTTTCTTTTTTTAATAACAATGAAGACCTGTTTTACCTTATAATAATAATAATAAATAACTGTTTTACTTTATTTTCGATCATAGTCAAAGCTTTTTTAGCATTAAATTTTCTTTTTTTTTTTAAAAAGGGAACAAAGGAACACCATTTGTTGGTCAGAAAAACGGAAGGAATTTCTGATGGCTAAGAATGCTTAGGAAAAGCCCAGTTGGCATTTGATTGCTATTTTTCATTAGAGGAACTCTAAGGCTCGATCCTTCTCACGAAACATTTTAATTGTTAAAATTTATACTTTTATCTTAGGATTTCAGGCTTTAAGAGCATTAGATTTATAAAAATGTAGGATTAAAGTGATATTAACCTTCTAAAATTTCACCACCTCAAATAACGGTCGAAAAGCTAATCGACATATATCTCATACTTACGATTTCAATTTAAGTTTTTGTGTTTTTTCTTTCCCTTGACAAAAGGTTGAGTGGTCGCTGAAGTGACTAAATATTTTCGTACGGTAATAAGTTTCAAATTCAATAATTATCGTGATCGTCTGTAGTAAAAACACGTTTGATTCTACTAATACTCAGACAATAAATCTGCCCCTTTAAAAGTGATTAAATGAAATATTACAAATAAAAATTATTTCGACCTTAATCCTCAAATTTAATAACCGATATATTTATAATAAATTTTTTTTAGTCGTTAAAAAAAAAAAACACCTTCCCCAACTTCTAAACTCGGGCAAACAGCAGTCTCAGTGGAGTATTATCCTGTGGATACCAACAAAGGTCTAAAAATTATTTATAGGTATTGGGGCCATTGATTGTGTTTTTTGTTTCCCTTAAATTTTTTCTTACTGTGTAACAGTGAGAATCCTCGGAAAATTATTTTCCTTCGTCAATTAATAGAAAAACAGAAAGCCTCAAATTTTTAAATAATGGCTTAAGTCTTTCCTTTTTTTTTTTTAAGTACTAATATCTAAAAATCTATTAAATTCTAATTAATTTAACTCGAGTCGAGTTGATTCATTAAAAGAGACAAATCTCTTTCAGCATTTATTTTTTTTATATATAAAATTTAAATTCAAAATCTTTTTTAAGAAAAATTAAGTTCCTCACCACTTAAATTAATGACTTAATCTTTTGTTTTTTTTTTTTTTTTCCTGAGAGATGAGAATCTCATCTCAACATGCTCATGGGCCAGGCCCTGACCGAACTAAAATTGATCGGTCTTATAATCTAGGATGTTTCGGTTGTGGTTTCCGTAGACGAACTTCTCATTTGTAAAATTGAAAATAAATTAAATATACGGAATACTATTATTATTTTTATAAGATAAGAAGTATATTTTTTATATTATATTAAGTTACAAAAAAAAATATAAAATATTAAATTATTAAATTTTTTTAAAAATAATTAAATTATATAATTAATTTAATGTTGTGTACCGACGAGAACGAGAACAATCTTATCAGAACAATCATTTTGGTACAAGTACTTGCACTTTCCAAGCAAGTTCTCAAAAGGCCCAATCAAGGCACAATCAGGCCATTCAATTGCAGAGACACTTTCCAAGAAATTTCTCCCCCAGGACCCACACCCTGTTTGGCCATTCCATAAGAAATGGAGGAAACTGAGTTTAAAACAATTTAATCAATGTATAAAACCTAGACAAAAACAAAGCAAGCATTAAGTAATTGTATTTCCCTTTTCCAAATTTCTCTTATATATATATACACACATATATATTATGCAACTGTTTCTACCTAATGCTGTCTGGGTTTGGTGTAAATAGTTGGAAGAATATAGACCAGCAGTTTCTTCTATTGTTTCCCAATGTCCCAAAAATGCGAGCGTGTGATAGAACCTTCTTTTTCTTCAGCTGAAATGGGTTAGAAAACAGCAATGGTTAATGGGTTAGGTGCGACTCACCCAAACTTATGGCCTTACCTAAGAAGTATTAGTTTTTTCTCTCCGTGTTTTTAGCAAAAGTGGTTAGGACTCCTCCACGAAATATCTTAATCTTCGGAAATGTTTGGAGTATGGACATTCGTATACATATTCGTGCACGTATAAATATAATAATTATTTTTTGTATTGTATTAACAAAAAAAAGTTTTTGAAGAAAAAATTATTTTGTAAAGAATTTTATATAGTGTTTATACTTGATATTTTAAAGTAATATTCATTTAAATCTATATTTTATTTTTTTATAAAAAAAATATTAAAATGTTAAAATCACCTTAGTTCGGTGTACCACTGAACCTATTTGATCCCCCTATTCTTATTTTAATGTCTCAATTTTTTTTACCTTGCAATCTTTCTTATAACCACACAAACACACACACACACACACACACACACACACACACACACACACACACATATATATATATATATATATTTTCTACCATTTTCCTTTGTTGATATTTTGCGTGTATGAGAATTGGCTCACGAGAAATTAGTAAAAAATGAAATGGAGGATTACTGCCTAAAAAGACTTATCTAAAAATTATATCTACCCATTTGGCTAATTCGCAATACAATAGATTCTATTAGAGTCGTGTCTAAGCTTTCAAGAGCAGTATAATTTGAACTCATGGGCAAAAATCAATTTTATGCGTTCCTTTGGAATAATGCCAAAAAAAAATCTATGAATTAAAGTCGAAAAACCCTATACTTTGTTCATTGTTATTAACGCTTTCTTAAACTAATAGGAGAAAAATAACCAAATAAAATTTTATTTTTTTCGTTAATAAGCTTATTGAATTTTGAGTTACGTGATACCTTCCCTCATTTTTATAAATATTATACTAACTTTTTTAAAATTATAACTTAAAATCTACAATAACAATTTAAAGTCCTAACATTGTTTTAAGGCACAAATAAAATTTCCTTTCAACGTATCACAGTACATATAAATGCTAAATTTATAAACATACCATATCCAAATTTTGGGCTATTTAAATTCATCAAAATTTATCAACGGCATATAGCTTTTAATACACAAATTTTAATTAAAAAAAAGAAAATATTGGTGAGTAAAACATCAGTAGAATTAAGACCACAATAATATAAATTATTAAATAATTAATTTAAAAAAATTATTAAATATTATAAAATAAAATACATATTTATTTGTCTTATCTTATCTTTTATCTGCATAATTATGCTGAAAAAAATTAGTATCCGTGCATTATTCTTTTTCCAAAGTTTCCTTTCTCCTCGGAATATGGAAGGAGATCCTTTGCGAGAAAAGAATCAGAGTTAATATCTGACTGTGAGTACAACGTAAACGGGAAACTAGTGCTCTTGCTCTTGCTCTTGTTTGTGTCTGTCTGTCCGGGGCTCTTTCTCTCTCTTCTGTCTCTCTCTCTCTCTCTTCTGGGTCTATAAATAGCATAGCACAAGTCATTAACATTACAGCCTACCGAATCATACCCTTAATTTTCTTTTCCTCAAACCCTCTTCTCTCCCTGCATTGCATTGTCTTCTTATCTGTTCTCATATCTTTGGACACTCAATTTCCAGTCTTTGAAGGTAAAAATCTCAGCTTTGCACTTTTGGGTTCCACAGTCTCTCTCAAGATTCTCTTTCTCTTCTTTTGTTTTATTTGTGATTAATATGCACGTTTTTGTTGTTAAAACTTATTTCGTTTGTCGTGTGTTCGATTTAAAATTCAAGGTTGTTTGTGTTGGCAATATTTTGTTTTCTTTTTGGTCATTGATTACTATCTTTGGTGTTCTGTTCAAAAGTACATTCTTTTCTTTGTTGGGGAAAGCAAGTACATGCTTTTGTATTCTAATGAAAAGCGTTCATATGATTTGCAATGAAGCTTTGAATTGACAGTTTCTTTTTTTTTTTTTTTTAATTTGTAGTTTGCCTCCCTTTCTAGTTATTTTGATTGAGATTGGGTCATGGGTCTCGGGTATACATCCTTTTCTAGCCTTTCCCCTCGCTTTCTCAGTTTGTTAATGATGTTGTGCACTTTCTGACCCATGAAAGCTAGGATTGGTTTGCTAGGAATGCCTTATTTGTTGTGGCGGGTCTCAGTTTTGACCCTCTTCACTTTTTCCAAAACTTGCCATTTTCCCATTAACATTGACCATGTCCTAACAATTTGAGGTGGGATTTTAGTTGTTTAATTGTACAAGTTTCTTTTCTTCTTGTAGAGTTCTTGTCCTTACGGTACCTTGGAATTTGAAGTGTAGCTATTGTGTAGGAAATTTTGTAAATGAGCATTGTCATGATTTTTTCTTTCTTTCCATTCTCTGCAGAATGGATTTTACTTTAATGGACGTTTTTAGTTTTTGGGTTTGCAATGCCTGGCATGGCATATTTTCTTGTGAAGCATGTGATGGTGGACCTGCCATCATGGGTTATGTTTTTAACAACTTTTAATTGTCCTTGGAAGTTGGAACTTAATCTCCTAACATTTGAGTCATGCAGGATGGGAAGCAGTGATGGAACCAGCTATGGGGCTTACACCTATGATGAGCTCGAGCGGGAACCTTATTGGCCAACTGAAAAGCTCCGAATTTCCATTACTGGGGCTGGAGGTTTTATCGCCTCTCACATTGCTCGCCGTTTGAAGAGTGAAGGCCATTACATTATTGCTTCTGATTGGAAGAAGAATGAGCATATGACAGAAGACATGTTCTGTCATGAATTCCATCTTGTTGATCTGAGGGTCATGGATAATTGCTTGAAGGTTACAAAGGGTGCAGACCACGTGTTCAACCTTGCCGCTGATATGGGTGGGATGGGCTTTATTCAGTCTAACCACTCTGTCATTATGTATAACAACACAATGATCAGCTTCAACATGCTTGAAGCGTCCAGAGTCAATGGTGTTAAAAGGTGAGTCCTTGGAGATTGATCATCAATTTTGTGAAGTTCTATTTGATTTGAAGTTGCATTTTGGTAATGTATGCTGTAAAATTCTAAAATTTGTGTCCTGCAGGTTCTTCTATGCCTCTAGTGCTTGTATTTACCCTGAATTCAAGCAGCTGGACACAAATGTGAGCTTAAAGGAGTCTGATGCTTGGCCTGCTGAGGTTGGTTGCTGTTGGTGGTTAAGCACAAAGCAAATTACCCTCTTTTTAATCCTTTTCAATTAGACTTGTTATGAATCAATGGATTACTGTGACTTGTTTATAATAGAGAGATAATGAGTGTTATCCATGAAATTGTGAATTAGCCTCAAGATGCTTATGGCCTGGAGAAGCTAGCAACAGAAGAGCTGTGCAAGCATTACACCAAGGATTTTGGAATTGAATGCCGTATTGGAAGGTTCCACAACATTTACGGTCCTTTTGGGACATGGAAAGGTGGGCTTTCAATAGTTAGTTGCAGAAAGTGCATACTTTCATTGAGTCTTGGATTTTACAAGTTTTTTGCTTATTAAGATAGCCTGATTTGTTGTTTCTTTAAACAGGTGGCAGGGAGAAGGCACCTGCTGCTTTCTGTAGAAAGGCCCTCACTTCTACTGATAAATTTGAGGTGTGGGGAGATGGAAAACAAACCAGATCCTTTACCTTTATTGATGAATGCGTTGAAGGTGTACTTAGGTAGGCACTTTTTACGCATTTTGTGCACGTTGAGATGTTTGGGTTTTTGGTCATTTTCAAAATTATTAATTATCATCCTGGAAAAAGGGATTTGCGTTGAAACATTACGATGTTTTTCTTTTTTCCTTTTTGGGCAGATTGACAAAGTCTGACTTCCGAGAGCCCGTGAACATTGGAAGTGATGAGATGGTTAGCATGAATGAGATGGCTGAGATTGTTCTCAGCTTTGAGAACAAGAAGCTCCTTATCCATCACATTCCAGGCCCTGAAGGAGTTCGTGGTCGCAATTCTGACAACATGTTAATCATGGAAAAACTTGGTTGGGCTCCTACAATGAAGCTGAAGGTACTTACGTAACAGGATCTGCCTTTGGGATGAGACCTCTTTTGTTGCTCATGCATTTCTACTGGCTTGCTTCTTTATGAATACTGAGACTGAGTTATTCCATTGCAGGATGGGCTGAGAATAACATACTTCTGGATCAAGGAACAAATTGAGAAAGAGAAGGCTCAAGGACTTGATATTTCCGTTTATGGATCATCTAAAGTGGTGGGAACTCAAGCGCCAGTTCAATTGGGCTCTCTACGCGCTGCAGATGGCAAAGAATGACGTAACTGAAGCTTCAAGAATCCATTTTTCTGTTATGATATTGGTATGGTATTGCAGTGAGGGAAATATCCATGGTTGTGGAGGTGATAGGAAGGCAAGGTGTAGGTACGAGCCACCGATGGAATGAATTAATGTCTTGGTTCCTAGCTTGATTCATGTTAGTTCAAGTTTGGGAAGCTTAGTTACCTCCCATTTTATCAAGTCTACCACCTGGTCTGGTATTATGCTATAGTTATAATAACCTTTGTATTTCCCTGATGGGCCATTTAGCATTCGCGATTATTGAATTATATGTGGAATTTTGTGACCTTTCCTGTGATATGAGTAGTGAGCAATAACTAAGGTGGTTGGAGGCAGTGACCTCCAATTGAGGGATATGGGGTTAGAACCTCAATCAATCTCTCATTTCGATGCTTCAATAGATTGGTTAGCAGTTCCAAAGGACAAAAAAAAGAAGAAAGTATTGAGCTTGGTTGTTGTTTATGGAATGGTTATACCATCAACTGGGATGTGAGAGCCTGGATTGAGAAGCGTTAGCCATGTTTTCATTCTGTATTTGGAAGGTATAACGGTGGCTATATAATAAACATTGTGGTTATTAATGGTCGACCATTTAGTCCTACTTGTGGGGCCTTTGATGATGACAAATTACCATAAAACATAATCAAAATTGTGTTAAATTAATAGGTCTTCTTTGAAAATGGCCTTTTTGTTCAATTTCTTAGTGATGCAATGGTTACTCCTTTCACAATATCTGAAGCCACAAGATTGCTTGTATCTCTCTAACTATTCTTTTTGTATCTTTTGATTGCTTGTTTGAGTTTACTTAACAAGTTAGCTGGGCCAGTAGTAATTACAATTGAGATTATCATACGTTTTGTTCGTTTGGTTTACCAATTTGCATAAATTAATCGCCAAATCTTTCCTCATTAGCTGGATTGTGTAGAATATGATCGATGACCAACTTTTAATCATACTTAATTTTGAGTGACATTATGGTTAGCCAAGTGGATCAAATTTGCTAACACCAATTAACGTGATTGATTCATACCACTTCAACTTTGGGCTAACAGTAAAGTTATTCTATTATAATATGTAATTCATAAGTTCATGTTGCGGAAATAACTTTTTGTGAAAATAAAAAATATAGATAAAGTCAACAATTCTTATAATTTCTAAAAGAACTCTGGGTCTCCCACCAACTATTAACACCAAATAATAAAAATAAACACCAATTAATTATTGTGCTGCTTAGCTTGCCTAAAAAATGAAAAGAAAAACTTACATGACCGATTCTAGACAGCGAAAGATGATAGCATAACATCTGAAGGCCATAAATAGCAGTCAAAAATATGAATTCACGTACCATTTCCCTTCCCAATAAGTACCAGTCCAGCAGCTATAAGTAATAAGCAGTAAGTGCATAGTTAGCAATCAGTAATACATGATATAGTATAGTATAGTGTAGAATAGGCTAATCCTGTTCTATTGTAAGTATAATAGAATAAAATTAACTTATCCTATATTATCCAACACTATACCAATGTACTAAATGTACCCTAAGGGAAGAGTTAGTGAAAGAAGAGGAAGGGCTTTAAGTGGGTCTGTTTCGAAGCAAGACCCACCATTCCATTAACCATGTTTAGACCTGGCTTTGAGAGCCATTACCCGTTCAACTGCAAAATGGGCCAATACGAATGAATTTTATGGTCCATCCAACAGGTTTAACCATCTTTGATAGATAATGGATTCTGAGATTCTGACCCTGTCCAGCCTACAGCCCAACAGAGATAATCAACCCACATGTCATGGGAACAAAGTCATCGTTCAGATTAATCAACTGACTCTATATCTAAAGAGAACTTAGACACAACTAAATTAATTGGAAACAATGACTTTTGATTGAGAGATCTAAAATTTAAATATTAAATTCTTCTCTTATCGTCCTCATCTCCTAACCGTTGGACTACCAACCCCCAACCGCTGCACTACAAACTCCAAATGACGAAAAAAAACAAAACTGTGGAGGCGAACTGTATGCCAAGAGGCAAATACTCATCTGTACTAAGTTCTTGGATTTTTTCAGCAAGGACAGAAAGGACCTCAAAAAGGGCTAGTTTAATCACATTGTAAGTATGTTGCAGACAGGCAACTGTACCCCAGGTAATACATAGGACCAGTGTCCATTTTGTTCAGCGTAACCAATATTCATGTCTGATGAACTTTCGATTGGGACCTATACGTATTCAAATTCAACACAACGATAATGTAATACTCTGCACAAACAATCACCACCTCCACCAACAACGGTGAACAAGATCAACATCTTGTGTTTCCCTCAAATATCCAGATCACAGTAGACCGGATTAGCCTCGAGTTGCTCTGCAAATTTCACGAGGATTTCCTTCACTAGTTTCCGACATTCATGTTCCTCTTCTGTGGGAGGATTTGCAGCCTCCACATCATGAAATACTGCATCATAAAGAAGACCTACAGCTTCATTGGCTTGTGATGGAGGCAAGCCAAGCTCCTTTCCATTTTCCTCCAGGAAATTCCTGATTTTCTCTAAACTACTTTGGTCATTCTTCTTACTGCAAATCTCCTCCACTATCTGCCCAGTGCTACTGTTCAATTGCTTCTCATCAGCCAAAATCTGCGTTGGCAATATGTAGAGGTCAGAAGATTTAAGCATTTAGGGCAATCAATATTTTTAAAAAAGGCAATTTGTTTCTCCTGGATGTCAGTGACTGTTATCAAGCTTATCAATTAGTACATATCAAGCCAATAAAGTCATTGTGAAAACATTAGCTGCTTTCTTTCCCAATTACTGTAACCAGAACAGCCATGTAGGGACCTGATTTATTTTTTACCAATTTCGCCATTCAAAATCCAAGTTTTGATATATTTTGACTTTTATTTCTATGAAAATTTGTAGACTTGTTGAGCAGTCCGACAGATAACTGGTACAGCAACCTATTTCACGTTTCCAAACAATTGAACTTCCCACTGACATATCTTTCCTTTCTTTGACAAAAATTCACAGTACATGCAGCAACCCCCTGCCGAGCTGAATCTGCTAAATGCTAATCATAAGCGGCTTTTAAGCATTGCCTTCTGTAATTAAGTGACATTGTGTCCGAGTATTTTAAATGTTATCTAAAATTTCTATAGTCATTATGAACATTGCAAAGCCAGGACAGTCAGCAATATCCTAATGTCCCTACTATGCTGAAAATGTTAGACTTGCAGTAGAATTTTACTTCCTTTTCGTGTTACTTTTCTCGTTGCATTCAATTTTAAGTTTAGTTCCTTAAAAACCAAAATTCTACGCAATAATTGTCACTTTTTAAACAGATTAATTCACGAGGGTAATCAGGATAGCAATACAGATAATATTCACAAAATCAAACAAACACCAAAATTGTGAGGAAAAAAGGCTTATTGCTTTCTAAGGCAAAAGGTAACAGAAATAAACAGCTATGCAGATGCAGACCAGCATTTGAGAGGAATTTAACATCAAGGATAAAAATACTTGCAATCTCTTACCTTTCTTAACTTAGAACCATTAACTACTTTCACATTACGGATGATAGCAACATTCTTTACGGCTAAAGAATCTGCAACATCTTGTAGAATAGCCTGAAGTAGCTCAGCAAATTGTGATTGGCCCAACTCTTCTTTTGCGTCTGCTCCATGTTTCTTTAAGATGTCATTTAGCAAGGGAAATTCTGATCAATCAAATTACAGTAAGTTACATGAAATGTAAATATTCACAAAATAAAACAATTGGCATCCGCAATCAATAGAATGTAGACACCAGTTGTGGGGATTAGACTAATTGTGGCTGTTCCCAATCTCAGAATCAATCCAAGCATACATGGCAATCAACAACAATGAGATTCAAGATTTATCAGTTTCATCACCTATTTCGAATGCCTGAATATAAACATAGTCTGAATTTCATCACCATCGCCCATTCCAAACATAAGAAATATTTGTGAAATGCAAAATTTCCTTGAAACATGGCCACAATATAAGACCTCTTAAGAAATTTCAAGTGGCGTATGTTCAGATGGCACAGCAAATTAATTGATAGACTTATGTTTGCCTAGCACATTCCAAACAAGAAACATAAATCCATCAATCAAGAATACAGCGCCATTCGACAGATGAATTTATTTTACCAATGCACCTCAAACTCGAAAGAATTATGATCATCAGTCGGAGTGAATAAAGGGAATTACAACTCCCATGCCGTGAGACCTAGAGAAGGATTAGATATACGCAGTCATACTCTAAATCCAAGTGAATAAGGCGGAGAATTAAAGTATCTACCAGACCAGAAACAGAATCAAGGACTAATATCTCTGATTAACACAACTTGTTGACCCAAAAAAGAACAAATCACACAACAAAACAGATTCAAGAAACAAATACAAACCTTCAAAAGGAGGGGTACCCATTTCAACTCCCATTTGAACAAGTGCATTCCTAATCTCAATCTTGCTGATCTTTCCCTTGTCATCCGCATCCAACTCAGTGAACAGGCTCTCCGCTAACATGGCAAAATCATCTTCGTCCTCCAAATACAGCCGCAGCGTGTTCCCATCCAAAATCGAAACCACTAATGGATTATCTAAACACAACAACATAACCCCACAAAACATAAAAAACAGATCTTTTGATATTTCAACTAAAAAAGATAAAAAATTCAACACAAACAAAGCAAAATGCAATAACATTGGTTGTACCCTTAAGTTCGTCGGCGATGGCGGTGAGGTAGGCGTTGAGCTTGTCGGCTGCTGCTTCCTTGGAGAGCTCTGTTTGCCGGAAAGTGACGTCATCGTCGACGTTGATGCGTTTGAGAGCGGATGACTTGAGAGGTTGAGGCAGGGAGAGGCCGAAGAGAGACTCTGAGGCTTTGGACTCAGCCAGATGGAGGACCTGAGCTCCGGTGAAAGAGATGTCGTCGTCGGAGTCCGGCAGAGCCACGTGGAGCAATCTCAGATGGTTTCCGTCCAGGACCGTCACTGCTGTGTCCGACATTTTGACAGAGAGAGAGAGAGAGAGAGAGAGAGAGAGAGAGAGGACCAAACAATGAAGTAGATTGTAACTGGTCTTGGACTCAGACAATGGTTTAGGTCTTAGAGGTGCCATGTTTTATAGGTTTTTTTTTTTTTTAAATTGTTTTATTTTATTTTAATTCCTTGATGTTTCTTAAATCTCGAATTTGCCATTCAAAGTATTTCATTCTCTTTTTTCATAATCAAAACTATTGTATCACTTAAACAACTCTCCGTAAAATATGAATAAAGTTTTTATACTATTGTTTTAAAAATATTATAGAATGTAGAAGACTCGTATACTAAAATATCTTTTAACAATATTATTGTTGTTAAAAGTTGTGTGCATGTACACAAAATAATATTAAAATTCGAACCCAAATTTCGTCTATAGCTAAATTCTTTTTCTACACCTGAAGGATTGTGCATGAAAAAGGATAACATATTTCACGAAATAAACCAAATTATGAAATAGTATAGCTTATAAATAATAATGATGTTTATATAGACACAAAATTTATTTACAAAATAGTATTTAAAATTGAATAAAAATGCATTTACCATTGGAGTTAACACTATTTTCTCTAAAAATAAAATTAATGCCTTCAAATCCATTCAATAAAATGTAAATGTATATACAATCTATCTAACAATTTAATATTTTATATCACTATACGAGATTTAGTTTAGATTTTCAACTAAAGTGGTGCAATGTTAGTGGGCCAGATGTAATTCGACGGGGGAGCAGGGGCAACTTTGTAAAGGAAATGAAGATGGAAATTTCAGATTTGGTAGGACCAGAGTTTCCTCGTCGGTGGGGACTGGGGACACCAAATTTCTGGTTGCTGCCGTATTTCCCGTGTCTACGCGTACCCGGCGGCTTGCGTCCATGCTGGTCCATTAAATTTTTCGCATTAATTTAGTGGAAATAGTGGGGTCGGGACATTCATCTAAACACAAATAATTATAACACATAATTATAAATTTTACATGTTTTCTTTCATAATTATTAATAATTATAATTATATAAAACGAGTTCATGTTAAAGTCATGTTAATTTTTTGTGTTTCCATTATAAATTTTTAATATTATTTTGCTTTGTACTTTAGTTTGTTTATCCCTTTTCTAAGTATTTGACCTTATTATTATTTTTTCTTTTGCAAAGACCTTATTGTTAGTTGGCACTTAATTTTTATTCTTGTTATTTTTTAATTAATGAAACGGACTTTTTTGTTTTTTTTGTGCTTGCATGATAAGGATCTGACATAGTATTAACTTCGTCGAGAAGAATAGAAGTACAACGTGCATATTTAATTTTTGCTTAATCTAAAAGTTAGTTTAATTAATTAATGCGTGGGTAAGTATGTTTCTTATTTGGTTGATCTAAATTGAATTCTTCAACTCCACTTAGAAGTTGCAAGTACTGTTTATAAATTATATTGTTCTTGGATACTATGCCTGGATCCGAATTAAAAATTGGACTTGGTACGAGGATATAAAGTCGACAAATAAACGTTTATGGATGAAATGCTTCTAATTCGTTCCAACACATATTTACATATTGCATGATTGTAACTTTGATTTGGAAAATTCTAGTCTTTCAATGCATAATGAGAACATCCAACATTCATAATAAGATGATGCAGATTCATAATAATAAACTCTGAACAAGAATTTAGCGACATTTCCCTTTTGCAAGAAATGCTACACATTTAGAAAAGTTATTTTTTTTTAAAAAAAAAGTAATGGTAACAAAGATCCAATACGAAGATATATAAATCATCTAATACACTCTATTTTTTGTTAAAAATATATCTCATATTCGACTCTAAAACTCCATTATTATCGTTAAAGAGTATAAATTCCAATATCACTAAAGTATAAAAATCTAACATAATTTGTAGTGTTATACCATCTGAATCCCACTTGCAGACCTTGATGGATAGGAGTAACTTTCAGCTACATACATTGAGTTAAGCGTTAGCTTAGGACTCCGATTTTCTGGTTTCTCATTACTGCTGGTGAATGCAAAAGCTTCCTCACCATGTACCACATAGTCCCCTATTTCTAACTCCTCATCCGACAACCTTAGTGGAACAATTAGTCTCACAAGCAAGCAAATTATGCTAGTCACAACCATGTTCAAGCATACAACGAATGCAATGCCTCCTAGTTGGATTCCCAGTTGCCGGAATCCGGCGAGGGCTCGGCCGTCATTGAGAGCGTAGGCCAATCCGATGTACTTGTCCCAGTTAGGCACCATGTAAAATATGCGACAGAGTTTTGGCATGGCGAGGAATCCGGTCAGGATGCCGCCGAGGCCCCCGGCAATGGCATGGGTGTGCAATAGGACCATTGGATCGTCAATTAGTCGTAAGAGCTTGCACTTTTTGTGGATTATCATCATTGTATACCATGGAATACTTCCTGAGAGTACGCCCATTAGCATGGCTGCCCAACATTGTACAACACCTGCTCAATATTTTGCATTCGATGTTAGAAATGCAAAATTGGGATTACTCAACAATCTTATGAAATCATCGCCAAAACTAAAAGTCTCAAGATTAAATTTCATGCGATAATCAAATATAAACTTATATCACTCCACTTTAATAATTACTTGCAATTGACTTTCTATCAAAAAAACATATCAACTTTTAAGATTCATCTATATGGACAGCAAATTTGATTCCTTTTTTAACCATTACTTACAATCAGCCTACAATTTATAAAACACATGTCAACATTTAAGATTAAAAATATAAGCATCTAATCTTTGTGTCTAATTTCTCTGTAACTTATATATGTTACAAAATGCCATTAAAAATATTAATATCCCTTTATGTTATTTCGGTGGATGGACTGACTATATATTATTTCACTTTATGTGCAAAAAAGTTGGTAGTATGATAAAGATGTATTCAGAATTTATTGTTAATTTTAAATAATAATATTTATATTTTACATAATAAAAATTTATCACTTTTTTATTACGTAATATATAAATATTATTATTAAAAATTAATAATTTGTCACGTTCAAAACAATTTATCGAGCAACAGGATCAAACACTAAAACCGTGCTCACATATATATATTAAAAAAAAGCCAAGAATATCTCTTTAGAATAATTCGCTGGATGGACTGACCGGCGGCGGGAGTGATGCAAACAAGGCCGGTGATCATGCCTAGGACGGCGCCAATTACCGAGGGCATTCCGAAGAACAGGTAGTCGAGAAGGAGCCACGTCAGCAGGCTGGTGGCTGTGCACACGTGGGTATTAAGGACGGTTAGAGATGCATCAACGCTGGCGGCGAACGGGCCTCCGCCGTTGAATCCGGTCCAACCGATCCAGAGTAGGCCTGCCCCTGCAAGCATCATGATCACATTGTTTGGTTGGAACCTCTCCCTGTCTTTTTCCATTCTCGGACCCACCTGTACATATTAACTCACTTACTTCTTCTACTTTATATATATATATATATATATATATATAGATATATAATCTTACATTCTCGTCTTGTTTATTAAACAACGAAGAAAAAAACAAATTTTAATAAAACGATTGTATCAAGAAGTCATGAATCGAGTTTACTAGCACTAAAATGTATCTTGAACAGCTACAAAATTTAATTTTAATTTCTAATTTAGTTGGTATCACCGTATAAGTATCATAAAATTATGAATCGAATTTAGTATAAGATGTAATAATTTTAAATCTTTCTTTATTGAAGATTTCTAAATTAATTTCTGTTATTCTATCAATTTCTAGTTACCATTAACTTGAAGGAAATCAGTCACATTTTAAATTGGTGCACTTGTGAGTCTACGATTGACTATTTGACTGTGTCGAAATTAACATAATTTATTACAATTATTCTCATTTCTTATTTAATTTTTTTATAAAGTGTACCATAAATTTTTTTTTGTCTTTTTTTTGGCCTATAAGAACTAGACATCGAATACTAAATCTAAAATTAAGAATTTAGGTACTTTATTACTAGATCTTTTGCTAATGATGGTGTACAATAAAACTATTTAAATATTAAATATACCAAAAAATATCTATTTAGGCATTCTTATCTCCAACATTATCTTTTCTTGATTATAATTCTTGTCTCAGTCTTCTAATCAAAATTACACATTTTTTACCACTCCTTCTAAATTGGATCGTCTAAGAAATTTAACAATCAAATCCCGGAAGCTTACCCAATATGCAGCAGTGCAACCGGCAACACCAGCGGAGAGATGAATGACAAATCCACCTGAAAAATCAATAATCCCAAGCTTGGCCAGCCACCCATCCGGGCACCATATACTAAACGCACCAATGGTGTACGAAAAAGTTAGCCACAATGGCACAAACATGACCCAAGCAACAAAATTCATCCTCCCCAGCAAGGACCCCGCAATCAAAATCAACGTTATGCAAGCAAAAACACCCTGGAAGAACACCATCGTAGCCGTCGGAAACGACCCCACAAATGCTTTCTCCAGCAAGTACTCTGCATCCATTGCAAGCTCGGGTTTTCCTAGGAAATCGAAAAGCTTGTCACCGAACGACATGCGGTAACCCCAACCGACCCAACATACGAGGACCATTGCAAAGGCGTAGAGGGACATGAAGGCTGAGTTTATGGCCCATTTCTTTGGAACCATGCTGGCGTATAAGATCACTAGGCCCGGAACGCTTTGCAGTGCCACCAGCGTTGCTGCTGTGAGTTGCCATGCGTTGTCGCCTTTGTTCATCCAACTTGGGTTAGCCTCATCTGGATTTAGGTTAGAGGGCAACTCCATTTGATCAATTCTTTTGATCAGCAATTAAATGTGTGGTGTGTTTTTTTGAGCACTTTGCAAGGATTAAAGTTAAAAGGAAATAAGAGGTATTTATAATCTATGCGTCATTACGGAGCGATATTGTGCCGTCATAATCATTAAAGGCACATATTCATAATCTTGATCATAAATTAATTCTGATCATGTATCAAAATATAAAAATATATAACTAACAGTAATAATAGTGTAATATGTGAACTCACGTAAGAGATACCTTTAATTTACCACATCCAACGACTATGTCACTTTTTTTTATAATTATAAGAGTCTTAACTACAAAAGTACACATATTTATAGTAATATAGTAAATATTTGTGTAAAATCTATTTTATATTTTACAAAATGTTATCCGTGTGGTTTGAAATATTTTGAATGTAATATAAAACCTTTTTTTTGACAAATTGGATCCACGAGATTCTGTATCCAATAAAATATTTTCCTTGCATATATAAGTTAGTGATGGAGGTAATGGGTGTAAGTTACAATGTTCAAGAGGAGTAAGAACCAAAAAGTTATAAAATTCTTCTTTTGTAGGCTTGTGCAGTATTGGAATTAAATAATTACTGGTGAGCTCGCATTTTGATAGCGTAAGAAATATTGTGTATTGAAAGGCCGGCTGGGAGAGCAAGTAGCCAAGTAGTGTTTTGTTTTCTTCCATTATTTGACACAACCATGACAAAGAATCTAATTAGCAATATATCTTTGACAAATAATAAGTACAAAAAGCCTTCTAGTGACGAGATGCTTTTTTGCAAATATAGGTTGTAATTGATACGACCCTATTGATAACTAACTTTTAAATTGAAAGCGCTATATTTAAATTCATTCTATCACGTTTAGCGAAATTTATGAATTATGGTTTATATGATACTGCAAATCCAATGAATCTCATCACAATAACTTGCTGAAGGAAGTGTACGGTGTTTTCCTTTAATATATAGGATTTTTTTGTTGTTGTTAGTAGTAGGTCCAATGGAAATTAAATCTTCTCGTTCTCATAAATTTCATACCTCTTATTTAGGATTTAGAATCTGAAATCTCAAAAACAAAGATTTAAGTTTTTAATTACTAAATTGTTCTCCTAGGGAGAAATTTTCTCTTTGCAACCTTTGTTAAGTCAACTTATATTTTTTTTGGCAAAGAGCACTTAGATCTAGTATGTATTTAAAACTAAGCAATTCAGTTTCGAAATTAGCAAAGTTATATCATAATTAGAAGAATTCGGGACGGAATTTACACCCACATTCCAACTTTGTTCACAGGCCTGCCTACAATTTTATCATTATCGTTTCCTTTTTTATTTGGTCCATTAGGAAGTAGCACTTCAGTATCACATCAACCTTATACTTTTTTTTTAAATTAAAATGTTAAATTTTAAAAATAGAGATTTAAGTCTGAACTACTGAAATTTGTCCCGAGGGACTATCCTTTTTATTTTGAAGATGTAATCTTTGTTCGATGTTTGTACAAATTATGATAACTAAAATCTAATTCCACATGGGTTCGAATCAATATTTTGAATTCTTCGTCGTTATGGAGACAAAAAATCTTCCCAAATACTTTGTTCCAGTATTATTATATCTTATTAAAACAAGAATAAGGAATCGGCCAGCAGAATCAATGCGTTCAAGACACAAAATATTTGGGGCTTGAACACAAAAATGATGATTATAATTGAATGGAATAACTTGCTTATAAAATTAGGAAAATTTTTAATTTAACTTATATTTTTAAGTGAGTATAACTTGTCCATGATCTTATACTAAATAATAAGTGAAGTTCATTTGAAATAAAAAAATAAATTGTATAATATTAGATATTGAGTATATTTTACTCACTTAAAAAAAAGAGTAAAATTAGGAAACATCATTAATTAGTCTTTATTTAAAGCCTTTGCATTTTCATGTCGTTCAGGACTTTGGCTTTTGTAAGTCTACCGACATGCGACCAAGCAAATTACTTTGTGATGTTCAAGTTCAACGTGGAACCATATGGCCTCTCTTGAGGAGAAATTTTCAAGTCTTTGATACTTTCTTTTTGGCAAAGAGAATCGAACAAATTAAACAAAAAGTTCACCTTATGCGAGTTAAAATCGTGGGAAAATGACCTATGATATGCGTGCATGTGGGTTCTAGTTCTGGTCTATAATCTTGAATCTTTCGTCTTGAATTGGTCATGCAGATATTAAATGTTATTTTTCCTGGGTGAGACAAGAATATATGACATCTTTTAAGAGTCCAAAAGAAAGAATTATTGAACTAACTGTTTAGAAGAGTTAATTCATTAGTATCATATCATGAAGAAAATTGAGCTTTAATCTCATTTTTTTCAAATCCCTCGTTCCATAATTGTAATATGGGTTTATATAGGACGGATCCATTGTAGCTACCAATTTATTTGCTTCATGAATCGCAAAGAAAAATTTATTACAAACTTTACGTGTGTGTGAAAGATTCAAGAGACCTAAAGCAACTCGGTAAACAAACTATTCATTGGGCTGTCTTCACACAAGTGAGTCATCTGTGTGCAGACAAACTATGCATACCTTTTTTCTTTGTTTCTTTTGCTTAGCAATGTGAGAGAAGAAACTAAAAATATTTCACTGATTTCCAACTAATTAACATGGACAGAGATCCTCTCTAGTTTGTTCTTAACTTGAGAGAAAATTTGCGAGATTACGGCCTTTTATTACAAAAGAGTAGCGTGGATGAAAAAACATATTTTTTGTGAACACTGATATTTATAATCATGTGAATTTTAAATTTATTAATTGTTTTTATTTTTTATACAACCCTTTTTTGTTGTTATTGACCTTTTTATAATATTTTTTAACCCAAAAAAGATAATCTAAAAATTAGACAAAAAGAAATAAAATTTGTAGTCAAATCTATGAGAACTTTTTTGAAGCGGACGGAAAGAGAACAAATATATCATTTAAAATAATATGACTAAATAATCTTCGAAAAAATTTGTTTAAATTATGAATTTGTATCATAATTATAATGTTGTGAATATAAGACCTATATGCCTTCATCTACAGCAAACATTTATAATAAAGAGTCAGTTTTATAGCTTGAAGAACCAATTTGAGAGAGGATCTCGATCCAATTAACATACTCTCAACTCACAAGGCATATTCAGAAGAGCTTCATCACCCAATCTCGCATTAATTATCTGTTATGCAGTGAATCTGTGACTGGCCAGTTAATAGCGTCACGATATATGATTCTGTTTCAGATTTTGTTGTAAGCTTTTGATGCGAATAAGGGGGGCAATTTGTGAAAGAAAGTAGACCAATTCAATTACTTTTGAATCTAGCTATGCATATGACAGCGTTGAAAATTCTGCCCCTGTCATGCAATGCACCATGTATACATATTGTGAAAGCAAGTAGTCCAATTTATGTATGTAGTTTTTCAATAATAAAATAGGTATAGGGAGGGGTTTACCTTTTATTCGGTAGTAAATATTATATCGAATGCACCTACTCGCATTTAAATGTATTTTATTGTATCTACATCTGAATCAGAGTTTAAGATGCATCCGTAAAATGAGATATCGAAATATAAATATTTAAACTCATTTGAAACTAACAAACGAGAGCGAGATTCAACGTGCGATTTGTCAGACCAAATCCCATACACTTGACCGCTTCAGCCTGCCCCGAGGGCAAATTTTATGTATGTATCATATAGGCATACATATACTCATATAAGCCACTTGTCAAGTTGCGTATGTCTTAACAGTCCAAAGTGTGGAAATGTGAGACCCAAAAAAACACCCCAAGGTTCCAGTCAGCAAAAAATCGTAAGACCAAAGACCCAAAAGAAAATCTACAATTACTAATTTGACAGGTTCAAAAATTCTGGGCCGTGGAGGATTTTTGAGGTAGTCCGATATCCATAATTTACCGGAAGGGACAGTGTTTATATATACTCTCTTGGTAGCTTTGAGTATTAGCAGCTTACTATAAGCACAACTCTCTCTCTCTCTCTCTCGTGGGGGGCCAAAGATCAGTAGTTTGGTTCCATTGGAGCAAGGCTGGCAAGTATGGTGGAAGAAGTGTCAAGTGAAAAGCTGATTGGAGAGTTTGAGGCAACTTCTTGTTTACTTGACAATGATGGGGATGGTATATATACATAAATGTTCTTTATTTTTCATTCTCCTTCTCTTGTTTCTTTGATCATCAAGTAGCTAGAACTTGCATTAAGGTCAATCATTTGATATATATAATACTTGGGCATCATGTTTATCAAATTTTATGGTTCTTTCTTTTGATTTATAAGTCGATTGAGTCACGAGTTACACAGTTTTGATGTAGTTGATTAGCATTTTGCTACTGGCATTTCCAGGTTGCATTAGCATTGAGGAACTGGTAACTGCAATCAAGTCAATGGCCCAAAACCCTACAGAAGAAGAATTGAAGGACATGATCAACAAATTTGATGTTGATGCTAATGGGAAGATGGAGTTTGAGGAGTTCTTGAATCTCATGGCCAGAAAGATGAAAGTCAGTGATGTTGATGACAACAAAACAGGGCAAGTTAAAAGGTTATGACTTATGACAAGGTCTTAAGTTGTTTACTTTGGTTTGTTGTAGGAGAATGAAGCAGATGAAGAATTGAGAGAAGCTTTCGAGGTCTTTGACAAAGATCAAGATGGCTTCATTTCACCTAATGAGGTTGAATTTCCATGTCATATGTTCCTAATATCATGCCATTTTTTCGTTATTAAATTGAATTGGATGGATTTATATTCTATATGAGTGAATTTGATATTTGAATCTCAGATCGTGACTACTAGACTATGATCAGTAGTTATTCCTATATCTATGTCCTGCACATGTGTACTCTTGTTAGTATATGGACAATAACATTAATTCATTCCCCAAAACTTGCTTACATGCTGATGAGGTTACAATAAAAAAAAAAAAAAACCCATTAATCAATGAAATAATACAATGTATTATGGGTGAAATTTTTTAAATTTTACTCTAGATTACAGGTAGTATTCCTTAATTTTACATTTTTTTTTTTTTACGATCTTTGGCATGCAGTTGAGACATGTATTGATGAGCTTAGGAGAAAAACTGACAGATGAAGAGCTAGAGCAGATGATTAAGGAGGCCGACATGGATGGAGATGGACAAGTTAATTACGAGGAATTTGTCAGAATGATGTCTGTTTAAGCATACTTCTCCAATTTGCAGGTTGCAAATGACTCTATTTAGATATAAAAGGAAATGCTTATGTGAAAATGGCTCTGAAGAGGAGCACAGGGGCAGAGGGACACAAATAGTCCCTGCACTAATGTGTAAAAATGGTGGGGGAAGAGGGTATTTCAGAGCAAAACTGGAATTGCACATGCAGGCTCATAAAATCCCTGATTTGAAGCCAGAAGATTCCAGAGAAATTTCCTTTTCGATGACTAAGTTTATGTTTTCCGTGTAGAATTGCACTAATGTGTAAGAAATTTTTCCGTGTTACTTAGAGTAATTAGCACGACATTCCATCATCACGAATCTTTAATTAAAACATGAAAAACATCTAAGGAAATTCAAACTTGAATTTTAAGTTCGCTCTTATTGCTAAGCAAATTACAAATTATGATTAAGAGATCATGCATTTTAATTACACTACTCTCACGCTTCTATATATTTAGTCCGAGAGACCTGCGCCTGGGACGATTTGTAGAAGTGTTATAGATAATAATATACTGTTTCTTTTGTCCTTAGTCAACAACTTACAAACAAAACTTACCATTTCTTCTCTGAATTTTAACATGGGAACTAAAATAGCAATGAAGAAACAACTCTTTCTGATTATAAAATAGATACAATTATATGGACAAGTAATTTGTAGTATGCGAAAAATATACAATTAATTTAATATTTTTTTTAATTTAATACATTTTCGCAATCAACTGGGTCCTTAATTTTGATGCAAATAATTGCTCTCATCACTGCTTGTGAGAATACGGTATAGTTGGTCAACCCTGCAATTATGATGATTTAATAATTTAATTAAAATTTTTAACTTGTTATAGCAGAGCACCAGTGGTCTAGTGGTAGAATAGTACCCTGCCACGGTACAGACCCGGGTTCGATTCCCGGCTGGTGCATCTTTTTTATCCTTCTCTCACTCCAGCTCTGAAAATGGTAGAATAGATGTTTCAAGCGGCCAACGGTGAAATTGGGCAGTCAAGCACTTGAGCTAACAGGCACCTCACGGTCTGACTTTTTAGTTTCTACATGTTCATACATTTTAAGTTAAAGCATTTCCAGTTTTCAAAGAAAGAAATTTTTGAAGATAATATACCGCACGGCGAAAAAAAAAAAAAAAAAAGAAAAGACGATATACTGTCATTAGATGGTGATCTGTTAACATTGTTATTGAGCTAACATGCGTTAGCATGGATAATATCCAGGGGACAGGAAATAATGTTATTCTTTGTTCTACCATCGTTTTGAGTTACTCCAACATATGACCAACAAGCATGTCTTAACCTAGCAGTTCTCTCGGAACTCTAGCGAAATATGCATTCGACAAAACATTAAAATTAAGCTTTGAGTAATGTAACAACAAAATGCATTCACAGAAGGAAATGACCCGCTCGAAAAAATTCCAGTTTTATGCCAGATTTCCACGACCAAATATTGAAATAACAGTAGCAAAGTTTTTTTCACTTCTTAAATGTTGCAGTATAATTCATAAATTGAAAAAGAGGAAGATGGGGCCATGAGAACTGCCTGGCTTCATCCTCTCTATTCCTCTTCCTTGGGATCAATGTTCCTCAACTTTCTTTAATGCCTTCATGTCCGTCGTTTCGACCCTGTAAGAAAAACAAAGTTAAGCAGATATAAAATCTGTGACAGTGCCACAGAGAATCCACTACAAAGAACACGGAAATCTTGAAAGCCGTCTCCAAAGGTTACACACGGAATATTTTGCACTGCCCCTTATACTACACCTTTCTCATTAACTTGCTCGTTGCTATGGAAGGCTAAAGAAATGTATAAGGATCACTTCTCGACTCAGGAAAGGACAAGTGAATATAAATTGAGTATGCAATAGAAAACCATCTAGAACATCTTGGCAAGCTTTGGCAATAACATCATAAGTAGAAATTCAATCTCGTCAGTCTAACCATCCATTAACTTGCTTTAGAATTGTAGTTTAGCAAAATAACGTTACTTACGCATACATGACAAAATGTGAATGCTAAAGAAAATAGCAAGAAATAAGAACATAGATTTATTAGATAATAGACACAGTATGCCACTATGTAGGCTAAGACAATCGAGGCAGCGAATATAGAGAAAGCAACAGATAGAGTTCAAAGTTCATTCCAACTTACGTTGTTCCAAACAGAGCAATCTTTTGGACTTTTGTGACGTCAGAACCTGACTGATTGTCCTCAATGAATATTGTCAAACTAATCAGAGATAAAGCATATCAGTTAGCTGCTTCTCGATATAATATTAAGAACAAAAAGAAGTTGGCTCTACATAAATGAACTTCTAACATACCTACGAACATTCTGAAATTTGACGTACTTCAAGACTACTGGTTTTCCCTGAATCGTGCAAAAGAGATGCAAGTTATAGCATTGACGATTGTAATAGTATGGTTTTCAGCAATTATGTATTTTCATGAACATAAGCACTTAATAACAACAAAACTACATATACCTTGAGATTATCTGGGGACAAAACTGCAGTGTCACTTGGAGGAAAGTCATTGACATTACTGCCATTATCATAAAAATATGAACATATAAATAAGCATTTTACTTATGTGACCATAAGAGTTAATTGCAATATTCATCGCTAAAAAAATACCTAAATCCCATGTGCTCCCTGTTTGAGTAAAGTTTTAGTGTCTTGGGACCTGGAAAGATAACTTCACATTAAATTACTATACAAGCGATTAACGGTTGACTTCATTAGTCTATTTTGCTTTGTGATGCAAAGGGCAAAATAGTAGACTGTGAGAAAATTTATTTGGGAACACAATACCAGGATAAAGGTAAAGATTAATGAATACCTTCTTCTTCAGGTCCTTGGACAACAATAGAATGCAGTTTAACTACTTGATTGAAGGGTATATATATAAGTAGCTGCTCGTCTGCATCACTCTCTAGATTCAAGCCATCATCTTCTCTATAACCCTAATTCATCAACAAGTAAAATTATTGTTATTACATAACCACACAATCGTGTCTTTCTTGCTTAGTCAAATAAACAGGAAACAACAGTTGTGTGAAAACAATAAACTAAATTATCTCACTCAAATTTTCCTTGATAAGTTCAAGCACAATTCAAACGATGGAAGGGACCTAGCCTTCAGATATAAACAAATCCAAGAATATCGACACTGTAAATTTGTTTTCAAAAAAGGTTAGCTCAAGAACCTAAACAAAGCAGTGAAAGTCAGAACTTTCAAATATGAACAGCCAAGAAGAGGCAATTATGGCAATCATAATCATGACCTTCCCGACTCCCCGTCCCTCTCTCTTCAATCCCAAGTCACTTTCCTTGGCTTGGAATGTTTCCAAATAAATTTATCAGCTGGCCAAATTAGATGCCCACAAAACATAAAAATTACAAATATATAGACCCAGTTGAAGCCCACAAAACATAAAAGTTACCTGCTTGAGGGCATTAGAAAGAGAGTGGTTTGCGCTCTGGTTAAGGCATTCAACTCCAGACCAGTCAATGAAGTCCAACAGATCGACCTAAAGCTCAAAAACCAAAAAAACAAAAAAAAATAAATAAATAATCAATACCCAAAATAAACCAACTCCAATCTTCCCCAAATACCCAGTTCAATATTTCAAAATTTCCCATTAAAACCCCATGACAAAGTTTCAAGATTTCCCATTAAAAAAAAAAAAAAAACCCCCCAAGATTTCCAATCAAAACCCTATAAAGTTTAAAGATTTTCTATTACTAATCTTCAACAAAGCCGACAATCAGGATTAGAGAGAGGCCCCCCCAAAAAGTAAAAGAAGAAAACAAGAAGTTCCTACTTGGCTTCTTGGAATTGCACTAGCCGAATCGGAAGCCATGGTTTACTGCAATGGACGAGAAGAAGATGCAGGACACAGCACGACACAAAGAATCTAACTTTCAAGGAAAGATGAATTCGCCGTTAAGTCACGCCACGACCCAAATTTATTATTATTAACGCAATAGTGTAAATGGAAGAAAATTGTTTTTATATTAATATTTTATATCATATGAATATTATTCGGAAAAAACATGTGTCATTTTAAGAGTTATAAGTAGACGTTGTTATGATATAAAAAAAAAATTATACGACGTGATAAAAAAATTATAAAAAAATTTTATGATGTATTTAAAAAAAATTTATACGATTTATGTAATCAATTATTAAAAAAATTGTAATTTTTATTGACAGATTATATGTCTTGTAATTTTATTTAATATATCGTATAATTTTTTTATAATTTTTTTTATTATATTGTATAATTTTTTTATCACCTCATATAATATGAAGTACTTATAACTCTTAAAAGATAGCAACATAGTAGTGTCTATTGTTTTTTTATAATATATATATATATATATATATATATATATATATATATATAATAAAATAATATGAAGAATTTGATTAAGAGTAAAAGACAAGTAATTCATTTTTTTTTTTGGAGAAAATTCATTTAATAATTATTATGTTATTTTTTTAAAATCTTCTTTCTCCATATTACCTTATTTTAGAATGTGGCTGGCGCGTTAGTCACACTGCTTTTTCTTTGTTTGGTACAAAATTATAGAAATATCTAATATATTATATAAAAAATTCTTGGCATAAAATACTTAATATCATGTAAATTTATTTTGCGTGTTTATTGGTTGATATATAATGATTACGATAATTGTTGACCAACGAAGAAGAAGAATCGTGTTGGAGAGGAATTAAAATTTGAATAAGTGTATATAGACATGTTTAGTGTCATAAAAAATATATATAATTAATTAAATTATTTATTAATTTTTATTTAAATTTAATTTTTTTTATAATATAATCTTTCATACATTATAGTAATTTTATTATTATTTATGTGCATTTTACATAAATTTCTTCACTTACATCTTAGGGACAATAAAAAAGCGTTGGATTGGAGCCCACGGGGTTGTAGGTTGAGCGGACGCCGCTGGTACAGCCTCTGAAGCTGTCCTGGTTCCTCCAGCCGCCGCCGAAAACGTTTCCTGTTCCGCCATCGCCGTCTGTCGCCGGCTCCACCACTGGATCTACTTGGTTTGTTGTTTTGTTGTTCTAGACCGAGTCTGTTTTGCTGTTGTATATATTGGATGTGCTTGGATCGTTTTTCATTTTACAAATGAGGTCATGTACTGTTTATGTGTTTTTTTGTCCTCTAATATAGTGTTAGTGGAAATCGTTGTTAGATGTAACCGGTTGTTTTTCGTTGTAAGTCTGTTGCTGTGCAGTTCATTTGTCTTGGGCAGCTTACTTCCATTAGTCCGGTAAGCATTTTCACTGTAGAATTTTGTCTAAATGGACTTCAACCTCACTTAGTAAATGGTATTTGGACCATGTGTATTTATAAGTTTTTATTGTCGTTTAATTTTTTTTTTGTCTAAAATTTTGATATTCAGAAATTTATTAGATTCGACTAATTTGGTACGCATTAGATGGACTCAATAAAGGGAATAAAATTCTCGCAATGGTCATTTTCTCCATATGCAATATTTAAATAAAAAATCTTATTTAAAGAAAATTAAATTTCTTATCACTTGAATTAACAAATATTGGTCATTTAATTCTCCTTTATACAAATTATTCCAACGTAGTTGTATCAGACTTATATACGAAATTCAGTTTAATTAAAGCATCATTTTCTTTCGTTCAAAAAACACAAAGGAAAAAACCCATATATAACACGTAATACACAAAGAGAAAGCGGGAGCAACTAACATTCTCAAAACTAAAAATAAATAAATAAATAATCCAAATTTTTAACGTCTCGCCGTCTTCATTCTGCAAGGCCAAACCAACATGAAAATTGAAAGAATTTCTAATTTGAATTTTTTTATAAGTATAATTTATTTATAATATTATATTATATAATAAATAAAATTTAATTAAAATAAATAAAAAATATATATAATTTAAAATTACAAATAACTTAAATTTATATAAATAAATAAATAAAAATAACAAGCACTGAAGTAAAACCACAACGTCACAAAAAGAAAAGATAAGGAGAAAAGAAGAGATGATGGAGCCAGTGAGGCAGTGCCACAGCTCAAAGCGGCAAAAAAATCACTCAACTCGACTCCAGTCATAGTAATTACAAAACTATGTGACTTATTGTTTAAATTATTTAAAATTAAAATAATTAAAATTCCAATAATTTAAAATTGCAATTACTCGAATTTACTCATTTAAACCTCAAATAACTTGTTTCAAAATCCGAATAACTCTTTTCCAAAACCTAAGAAATCAAAAACTTAATATATCTTAAATTTAATATAAATGGAAATTCGAAACATAGGAGATGTTTTCCTTTTTGATAAACCTGTAATTTAAAAAGTACTTAATTTTTAGTATCTTAATTAATATTTTAAATATAATAAAAATAATAATTTTTATTACAAAAATTAATATTTTATAATAAAAATTAAAAATTATTAATTTTAATTATCAATATTATTAATTTTATTACAAAAACTATCTATTTTATTTTATTCAAAATATCTAAAACTCTAAAATCTAAACACACACAATATTTGGTCTTTTTTTTTTTAATCATTTGTTTAACTATGTCAGCCTCCCAACATGCGTCTTTCATGGTCATTTATTTAACTACATCAGATTATTTTTATTAAATTTTGAACTCTAGACGTTATCAATGCGATTGGCAATTTGGAAAGAAAAAAAAAGAAAGGAAAAAGAAAAAAAATATTTTTTATTTATTTTTTTATTAATTTAAATAATAATTATTTTTTTTCATAAATTACTATTTTTTTTTTTACAACTTTCTAATCATTACTTTTTATCAATTATATCGTTGTTATTACCATACAATTTTTTATTTTTTATTTTTTATTCACTTTTTTTTTATCCAATCACACCTTATAAGTAAAGACTCAACCACTGTCTGAAATAATAATTCAGTATTAAGTTAGTATATTTTCACGCTGTGAGTTTCGAATTTGAGCATTTATTTTTGTGCTCCCTCAAGATTGACTCATACTAAAAAATATTTTAAGTATAAATAGTGATGCACAATATTGAGTTCAAGTTCATTCACTAAAGTTTTAATTGTGGAGTTACACTTAATTCTATTAGTATTCAAAAGATAAATCAAGTAAATTGATATTTTTAAAATTATTAAACAAAATTTTAATAAATAAAAATTATTCTAATTCTCACACAAAAATTTGATAACCAACACATTTAATAAAATATTTTTTCTCTCGTAAAAAAAAGGTAAAGAATCAGCCCAATTGTGCACTCAACCTAATATTTTCTCAATTAAAAGTACCTAACACTCAAATGCATTCAAACCTGAAATAACCACTCTCTCTCCACTTGTCTTCACCGCTGACCCCATCAAGAAAACAGAGCAACAGAGATGGCCGCCTCCTTATCCCTCTTGTCCCCTCCCTCCACCTCATTCTCCTCCAAGCTCTGCCACCTTAACCTACGCACCCCATCCCTTATCCTGCGCACACCCTCCACCACCAAACTCTTCTCCGTCAAAGCTCAATCCGCTCCCGTTCTCACCCAAGATGACCTCAAGAAACTCGCCGCCGACAAGGCCGTCGAGTACGTCAAATCCGGCATGGTCCTCGGCCTCGGCACCGGCTCCACCGCCGCCTTCGTCGTATCGAAGATCGGAGACCTCTTGAAATCCGGCGAATTAACCAACATTATCGGCGTGCCGACCTCAAAACGGACAGAAGAGCAAGCCCGCTCTGTGGGAATTCCTCTTTCCGTCCTCGACGACCACCCCCACATCGACCTCGCCATCGACGGCGCCGACGAGGTCGACCCAGATCTCAATTTAGTCAAAGGCCGCGGCGGGGCCCTCCTGCGGGAGAAGATGGTGGAAGCGGCGTCCGATAAGTTCGTGGTCGTCGCCGACGAGACCAAACTCGTAAATGGTCTCGGCGGCAGCAGGCTGGCGATGCCGGTGGAGGTAGTGCAGTTTTGCTGGAAGTACAATTTGTTAAGATTGAAAGAATTGTTTAAAGAAGAAGGCTGTGAAGCGAAACTGAGAGTGACGGAAAACGGCAAGCCGTACGTCACCGATAACTCGAATTACATTGTGGATTTATACTTTGAAAGTCCGATTCGAGATGGGTATGCCGCCGGGAAGGAGATTTCGGCGTTTGAAGGGGTTGTGGAACATGGGTTGTTCTTGGATATGGCGACGGCTGCCATTATTGCTGGAAAGAGCGGAGTGGAAGTGAAGAGCAAGTGAAAATTTTCCAAGTCTATAGGTGAAAGCTTGAAACTTTATCGTACCATTTTGCTTGCTTTTGTTTATTATAGTTGTTGTATTATTTTCCATTGATTCTGAGATGAAAACTTGATAGAAATTTTGTTGTGCTCTCTGACTTTGTGAATTTGATAGAAAATTTGCTCATTAGATAGGAGTGGAGTTGCGAAAATAATTGGGAAATGAAGGAACTATTCATGCCAAAAAGAATTGAGCTACGTTGCACTATCATAACCATTGAATGTACATTTGTTGTTCCAACATTCATTGCAATCATGATGATGATCTAAAGACTAAAAATCTACATCGGTTCATGTAGTGTAATGTGTGGGTTTACGTCTATAATTTGTGCAAATTTACTACGTCTATGTAACTTTACCGGATTGAGTTTATGGGCATGACGGCATTATTTTCATGGTACTTTGATTTCATTGAAAATTTGGCTCCTGTTATCGGGCAATTTGTTTTTGCCCCATTGCTGTGGTTGTTGTCTATGATGAAGAATATGTTGAGGTACACCATTGAATTCTCGTATACATTGAAATGTGACTGAAAGTGCTTTTCTTTCCATGTTATCCCAATCTTGTTGTAGCCATTTGGGCTTTTCAAAGTTGAGAACTTTTGATCACGTTGAATCCCAAACTTGATACTGCTAGCCCAGTACTTTGGCTACTGCTAGTTCATTAGTGACTTGACTATCAATACATACTGAGTGCCCACGTATTGTGAGTCTAGTTATAAACTGGCTGGTGTTGCGTGTCTCACCTTAGATTATTAATACTAACTTACTAAGAGTCATCTTTTAGAGTGCAAAAAATGATTTAGTGATGTTATGTCCTTTCTTCAAGAATGAGTAGGAGTGTACTTGGGAATTGAACTCTATGATTGTAAGTTGTTCTGTAATTGTTATCTCTTTCAGAATGCACAATTCATTAGTCTTATAGGGCTTCAACTGTTTCACCTTGTGTTTCCGGTCTCTCTCCCTCTCTCTTTAATCTCTCTCTCTCTCTCTCTCTCTCTCTCTCACACACACACACCCCCCCTCCCCCCCAAAAAAAAACCACCCACCATTGTGCTTTAAAATGTTATTATTTGATCTCTGGTGCAATTGTTTAGTTGTGACCCTGATTGGCTGCCCCTGTCTTGATTGTTTTCTCAAGTGATCTTCTCTATTGAACACACGGTTTTTAGCATGCTGCTGAGGAACAATGTGAATAGAAGATTTCTTGTGCATATATGACTAACGTGGGGTTCATAACTTGTGGTTGGTCTTCTGCTATTAAGTCCAAATCCAATTCTAAATTCCTTATTTCTTCTTTTACTGCTCGAGTTCTTTGAGTATATCAATTAGCAAAGTGGGATGTCATTAGTTTATTTGGGTTCTTAAAATTTAATTCAGAAGTTGAAGAGATTACATCTAAATGCAGGAAAAAAAATATATATGCTCAATGTGTCCTTTAGTCTCTATACAGAACAATCGGCCACCTAGGCCTCTTCTGTGCGTTCGATTTTATTCACGAAAGTGATGAAAACAGTAGAGGAATGTTAAGCCAAGTGAATATCATTAATAATGATAAACTCTCGCATGGTGAAACTAAAAGTTGGCCAGCCTGTCTTTACTAAGTTACTAAGTCACGCGGCGTGGAATCAACCAATTTATGAAAATACGAGAAGTCCATCTTATTTAGGTGGTTTTATGAGATAGATCATAAAGGACATAGCATTTAATTGGGTTTTTTTTTTTTTTGGCATTTGATTGTTTTCGGCCGTGAAGGATTCAACATTTTCCGTTTCGAGCCTTACGTCCTATGTTGGATTTTCCTTGTTTAAGAGCTTATAATATTTAGAATGGGTCATTTGCATGAAAATAGTCAAGACTCACTGATGAATTGGTCTACAATCAACTTTTTATAATCGGACAGAGCAGAAAACAACATGCAGACTAAAGGCATCAGAAAGCAAGGGTTTTTTTTTTTTTTTTTTTAACTAAGAAATTCATTAGATAGTAAACTATACAATGAAAATAATTATTTTTATTTTTATAAATTTCATACTTCATTCTTGAGATTAAATTTGAGATCTCAAAAATAAAAGTTTAAACTCTTGACTTCTAAAGACTTCTAAAGAGTTCGTGGGGATAAAATTCAGACCCCTAAAAAAGAGTAACACCTCATAAATAAGCGAGATAACAAAAAAACACGGAAGAGGCGCACAAGTGTTAGTGCAAGTGTTAGTGCGAGCTCTGAATCTTGGGGAAGAGAAAAAAGGGTTTCTACTGTAACGAAATCATACATCAATGGTCAGGACGTATCCCACAATAAAACAAATCCAATATTAACAACGATTAAACTCCTCTAGTTTCAGGAGCTCAATCTAAATGGATGATCCTTTCTCTCTCAGTTTAGTGCATCTTGACAAAGATACAGAAGCACAAATATAGTGCATCAGAAGAAAAATTTAGACCTCATAAACCATCAACTTAGAAATTCAATCTAAGAACTTCACCAGAAAAACAAAATAAAGATAAACAGAACACCAAGCAATATGCATATGCTTAGACACGCAGATGCAGAAAAAGGAAGCACCATCAGACATTTCACAACAGATTTTATGACATCAGTATAACAAGAAGACACCCCCCCCCCCCCAAAAAAAAAAGAGAGAGAACTTACAAATACAGGCCAAAAGGTCAAGGAACTTGCGTTAACATGCCAAAAGAAGAACACCAGGGGCTTTTAAGGAATCCCACATGATTACTTATTTTAGTCATTAACGGAAATGGGCGCTGGATGTTCCACAGCCAATCATCCTTGGTATGATCATTGATTATCAACTACAAGATCAAGTCCAAACCCGAGAATTTCCCAGCGAACAAACACAGTAGCCTTCAGCACAACCATAAAAAGAACCCTTTCATACATGAAATCCAACTTCCTTCGTTCTCAAGATTAATGCAATACACTCTTACTAAACTATGGACAATCTTTGTTGTCATTTTCAAAGCAGCCATTCCTTTGACATAAATTTGCCAAAAGCCAACTGTAAGAAAACCTTCACCACAGAACATTTCACAAAATCCACTCATTCAGCATAGCTGTAAGGCTGTAAATGAAAAATGTATAAATGGAAAGCCAAAAAGAATTTCTTATCCCCGAAAGATGAAAAAGAATCATACAATGACAGCCTATATAATGTCCCACAAAACATCTACACAATGAGAAAGCTGCTTCCAAAACAAGATAAAAGACAATAAATTCAGATATCTTCCAATCATTAAGCTAGAAGAAGTTCAGAAGAAAACATCAATAAAATCTCCTACAGAAAACCCTCATCTGATCTCACCTCACAACCTTCGCTTCATCAACATAAGCCTCAAAAAAACATCCACAATGATAGGCATGTGATCTATAGCATAATTGCATAAGTTCTCAGGACACAAATATCATTATATCACACAAGCCATCGGGCCAAAAACACCTGCAGCAAAGTCCACCACAAGCCCAAAAAAAAGAAAAAGAGGCATTCCTCGTACACGAGAGTCCCCCACTCCCCCATCTCGGGCATATATCCTCCAAGTCACAGTGCAGTAACCTTACAGTTACACCAAAACTCGTCATAAGAACTCAAAACAAAATTTACAGAAACTATCAAAAACCATGACAACTTATATTTTGCAGCACACAGATTTGCGGGTTTTGGCAGTCAAATCAATTCCACCAACCACGAAGATGTTAAGAAGATAGGCCAGAAGAACATATTGGTATCACAAGGTAACAATTCTCTCCATCAAACCACAATCACATCAAACAAAAACAATATAACGAAGAAAATCCAATCAATTAGACACCTTCTATATAACAAGATTATAACTACACAAAGTGTTTGGCTCATTTACGGCCAATCCAATAACTCAGGAAGAACTTATTCAAAATTTTGCATCAACCAGATGTCAAGTCAATTCAGCAGATAGAATTACACCAAATTTTCATTCATTTATATGGGCACGTATCTCTTAACCGCCTGCTTCCCGGCCACCGCAGCAGCCGCCGCGATCCCTCCAATGGCTCCGGCAATAGCAGCGGATCGCGGCCCTCTCGCCGCCCGATAAATCGCACCGGTCGTGAGGCCAGCGAGCGCCGTGTTGACCAAGTCATCGGTGTCCCTCCAGTGAATCAAAGCGCTCTCAATCCCGGCAAACATCAGCCCCAAAACGCCCAAATTGTTCCCGAATTTCCGACCCGCATGCCCGCCCGAATTCAGAACACGATTGACCCTCAATTTCAAGGAGTCTCCGGCCTCGGCGGCCAGGATTCCGTCGACGGATCCCTTGGCGCCGCCGAGAATCGCACCGGACAAATACCCAGTTCCGGTGTAGTACTGGAGGTTCTCCCCCCAGCTCCGCCGCTGGCGGGCGGCCTCCTCCTGAAAAAGAAACTCCGGCGAGGTGGGAAGGTTATACAGGCTTTGAGCCGGCACGTTGTAGAGATCCTGATACGGGTGGTACTTCCTGAACTTCTGGTCCCTTGTTTCCGCCATTGACGACCAAGACTTCTAGAGAGAGAAAAAAAAACAAATTTGTTGGGTCTTTTTTGCCTTTTTTAGAGAGAGAAAGGCGGCGGCTCTTCTATATTATAAAAATAATTTCTCTTTGGTGGCTTAGGAAGATATTTATATAATTATTTTTATTTTTATTTATATTTTTATGTTAATATTATTGATATTTTGGTTTTTTTTTTTAAATAAAAAAAAAAAAGGAGAGGCGGTGGGTTTAAGAAGAGGGTTTAACAAGTAATTAGGGTTTATAAGGTGACTTGGAATTCAAGGAGGATTTTTAAGGCGAGCTGATTTGGCATTATATTTAGTCCCAAACAAATATTGTAAATTTATAGTTATTGTTTTTAGTCCCAAATAAACACTGTAATTTTTCATATGGGTTCATTATTATTGTTACGTATATATTTTTTACTTTTTATACATAATTATAATTTGATTACAAATATTATGAATATAAATATAACGATCATTTTATTGCAACATGAATGTATGTTTAGAGAGTTGGATAATACTAATGAAGGTATTTTAGTTTTCCTTTTTTTTTTTTTTTAGGATTTTCTCAATGCTTGTGGCAAATGGAATATATTTTTGTTCCAAAAGAAAAAAAAGGAATATCTTGGTGTACAAATTAGAATATCTTGGAGCAAAACAAATAACAAGGAAACACGTTCTTTCAGTTCACATTTTTAAGCGAGACACAGATGGACAAATAGTGATACAAAATGTAGACAGAAAAAAAATTGAAAATTTGTTTTCTTTTTTTTTTTAAAATAGATAAGTAAAGATGGTACTCTATATAAGTTTATCGAAGAGATTTATTTGAACCTCTCATTTGAAGTAAAATGTGGATCGTTACTTTTAAATATGTCAACAGAACAAATCACAACAAGTGTAATAAAAATCACCATGAAATTGTTTGAGATTTTAAAAATTTAGAGTAAATTTAATCTCATTAATTAACTGTAAAGCCTGTGATTTCACAAAAAGCATTATTATAGTACCTGAAAAATTATGCGTGAAAATCTTGTCTCATGCAACTGTCGTTTAAGTTTTTACAACGACGTTTATATTTTTTTGTAACAAAATATAGAAATACATGAAAATATTTTTAATTTATAAAAAATAAAAACGTCATTATAAAAATTTAAACGATAATTATATTAGATAAAATTATTAAACATAATTTTTTTTAGTGCTGTAGCAATATTGTTTACAAACATGCCATAAAAGTTCTAAGCACACCATGGATAGTTGAAAAATTGTTTTCTTTCAACAGGGTCCAGCCAAAGTGAGCATTGCCCCAAAAGGAAGATTAGGGGCACCAGGAATATTCCAGACATTGAGGCAAGAAGACAACACGTGGGCGGTGCGCGTTACAGGAAAGAATCTGTGTTTTTTTAAAAAGATGGGAAAACGGAGCAATATCTAGAAGAGAGTCATTATGCAGATATATTTAAAAATTATATAATTAATTTAATAATTTTTTATTTTTTTAAAATTTAAGTAATTATTTATAATTTAATAATATAAATTATTACATATTTATTATATTTTTATTGAGAGTCCCATCATGAAACATGGCAATTATGCAAGTGTGCAGTGATGAATAATTACAATAATTTTTTATGACAATTATCGAATCATAAATTTAATTTCATCCTTTAACTTTTAACTTTAGTAAAAAAAATAATCTAAATCTATTACACAAATTTAAATTTTTTTAACTATTTAAAGGATAGGTAATGAAAGAATTTTTTTTTTAAGATATAAAAAAATAGATAGTGATATTCTATCAAAAAGTATTGTATAGTGAGTTTCAATAAAAGTATTATAATTCTAATTAGTTATGAAAAGTTTAATATTAGAATGATGTAAGTTTGATCTCATTATACGTCACAATAAAGTTAAAACTTAAGACTATATGATTGATAAATTTAATATTTATCATTAAATCACAACATATAATATAAAGAATCTATTCTTGGGTCGTCGTAAATAATCTATTCTTCATCAATCGTTACACACACACACATTAAGCATTCTTATTTGGACTTGGGCCTCGGTTTACTGCGCCTTTCTGGACACCAAAATGGGCACTCTACGGATAAATCTAGACATCCTCTTAGTTTTCTCCTCTTGCTCTTTCAGCTCTTTTTATTTATAACCATAAAAATAATATGCACCCGTTAAAGCCTATTGAATACCAGATTATATGCTTGAAGGTGAGGTATGGAACTTTAACCTTTTTTCTGATAAAAAAATATATTTTACCCGTTTTAACAAATAAAAGGAATAAAGTCCACCTTAGTTGGAATTCAACTGGCTATTTACTGGATTCAATTTACCAAGGTTGAAATTCAAAATAATAACGATAATAATAATTTTATACTTTTTTTTAAGCAATAATTTTGAACTACTTCAAATTTAGTAACTTCTACCATCTTTTGTACAAATTTGCCAGTTCAAGTTCGAGGGGCCCAAAACCAAGGCCCAATTCTTAAAAACTCTCCACACAAAGCTAAGTCTTGTAACTCTTGTTAGTCTAATGCACAACCAAGACCAACTGACGGTGGCTACGATCACGCTTTTGGACCAAGAACTCAAGCCGACAGATTTTATTTATGATGATAATGTGATCGTAGCTGGACGTAGAATTAAATATAACAATAATTTGAATCGGCGTTTTATAAAAATATACTGGGAGTTGTTATTCAGAACATATGAAAATGAGTTTGAATTTGAATGTCCTAATCGCAAATACCGAAAAAAAAGAACAACAATAATCGCTGGTTTTTTCGAGCAACATAATCCCTGGTTATAGGATCAAAAATTTTCTATTTTGGACACAGAGAGCAAGAGAGCTTCATGGCATGTTGGTTCGTCCTGCAACTTCAGGTTCATGTTGGTAGGTCCAACTTTCAAAATTTGTAGACCTATTCAAAAAATACTCATCGTCGAGTAGTTATTAGTTTTGTTGGACAAAAATGAAATTGAGAATTCAACTCTCACCACACTCATCTCTTCTTGTATGGATCTAACCTTTCTCAAGACCAAAAAAAAAAAACCCATCATTTATGCATTGTTCTAGACACCATTAGTCCCAAGCTTCCCCGTTGAGGCATAAGGCTTTATAACACATACCATGGTTCTCAATACCATGTGAAGACACCCCCCCCCTCCAAAATGGCTCCTAGCTGCTTCCTTAAATAATTGGTCCCATTCTCTGCATGTTTTCACGTGTCTTGCTCCTGCCATTCTCTTGCTGTTAAACGCTCACCCCTCATCAGCATCATCAGCTGCTGCATAGGAATTTAAAAGGACCCATATAATACCCCAATAAAAGCAACAATAACTATGTATTATTTTTTCTTGTCACCCCCAATCTCACCTATGGCCAGTGCATACCATTTACTAATATTTATAGCACTGTATATAACACACCATATATATGTCTTATTGTCATTGATAAGATAGTGAGTTCACTTCCTTCGAAAAGTGTGTGATGACCTATCTTTTCCCCCCTTCCAATGTAAGACAAAATCCTTGATAAATAAGAGAGAGAAAAAGAAATGGGGTTGTTAGCTTTTTTTTTGTAGTTTATATTTACAATGAGAAAGGCAAGTAAAAAACAAGCATAAAAAAAGACTATACTCAAAAGGAAAAAAAAAATGTTTGAAGGAGTAGCAGACCAATTCAGCCAATTCATAGTTTCAAGAGCATCGATACTCTCTCTCACTCTCTTTCCCTCTTCCTCTTCATGGATCTTTTTCTTTTAGTAGTAGTATTGCTAGCTTCCCTAGTTTTGTTGATCCTTACACTCTTTCCCATCATCCACAAGTGATGGTGCCACTGCAACAACAGCCAGCTAGCTTCTTGAAACCATTGCACCAATGCCCAATACTAATCACCAGCAAAAATGAAAAGAAAGAAGAAAACAACATGATCAGGGCTATGGATTTGGAACCCATAATTGATTAGTGGTCTAATGAGGAAGTTCTTACATTGCTGAGGATCAGATCTAGCATGGAGAATTGATTCCCTGATTTCTCTTAGGAACATGTATCAAAGTGTGATACTACTGATACTATATGCTCATTTGAGTGTGCATAAACACACATTTGTTTATTGTCTTTTGCTTTGTTTCTTGTTGTTTGAATTACAAACTAAGAAGCCAACTAAGGCTTTTGTGTTGGTTTGATTATGTTTGCTAAACTATTCTTCATCAAGTTCCTCAGTAAATGAACATTCAGAAGGGACAGATAGGATGTCAAATACTCTCTTTTTAATGTCTTACACAAGATTAAGTTTAATGAAAGAGGGAAAATAAATGTTAATGATATATGGGTGGTTTTGGTTTTTGACATTTATGGTGGGTGCAGGAAGCTTGCAAAGACTGGGTCAAAAGGACTGCTAAAAAGTGCAAGGAGAAATTTGAAGAAGAAGGCAAATACTTTAATACCAACATTAATTACAACAAGAATTACAGGCTTTTTAGTGAGCTTGAAGAGCTTTATCCTAGAGATCACAACCCCCAAAGGTTGTTGTTGCTATTGAACAGATCAAAAAGTTGGACAAACCAAATAAAGAAGAAGAAGACAAGATTGGGCAGAACTTAGAAGATGATTCAAGAACTGATCAAACAGTAGGTAATAAACGCACTGGAGACAAGGCCAAAAAACCAAACAGTAAGAAGAGAAAGAGAGGGCAAGATAAATTTGAGATGTTCAAGGCTTTCTGTGAAGGCATTGTGGACAAAATGATGGCTCAACAAGAAGAGACAAATAACAAGCTCATAAAAGACATGATGAAGAGAGATGAAGAAAAATTTGCAAGAGAAAAAGCATGGAAGAAGTAAAAAATGGATAAGATAAAACAAAAGCTTGAGTTAATGGCACATAAGCGAGCCCTTGCATGTGATAGACAGGCTACAATAATCAAGTTTTTGAATAAATTCACAACAAGTGGTTCTTCTATTAAAATCGTTGAACAGAAAAATAGTGCACAAGATATTGGTGAGGCAACAACAAACAATTCAAATCTTTCCACAACACCTTCTTTAGTTCTAGCTCAAAATACTATAAGTAATAGCAAATCTAATGACCAAAATTACCAACTTGAAGCTCCAAATTCAAGCACCATAAATTTAGGCCATCAAAACTTTAGCCCTTTGCCAACCAAAGACAATTTGGGGATGCTCACACCCACTTCCTTGACAGAAAGCCAAGCACCTCAAAACCCTACTTCAACTCTTACCCCAAGCATTCCAAAGATTCCCACTTCATCAACATTACAATCTCCTCAGAACCCCACTTCAGCACTCAACACCCAGAGCAACCTAGTAGCACCCATTTCATCACTTCCAACAGAGAAAGTGCACATCAGGTGTCCATCCAATGGCAAAGAAGACATTGGCTAGAGATGGCCAAGAGATGAGGTATTACCTTTGATAGAGCTAAAATGCAGCCTGTCTAATAATATCAATGAAGACAAAGAAGGCATAGCAAAGGCTCTTCTTTGGGAAATGATCTCACAAAAGATGTTGGAATTGGGTTACAAAAAGAGTGCAAAGAGATGTAAAGAGAAATAGGAGAACATAAACAAGTACTTCAAGAAAACCAATGATGTTAAAAGGAAAAGATCTGTTGAATCTAAAACTTGTCCTTACTTTCAACAATTATGCACTTTGTATGGTCAAGGGATGCTTCCAGCACCCTCTGAGGAGGAGCCTCAAAACCACCCTGATACACCGGTAAACCGCTTTCCTTTACCAGAAACCATACACACTTAATCCCAACAAGAATGGTTTGGTGGCAATTAACACAACAATGCTTGTAGGTGAAAGTGAGAACAATGTGGTTCAAGCACCTACCTTTGATTTTGCGCAGTAATATTTTTTGCAATTTTTTGCATGCCAATTAGCTATAAAATATGAACTAATAAGTCAGATTTATCTCTCTTTAATCATAAAGAGCCACATCCTATGATATATATGTGTTGCATGTGATATTGTTTTTATTGGTTTCTTCTTGAAGGATACATAGATATATGTAAGCTTGTATTTTAGTGGGGCACCGACAATATTATAAGAAATTGAAGATTAAAAATTTTCCAGTGCAGTATAAATTCAATTTTCATTTGCCTCTCTATTTCAAATCCAATTTTCTATTTTAATTTTGAAAAAAAATTTGATATTCCACATACGGAAAGACTATATTTTGTAGCCTGCTCAATGTTCTTGCCAAATATAATCAAACTTTTTGTGACGAGATTTATGGATCTTTTGTATAAGTATCCGACAAAAAATATTTATGACTTGCACAAAAGAAAAAAAGGAAAATTATTTATGAAAATGTTAATACTTGCAAAAGACCAAAGTAGTGAAAGAAAACTCATTTTCTACATAATACTGAACGAGTTGAACAAAGATTTTGTAGGTAGGTTGGAGATTCAAATTGTAACTTTCTCAAATTTTTTCAAATATCGTTTGTAATTTTTTTGATTAATTTGCCTTGATTAACACATTGACCCTTGCATTTTCTTATGTAACAGTCTATCGATAAAATGAATTTTTAAGATTTTTTGACGAATTAGTATTATTTATTGATTGATTAATACTTTAATAGGCTCAACAAGAGGATTGAACGCTTACAAATTTGCTAAGTGGGTTGCATGGAAAAAATAAAACACAAACTAAAGGCCCAGAAAAAAATAATATCATAACAATTAACAATAGTTCAGTGTTATAGGAACCATTTAATGTATTATGAGATTATTTTTTAGAATCAAAATTTTTAAGTTCAAGTTATTAGTAGTGTTCACGGTTCGGTTAACTAAATTGAATCTTCATAACTGTTTTTGAGCTGAAATTTTCGGTTATGGAAAATTGAAAACTGTTTTCAAATTAATAAAATATTTTTGATATATTTTTTAAAAAATTATAACTATTATTATATATAAAAAATAAATAATTAGTTAAGATATAATAATATTTTATTAACATTTGTTTGTTAACAATTGTTATATTAGTAATATATATATATATATAATAGCACTTCAGTTTGGTTTCATTGATTATAACTTTTTAATATTAGAAACTGAAATTGAATTGAAAATTAAGATTTTTGTTCAGTTCGATTAACTAATTATAAAATCAGTTTAGTTAACTGAAAATTTAGTTCAATTCGATTAATTTTTTTAATTAACTGGAATTTTTAGTTTTTTTAAACACTCCTACAAGTTACGGTCTGAAACAATTAATTAAAAAGAACCAAAAACTAGAAACAAAAATGAGAACAAAAAATCATATTATACATATTATATAGATTAAAAATCATAAAAAAGAAAAAATTGGTAAGACTGTAAATGGATGATTAAGTATGCCGAATTTTTTTGTATTTCGATTAATGTATTGACTAAAATAAAATTAATAATTTTAATAACAAAATTAATATTATTTATAATAAAAAAATAATATTTTTTTATTTTTATTAAAAAAATATTAACATTATTATAAAAATTATCAATTTTATTATATTAAAATATTAATTAGACTACAAAATTTAGACATATATTAATGCTCGTTGATTAAACATGGACATCATACATATATTCTTACACAGCGCGTATCTATGGATGTAAACAAATCCAAGGGACCAGGCCAGTGAAAGCTTGAGGGAGCAGGGCCCACCACATGAGGCGCGAAGTTTGCAGAGAACGCATTGGATTTTAAAAAGTGGGTCCACATATATGTGAAATGCTCTCAGAGGGTCCCACTCATACGTACACTTGATCATCAGACAAGATCAGACGTTGCGTTGTAATTAATCAAAGTGTGTGTGCACGCGCGCATACGAAATGCTCTCAGAGGGTCCCACTCATACGTACACTTGATCATCAGATAAGATCAGACGTCGCGTTGTAATTAATCAAAGTGTGTGTGCACGCGCGCTTACGGAACAAGTTATACACTGCCGCACGTTAGCGTCGCACGTGATGGTCCCTCTCTTCGCCCATCCCCCGTTAATTTCGCCATTGAAGCGGAGATGGGAGCACTAATGAGATATTAATAAATTTGTAATGAAATCTACTATAAAAACCAAGTTTTTTGTTGTTACGTTATTTGCTAATGTATCAACAAAAAAATTCACTCTAAAACTATAGGTCTCGGATTGATTTTTAAAATTACAAATCTTGAATTTAAAATTTCGACAAGAACTAACTAATTAAATAAAAAAAAAAAAGATAGAAACAGTAGGTTGGGACCAATTTGTTCTGCGTACTGTGGATCCGCAACTTCATTCTCGAGTCAACGTGTCGTCGTGGCTAAGCGAGTTAATTAAGTTGATTGGTATGAAAGCTGCAGTGTAATGGCCAAGCATTCCAATTATGGCTTGAATTCCATAAATTTTTGTAGTGTGTTTATGTTATGTTTGATCTTTTCTTTTTTCAGATCTAGCTAAATTAAGAGTTTAGAGATGTTGAGTAAGTTTTAGTGTAATGGTATTCAACTCGTTTGATCTCGCTCTCAAATTTTTACATTAAGTAATTACTGGACTATGCGTAGTAAACATTTTCATGTTTATCTTATTTTCTATTGATAAGTTACATTCATTTAGAGTAAATTTTCGGATAAGTAGTTTCAATCTGAACTAATTTGTACTTGCCTTAATATTTGAATTTTTTTTTGTCTTAAAAAAAGGTTAAACTTACTTAAAAAAAAGAGGAAGGGAGTGTGGTGGGAGTCCAACTCCCAACCATATTTTTAATCAATAAAATTGATGACTGTTTAAATTAATACTCTGAGTTTAAAATTTGAATCATTGATGATGTTTCAATCACACATCTTAAGCTCATCTCGTAAGTCAACATTGTGAGGTTCGTCACTTAAGTTTACTTGCTTACTATGCAAGTATTGTGTTTTAATTTCAACACAGAGTCTCTAGAGCACATACTTTAGAACACCATTCTTTAGCAGACTAGCGCGTCCACTTTAAATATTTATGGAGCCTTAATCAGAATGCGGATAAAATGACTAAATATCCCCTTTAATTACATAATACTCTCCTTCCTAAATCCTAAATCCAGTAAATGGGTATAAATTGAACGTTCTTTTTTACAATTATTTGGTTGTAGTTTAAATTATAGAGTGTGAGACTCTTAAACTCTAAAGAGGCCTAAAGGACTAAAACTCTCTTTTTTTTGGTCTGTAGTAAAGATAGGAGCCCATCATTGAGAAGAGGGGTAACTGAAGGAGAGAGTTGGAATTCAAATCTCAATTTTATAAGAAGAAGACTCACCCTTTTTACAATTATAAACTAAACTGAATCTTTGCTATGACTTTTTTTTTGGGGGGGTCTTAGAGGAAGATAAAATCCATACAAAGGAAGGGGCCCAATTTATTTTCCTTTGGAACAAAGAAAATTGAGACGGACATGGGTTGTGGTAAAAGCCCATGTCTGGCTGTTGCTCACTTTAATCAAGATCTTACATGGGCTGGGCAAAGACGCTGATTCCAGGGCATTGAACAACTGCAAAATGTGCCCATGTTAGAACTCAGACAACCCTGGAAATATGTCTGCAACTTGATACTCGAAACCATGATCTTCGTAGACATATTTGGCAGAGATCCAATGCCAAAGCAGAAAGAATTGAAGAGTAGGCAAGTGTGCCAAGACCTCTGTAATGTCACTCTTGTCAGGCACTATTAGAAAGTAAAGAATTTTTTTTTTGGCTTCATAATAATAACTTTAAAATAATAAAAACATAATATATAACTTTGGACTGTATTACTACTTAAATTATATATAGTTATATAATCTTACTCACAAAATTACTGCATGATTGTAAAATTGTTGTATCAAATGTATAACTAAAGGCAAAGTAATTATCTGTTTGGTTGACAAATTTGGGTCTCAAACTTTTGGTTGGTCGCCATTATTTCTCTCTTTTTTTTTGGGTCCTTGGTCGCCATTATTCCGCTCTCCTCGCTGGAAACAATATTTAAGGTCCAAACAGATGTCATGCGGACCAGTTAGTTCGAAGAGTACTGAAATAATAGCTTCATATTGGGTTTAAAAGCTCTCAAGAGTGTTTGACAAAAAAGGCTAGCATTAGATCCTCTTTGGTCCATTTTGTGGTCTATTAAGAAAGAATTATACAACTGGGTAGCCATTTTTTGTTATATACATATACAAATATAAATCATTGTCTTCTTTTGTTGTAAATTTGAACTAATTGAGGAAAAAAAAAGTTCAAAATATTAATTACCCATGTGGTACCCTACCATTAGAGAGTTTGATGGCTTTTTCTTCAAGATGAAATAATAATATTACACCAATAAATTCCATGCAAAAATGTCCTCTCAATAACAATTCATTTCCAAACCCAAGATGTCTCTAGAATTACGTATCTTTCAATTATGAAAGCCTTCCATCCTATAACTTTGCCTTTTTTTTAAGCTCATTTTATCATCCAGCTACTAAATAGTAAATACATATAATAAGGACATAAACATGACAACCTGGCTAGTGTGCGACTATTAACTTATTTGACTGTTGTTGTTGGCAGCACTCTCTGATCCCCCATCCCTGTTCTTTATGTCTTTGTCTAATTCGAGTCATTGCATGTGTACTATTTATTTCTACCGTGTACTCTCTTTGCTACTATATGAAACTTTTTTTTAGAGCACTCGTGTTAATTAGTTGGACTCGTTGTAGATAGAACATATCCACAGTTTCCTACAGTTCATGCTCAGCAATACATTAGAGTTTAGGTCCAATTATTTTTCATAATCAAGCGAATAAATTCACATTAATCACAAATCAAACTCTAACATGTCCTTTGAAGCATAAGTTTATTTAACTGAAAGTATAAATAAACAAGACAATGTGATCTGAAATTTAGATTATAAAGATTTATATGTCATGTCAAGAAATTATTAAATTAAAAAATTTAAATGTGGGGTGAGTTTTAAAGATAAATAATATATTACTGAATATTAAAGAATGAGTTAGAGCGTATATGGATTTCTTTATAATTGAGAGAACCTCAAAGTCAAAGATGCAATGCACTAACATAACCGAGCTAGGTTGTTGAGATAGCAATCTATTGAGTACATATTCACAAAAAAGGTAGGATCTTTATCACAATTCACGGGTGGTGCATCACTTTTGTAAATTAGTTGGAAAACATTTCTCCGATGGAAGTGGTGGATGGGAGAGCCTCCCACTACCCTTCTCTCTTTGTAGTCACTAAAGGGAGGCAGTGCAGCTTAATCAATTGCTAGTTCACTTTTGCATGATCTTTGAACTATACTTGAAAAGGGGTTGGTGGGGAAGTTTGAACTTTTCTTCAGTTTTGATATTTAGGTTTCCAAAGGGGAAAGTCCACTACAGATCAAGGCAATTCGTAGCTGGCCACAAATAATGTGGTTCAAATTTGGTTGGGAAAAAGTTACGTAAATACGTAATATTAAGTATAAAGTTGACATATGAAAATTTAAATTATTAGATCGTGAAAAAATATTGAATATAAAAAAAATAAATAAACTATTAGATTAACTGTATACCTTCCGATTATCGCATATTGTATAGCTACGTTGTGATACCTAGCTAGGCAAAAGGTTTTATAATTTGATTGAGCCTTTTAGTTCTGTGGCGCAGCCCTGCGATCCTTGGAGATGCTACGCGTAAACATAATTAATAAGATAGAGATTTCAAGAAAAAATATTTTGGAGAAATTGAATACGTTAAAACAAATGGTGATTAAGAATTAAGTGATTAATTGACAGGATAAACAACTGTTGTTAAGAGGTTCACACTATGAATTATATAATAAGAATTGATTATCATAAATTTCATAAATAGATTTAAAATTCAAAGCTTCCAATATAAATTTTTAAATTGATAAGTACTAAAATATCTTATAAGATACATCTTAAACAAGTTTACAACGTGTTGCCAAGCAAGTTGGTTTACTTGAGGAAACTGAAAAAGGTTGGTTTACTTCGTTATTATAGTTTTGTGAAGATGGTTGTACTATAACGATAAAAAAAAAATAGTTTTTGTAATTTTTTAAATTTCGAGTGCAAACGATTCCACCAGAATTAAGTACATGATGCATTTTTTAAAAATAAATTTGAGTATTTTGATCCATACAATTGTTTTTTCAAGTGTACATTTTATTAGTTGTTTAACATTTTAGTGCTCTATTAACTAAAATCTTGAATTAAATATTAATAACCACAATGCTCTAATACCTTTATGCCTTATAAGACTGAAGATATTATCTAATCATCGGCATTTCTTTTTTTTTTTTTGGTGTTCAAAATAGATTGTCTAAAATATTGCGATTATGGGTCTAAAGAAAATATAGAGAATTTAGATAATTATAATAAAACATACATTTAATTTTACAAAGACATTGGAGGACTGAATGATGTGGACAGAAGTATGTCAATAATGTAACAGTAAAAAATATTTTTATAACAAAGTTAATTTTTTTTATAACAAAAAATAACGTAATAATTTTTTATATCCTATCTTACTAATCTTATTGTATAAATAATTATAATCATTACATTATTAACACTTTTTCCATTCATGAGCCTCTCTCTTCTTAATGGAACCCTCTAATTTTACTATTAATCTTAACAGAATTCACGTCTTGATTACAAATCAAAAGCCCAAATTCCTTACTAGCGCGACGAAAGGAATGGTGATATTATTGGCGTTTGTTATTGTATTATTTATTTGTTTATTTATTTATTTTGTTTTTATAATTGATAGAGAATATGCTTCAAGCCTTCGACTAGATTGTGGCGGTGCACCACAAGGCACAAACCAACAACCATCGGTAATTTCAACGAAAGAGCGAGGGTGTTTTTGTAATAAGGGCCCGAATGATCAGCCTAGCGGTTGCGAATCTAGAGAGGGTCTTGTAGGACCCATATTGTTTGTTTGCTTTTGGTCGGCCATCCTCCGTTCGTGTCTTCCCAGTACTGTGAACCAAAAATCGCAATGAAAATAAAAGAGGAAAACTATATAAATATGTATAATAAAATATGTAAATAATATATAATTAATTTAATAATATTTAATAATTTATTTATTTTTTAAAATTTAAAATATTTTTTATAATTTAACAATTAAAAATACTGTATCTTTACAATACTTATACAGTTACTTGTCTAAAATAATTTTTCGAAAAAGATGAAGATATTTGTAACATTTTTTTATATCAGAAAAAAATTTATTATGGGTATATTGATCAGAGGATCTACGCGCCGAAGTCAGAGTAACTTTTATTTGTAATACCTTATTCAACCACTTCCAAAAGAATAGACTCACCACTAAAGTATTACTAAAGCCAAACATGTATATGCCGCAAGAGACTACGACAATTATCAAGTTTAAAATTCACTATCATGTTACAATTTTTAATCATCTCAGCTGCCACTTAACAATTTGTCAAGGGAAAGTGCAGACGCGAGTACTCAAATTCGGGTCACAAGCGTGAAACGCACACCAACTTATCACTAAATTACTATAGTTGGTAGTAGATATTTGTAACATAGATAAATATAATTGATAAAGTAATACAGAAATTATCATAATAACACAAAAAATGATTTGTTTAAGAGAGATAAAGATACCACTTTAGCTAGTAGTACGATGATAATTTGATATATTTCTCACTTATGATCCAGGTTTGAATTTTAGTAACAACGTTTAAAAGTTTTGACCTCTGAATTTGTTTGTTTTGATTGTTGACTGTACGCCGCTGATTTCAGATTCAACAATCGTCATAATTGACTTAAGAGAGATCTACTTGAACTTAATAGTACTGGACTAGTGAGTCCTCTTCTATGAGTTGAGTTGAATGAGATACACAGACAAAAATTACTCTAACATTAACTTATAAATTTGATAATTAATATAACCATAATAAATTTTTCTTAATCCAAAAAAAGAGAGAGAAAAGTAGGTTTTGTTTGGGTTAATCTCATATCCCCTTATCAATTAAAACTCCACTTTAAAAATAATAGTTTAAATTAAGTTTTATTAGACACTTTGAAATTAAATAGTGTTAAAAAAATCACACAATTTATGTACTAAAATTTAATAATTTATTATTTATTTATTTTAACTCAATGATTTAACTCTTTACATTATTTTAATACTATTTTAATGTTACTTAAAAAATGACACATAATATTTTCAAAGTTCTTAACGAATAGAATGGTCATGGAATGATACATCTATTAATTTTTATGCAATTTTTTTTTTAATTCCAAAGATAAGTAAACGAAACTTAAGAAAGAAAGAAAGAAACAAGGCAAACTAAATGTAATCTAAACAAACTATCCACCCCTCGGTATAGCCACCCCCATGCAATCTACCACTTTTGTGCATGTTTTAGCTGCTTCGAATCATTAACTAAAAAAATAAAATAACAAATAGACGCAAAAATTGTTGACCAAAAAATTTTAAAATAAACAAAGAAAATATAGAATACATTGAATTTTGTGCATAATTAGAAAACGGGTGTGTCAGAAACCCTATAATTAACCTTAAAAACCAAGAAAATACGCAGACGAGATTCTTCCAACATTAGTCCACAATAAATTTCACATTGTATCATTATTATCACAAATTTGATTAAATGTATTATTACACGGTTATACAATCTATAACATATAAAAATTACATAATTAATTAATAATTTATTTATTTATTTATTTAATATTTTTTTTTATAATTTAACAATCAAAATCTCTACGTATTAATTTTATATTTATTATTATGTGATTGTATATATTTTTTTTTCATTAATGCGGTAAACAATTACCAATACCTATAGGATCAGAAATAAATTTTCTGGAAACAGACCCCACTTAGGGCCTTGGTCCAACTCGTCTCTTTTTCAGTCTTCTGCCTTCTTTTACTAGTATTTTTTGCCAGAGTTGGAAGCAGTTCAAAGCTTCTAAGTTCACTCCTTTTCAAACAAAAGAAAAAAGAAGTAGGAAAATTGGAATTACCCACCAGTCTTCACCACTTGGTATGATTCCCATTTTGACCCTCCATTCCTATTTCTTTTGTGTTTTCTTTTCTATCTTTTTGTTTTTATTGACTGTATCTCTTCCCTTCTGTCTAGATTTTTTTTTTTTTTAACTCTTGGTATCTCTCTTCTCACTTGGTCTTCTGCGTTGTTACAATAGTGGGTTCAAGTGATCAAGTGAACAGAATTCAATCTAATAAGTTATAAGTTTAAATCTTAATTTTAACTATTATTCTTACTGAAATGATATATCTATGTTATAAGAATTTATTTTAAGAAAATATCCTAAAAGTAAACATGGCATAAATGTGGTAGAGATACTTAAAATAAAAAAAATGGTCGGTGCATTGAATGTAATGTTTCTTGCCGAACACAACTTGTATTTTTTGCCAGAGTTGGAAGCAGCTCAAAGCTTCTTAGACTCTAAAAGTTCACCCCTTTTCACAACCAGAAAAAAGTTGGAAAATGGGAATTACCCACCAGTCTTCACAACTTGGAATGGTTCCCATTTTGACCCACCATTCCTATTTCTTTTGTGTTTTCTTTTCTTTGTTCCTTTTTTTTATTATTGATTATGTCTCTCCCCTTCTCTCTAGATTGTTTTTTTTTTCACTCTTTGTATCTCTCTTCTACTTTTCCACGTTGTTACAAGAGTGGATTCCAGTGATCAAGTGAATATAGTTTAGTTTCATAAGCCGTAATTTGAATTTAAGTTCTAATTATTGTTATTGATGAGATGATATATCCAAAACCTAAGGTCCCATTTTAAGAAAATATCATAAAATTCAGCTTGACATAAATACAGTAAAAATACTTTTAAATATAAGTTAGTGCATTAAATGCAATATTTTCTATTAAATAAACGAAAAACCCTCTTTATAGCAATCTCTAAAGTGCCAGACTTGTCCTCCACATAATTTTTCTTTTAAACTCTTCTCTCTTTATCATTCTTTTTAAGCTCTAGAGTAGTGCTGGTGTTACCAAGAATAATTTAGTGCATAGTTTAAAATTCAAAATACCACAACTTGTGAGTTGCATGCGTCTGTATTCAAATTGTCTTTATAAAGTTGAAAACTCCAGAGACTTGAAATTCTTTACTGCATGGTCAAAAGGATACTTGCCCACCGAGCAAAGAGTGATGATTACAGCAAAAGCCCTCTTTTGTTCCATTTCTAGTTTTCATTATGTCCTCTTATCCATCTTAATTTTTAGAAGAGGATAAATGAATAAATGTAATAATTAAACTTGAATTAATAGTCAAGTCATTTTGTTGAGTAAGATTTGATTGACTAAATAAAATACAAAATTTATCAATTTATTATAAATCTTTTATTGGAAGAGAAAATTTACTTAATACAAACCCCATATCATTTCACCTAACCACAAAATGAAAAAAAAAAAAAAAAGAATTGGAGTCTTGCTCTCACCTTCTATGCGTGTTTTTGTAACACGATAAAGGAAATATACGTAACGCATAAACTACTTACTTACTAAGGTATCAAGAAAGAACATGTTGTTAATATTGAAATCCATAAATTTAGATTATTGAGAAATTATTGCAATGTTTGCTCATGTAGTATAGGGTTATGGACTTGTATTTTTTTTTTTTTTTGACCAAAGGAAATGGTTGCATTAATTTATACGAATTTCATGCATAAGTTCGATACAAAAATGTTGGAATAACTTGCACGAAACAGGACGAAACAACACCAATATCTACAAACAAACATGATCTGAAGACCATTTACTAATTGAACTTGAAACTCAGACAAAATCTTACGATAAACCTACTTATTAGATTAATTGGACAAAACTACACAAAATAATAAATACCGCACAATAGCAGACTTAAAACAAAAAATAACAGGATACGCCCTGAAAAATAATAGAATTACCTTATATAGTTGACTTTTTTTTGTATGTTAATCAAAACAGAATTATTAAGTTTCAAACATAGGATCAATTTTAATAGAATGTTTCAATCAATTGAGATTATAATTGTCTTTTTAACAAAGTTATATGAACTGAAGATACAAGAAAGTATAAAATTATCATGTATATATATTGTTAACAAATTTATTTAATATCAATTTTAATAATAAATTTTATAAGTTTTTAAAATTTTTTTTGTTTTACTTATAATACACGTTGTGCTAAGATCGACGTCAAAAAGATTTATCAACTCTCTGCAACCTTTTTTTCTTTTTTATTTGTCAGTGTCAAGCATTAAGCTTGGCATGCTAATGTTACTTTACCCAGTTAAGATTAAAATAAACAGTAACATGTAGCTCTATGAATCTATAAAAAAAGAAAAAATTGTGGTCCAACAAGTTCCCCTCTCCTCTTTCTCTCTCTAAAAGTTTTGTCCTTTTTCCACATTCCAAAAACCCACCACCACCAGTGCTTCACTGCTTCTGTTCCCCCTTCCTATATACTGCAACTTCCTCTTCACCATCTTCTGCTTCCTCTGCCACTGAAACGCTGTCGTTTTCTTCATCTTCTGCAAATGCTGACTTCCACTTCTTCCTCCTCTCTTTTTCACTCACATTGTGATATTTCTCTTTGATCCACACTCAAGCACTTCATTTCCTTCACTCTCAGGTTCTTTTTTTTTTTTTTTCTCTTTTCATTTCCTATCTGGAATATGTAGATTCGGGGTTCTTTCTTTTCTTTTGAATCTTTCATTCTGGTTTCTTTGTGGGGTGTTCAAGCTGCATTTGGCATTCCAAGATCTTGATTAAAGATTTAATCTTTACACTGTTTACTTCTTTTAAGTCACTATATTTTGCTTTTCTGTGTATATACTTGCAGATTTGTTTTCCATTTTTAGGAGTTAAAGTTGTGGTCTTAAGTGTGGCTTTTAGATTAGAAAGATATATTTTTTCTCTCTCCTTCTTCTTCTTCTTTTTTTTTTGGGGGGGGGGGGAGGAGGGGCGGGGTGGTGGAGGGGGAGTTGGTGGTTTTGATAATGACAGTGTTTGGTTCTGAGAAAATGTAGAGGGAGTTAAAGTTCAAGTTTTTTCAAATTAAAGGTTTGGTTGATGTTGAATTGAATACTAGAATTTCAATTTTCTTTCTTTTTCACTGCTTTGATTACCCAATGCTTTTAATGTTGTTACTTCTCTCCAAATCTGGGACTCCATATTCTTGGATAATTGTTTGAATTTTCTTTCTTTTTACCTATATTCTTGTTTCTCTAGTAAATAGTTTCTCATTTTTCTTGAAAAATGACATAATTTCATTTTCTTTAGTGTTGCTTGTGGTTGAAAAAGAAATGGGTTGCTTATAGTAAATACTTTTCTTGGGTAACTTTACAGATTGTGTACCTTTTTTTTTTTTTTTGTTTTACCTTAATGCAGGCCTTCTTTCTCTACAAGTTCCTATCTTGAAGATTTCTAATGGAGCAGTATGAAGTACTAGAGCAGATAGGAAAAGGGTCTTTTGGTTCAGCTCTTCTTGTGAGGCATAAACATGAAAAGAAAAGGTGAGAAAGAAACTAACAGTCTTCTCCTCCTTTTATTGTTTACTTGCCTTATACAACTCTGAAATAAGAATGGCAATGTTTGTCTAACTCTTGATAAGTTTCATTCTTTTGTTTGTCAAGGTATGTCCTAAAAAAGATTCGGCTTGCCAGGCAGACTGACAGGTCCCGTCGTTCTGCACATCAGGAAGTCAGTTTTCTTTTTATTCCAAGCCATTTATCATTGGAAAGTGGACATGATTCCTTTCAACAAACATTCATTGTTTTAGTAAAACAAAAACTAAAACTGTGTTTTGTTTGTTTCCTCATCTTTCTTGACAAAGTTTTCATGGCACTGCTAATCAAGGGTTGAGTTCGGTAATTAGAAATAGAAATGATGATGATGCCTTAAAATTTATGTACTTATACCTTGTCACCACAGATTTGAGAGGGGATATCTAAGTGGATTTTAGTTGTGATACATATTAAATGCATTCATAGCCTTGTTGCAATATTTATTGAATCAATCCATAGCCCGTTGGGCTGGACCCTCGAATAGGTGATATTTGGATCAATAGATCTAACTCCTGTCCTCTTTCTTGCAGATGGAGCTCATTTCTAGAATACGAAATCCGTTTATAGTAGAGTACAAAGACTCTTGGGTAGAGAAGGTATTACGCCAACTTTTTGTCGACATTCCCAACCTCGATGATTTGTTCTGGCTGGATGATGTGTTTTTGTTCGAATGTTGTCGAAGTTTAGTATTCTTTAGTGCTGAGATTTGTCCAAATCACCTTCCTTATTTCTGCCTTTATGATTATGAATTTAAGTTGTTTATGCTTTATTTCTTCATTCAACCAAGGACCTGCCTTAACACTGAGGGCTTTCCTAAATCAGAGTTGTTAATAAGAAATCTGCATTTATTGCTTACTTGATGCTAATGAAATTTAAACTCTATCATACATCAATGAGTAACTTTTGCTTTTGTTGTTACTTCCTATAATTTTTATCTTCGAACCCAGATCAGTGCTCAGAGTCATCTAATCTAGCAACATTTGTCTTTTCTGGGCTGTTGTTTATTCCACTGATGGAAACACCTTTGCCATTATAGTACTTTCTTATAATTTCAATTATTGTTTTATTTCTCACATAATTTGCAACTCAAACTTCAATGATTCGGTTGAATCTTTGAATTGTACAATAAGATTGATCCTTGAATGTAACAACAGACAGATTCTGTTATGATTATGATGAAACATCTTGATGATTCCACTGTCCCATCTTTCCTAGAACCATTAGATCCACAGTGATTTGTTTATGTTCTTTAGATCCATCATTGGTTTGTATATCATGTTTTTTTATTAAGAGCCTAGTTTTCACCTTGTCAAATGTTCAATAGGCAGTCTAATATTGGTAGACTTGATGCTTTTGACTCAGGGTTGCTATGTATGCATCATCATAGGTTATTGTGAAGGAGGAGACATGTGAGTTATTTTTCTTGCCAGAATTAAGATCTATAGAAGTGTGCACTATTACTTTATTTCTTGAAGCCCACCTTTGGCTGAGTTTTGTTTTATTTTCTAATGTTACAGGGCAGAAGCTATAAAGAAAGCCAATGGTGCTCTTTTCCCTGAGGAGGTTGCTTTTTATGTCCCTTTTGTCTTTGTTTTTCCGTTATGATGTCCTACCTATTAACAGAAATGTTATAATTTGCTGCAACAATGAGTACAAATAAATCACTCTAGTGGACCACATTTTCCATTCCAAGACTCCTCTGTGATTGATTCATGGATAACTGAATGAATTTCAGAAGCTCTGTAAGTGGATTGTGCAACTTCTGATGGCTCTTGATTACTTGCACATGAATCATATTCTTCATCGTGATGTCAAGGTTGGTAGCTGCTTCTTTTACATATCTCAAATATTGTTCAGTCTAAAATATGTAGACGTGAATCCCTCTGACAATGTCTCGCAATCCTTCAGTGTTCAAACATTTTCTTGACAAAAGATCAAGATATTCGTCTCGGTGAGTGATCCTTTTGTTAGCTTTGTAATGCCCATGAAGATATTTATAATTATGGTAAAATTTAGCGATCACTTCTGATGCAGGTGATTTTGGACTTGCCAAGATATTGACATCTGATGACCTTGCTTCATCTGTGAGTAATTTTAGCTTCTAGTTGATTTAAATTTTGCTTAATTAAACCTGAGAATCACTTTGATCGATTCAGGTTGTGGGAACTCCAAGCTACATGTGTCCAGAGCTTCTCGCTGATATACCTTATGGTTCAAAGTCAGACATATGGTCTTTAGGTAAGTTACAGTGTGTGTATGTAGAATTTAGTTTAAGATTTGCATTTTGGGCCTTTGGTTGCATATTCGTTTAACTTCTTGAAATTTTTTGTCCAGGATGCTGTGTATATGAAATGACTTCTCTTAAGCCTGCATTTAAAGCATTTGTAAGTTGTCTGCGCAAGGAAAATTATTCAAGTTCTCAGTGTAAAGTTTATGTTTGTGCACTTTCGAAGAACAGTTGGCTTTTGTTCCCTGCTTGTATTTGTAATACAAGGCTGTTGTTCACTTTCTCCATTTCTGATTGAGCTTCCTTCAAAGTTACAGCTTTAAAATTTAGTTTTGCCTCGTGTCGGGTTGTAACGTAATTCTCTACCATTTGACTCTTGAGCAGGACATGCAAGCACTGATTAACAAGATAAATAAGTCTATAGTGGCTCCACTTCCAACAAAATTTTCTGGTGCCTTGTATGTCCTGTATTCCTTTGCTGATGATTGCATTAAATTGATGCTATTTTTTGCATGAAATTGGTTGATCTGATTTTTCTTTCCTGTTTATGTTTCCAGTCGGGGTCTTGTCAAGAGCATGCTGAGGAAGAACCCAGAACTCAGGCCAAGTGTATGTATTACCTCCCCCAACCCATATCTAGATGAAACATAGTATCACTGATAGAAGTGTATGGTCAAAGCCTGCGACAAAGATGACCACAGGGTCAAAATCTCATAGTATTCCCACCATCCAAGCAAGTCCCGGCTCCCAACCCTGTGTGGTAGAAATTACTTTTACATTTAAAACCATCGAGCTTTGGTGCGATGACCACCTCCTGCCTCCTGTCCTTGACAGGGCATGGGCAAGTGGTTGACAGTTCAAGCTCTGACCTCTGCTTTCTTCACTTATCCATCAAAATTTCTCATTATACTAGGCTGATAAACCATAACTACCAGAAGTAAATGCTTTGTGGATTATTTAGCTGTTAAGCTCCACAATGATGCCTTAAAGTTAGATCTTTTCTTGTTTGCATGATGTTTTGCCATATGGAAGGACTTGATTTTATCATAAGTTTGTGCAATTGGAATAAACTTAACTCACTGCATGAGACAATTCAGGAAGCTTCCCAGGGCTTTAATTGCACCACACATTTTTAATTGTCACATTCTCCCATTATTCATTAACTTTTGTCCTCGTAGAAAAATTCAGCAGCAGCATATATGTTTTTGCTTGTATATGTTTTGTGTTCATTTGCATATTCATTGAGACAGGCGGCAGAACTGCTCCAGCATCCGCATCTCCAACCTTATGTGCTCAAAGTTCATCTGAAGATCAACAGCCCTAGACGCAGTACATTGCCTGTCCAATGGCCCGAACCTAATTACATAAAGAAAACGAGATTCCTAGAGCCAGAAGATGCTCCTTTTTCTCCCTACAGGGAGAAACGACACTCTTTTAGTAATGATAGGGCAATCAATCCAAGTATATCTGCAACAGAGCGGGACTCCATGTGCTCTACAAGAGGAGTACATGACATGCCATGTTATTTGAGTCGACGGTTATCAGATTTGTCCATCAAAAGCAGCAATGATGGAACAGTCATTTACAAATCAATAACTTCCAAACCTTCAGCTATTGCCAGGACCAAAAAACCTGCCTCTGCTAAAGTTTCTGGCACTCCTAAAAGGCGAACAGAGCTTGTAAAAAAACGTGAATCTGTAAGTTCATACATTTCCGCCAAGAAAGAGCTTACACTGTCAGTTTTTGCTAGTATTTTATAGGTTGAGCATCATTTTTTTTTTTTCCTGAAAATCTTTCAGCTTCCTGTTACTTCCACTCCAATCAAAAGAACCATCTCTGCAACTCGTAGAGCATCATTGCCATTGGCCCCAAGAGCTGCAATGCAACATGGCACTTTCAAGCATAATATTGGTATCCTCCACAATGTTAAATCTCCAGATGTCTCTGTCAATGCTCCTCGAATTGACAGGATAGCTGAATTCCAATTAGCATCTTATGAAGATCCATTGCTTCCTATCCGAAGAACTTCATCAGCCTCGGCACATGGGTCATCAAACTCTCCAGTTCATGTTGACCGTTCCATCACAAAGGACAAATGCATGGTTCAATTTTGTGATAAAACATCTTCGATACCCAATTTTGTTGATGCATGGCAAGGAATTGATAATAGCAGGTTCCAGTTAGGTGAAGAGAATGGAAGCAACTCCTCTAATCAAAATGCAACTGCCGGGGCATCAAGCCGAACCTCATCAGACACAAGGCGCCGTAGGTTTGACCCCTCATCATTCCAGCAGCGCGCTGAAGCTTTGGAAGGTTTGCTTGAGTTTAGCGCAAGATTACTGCAAGATGAAAGATACGAAGAACTCGGGGTGCTACTAAAGCCATTTGGACCTGGAAAGGTCTCACCTAGGGAAACTGCAATATGGCTGACAAAGAGCTTCAAGGAGAATACTGTCAAACCGGAAGATTAGCCGGATTCAGACATAACATATCTGTAACTTTTGACAATTATAGAGTCGAGTACATCAGCCTTTTCTCAATTATTATAGAGAGGCGCTAGATTTCTAGGCAGATGCTTATTAGTTTGTGATAAATTTCCATGTCCGCTGACTTTTATCAGATAGCACAATGACTGTAGAATTCTACCACATTTGAAATTCAAGTTCAGACCTTTAGTCCTGCAAATGAATACTGGCTGCTAGAATACAGTGGCTGATGTGTGAGTTCAGCATGCGACACATCCGTGGCCAACCTGCAGTGATAATTGTGTACTTACAGCTTTGTCCTGTTAATTTCCCTTTTTAATTTTTTTTTTAATTTTCTCCACCATGTGGTTCATCAGGGATGTACCTCAAAGGCTTGCATAACATGAGGTAGTTCTTTCGGTAGATGCTTGATTGTAACTAAAGTTGAATGTCAAATTGAAATGAACTAGGATTTGACCTCAAAACACAAGTTAAAAAATGCATTGGTGAGAATGATTCAGGGCTAATGTTGGGGTGTCCCCCTCTTCTTCCCTTCAGATTTGGGATAATCTCCCGTTAGGTATTAGGACTCTACTGCATACAGATCATGTTGGAATGGCAGTCTAAAGAGGAGGCACGATTACGTAGTAACTAACTAGCCTTTGTTGGTTGTTTTCTTTGGGTATAAATATAAATTTTACCCACAAACATTTGGTTTTTTTGGAAGTTTTGTTCTTTTTGCAGTCAAACTTTTTAAAAATTAGTCAACTGTTAAATCTGACGTATTATAATCCAGTTAATATCACGTCATTCAAGTTAAATGTCACGTCAATAAAATATAATGACATGTCATACAATATTTTTTTTACTTAATTTTTTTTTGCTTATAGGATATAACTCTAATAACTATTGTACTCTTACTGACGTGAAAAAATTAGAAAAAAAAAAAGAAAAAGTATTGTGTGACACGTCATCCCCTTTATCAACGTGACATTTGACTTAAATGACGTGACTCTGACTGGACTATCATGTGTCAGACTTAGTGGTTAACTGATGAAAAATAATAAAAAAATTAGACGGTAAAGAATGTATTCTAATAAAAAAAAATGTTATAGACAAAATTTTTAAAAAGATTAAATATTGTAGGTAAAATTTATATTTATGTCTGTTTTTTTGCAGTTGTTTTTCTCCTTTTTTTTTTTTTTTTTTTTTTTTTTTTTTTAAAGGATTCGCGGCTTACCACCTTTACCAGATCCAGTCAGAAATGCCATGACAACGCAGATTATAAAAAGGATTTCTGCCTGCTTCCTCCCATATTTGCATCCCGTCTTATTATTTGTATGGCATAAAATTTCAATTTCTTTATTTAATACTTTTTTTTTTTTGACTAATTTATTTAATACCTCGGGAAAGTTAAATGAGAACAAAAAATATTCTTGCCTGGAAGGGGTTCAGAAGCAAACAAAATCACACCATCTTGTCCACAGCCAGCCCTGGTACGCTCCTTACCTTTGCATCGAAATAAACAACATGCTCCACCGCTTGTGCAGGTCCCATCAATTTCTTTGAATTTTATTCTTGTAAATGTACTTTCTAAGCAGTATATTTAATGCGCTAGCTACAGGTCTCTACGCACAGCACCTAATATTCACTGTTACCACATCAAGACAAGTAAATCTCTCTCAGGACAATGGACTCATAATTGTATCACATAGATAAATATTGGGGATAACTAATTTTTTATGTTTTTTTATTTAAAATTTAAGTTTTTTAAATTTTTTATTTAAAGTTTAAATTTTTATTTTTTTTATTCAAATTTTTTTATGACATATCATTAATTTTTTCGTTAGATCTAACGAAAATAGGCAGACATAAGATTAAAATTAACAATTTTATTATAAAAAAATTTGAATAGAATAAAAAATAAAAGTTTAAACTTTAAATAAAATTTAAAAAATTTAAAATTTAAATAAAAATAATTATGAAAATTTAAATTTAAAAAATTAATTATACCTATAAATATTTACATTTTCAAGAGGGCCCATCTTCACATTTATTAAGGTCCCGTTCTCATGAGGGGTCAGGAATCAATCTCCATCGATCAAGGAGGCCGAAATGGCAATGACGACGGTACCTTCCGGGAAAATACAAGTCGAGGCAGAACGTTCCCCACCTCAGCATATGTTTTGTCACCTGTCAGGGCGCAAAACGCGATCATTATAATTGACACAAAGTCTCCAACCAGTAGTACAGTGAAGAAATTAAATATGAGAGAGAGAGAGAGAAAGATAAAGACAAGCACAATCGACACAATTATGAGGGATTGCTGAATTGTCAAAATTCCCATCTTCAATCATGGTTTCTTGATATATTGTTGGGTTAAATACATTTAATTTTTTTTATATTTTACTTGTTTTATATTTTATATTTTATTATTTTAATTTAAGTAATAAATTTTTTATAACTTTTAATTTTATTAATTAACTCTCTTAACAACAATTTATTAAACCTATTAATATAAATTGGCTATAATTTCGTTATTTTATGATCACATAAATTTCATTATATTCTTACATAGAAATTGAATATAAATACTATCTCAAATTTTTTTATATTAACATGTGCAGTACGTTAAAAATAATAAATACTGTAAATGATATAATGTAGAATGTAGTTAAAATATACAGTAAAATTTAATTTGAGATATATATAAAATAATTTTTTATAATTTTAATAAAAAAATAAATATAATTATAAAACATTATAATTTTGACTAATTTTTATTAATAGATTAAATAAAATCTTAACCGGATAAACTGTAAAAGTTGAAAACCATTGGGGGGGGGGGGACAAAATGTAAAAGAACTAAAGCACATGGGATTAAAATCCTATATTGTTTTGGACAAGGGCAGTGGAGAGATAAGGTCTAAAAGGAAAAAATCAAAATTTAAATTACGATAAAGTTTGATTGTTTGACAAACAGTATTTTGATAAAATGTATAGGAAATAATAAGCATAAATTTTAATTAATAATATTTATATTTTTAATAATAAAATTTTATCATTAAATTTTTTTATTATTTTAAATATGTATCTTATTATTAAAATTTATTGTGTTATTACTCCTAAAATAATTTTTTAGACACTGTTTTTCGGACAGCTGAATCGCCCCCTTTTAATTAACATTAATTATGTCTAACATTTAGAAAAGTGTCTCTAGACGAATCATCAAGTCAGATCCTCTGACCATGTACCTGAGTCCGTATTGTTTTTATTTGTTACCATCTTCTTTTCACTTGCACTAATACTTAGTTTGAAGGAAAGTTGTAAAGACGCAATGAATTTGAGTGGTCTTTTTGATAATAGTAGCATTCTGTTCATCAAACGTAATGTGAGGGTACTTAAAATAAAACTCACTTTTAAGTGTTCTTTTATTAGTTTTTCATCATTAGCCACTTTATAAGTCATTAATCTTCCCCAAAACTAAAATAATCAGTGCTATTGTATTTTGAATTATACAGCTCTTTCTCAAACAATGCAACAAGCTCAATGATTAGCTGCCCACTCAAGTTTAACCGGACGATCCAATATATATCCATGAGCTTAAAAACAATTAGTTATGAAATAACTAAGTAACTGTCATATACAACGTAATAAAGAAAATTATATGACATAATAAAAGAATTAACCAATCAATAAAAACCAAATTTTTTTTTAATAATTAGTTACACGGGTCGTATAAGTTCCTTTAGCACATTATATAATTTCCTTATAATTTCTCTGCCACGTTATATAATAACAGTTACTTACATCGCCTTAAAATAACAACTAAATAATTTTTTTCAAACAAATATATGTAGCGCTAAACTTGATTTCCATCATGTACGTATGTCCCTACGACTATTTAAACCAGAGTTATTCCCGCGGCACAGGTTTAAGTAACTACTACCTTTCACATAACCTTTAAAGCAGACCAACACAGCTGATCAGGCAAAGCTCCCAACCTGACTGAATCCTGAGCATTATTCTGAGAATACATGATACCATAAATTATAACATTGTCTGCGTGTTCACGAAAGGATTCATACATGCACGCTGAGGCTCCTGGGGATTGGTTTACAATGTGCAAAGCTTTTTTTTTTATGTTTTTGGAGATAGCCATTTGCAAAGCTTGAGCAGGAGGGTCTGAGGTCTTAAGTTTTTTGTTTTCTGGTTTTTGGGCTACAGTGCTCCTTCGACTTGCCATAACCCATATGAGTGTCCCTTGTAAGATGGGGGGCAGAAAAGGATTAGTAACTTCTACCATCTTCAATACGTAAGATACGAAAGGGTGTCGATCTCGATGCACAGGATAGTCTTGATCTTCGTTTGGTCTCATAAGTAGGCACAACATCCGTACCGGATGCCACAAATCTCTGGGAATATCTGCTCAATGGTTCAATGTCTTGTGGAATGCGACCTGCAAAACTCACATATAAAATAGTTCAGGTGAGATGCACGTAAGGAACTCGTTAAAAAATCTCAAATTTCACATTGAAAGCTGAAGAACAGCAAAGATTCTTGGGTTTAATATTTTGACTCAATGAACTGGGGGCCATGTTGGGGGGAAGGGCGAGGGAGGAAAAAACAAAAATAGCCAAAAGTCTGTCATCCTGATATATTGGCAATATAATCCAAATTCAGAATTGTTTAACAAAGGCAAGCTTTCAATCAAAGGACGTACAGATGTTGAAGTTTTAAGAAGCTCTCGTATGGCCATTGTTGCATAGCATGAAGCCGGAAGAGTGAAGCTCAACTTGAGAGCCAAATGTGATTCTCGTGAATTAGATCCACCAAGAGACTCAACTTGTGCTAGCCCTTGCTCCTCGTCGTTCTCCACCTTTTTGCAATTCACCAATGGATTTAAATCACCTTGAAAGCTAGTTGGCATGCGATCAGATGGACTTCTGTCCTCATCAACCTTAACTTCTTTGCTTGCAGCATTAGATTTACACTTGGCAATTTTGTCCAAATCTGTCTCAGCCAATGGTGCATTACTATCTTTGTATGCGAGCACCTCCCTGCAAAAAGAAAAGCAAAAACAACTGGGATAGCGTATCTCATAATGCCTACAACAAGCGAAAATAAAGAGAAGACTAGTATACCATTCAAAATTTAGTGGCTTCTGAAAAACACGCCGATAACTTCCAGTCACACTAGTGATTGAGAATTCCCTACAATAAATGCACATATGCAACACCAGTAAGAATTAGTAAGCTGGCACATGAATGAATACATGCAAGTATGTAGGAATGTGCAATGGCGAGAGAGAGAGAGAGAGAGAGAGAGATACTTGACACTATGAGTACTCTCAGTCAAATCTATAGCATCCTGAGCAAAACAAAGCAAGCATATTAGAAGGATAAACAGAACATAAACACAGAAAAAATGCAAATAAAAGCAATAAATGAAAAAAGGGAGCTCATCAAGCTGCATATAGTCCAAGCTTGGCACAAAGAAAGTAATCAATCCAGGCGCCCACTTCTATTGAGGGTTCTAACACAGCGTCCTTTTCCCCAATTTGTCATTAAGACATTTGAACTAACACAAGTAATGTCATACATATGAGTAAAAAATTCCAAATCAAATATTTGGACATCTTCCTTTACCTTTTCCCTAATCTCATGCTTGACACAAACTTGAATATTAAAAGAATGCTCTAATTTGTTAGTGTAAGAGAAGACTGGCCAAGACAACTTTCTCTAAATTCTTAAATCTTTGCCCTTAATTTTGTTCTTCAGCAAGGAAAGCAAAAAAATGGCTCACCCTTTATTGCATTGCCAAGGCCCCAGTTCAGACTCTTTTCCTGGTTGACCAGGCATCTCAACAAGCTCGTTTCTCACTTATACATCTACACATTTTGGCTTTTATGGTAAAGATATTATCATCAAGATATTTGTTATAATTACCCCATTTGTTGGAAGCGTTAACTTAAAAAGTTTTATCATGAAGACAAGATAGATACAAGCAGAAGAAATTCTGCACCTCATGTTCTCAACCTCTTTTTCACTAGCAAGGCCGCTTTAAATTTTACTTGTCTAGTGCAAGTTTCAGTGATTTTCTCGAGACTCTTCCACTTTCAAATTTTGCCTGTGATTATCAATGCCATTTTAAAGGTACCTCTTACTCCATTTCTGGTCAGGTTTCATCTCACTTTCCATCATGATAGAAGACTAACATTCTGAGTTTGTTAAGACTCTTCCAATCAACCTTTTGATTCTATCATTGCTCTGATTTTGAATAAATAAAGTAAAGATCTCAACCACTCCCAGTGGAAGAGAAAAACCTAATCATCTGGAATGATGTTTTGCAGTCTCCTATCTCAATAAACCTCCCCTTTTCTTTGAAGAAGAAAATCAAAGGAACAAACTGTACAAAGAAAGCTATGTATCATGTGTTTTAACACACTCCAAACCTTCTTTGCCAAATCATGATAAACGTTTGCAATGTCATTTGCAGGATAAATCGTTCTATATCTGCCAAAAGAACCGATAAGTTAGACAAGAAAGAAAAAAGAACAGCATTATAGCCTTAACCATGCAACATCAATTAAGAGTTTTTTGGCTAACCCTTACCCAGGCATAGGAAGGATGACATCATCAATCGTATAATTTCCAGTAGAAATATCTTCTGCAGTAACGGCCTGCCAGATGATAGATAGCATTTAACTTTCACAATCTTAAAGCAAAACAGTAGATGATAGCATTGTATCAGTGCATATGAACAACAACACAGATACCAAAATAACCTTCAACTTTAAGTTCCTATAATTAAATTGGCAAATCTGTTATAAATTCTGTGAAAAGGCATGGGAAGCTAAATAGAAATGTTCACTTCAAAATCCTTGAAAGACTCGTGAAAGAACTAAAGACCAGACCTTGACAGGTAGACTTTTCCTTTCAGCAAGATCTGTCACAGAACTTTCATCTAAATGACCGTATGCATCATTAATACTTTCATCCTCACAGTCATGATTAACAACTACTGTCTCTGTTTCAGTATTATCTCCTTTACCATGCACCAAGTCCCCCGGCACAACTTGCTCAGCTCCTGCCACACAGTTCCAGAAAAAAAAAAGGATCATTCAATAATAACCATACCGAAGCTTTAACTAATGATGACAATAGCAACATGCAAAACACATGCTTCGTTAACTGTGCACATGGAATATAGGTTCATAACATAACAAGTTACCATAGCGTACCATATTTTTGCACTCTCACACTCGCAGCATGGTTCCACAAATAGCTTTGGTAACCATGTACATACCTAAACAACAATAAGAGGTCTTAGTGTTGTAACTCTAAATATACAAAATCACAAAGTTAAAAATAAGCAACTTCCACCTGCAAAATTTGCTTGTACATATTCTTTTTCATATTCAATAATCTTCAAAGAAAAGTAAAAGTACGGTTTTCCAACTAAACATATCGTGTATTGATAAAATACCCACTGTACATGCAATGCTATGATTACTACCGACCAGGTACCAAGCACAAGCACACAGACATATAAAACATCTGTATGAATGGCACTTGCTCAGAAGTGGACATGAGATGCTTTGAAACGATATCGTGTCTTAAGTGATAAAATTCATGCATGTAAGAATACATATATTTATAAATAAGATAGAGTGAATTTCCATTAACTACTATTTCAAGCCTAGCTCATATAGTTATTTGATAATTTGGCTCAGCTCAATTGGTCCGTGGGTTGGAGCCCCTTGGCACTGTTCTTTTCAGCTAATCAAAGGCAAGCTAGGGCAATGAAAGTGAACAAAAAACCATGGAACAAAGACCATTCCACTATTCTCTACTCAAAGCAGGTGATATAAAAGTATGTCAGAGGAAACTGCATCCTGATAAGAGGAACTTGCATCCTGATATTGATAAAATTATAACTTACATCATTCTCAAAGTCCTAGGTATAGCTTTCAGGGCCTGCAGGTAGTTACCAGGACATTTCTTCAAACATTGAAGCTGCGTATTGAAAAACAGGCAAAGTAAGAAATATAGTAGTTATTATTCAATTACAAATTTACATATATATATATATTGTGATTGATATTTGATACAGGATATCAACAACATGCATTGCTATAAAATGACAGACAGGGGCAAATTAACAAACTCGTGGTAGGAATTTACAAATCAAATCCATTACTATGACAACTTCGGCATGGCAATGACCTCCAGAGAGAAAGTTATGCAGAATCAAGGACGGCATAAAACTTACTATGGCCCTCTCAGCAACTAGATGGCGAGGTAATTGCTTCAATGTTCCATCAATATTATTAGTTTCCTTGTAATATTCTCGTGCCTTTCTCACTTCATCCTTTTGTATTTAAAGATCAAAGTCAAGAAACAACAATAGCCAATGCTTCCACCATAGTATAAGTGGATGCAACAAATCACTAGTCCATTATATGAAAAGTTATCCTCAAAAACCAGAAAACAAAACGAATAAAGGATATCTCCTTCTCTTGGATCAAGGATCAAGCTCACAGCACTTTTCCACTCTCCTCGGAGTAATGCAGCTCCAATAATATGAGTTGGCACAGAACCACTTCCAAAACGCTGAAAGATATGGAACTTCATGAAGTATAGAGCAAAATGTGCACGCAATATTCTTTTAAGCAATCAAATTCCATAGTCTATGCAAACAAGCACTGAATATAAGTGGCCATTGCTTATTCAACATAAGAAAAATGTTGTGATTCATTGCCTTTCATCCCACTAATTACATAATCTAACCTGCAATGAACAAGAAGGGAAATAGGTGGACACATTTTGTGCATAAAGGTATGCACACAAACACAAAGAGCAAGAGGGACAGAGAGGCACCTGTAAACCAAAGTAGTTGATGAAGCCACGTCTTCCTAAGGAATCTGCGGATTCCTTGATCGTGTCTTCAGAGTCTGCAACAACTCCTCTAAGGGAATGCATAAAAGCTGTGAGTTTAAAAGCAAACCATGGAGGAAACTTTGAAGCAAAATTTTCTGCATTGTAACATCAAATCAGAATTCACACGTAGGAAATTTTCTCACCGTAATGTAATCATAAATCTATTTCCTAGGAGCTGCCCAAGAAGAAGTTCATCCTTGACATGGCTGGAGGATGATGCAACCATAAAAGATTTGGACACAACATTTAACGCCCAGAAAAGAGAAATTAATTACAAATGCAAAAATTTAGCTTACCAGAAATCACCAACTTTAATACCAATCAACCGGTCATTAAGAGCAGCTAGTCTACTTGCATGCTGCTTGAAAACAGTTACCTGGAACAAATAAGTGCGTCTCTGCTGAAACATCTTTATGAAATATAAATTAGTAGCCTAAGCCAGAGAACTAATGCAGCAATGCCAAAAGGAAATTTTCAGCTGCAATTATGAAAAGATGATTACTAATCGTGCATACGTAGAATGATAGGAACAAACAATTGGACAAGTTGATGCATAAAATAGCCCAGACAGGCCTTGTGCAACACTTTAAATTTCAAACAGACCGCATCAACAGCATCAGCAGCAGGGATGGTGATTGACTGACTTACCTGTTGAGTTGAGACAGATCGCTTGTCCTTTGTTCCCGCAAATCCAAAGCAACGTGGCTGTCAAACCCATATGTATCCATAAAAAAAGGGAAATGCTGTACATGTATGAGGAGCAAGCTTTGGATGCATTGCAGACTCCCAATGTTAAGATGGGGAAAATAATAGTACATCAGTCTGTTACTGGGAATGAAAAAGGAAAAGGGAGATGGAGATCAAAAAGGACAATACTCTCATTAGCTCCTCCATCATTACAAAATAACCACCAAATGACTGCTAACCAAAACCAAGACAAAATCAACAAATGACTGCCAACTAGAATCAAGCTGGTGTGAGAAGAAAGGATTTGCAATATTGTCTCCAATAGATACTGCAATAAATAAATTACGGCGAGGGCATTGCAACAAAAGATTAGTACAAACCTGAATGCCAAGCATCTTCCCTATCAGTCCGAGAGCCTCCTGCGTATCCTTGTTTTCCTTGTAAAGATGAAATCTGAAAATTCGCATTGGCAATGCCTTGCAGATGTTCAATAACCAAAAAGAAGATAAAAATTCACAACACAAAAAGTCGGATATGTGCAAGTTTGAATGAACATACAAGCATGTGTATGGGATAAATAAAAGAAATTTTTGAGATGGTGAGATGGATCTAAAAGAATACCTGTGTTGAGATTACAGAGAGTAGCCAGATATTCCAGTCAATGACTCAGTTGATCAAGATAATGGCATGCACATGATATGGTGTAGATTATTTAAGAAGAGGAGAGGACCAAAGATAACATAGTTTCTGTCGTACACATATTAGTATCCCCGATCCAGTAATCCTTATTAATCAATGACAAGACAAGTTTACACTTGCACCAAGGTAGACATTGCCAAATACTTTTAGCAGTATTTGGACAAAGATAGATATTATTTTTGGCTCATAAATAGTCAAAACCCTAAGCAGGCTTATTTTGGTTTGATCAATAGGCCCAACCCAACAATAGGAATGCAGAAAAATCACCGTATAAACTAAATAGTCAGATTTCATATACTCACTACCTAAGAAACTTTCCAAGATGCTCCGGCCAATTATTTGAACCTCTGTTGTCGAAGGGTTTATCACCTCTTTCTTTTCTTTTCCTGGAATTTCTCCCATTATTGTTTGATCCAGAATTTAATCTCACACGGATGCATTTTGATGAAGCATTTGGTCCATCAACAGTATCGGTGACAAGGAATTTGAATTTCTCCTTGAAAAAATTATGCACCATCTGCAAATTTCAAGCAAATAATTTTGGTTACTGACAAAAAATAACCAGGTTTGAGTTTATTTCATATAATGAAACTTATCCTCCACATTCTGATGTTTTCCTTTAATATCTCAGACCAAACTCAGATCAGACAGGTTGAAAGTTGATTTTTAGTTCAAAAATAGTCAATCAAGTCTCAATTTCTTCTCCTAGCATTGAGAGCATTCTACATTCAACACCCACCAAGCCATCAGTCCTAATGAAAACAACCCTGACTGGGCAACTGTGACAGAAACTTTACCGAATTGTAAATCTCACTTAGGAACTTGAAGAACCAGTGGTGTAGGAAAAGAAAACGTAAACTTGGAAATGAAAAACAAACCGTTCTATGGGCTTTATCAGAATCTGGAGAGAGAACAATAGGCAGAATGCCATCTTCACTTCCAGAGGTAACTTGACCAACAAAAGCTTCTAAACGGTCAGCATCATCGCCACCCACAAGTGATCTAAATGAATCAATTTCTGTCGCGTAACTTCTACTCGTTGGTTCACATACCTTTGTCTCACACTCCTCCACAATCTGAATGCCAAAGAAAGTAACAAAAGCGGCAATAGATTAAAAATAATAAAATCAAGTGCAAATAACCCAATGATCTGAAGCCACTCCTGCAAGATCCTCCAAGATTCAAAATTGTCCCCAGCAAAGAAAACAATTAATAAGCCATAAAGAAAAGAGAAGACAATGCAAGAAAACCCAGCGACCCACCTGGGGAGGAGCATCTAAACAGGTCAAATGCACGATATTTCCATCAGTATCGACTTCATTGACAATAAAATCAGAATACCTACAAAGAAAATCCCAGAAAAACAAATAAATTTAAAACCTTGAACTAAAAGACATTCAAGAAATCCAACAAAAGTTCAATCCTTGACTGAAATATATTCAAGAATTTCAAGAAACTAAAATATATTCAAGAAACCCAATAAAGTTTGAATCTTGAACTGAAATATATCCAAGAAACTCAATAAATTATAAATCTTGAGCTGAAAATTGGCGTGTATAAAAAGTTTGAATGAAGAGATGATCCAATCTGCCAAGGAGTGGGAAAGGGAACAGAGGACCTGTGCTTAAGAATGCCACGAAAGCCAGGGAGTTGAGATATGTAACAGAATATGCCAACGTCTGATTCTTCAACGGTTTTCGCTGTTGCCATTACTGGGGTTTTAGTGCAAGAGGTGATGGCGAAGGTGGAGGTCAGGTAGGGTTTTATAACTGAGGAGCGAGGCGGTACAGGTTTAAGCCACATGGCTGCTGTTTCTGTTTAAAACGTAGCGTTTTGTCAATGCTACTGGAGCAAGAGCCTCCTGAAAAATAAATAAATAAATGTTCATTTTTTTAGCCAAAATATACTCCCAGGTACATTACTAAGAGCACAATTGGGGACTGGTTTAATATGGTTTCCGCTCTTATTTAACCAATTTCATACCGTAAACTAATTATTTGTTTTGATTTGAACGAGCTTTTTTCGTATCTCACTTTTAAGTTAATATTAATAAATTTAAAATTTAATATTATATTATTAAAATATAGTATATATAAAATAAATATTTATATAATTAGTTTAATAATTTAAATTTTTAGATATAATATTTTTTTTGATTGAATATTACAAACTAGAACTATTTTTTTCTACGACATAACTTTTCTTCGTTTATATTAATTTTTCCTAACATTTTTTTTTGGTTAAAAAATTATTCTGCCTAATAATTAGATAGACCTGCGTTTTCCCTGTCTTGTATTTAAAGACAAAAAAATCATAAGCAAAACAAAAGCACTGCATAGTCAATCACATCTCTTTCTTTCCTCCTTCCACCAACAGATCCAAGTCCCGGATAGAGGGAGAGGAAACAAAGCGGAGTCTTGGGAAGAATTGTTACTATAAACTCACTCAGCTGATACACCTTGAGAGAGAGAGAGGGGTGCAGATATGGTGACCAAAACAGAGGAGACCCAATTGAACAGATTGGAGGGCCAAGTGGACAATGGAGGAGGAGGCGAATGGGAGTATATCTGCTTAGTCAGGAAGCTCAAGGTTAGGCGTTCCGACAAGGTGCTGAAACATGGTCTCTCCATCTTGAATGACCCCAAGAAAAGATCTAGTCTTGGCCCTGAAGGTACTGTCTTTTTATTTCTGGGGCACCTTTTCTGGATTTTGCTCATCTGGGTATTGCATATTTGTGGTGAATTTGTAGGATTTTAGCTTATTTTTCCTTTTTTTGAATTTTATTTTGGGTTGTTTTCTTGGTTGTGAAATTCTGGGGTTAGGTTCCACTTTTAGTCAGCGCAATTTTAGGAGCTTTAGTTATTTGTGTGATTGATGAATGGTTGAGACCTGAAAGATTGATGCTTGATCGTTTTTACAAGTTATATCAATCTATATAGTGTGGTAAGATCGTTGAAAGAGTTGCTTTCTGAACGTGTTCTCTTTCAAATGTCTGAACTTCCTTGCTTGAATTGGATATAGAGGAGTGTTACCGTTTTCTTTATTTTTGGATTGGTTTTCTGCGACTTCGAAGCTTTGAAGAGTGAATTCAATTGGGTATCCCTTTTTACCCTACTTTGGACTAACTTTTTGGTTTTAAAATTTTGTTTTTAAATGCTGGTTTTGTTACTGCTTAGCTTTAATATGATGCATAGCTGGTGCGAGAGTTGTTAGGTGTTTAACTGTGTATTTTTGCATATCATTACATTGAAGAAACTGTCACATGGACATCTAAAGCTCAATGAATCATTAGCTTTGGGAAAACCACCTAGCAAGCAAATTTGAGTGGAACAAGGCTATGGTTGATAGAGTTGGTTTGGCAGAACATATAATGGGTGAGACTTGAAGATACGTGGAATAGGAACATCAAGAGTGGCAATTGGCAAAGCGTGATGCTACTGATTTTGGGGCTAGTGTGAGAATTCTGCAGAAAACAACATAAATATTAGTTTGGGAGCTTTCTTGTTCTAGGTGTTTAGAATTTCTTCTTCTTTATGCTCTGCTTGAAGAATGCTTTTAATTGCTAGATTGCGGCATATTCATGATAGTTTCTAGCAGCTTGGCATTTTTGTGGTGTCTGAAAATCTTTTCTTTGTTATGTTCTGTCATATTATATAAGGAAAGTCACTATGCCAGCTAAAACATGAACTGGTGTTTCTCTCCATAATTTAGTGCCCTTCTTCCCTCCCTTGCTAAGTTGCAGTCTATAATTTGGAATTTTTCTGAGTAATGGTTGTTTATTCTCAATGAAGAATGGACTCTCTATGAAGAAGTTGCTGTTGCAGCCATGGACTGTCATTGTCTAAATGTTGCAAAGGTATTACCCTTTTCTTCATTTGATTGCCATCTTGGATTGCTTCCACAAACTTTCATTTGGACATCATGGCTTAGGTTGAGATTGATCAAAGTACTCTATGCCCCAAGCCATGTGTGGGCTGTTGTCTATTATCTGAGTTGTTTCGTTAGGTTCCATGTTAGGTTGATCACACAAATATGGCTGATGGATTGCTATCTCAGACTTGCTTCGTTCATGTGATTGACTAATTGTTCTTGATTTGGTCGTCTCACACAATTACTCACCTGAACTTCTACGGGGACCTGATTATTAATGCTTCTGATAAGTCCTTATGCCTTGAAGTCTCATAGGTTCAAACAAATTATTTATATCCACGTCCCACCCATCCTCTTTCCACGTCAAAGATTATCTTCACAGTTAAATCAAGGTTGTTGGTGAAGCAATACGTTTCCAGTAATGAACCATTACTCACATCCGGCCCTTCCTCTTTATTGCCCCCCTGGAATGACCCTTTAGGTGCATGCAGAATTGTTGTATATCTGAATTTCGTTGATTAACTTTGTTCATCCATCAGTGGTGCATGTTACATGTTTCATGTCATTGCCTAAATTCATTATGTGTCTTCCCCTGGATATGATATCATCTTTTTGGAGATCATGCTGCTGCCGGAGCTATTTACTGCTCTCTCTCTCTCTTTCTCTTTCTCTCCCTCTCTAACTAAAATTCTTTTTTTTTTTTTTTTTAAGCTTTCCTAGACTTAGATCAACTGGTTTGGGGAGGGGGAACAGTTGGGTAGGTTAAGGGTTCATATCATTGATCTCTCACTTACTAGCATACTGTCAATACCGTTTGAGCTACAAGCTCATGGCAACTAAACTTCTTTCAGTTTAGTTTTCCATTCTTTTAATAATTTCACTTCTTAGATCACCGACTGTCTTGATAGTCTTAGAATTCCTGCCAGATATATAAAGTTCAGGGAATTTTAACTCTGTCATCATTTGCAGGATTGCATAAATGTTCTGCAGAAGAGATTTCCAGAGAGCAAGAGGGTTGGTAAGTTAAATACAACTTATGATAGTTTAACATCCTCCACTGCTGTTTGAGTTTTTGTGGGAAATAAGCACTATACAGAAGCTTTCCATATGTTTTTTCTTTTCTTTTCGAGTAGTATATGAATATATCACTGCCTACTGACTTTAACTGAATTCTTATACATCTTTGTTGGAATTTCTGTGTTGTGTGGTTGGAAATAAAAAGGGAAGGGAGTTTCCTGTGACTTGTCTTCTCGATCTGATGGTAAATTATGGTTTCTGCTCACCACATCCGTCAGTCAATAACTTAGTGACATGAGATAAGGAGTAACAAATCTGACTAAAAGTGGCTATATTGGTTTCCAAACGGTATCCAGTACACAAAGTTCCCACACTATGAGGTCTTGGGAAAGGTCAAACGTACGCATTGTTACTCTTGATTTCACATAAGGACTGTTTGGTTCCGCGACTCGAACCTACGACTTCTGGGTCATGATGGAATAACCTTAACTGTTTATTTGTGTGGCTTTGAATGTATCTGTTTCTAAAAGCTTTGAATATACCCATAAAGCCGCGGGAAATTCTAGACCTTATTTAGCTTGACGTGATATTATATCGCTAAATTTGTTTGTCTAATTCGGTATTATAATGTTATAGCTCTTAAAAGGGATTTTCATAAATGGCATGTTGGTCTTGGCATAATTTTAGGAAGGCTGGAGGCAATGTTCTTTGAAGCAAAGGGATCTTGGGAAGAGGCAGAAAAGGCTTACTCAAGCCTTCTAGAAGATAATCAATTAGACCAAGTGCATTTCTAACTAACTCTTCATCAGTTCTTTACAATTCAGTGTTTCACTTGCTCCGACTTAAAAACAGATTTTTTTGTGACTTCATTACTGATTGATTGCTTAAATCTTACGGTGATAGCATCTTATGCAGGTAATTCATAAGAGAAGGGTAGCTTTGGCAAAGGCTAGAGGCAACATGTCTGCGGCAATTGAGCTGCTTAATAAGTATCTTGAAATGTGAGTCACAGAATCCCACTTTCTTCCAGCAGATGATTACCCTGGTTAAATAAATTGCTGATTTTTGTTCTTTTTGCTATTTCTCTTCATCCACATTTATTAGATTCATGGCAGACTATGATGCTTGGAGAGAGCTTGCTGAAATATACGTCTCCCTTCAGATGTGAGGCTTTATAGGAAAGCTTTTATTTACCACTTGTCTTTGATATTTTAGAGCATCAGCTTAACCTTTCTTTGCCTTCATAATTAGGTACAAGCAAGCAGCTTTTTGCTATGAGGAGCTATTATTATTTCAACCTACCGTTCCCCTATATCATTTAGCCTATGCTGACGTAAGTATCTCCCAGTTCTACCATTACCTTTATATTGTTTGGTAAAACATATTTCTTTGCAGTGGCTAATAATATTGATGTCTTCCAAAGTTGGCTGTAACTGTGGTAGTGGTTGTTTGATGGATAAAAAATGAAGAAATTTTTGTAACAAGGCCTACTTGAGATAAGATAAGATGTTGAACTTTCTGGGGGACTTTGTGATGCTATTGCCATCTTGTCCTATCAAATTGCATGACATTTCCATTTGGAGCTTAAACATTTTTCCTTTTTTTGATGAATGAATGGAGCTTAAACAAAATTTTAATTTCTTGATATATAGGGAATAATAATATGGGTATTTATTGTCAGTCAGTTTGGCTCTATGGGACAAGTACAACTGTCAAATGATTTTTGTTCTCTGATCTACAGGTTCTTTACACACTAGGCGGATTGGAAAACCTTCAGACAGCAAAGAAATATTACTCATCCACCATAGATCTTACTGGGGGCAAGAACACCAGGGCCCTTTTTGGTATTTGTTTGGTGAGCTCCTTTCCTCCCTTCGCTTCCTCGCACACAACTCTTTCTCTCACAGGGCACAAATACGTTCTAACTTGCAGCAATAAGTCCTTCACGCATTTGGATAACGCTAGTGATGAACTTTGTTTTCAACATTATTTGTAATCTCCCAACGCCTTCCTTCCTTATATTTGGTAATCCAGGCTCTCTATTAGCTTTCATTGTCTAGAGAAACTTGGACTTTCTTTCAGCTGCTGCCTTATACTTAATTTAGGAACTCTGCCTGACACCAAGTGTTTGTTCATTTCATCAGTGCACATCTGCCATTGCACAGCTTACGAAAGGGCGAAACAAGGAAGACAAGGACAGCCCAGACCTGCACTTACTAGCAACAGCAGCCTTGGAGAAAGACTACAAGCACCGATCTCCTGGCAAGCTTCCTGTGCTTGCTTCAGCTTTGAAAAGCCTGAAAATTTCATCTTAAAGTTCTCTTTGCCATCAAATGAAGTATTTCAGCAAGGGACCACCAATAACATATTCCAAAACCAAAAATTTTACTTCCTTATAATTTGCACGAATCCTCATTTTTCTTGGCGTGGATTAGTTTCGTTCTCTCGGTTTATTTCTCTTTGAAGTCCTTTATATCAGGACGTGAAGTAGTTTAAGAATTTCTCTCCACTGTGGATTAGAAGGTTCATGAGATTAAAAGTGGTCTTCTCCCCTTGCAAAATTCAGGTTTTATTTGCATTCATTCCCAAATTTTGTTGACTTATCGTCATATATACAGCTTAGAGGACTTTGTTGATTTTGATGCAAAATCTATATTGACTAAGTTTTTTCTGGAGGCTTGATTTATAATTTTGAGTCCAAATATCTATACATTTTATGTTTTTGGGAGTTGTTTTTTTTTTTTCTTCATTGACTGGGATTTATCTGTTGAACTAAACTATTACTTATGTAAACCCAATTACAAATGGAAACAATACATGAAATTTTAAATTTAAATTACAAAATTATTATGTGGCATATCATCTATGTATGTTAAGAAAAAAGTGTTCTATTTTTAAGGAAGTTATAAGTCTTAACCTTGAAAATGGAAAATATAGAATTTATAGTAAAAGAGAATTATTTTTATTATATAACTTATATTCTAATGAATTTTTTAATAACTAATTTTATTAGTTTATTTTTTGGTTTGTATGAATTAAAGATCGAACTTTAGATTTGAAATTAAGAGTTTCATATCACTATACATTGTGGCTCGTGATAAAAAAAAAAAACTATCAATTCCTCTTTTATTTTACATTCAACGTTTTTGATTAATTTCACGTGACTTAATATGCTTACAACTGTAAATGAGTTGAGTCGAATCAAGCTAGTGCAAACGTTGTGCGTGGAAAACCCCCCACCTCCTTCAATAAATCCACAAGTTATGCCTTTGCGACGGAGATTAATTGGGCCGGATCGGTCCACTAGTGTCCGTGGCCCATTGGGTCGGATCAAACCAAACCCTAGGTGGTGGAGGCATTTTAGTAAATAAATAGAAGAACAATGGCAAATATAAAAGCCCAACTGCAAACCCTGCCTGTTAGGGTTTTCATTTTATAAGCTCTTCGTCACTTATATTACATGCACTGTCTCTGCCTCTGCCTCCAGCAGCAGCCAAACCCCAAGTGTCTGCTGTTCTCAAAGCAACCACCACCAAACCACCATGGCTGTTGGGTAATCTTTCTTACTTCGCCCTTTATCTCTATTTGGATGCTTATGTGAGAAAAAAATGAAAAAGATTGGATCTTTAATGGGTTTTTTTTTTTTTTTTTGACTTTTGGTTGTTATTTTTTGCAGAAAGAACAAGCGGATTTCAAAGGGCAAGAAGGGAGGCAAGAAGAAGGCGTAAGTCCTATTTCTGCATTGACCCTTTTCGTATTTTTTTTTGTTTTTTATTATAATAAGTGAATTTGAGCTTTTTTCAAAACCCTTTTTATGTGGGGTTTTCGTTTTTTTGTTGTATAATATAATACATGGTGTTGAAAATGGGGTTTTTGGATTTTTTTTTTCTTGTGGGGGTTTTGATAATGCATATTCTGTGATACAGAGCCGACCCTTTTGCTAAGAAGGATTGGTATGATATCAAAGCACCTTCTGTTTTCAAGATCAGAAACGTTGGCAAGACCCTTGTCACCAGAACCCAAGGAACCAAGGTTTGTCTCTCTTCGAAGTAATAATATTCAATACAAAATCTAGATTTTTGGATTTGTTGAGAAAGGGATTAATCTATGTTTGAGTTTGTGGTGAAATTTTGATTTAATTAGAAAAATAAACCTACGCTTTTCTGATATATATTCTTGTGCACACATACATATTGCAGATATAGTATTTGGATAGATTGTTGAAAGTTGTGGCTTTATTCTGCGTTTCTTTTTGTCGATATCCTAAAATCGATATCCTAGAATCGATATTACTCAAGGGGAAGAGAATGAGAACAAGCTATTCAATGTTGACTTTTCGCAATAAGTATTCCTAGTTTTGCTCATTTTAGTCCTTGGGATGATGAATTATCTTTAGGGAAAAGCTATGTCGCATACACAAAACTAGCCACAAAGCTGGCACGTGAGATCTTGACTGGTGAAAAATGTTTTGAATTAAAAAAAAAAAAAAAAACCAGATAAACCGATAAATTAATTGTGTGCCTTCAGCTTGCCTCACAGTGCATGTCAATGTAGTCTTGCCTATATATTTATTTTGTGTGCATTTTCTTGAAACCAGTTTTGATTGAGCCTACAAAAGAACAGAACTGTGATGTCCTAATTGAAAAGCAGTTAGTTGTGAAGAATTTTTAATTCATTATTTTACCATTCTGAATGTGTTGATTAAGAATTTTGGCATGTTTCTTCACATGAGCTTTTAACTGGTTGTCAACAGATTGCTTCCGAGGGACTGAAACATCGAGTCTTCGAAGTGTCCCTGGCTGATCTTCAAAATGATGAGGATCATGCCTACAGGAAGATCCGCCTTAGAGCAGAAGATGTGCAAGGGAGGAATGTGTTGACAAATTTCTGGGTAGGTAGAATTTGAGTACAATGTTTTCTTGTAGGCGGAAAAGTTTAATTCTGTCACGTACATGTTTTGCTCTTTTGGAATATGCTTAACATGCCAGCTCTATTTTTAGGGAATGGATTTCACCACAGACAAGCTGCGGTCCCTTGTTCGCAAGTGGCAGACACTCATTGAAGCCCATGTGGATGTCAAGACCACAGATAATTACACTTTGAGGTTGTTCTGCATTGCATTCACCAAGAGACGTGCAAACCAGGTCAAGAGGACTTGCTATGCTCAATCCAGTCAGATCCGTCAGGTTTGCAATTCTTTGCCTTGTATCTTTTAGATTTGATTACTCATTAGTGTCACATATTCTAACATTTTAACAATCCTTCGGTCGCTTTCAATGTCAGATCCGCCGCAAGATGAGGGAAATTATGATTAATCAGGCTTCTTCATGTGATTTGAAAGATCTGGTCCAGAAGTTCATACCTGAGAGTATTGGCAGAGAGATTGAGAAGGCCACTTCCAGCATATTCCCATTACAAAATGTCTTCATTCGAAAGGTCAAGATCCTGAAGGCTCCCAAGTTTGATCTTGGGAAGTTGATGGAGGTATACTTGATTTAATGCTAATCACATATTTGGTTCAAGATTTCAAACTTGGGTGACAGATTCGGGTGATCTGTGTTCTATTGTACTTAATACTAACTTGTGACCCTTGTATTAGTCGAGCTTCTCATAAACCTTTTCTTCAGCCAAGTGTTTCAAAACTTATTGGTGCTGTTTGTCCGTAGGTTCATGGTGACTATTCTGAAGATATTGGTGTGAAGCTTGAGAGGCCTGCTGATGAGACGATGGCAGAGGGTGAAACCGAGGTTGTTGGAGCATCTTAATTTAACTCAGATGTTACATTGCCATCATATTCAACTTTGTGAAATGGCCTTATGCAGAGTTGCCTAGAAAAGTTTTGTTCTGTTTTTTTCACTGTTGGAACAAAAATGGAGACTAGTGCGGCCTAGTTGTGACCTAAATTTGTGTTTTCAAGCATGGTATTATCGGAAGTAACCTTCTTTATTCCAAGTTCATGAAATTGTTTGCTATCATTATGCCAAGGATTTGTGTGTGTTTGGTGGATACCATGACGAATAGGCTTTGTTAGATGCTTTATTTTGCATAGGTTTGAAAAGATTGATCAATCAGTGATGATTTTTATTTGCTTGTGTGGCATTCTGTTATAGTCTCCTTATCCCTCTATTAGCCAGTTTACTTGGTGGTTAACGAGCATCAAATGTCGGATTAATCATATTATATCAGCTTGTGCCTTGACGGTGCCCTTTTTGTTTTTTTTTTTTTTGACCTTTTGGGAGGCTTAAAAAAAGCCTACAAGTGAACTTCTACATTAGAAGCATAACGGGGCCACTGTACCCCTACAGAATCTTGGGAGGCTGCAAGAGGATGAGAAAACCATTATCTATCTGCTGCTGCCCTTGAAGCTCATGGGCATCCCTCTTAACCAGTCGGCTACCTGGTTAGCTTTTTGATATATATGGGAGATTTGCACAGTCCAGTCCTTTTCCTAGTAGTCCGTGCAACCCTTAACTAGATTTGCATAAGGGTGAGTGGCTATTGCTCCCGTTCGGATAGTCCCCATTGCAACCAAAGAATCCAACTCCAACTAGACTTTGGAGATACCAAACTATCAAGCCAACTTCAGCCCCTGAAGCATCCCCCTTTTTTCTGCTGCAAAAGCAGAACAACTTCCTAACGTTTGAACAAAACACCCCAGCCATCGTCCCTTGCGTAGAATACCCCCTGTGCTAGCCCTTCTAAACCCGCCATGCGAGGCTCCATCAGTGTTCAATTTAATCCACTCAGAAGAGAGAGGCCGTCACCCCACCGTCGCCGGCATTGGCCCTAGAGGTCCCCATACTGCCACCTTATCTTTCCTTGAAAACTCATCAGCAAGACCCAAAATAAAACCAGCAGAGTAAGAGCGATACGTGGTATTAGAGAAAATCCGCTCGTTATGTCATTTCCAAATCCACTTCTGCTGCGAAAAAACTTTGGCAATTCGCTTCCGTGTTGCCTAGATCCTAGTTCAGAACTATAGACAATCCAACCAGGGCAACAGAAAAAATTGCTTCTCATTGAAGCCCTTACCAGCGCTCACCATAGACCTTAAGCCAATCTGTAATCCCTTAACCTTACGGTGTTTTCTTTTGCTTGATGGACATGTCTGGTGGGTTGATCGCTGTGATGGTTTGGCCCCACGATCCTGGACTCTGGCATGCCTTCAGAGAGCTTAAACCATCCTGGAAGGTCCTCCAAGTAGTAACTGACCCAAGCCCATGATGAGACCTTAAGGCATGGCAAATGTTAGCTGTAGCTCAAGTGGTGGAGGGTAACCCCCACCACGCTAGGCGGGGGTTCGACCTCCGCCTGGACTACATGTCCCCCTCCCCCTTATGTAATACTCATAGTTAGGCTCCACGATGACCAAAAAAAAAATAATACTAAAAGGTTTCCAACCAGCGAGACGCCTTATAGAAGCCATTGATAAACTCAGGACCAAAACCAAAAGTGACATTGTTGAAACCTGGAGCAGCGCCTTATTTTTCTTTTGGTCAAAAGGGAGTTAGTATGCTTCCAATTAAAAGTCTTACAAAGGGACCAGCCGGGACAAAGACGCCTCTATTAAGTCCTCCATTAACAAATGCTTAACGCTAATTGGAGGCTCATTGAAGATATGCAAGCCTTGTGACAAAGAAAAAGCTAGATTAACCATGTCATCTGCAATTTTATTACCTTCGCTGTATATGTGGGCCAATTTAACACTCCAATCCTTCCAAAGCTAGATTAACTCTTTTATTAGCTGCTTTTTGTTTTTTCTTTGGGCATGTTGAAATCAACATTGTCAGATCATCTAACTAAAAATATTAGTGAGTTAACATTCAACCGATTAAACTTGTCGAATCGGTATTTGAATCGATATTTAATAATATATATATATATATAAGTAATTAAAAAAATAATATTTATAAATAGTGATTAAATATCAATTTTTTTAATTTTAGGGACTAAATTGAAAGTTTTGCTCAAATTTAAGACTAAATTAAATTTTTTAATTAAATTTAAAGATTCAATTATAATTTAAATAATATTTAGGGTCAAATTATAATTGATGAATTTTTAATTTAATTTGAACTAGTCCAATTGATCCTATTTTCATTGGTTTTAACCAATTTTAATCGGTCCAAGTTCTTATTCAAAATTAGTATAAATCGGACTGAATCCTTAACAGTTAATAGTTGAACTGATCCGACCGATCGGTCCGGTCTAATTTTTTAGGGTGAAATAAAATCCATATTTTTGTAAGAGTCTGAGGGCCCCTAATTTCATTCAGAGCACTTACATTTGTCACCAAGAATTTGAGGAGCAGCGTTAGCTACATTGGCTGTAACTGCAGAACTAGAGTTTGAATTTTGATCGTTTCCCTCACGTTTTCTTTTCCTACTTACTTCAACAAAGCTGACATGACTACACTACGCATTCGGAGAATCTGTACCAGACCCATTTTTTAATGAGCAAAACAATTGTGGAGTCCAGTGGATAGTTGGAGGTTGGAACCACCACAACAACTAATAAATTAGTAGACAAAAAATTGGGACAAAGAAATTTAATCATTCTTTTTGGATGTAAAAAAATTGTGAATAATTTTATTGAAGAACTTTTAATAAGTGAACTTTTTTCTTGGTCAGCAACCCTTTAAAAGAACTTATTCAAGAAATAAAACCGTAATAAAATCCATTTTTAATATTACAAAAACTTTTGCCCGGCATATCATTGTTCCATCAAGCTTATTTGCTTGGAAGAAGTTATCAACTTTGATTTTCTTGACTTGAATGTTTCCATTTGAATCTCTTAAACAAGGAAAGAAAATGAAAGAGACCCCAGTTTGTCAGCCACGAAAACGACACGCCGAAGATGGGAGAAACGCCTAATTAAATGCACATGGGACTTGAAAGCTGAGAGCGTTTTTGAGTGGGGGACTACCATTTACCATATGACAGAGATTCTGTGTGGAATGTAGACAGCACCTAGAAACCAACGCCCCCTCTGCCACAGCCGCAGGGAATTGTTTGTTTGTTGGGTGCGAGAACAATTACGTGAATACGTAATTTGTTACGTATAATATAATTAATTTAATAATTTATTTTTAAAAAATTTAATATATTTTTAATAATTTAATAATTTAAATTTTACTTGTCAATATTATACTTACTACTATACACCTACATAGCTTTTCCCAGTTGGCCATATTCATTTCTTCACCTCACAACAACAAAATTGGTCAAGCCTTACTGCCAGCTCTCTTTCCATGTTTGGTCTTTTGCTAGGGGTTCTGACCCTTTTTAACTCTCATGGGGCGTCTTTATTTGGCTTAGTTGCTTTGATCTACTAGCCTATTGTCGTAGCTTGTGTTGCTGATACGCCAAGGCATTACACGAGAGCTTAGTGTAACAAGCAAGATTGGTGCAATTACATGTTACTCGACGGCGGGTTTCTTAATACATAAGAGGCTCTCCCTTGTTATGTTGTACTATCATAATCATTAATTGTATATTTTAGTCATTTAGTATATAATAACAATTAATAATAAGATTACACATTCGATTCATGATAGTATCATCTCATCCACATTTATTTTGAATCAAAATGGTCTACATCTATATAATGTAAGTCCGTATTTTTTTTTAATAAACTTGTGTTTTGGTTCACATGATTTTATAATTTTGGACTCCGCTTAGTTGTGTTAGTTAGAAGGAAAGTTTTTTACTTATAATGTTAGAGGTTCGAATCATTGATCGTCCCTTCATCATCTTCCATCCCTTAATCATGACCAAGCATCCTATCATGTAGGACCAAATAATAATAATAATCATAAATGTGGACCTCACTTATGGTTAAGGCCCAGCATGTGAAACACTTTTTTTTTTATTGGATGGCTGCAAGTTGTAACTTCCGATTTTATTCTTCAATGAGAACAATAGATGTAAAAGAATATAAAGTTTTATAAGATCAAACCCACAATTAATGCAATGGATGGGCACTTTGCAGGGTTTCTCCTATCTTGGCTGGGATAATTGATTTATCATTACGTTTGTTACTCCAAAAAGATGACTACTGATGCTAATATCAAATTAATCCCACAAAATTTGGAGTATGATCTCTGATAGTTTTAATCGCTCTGACTTGTTCCATGGCCAGAAACATCAAACAAACATTCTGACTATTAGCTCAGGTTGGGGCCTAGATTTATGGGCAGATATCAGGCAAGTGATTGGCTTAAACTGTAAAACATACTGTAACAGCATTTGTTTGGCATCATCTCAAGCCTGCAAACAAAGAAAACTGTTGGGGAGATGGCCATTATTCGTGCAGGTAAAGAAGACATCAGCTCAGGTGAAAATAGGTAATTTTGAGCTACAATATGACCACTGAGGCATTGACAAGAAAAGATATTTATACAATTATACCCTTCACCTGTTGAATTACAGATATGACGTAAAGACAGGACGATAAGAACTCAAAAATTCAATGCTTTTTAAGTTAAATATCGTCTGGTTTAGTTCTTCGATGTGAAAATGTAATCCGAACGATGAAACTCTAGTCTTGCTTCTTATTTAGCAACTCCATGACCAGAACTTTGACAGGGAAGCCACCAGCTGAGATTCCTATTCTTCATCGGGTCCAGGAGGAAGGGGGCTCCGGTATCTGGACATGAATTACATTAGCATGAAATATATAACATGACCCGCGGAACATGAACAGAGCCTGATAGCACAATAGAGCATCCAACTGAGAAGCCAAGTTCCAAGGTCACGACATTTTGATATCAATCTTCACGAGCAACGAAGCAGGCAATCAGCAGAAAACACACACAAACTGAGTCCATACTGATAGCTGATTTCTGTCTAAATACTAATAGAGTCCTCAACACAGGAGCTCAAACCAAATTAACAGAAGAACAAGGTTTATCGATGCGAGACGTGTGCCCACGGAGAAAGGCAAACTAAGCCTGCAAGACAGCCAAATGAAAGCAGATCATACCAAAATGTGCAGTGTCCATAGTCTAAGGCACAAAGGAAGCCAGGTTCTTCTTTGCTCATCCAAATGGAGCGGTGATAGAGAACCATATTTCCAAAAAATGCAATGTATTTTTTCATCTGTTTTGAGGACTTGCACATCCAAGCAAGAGGTTCCAATCCCTTTGGAGTTATCTTCTCTTACCTCTGCAGTTCCCATGATGTAGGATCAGTATCGAGAAGAAGATTATTGGTTGGGAAAATTGAAATTTATTCAAATTCTACAGAAACAGTACAAACACACGAAAATAAGAACAACAACAGTGGAATCCACCACTGGCCAGATGGAATCCACCATCAACACTCAAACAGAGTTTTCAATCTTTTCTCAATACAATTCACAGCTTCCACAACAGAATAGGAGTAGTATTTGTAGAATACAAGTTCAGAAAGAGACAAACAGTAGAAAGCATGCTTAAGGCACAATAAATATTGAAATTGACCCAATAGGATTTGACAAAGACTTAATTAGATTTTATCTTCCTATAATAATATTTGCCAAATCTTTTCTTGTTGTTTCTGTCTGCATCATTCCCTCCGGGTTGAAAAGAACTCGATTCCGGCGAGTGAGACTGTAGGTACTGGGACAACAAGGTGGGGTCCAGGGAGTGGAACTCAGTCTCAGTGATCCAAGTTGCATCTGATGCTGGACGATCTTTCCACTTGACAAGGAAACGACGAAATCCACCATCGGAAGAAGCAACCAGCTCATCATCAAGAACAACATCAATCACATCTCGTGGTGGTGGGAGGACGGGTGGCTTAGGCACAAGTGGACCTGTAGAGAGACTAGAAGAAACAGGAGGCTCGAAAGTGCCTCGGTAAGGTGATAAATCTTCAACATTGAAAACATGACTAATATTCATGTCAGCAGGTAAATCAAGTAAGTATGCATTAGGTCCCATTTTCTGAACAATAGGGAAAGGGCCAATGGCTCGAGCATGCAGTTTCTTAAAAGAGTGTGTCGGATAACGCTCAGGTCGAATGCGAACCATGACATAATCACCTACATTGAAATCAATAGCCCTACGATGCACATCAGCAGCAAGTTTATAACCACGATTACTTAAGGCAATTTTGCGTCGTATCTCAGCATGCAACTCATGGATGTGACGAGCAAAATTTTCAGCAGGCTCAGATGAACGGATATCAGGGGGAAGGGGAATGAGGTCAATAGGTGTACGAGGGGAATATCCATGCACAATCTCAAAAGGACTTTTGCCAGTAGTTCGATTAACCGAATTATTATAAGCAAACTCAGCAGTAGGCAAGATCAAATCCCAATTACCCTGTTTATCCCCTACAAGGCATCGAAGCAAATCTCCCAGACTACGATTGACAACTTCAGTTTGACCATCAGTTTGAGGGTGAAAAGCAGAGGAAAATTTCAAAGTAGTACCAAAAAGTTTCCAAAGTGTTTTCCAAAAATAACTGACAAATTTGACATCACGATCTGACACAATGGAACTAGGTAAACCATGCAATTTGACAACTTCCCTGAAGAACAATTTAGCAACATGAGACGCATCTGTGGACTTGTTACATGGAATGAAATGTGCCATTTTAGAGAACCTATCCACAACAACGAAAATAGAATCATGACCACGAGCTGTTTTGGGCAAACCAAGAACGAAATCCATACTCACATCTCTCCAAGGCGCATGTGGAATGGGAAGAGGGGTGTACAGACCAGTGTTTTTCCTTTTAGTTTTGGCAACTTGACATGTGCGACACTGTGACACAATCCTAAAAACATCTCGCTTTAATGATGGCCAATAAAATCTATCTTCAACAAGTGCAATGGTCTTATCTCTACCTAAATGTCCAGCTAATCCACCTGCATGCATCTCCCAAACTAAGAAATCACGAAGTGACGTGCGAGAAATACACAATTTACTGGACCTGAAAAGAAAACCATCATGAATGACAAAATCAACATAATCACGACGATCACCATCTTTAACAGCATGAAAAATGATACCGAAATCAGGACACTGAGGATACTCATCTACTAACCTATCAAATCCTACGACATGAGTACTTAAAGACTGAAGAACAAAAACAACACGACTGAGAGCATCGGCAGCTTTATTTTCTGCACCAGAACAATGTTTGAGGACAAAAGAATATTCGTTCATAAACTCAACCCAAGCAGCATGACGAGAGTTTAGTTTCTTTTGGGAGTTCAGATAGCGCAATGCTTGATGGTCAGAATACAAGACAAACTCTTGAGGTAACAAATAATATCTCCAATGACGAAGTGACTGAACCACAGCATAAAACTCCTTGTCATAAGTGGAATATTTTTGTTTTGCCTCATTAAGCTTCTCACTAAAGAAAGCTACAGGATGCCCTTCTTGACTTAAGACTCCCCCAATGCCTACACCAGAGGCATCACAAGCGACTTCGAAAACCTTACGAAAGTCGGGGTGTCTCAAAACAGGCGCTTCACTAAGCTTTTGCTTGACCTCAGTGAAAGCCTTAGAAGCTGCAGGAGTCCAATGGAAATCTCCCTTTTTCAAGCAATCTGTAATGGGAGCCAGAATGGTGCTAAACCCCTTAATGAATTTTCGATAGAAAGCAGCTAAACCGTGAAAACTACGAACCTCAGTGATTGACTTGGGTTCAGGCCACTCTCTAATAGCTTTAATCTTCTCGGGGTCGGTAGCTATACCTCGTGTAGACACAACGAAGCCTAAGAATAACACCTCAGACTGAAGAAAGGAACACTTCTTAAGGTTGACATACAGCTTGACCTCCTTAAGAGTGATGAAAACTGAACGCAAATGACTTAGGTGCTCTTCTTTTGACTTACTGTACACAAGGATGTCGTCAAAGTAGACAACAAGGAATTTACCGATGAACGGTTTCAAGACAGTAGTCATTACCCGCATAAAAGTACTGGGTGCATTGGACAAGCCAAAGGGCATGACTAGCCATTCGTACAAGCCATCTTGTGTCTTAAATGCAGTTTTCCATTCATCCCCAGGCCTAATGCGAATTTGGTGATATCCGCTTCGCAAGTCTATTTTGGAATACCAACAAGAACCAGCTAGCATATCCAACATATCTTCAAGCCTAGGAATAGGGAACCTGTACTTTACAGTGATTTTGTTGATGGCTCGACTGTCAACACACATTCTCCATGATCCATCTTTCTTTGGAGTTAACAAGGCAGGAACAGCACAGGGACTAAGGCTATGACATACAAATCCTTTAGACAAAAGTTCCTCAACTTGTCTGTTTAACTCTTCTCGTTCCTTGGGATTCATCCGATAATGTGGGAGGTTTGGTAATTGTGACCCAGGAATTAGATCAATGGCATGTTGAATGTCTCTCATTGGTGGTAACTCACTAGGAAGTTCCTCAGGCATGATATCCTCAAATTCAGTTAACAAATTTTGAAGTTCAAGAGGGACGTCATAATTAGGCTTGGTGAAATGAGGAAAGGCTTCTCTAGCAACAATTACTACTCGACAATCACTCGTCTGCCATTCTTTCTCAAATGTTCTATGATTTAGGATGTGAAGACCTTTCTTTATCGGAATGGGATGAGCAGGTTTGGATTTTACCTTATTGTCTCTTAGTTGGGGTCGTGCAGGTCTAAGAATGATGTTTTTGCCCTTATACTTAAAGACATAGGTATTCTCCCTACCATGATTCGTCACATCAAGATCATAAAGCCATGGGCGTCCAAGAAGAATGTGAGCAACATCCATAGGTAAAACATCACAGTAAACTTTATCCTCATAATCACCTAATTGAATGGGCACTAAGCATCTCTCGGTGACTGGCAAGGTTGTTTCGTTTACCCATGCTACCTTAAAAGGATGAGGATGAGGCTCTGCTTTAAGATTCAGGCGCGAGATAGCAGACTTAGAGACAACGTTCATGGTGCTACCACCATCAATGACCATCTTACAACTTCGATCTCCTGACTTAATGTAGGTGTGAAAAATGCTAGTTCGCTTCCATTCATTATTGTCTACAAAAGTAGTCAATACACACCTAACAACACCACAGTGTTGGTCTACTTCGTCAGGATCATCAAGATAGTCATCTTCATCTCCAGAATATTCCACAGGATCAACAATTTGATTTTCTCCTTCTACAGGGTCATCTGAGTTTGGCTCTATAACTAGGGCACGTTGGGGACAACGAGCAGCTATATGACCATATTGGTGACATCGATGACATTGAATAGAGGAATTACTGGCTCGGGACTCCATTGAAGATCCGATAGGACGTGAATTGGGAGTGAAAGATGTTTTCTCCTTACCAAGATTGTCTCTAGGCACAGGCTGAGTGACAGATTTTGAGTGAGAAGAAGAGGTGGAAGGAAGGAAAGATTTTGTCTGACGCGAGGTGGGGACAGAGGTAGACACACGTTTTAAGGAAGAGACCCTACTGTGTTTCTCAATCTCTAAAGCCTTATGATAAGCTTCTTCGAGAGTGTCAGGAAATGTGAGGGAAACTTCTCTTTTGATGTCATACCTAAGACCGTTAACAAATCGACCGACAATGACAAAAGAATCTTCATGCATTTCACATCGAAGTAGGAGTTCTTCAAATTTGGACATGTAATCAGTCACACTAGAAGTCAATTGCCTGAGATTTAAGAGTTGCTCGAATAACTGACTCCTATGAAAGGTGGGAATGTATTTTCGTTTCAATTTCATTTTCATAACTGCCCACTGAGTGACTGGTGGTTCTCCTAGACGTTCCATGTTGCGTTGTTCATTTTGCCAAAATTTCTTTGCAGCGCCCACAAGTTTTAATTTAGCAAAACGGACACGTTCGATATCTGTCATGTCATACCACTCAAAATAATCTTCTAGACTATCCAACCAATCCATGAACACGTTGGGATTTAAAGTACCATCATATTCAGGTGCATCAAGTTTGACTCGTTTGGTGACATCATGATAGTCTAAATGACCGTGTAGAGGCGGTTGTCTAGGGAATCTTTCATTTCTACCAAATTCATTACCTCTCTCAGGTAGATCAAAAATTGGGTGGCCATGTTCAGGTCTACGAGGTGCTCTGGGGGTATAATGGTAGTCTGTGGGATAGTCTTGGGGAAAATTATGACCTTCACCTACAGGCTGTCTAGATTCAAATGCAGTTGGAATATTTCCTTCAGGTGAGAATCTGACAGTAGGTCTAGGGGTAACAAGATTTCTTTGATTACCATGAGGGACAGGAGTGGATATTTGGGCATGAATAGATCCTTCCGCGGATTGCGGTGACTCTTGAGATTGCCTTACAGACTCAAGTTGTTCAATTCGATTCGTCAACTGCTGGACTGCCCCGATGAGATTTTGTATTTGGGATTGTAAAATTTGGTTTTCTGGTGGGTTTAGGGGTTGGGAAGTGGAGGTTTTTTCGGTTTCTTTGTTGCTTACCATTTTTTTTTTTTTTTCAAATATACTGAGATAGACACTTATCACAAAAAGTAATAACGTTTATAAATGATGCTGATGCACACGAAAACTACAAATTACAATGTAAGGTAAATATCATAGAACAGCATTAACAGGTCAAGATAATAAATGGGCATAAATAATGGTAAACATTAATAGTAGTGAGCAGACGGTCAATATTGAGAGCGAACAGATTGGTGAACAGGAAGGGCAATCAACAATACTATGGGTAAGAAATTAAAATAAGGAAAGGACAACCAATCAAGGACAATCAATCAAAATACATGCAAGGTAAACTGGAAGATTTGAACACGGGTTTTTGCATGGAGCCCAACACAAAACTACTAATTTATAATACTGACAAAATATTAGTGGAATTTTCAATATCAAAGAAAGATCATACCGAAACATTTATTGGTGTTGACAAATCCCTTTAATTATTGAGCAAACCAATGTTTTCTTTGTCCTCGATAAAATCCATATGTGAAACTCCTTTAAGTCACCTTTGAAATCTGCCTTCGATACAATAATAGCAGAAAAATTAGTGGGGAAACAAAATCACAAAGTTGAAAGTAGTTCCTGATGTCTCCGGCCAAGCTGATCGGTGGCGGCCCGTTTGAAACAAACACCGGCGGCGGGACCGAGGGTTTAAGCGGTCGGCGGTGGGAGCTAAGCTCCGGGCTGGGCCGAGGAAGACCAGGGGAGGCCGAGCTGGCGTCGGGGTAGCGCCGGTGAGGCTGTGGGCGGCCTGGACGTGTGCAAACGGCGGCGGAGAACAAGAAGGATAAGCTGGCCGGCGACGGGAAGCCAAGGAACAGACCTTCCAGTGGCCGAAAATGGAAGATCGGAGGGCTCTGACTCCGTCTGGATGGGTTTTGGTCGTCGGAGACGAAGGACGAAGCGGCGGCGGGGTGTGGAGCAGCGGGCTTTAGGCGCTTCTCCGGAGTGATACCGGAGTGATTCCGGCGCGTGGGTCCCAGAAATGGACAGATCGGCGAACAACGAACCAGAAAAGGTGGGTCTCGATTTCCGGCGAGAGGTCGGCCGGCGGCCGGCGAGCGGCGGCGCGTGGCCGGCGGTCACTTTCCGGCGAGCTGCAGGAGAACAGAATGCAGGTTCTTCTTTTGGATTTTGTTTTCTTTCTTTTTTGTTATTTTTTTAATTTTATCAAATTGGGTCTTGGGTTATGGATGTTCGGGTGGACTGGAATATGGCAGTTTGGGTGGCCTCTTGGATCGGAAGTTTGCTCTGATACCAATTGATGTAGGATCAGTATCGAGAAGAAGATTATTGGTTGGGAAAATTGAAATTTATTCAAATTCTACAGAAACAGTACAAACACACGAAAATAAGAACAACAACAGTGGAATCCACCACTGGCCAGATGGAATCCACCATCAACACTCAAACAGAGTTTTCAATCTTTTCTCAATACAATTCACGGCTTCCACAACAGAATAGGAGTAGTATTTGTAGAATACAAGTTCAGAAAGAGACAAACAGTAGAAAGCATGCTTAAGGCACAATAAATATTGAAACTGACCCAATAGGATTTGACAAAAACTTAATTAGATTTTATCTTCCTATAATAATATTTGCCAAATCTTTTCTTGTTGTTTCTGTCTGCATCATCCCAACTTCCCATGGGCCTGATATTCCTCAAAAAAATTCCCAAAGGACTTCTCTGGCCAACCTATGCAAGATCTCAACTCTTGAATGACGATCACAACAATAGCCATAAATCATGTCTCTGCAGGTTCAAAATTCCAATTAACAAAATTAATGGCAGGCTTGTAAATGCAGCCAAACTGTTTTTTTTTCCAAAAAAAAAAAAGAACAAAACAAAAACACCAGCAGCCAACTCATATAATTATCTCTTCACATTGCTTTGCCATCACTTGCAAGAACAATCTTTGACTAAACACAGGCAGGAACAAATTGTCCCACGTGGATTTACCAAGACAAGAACATAACATCAGTTCAAAAATTTATTTGAATGTAGTGCCAAAAGGGTGAAATTATTGCGTGGTCCTACAAATTAGAAATATGGTCCTTTGCAACTTATTTCGTTTAAATCTCCTTATCCTTGCCTTCACGTCTGGACAAGCAACCAAAATCATCAATTTGAAGTTGAAAGGAAAAAAGATCTCACCTTAAGACAAAGCGTTCAACGACATAATAGCATCAAAATGTGTCTATGAAATAAAACATGAATCCACATTATCGGACTAACAATGTGAATACAAATCATAAAGGAAATAACAGGGTCATTTCAGATAGTGTCATATTAATCACGCTCTACATTTCATAGAGCAAACACTTTGGTTTATTTGATCGCTAAAAAGAGAAACGGAGCACAGATATTTAGATTGCATAGGCAGAGGTTTGCACCATAAACCTTTCACAGGTTGAAGGATCAAGTTAGTGCATTTTGATATGAGAAAAGTACAGGATTTTGAATACATAGCACGAGACAGTACAAGTTGCATTACTTGCAGACAAGCCACAAGGCAAGGTCTACAACACATACTGTGAGAGGTTGTCCACTCAAAACACATATTAGGTAAACTTATGTTCCATGTACCATGGTTTCCTTTTCTTTTTCGGTCAAACCATAATCCTTGTTAGGTGCTGCATGATTGAAGAGAAGGATCTGTAAATGTCGAAGGTACATGGTTCAAAAATGATCAAGTTTCCGTAAGCACCTGTTACTTCTTTCGTGAACATTAAGCATGCAGCGATGTTGGTTCCCTCTTGCTCTTCCTAGCTGCAACAATTCAAATTACCTGCACCAGAAGGATAGAAACCCAAACAAATGATAAGAAAGATAAAAAATGGACATTGATTGAATTGACTTCACAACAAGGAAGACATACCTACATGTGAGACATGCCACAGGCTGCATATTGATCATTGTGGAGATTTGAGCTTAAAATATAATGAGGCAGGATGTGCTAATTGCTGCATGTGGAACGAATGACTTGACCAACAATAACTAAAATTATCTTGGTGATATTTAGCTTTTAGAGGAAAAAATAGAAATGGAGCTAAGAGACTTTAAGAAGAATAAGAAGCAATCTAAAGAATAAAATTGTATTTAATCCATTCAAATGTTCTTCATGTTACTCAAAGAAGACGACATGAATAGAATACAGAAGGCACCCGTTTAATCAAACTAGGGGCAATCAATCACATAATTGATGAATTTGCAACTCACTTAACATTTTGTTAGCACTCAAAGAAATTCTCTGGATCTCTATTCATTCTTCCAAGCATACAAAATCAGTGAAAACTCAAAATTCTGTGATTTGGAGTCCAGAAATCTCTGTGAGAAAGACCATTGTAACATATTGGGATCTGAAAGTGGTTGGCTAGGCCACACCTTCTCAGCAGAGAGACAAGTCTTAAACATGAAGACAGCGTTTCCAATGGATGTGCCAAAGAGCCAATTATGAACATCCCAAAAAAGTTCTACTGCCAGCCCATCAACCAATATGGTATGATTTCCACGAAACTTCCATCGGAGCCGCTTCACCTTCATCACAGTCTTGCAGTCCACACGAACAAGAAGGACCGGATCACTGACGCCCGTTGTATCACATTCAATTGCTAGATCATGAATTTGACCACTGTCATAAAACTGAGCCTTGGTGGTAAAGACCTTCTTCCCAAAAACATGCTCCTTCTTAGCTACAAAAACTGCATTGGAAGGAGTTGGAGTAGCACTCGTTTTCTTGAAAGCTTCTTTCCTCAAATCACCAAGAAGAAGAATCATCTGCCTGTCCACAACAACACCAACATAAAATCCCTCTAATGGTTCAGGCCCTGATCCAAATTTGGCTGATGAGAGGTCCCAATAAATGTCAGTTCTACAAGAATATGCCTCTAAAGACTTGAACCCTTTTCTTTTTGAGAACAACCAAGGTTTAATATCCACCTTACATAAACATTGATTTGCAGAATCATCAATCCCTATACTTAGGCATTGACCCATCAAATTCTTACTCCATGTAACTGTGATCAAACAAGACCGGCCTCGAATCCGGCATTGATACACACAAGTAACCAAATTCTGCGCCTGTTTGCTAGTACTTGAAGATGAAGAATCTGCCACTTGTACCCCATTTTCACTGAAACAAGATGGGAAATCCCTCATTTTTGACACCTCAAAAACTCCAAGTTGCTACACAGAAACTGCGTCTCTCGCCTTTTTCACTCTCTGGCCCTTTCACAAACGCTTGAGCTCAATCGTGTGGCTAAAATTGAACCAAACGATATGACTCAGAAATGAAGCAAGCAGGACCAAAAGAAGAACACAAACAAATAAAACAAAGATAAAAAAAGCTCTCACCTCAAAAACCCACCTCATAAATGCCTCAAAATCAGGTTGTCAAGGCAGAGTTTTGATTATGTGTGTGGTCTTCATTCCTACAAAATTTCCATCAATCTAAAGCCTAGAGAAAGTGAGAGAAAGGCACATCTAAATCTAGGACAAAATTCGGGAATGTAGGTAGTAAAGTAAATGAGGGAGAGAAGCAGACAAAAAGTAGACTTGCTTCACTGTGATGCCTATACCATTGCTTGAACATTAAAGTTACAATATTTAGGAAACCCCATCAAAAAATAATTCATAATATATACACACACAAATATATTTATGATTTATGCAAAAGGGTACCTCAAGAAAATGACAGCTGCTGAAACAACCACAGAAAACAAAAAAGGCAGCTTTGAAGGATATGTCAACTAAGTCGTGTGCTATAGAGGATAGGTTGTGAAGATTACTCTACAATGAGAAGGAAAAGCCATCCCTCTCTCTCTGTCCTTTTCTGCGTATGTTTTTCAAAAGTCTCTCTCTTATAACCAACCTTTACCTGACATGCTCACATGCAAATAGAGAGAGAGAGAGAGAGAGGGAGAGAGAGAGAGAGAGGGGTGGAAATTTTCGACCTTTACGTAATGCAAACAGAGAGACTTGCGTTGGGACCTCTCTTAATCAAAAGTTTCATAGAAGAGAAGAATAAATACCTGAACTTTGCATATGAATTATCAAAAAGAAATTTTGCAGCGTCGTCCTCAGTATCACGAGTAGAAATTAATCTCACATCCAAAACATGTGAAAACACTTACACTGTATTTGGATAAAATTCTTGAGGGAGAGGAAAGTGAGGGAGAGGAAAGTGGAGGAGAGGATCATTAGAGGAAGAGAATATTTTCTATCCTCTCTTGTGTTTGGAAAGAGATGATGGGAGGGAGGAAAATTATAAATTCTTTTGTTTGGGAAATGGTGGAAAGTGAGGGAGAAGAGTATAAAATATGTTAAAATAACAATTTTATCCTTCATAATAAATTCTATTAAGATATTTTGTTTAGGTAAAATTGTAATTTTTAAATTATGTAAGGGTAATTGAGTCATTTAATAAATTTAGTATGAGAACTAACAACTTTCCTCTCATTTTTGGGAGGATTGATTTTGGTGGGGTAGGGAGGATTAAAGGAATTAGAAACTTTCCTCTCCCCCACTTTTCAAACATTTTCCAAACACAACAATTTACTTTAATTCTCTCACTTTCCTCTCCCTCTCCCCACTTTCCCCCCTCCCAAACACAGCATTAGTGTTAAAGAGAAAAAAAAAAAAAAAACCAAAAAAGAAAGTCTTTTTTGCAATTCATTTGTGCAAGGCAAACACAGGATCGACGAAATGGTTATTCCCATGTGGGGTCCACTTCAAGCAATTTTTTTTTTGACACACTTCAAGCAAGTTAATGCAGAGCACGATCTCTCATTTAATTGGGTTTTTTTTTTTACTTTTTTTTTACCCTTTTTTTTTTTTTCACTTAACGAGAATGAATTTGACTCATTTATTAATTAATGAGATGAGATGCGGGTATACTGTATGTAAGTGCATATGTACAAAATTCAACTTAAATCTGATCTAAATGCAGCATGATACCAAAAATAATTTTATTTAAGTGTATTATTAGGTAATTATATAATTTATAACAAGTAAAAAATATATAATTAATTTAATAATTTTTTTAATTTTTTAATTTAATATATTTTTTATAATTTAATAATTTAAATTTATATATCATAAAATAACAACGTAATTTTTATCCTTACTTCACCTGAAACTATTAGATGTGAGTATTTGGTGGGTGCAGCTTACATGGTCATTGGTCAAGATGACAGGTTTTTGCTGTTAAATGTACAACAATCTTGTGAGCCCCACAGGCCAGAAGGCCAGAAGTGACTGGACCAAAGCATAAGCAAACCCCTTTGCTGGATGGGATGGGTTATCTATTTCTTATTTTAATATTTTCCAATAACTAAAAAGCCCCTCCACTCATTGCCAGCCTCATCATAAACAAGCCCTTTTCTTTTTCTGTCTAAATCTCTTATGTATATATTCTCCCTACAAAATCTTTGTTAGTGGGCCTTGTGCAAGTGGATTCGACTCTAAAGAGTTGTTAGACTTTGCCCCTCTGTTTTTTTATAAACTTTTTTTTTTTTTCAAATTGTTGGAATTATTGAGGTTTTGTTGTGGGTACCAAACTAGGAAGCATGGACATTTCTAAAATAGTGAGTACTCGTATCGGATATACGTATCGGATACGATATTTGCCTGACATTTTTCGGACACGTGTCGGACACTCCAAAACGTGTCTAACAAAAAAATAAAAATAAAAAAAAATTCGGACACTCGTGTCGGACACTTCTAATTCACGTGTCGAACACTTCGAATACACGTGTCAGATACTTTTATATATATTTGATATTTTAATTAATATATTATACACACATATATATTATTTGCTTAAATATTTTATTATATATACACACACATATATATATACACACATATATATAATATTTTTTAAAAGAATTATAAATAAAATATAAATTATATTATAAAATATCATAATAATAATTATTATGTACTATACATAAAAAAAATTTAAAATTTATTTAAAATATTTAAATTACATACATATGTATAATATATTTAATATATTTTATAGTCGTGTCTACGCCGTGTCCGTGTCCTAATTTTTTTAGAATTTCTGTGTCCACGTATCCGTGTCGTGTCGTGTCCGTGTCTCGTGTCCGTGTCCGTGCATCCTAGGTACCAAATATGAGTATTTTTAAGTGTTAAAATTTTATTATTTTTATGACTTAAATTGATAGACTTGTAGGTTAAATAAAATAATCTTACTATTAGACAGAAAATCTCATTTCATATTTGTTAAAAATGTTAGGATCGCTTGTCTTACACACATTTTACACGTACATATCCATACACCATTCATCTATTTAAGAGAAAACATATAATACAATTTTTAAGCAGAATATATGTTAAAAATAATGAAATATTCAATCGATATATGTGCAATTTATTTTGAAAATAAAGTAAAATTCAAGTGTGCATAAATTCCAAGTGTAGACGTACTCTTGTCCCAGTGGTTTGTTTGTATCTTTAGCTATTTAAATCAAGATTTTGGGGCATGCAGCTTATAAAAAAAAAAAAAAAAGAGTAATGCAACCCTATTTCTCTCTCTCTTTTTTTTTTTGTAAAACGAGACAGAAAAATGATACTTTATAATCTTATCAATAAAATTATTAAAACAAAAGAGAATTGTGTTGACCAAACTTATATGATTCTTTTTTTCTAGTGCGCTCTGCTTTTAAAAATTCTTTTCCTGTGAAATTTTTTAAAAAGTGAGGAACACGAGCACCAACAGCGCGCGTGACTGAAAGGAGAGCTTGAACGACACGTTCGGAGTTTTTTGTTTTTTTTGGAGGAATAAAGACGTGGTTTGTTCAGGTAATCACGTGGACTTTTGTCCGTGGTCGGCGGGGATGTGCTTTACAACCCAGCATGGCCCAATTACATGACATGGGTTTGGGCCTATTCATAGCCTAAACACATATTAAATACGAATTTAAGTGAAATTTTCCTACTAAGCCCTGATTGGTTTAAATAATAAAAAATATAGTTTTTTTTAAATAAGATATCGAGTTTGAGTTTCTTTTCAAAAAATAAGTATTGAGTTTGAGTCTTATATATAGAGAAAATAGGTGTTGGGAGAGTTTTACTTTCTTTAATAGATCCACCAAATTCGAATTGGATTAGTCAGAATCCGATAAACTTCTAGATACTGGAGTTCTAGACAAAAAAAATTCTTTAAAAAAAATTTTTTTTCTTTTTTTTTTTTTTTTTTTTCGTTTCTTCGATCCCCTTTATGCAAAATAGAAAGTGGAAAATATTTTCGTTATTTGCATGGAAATATTTTTCTAAAATACATATTTAAAATATCAGGCATTCATGAATCATACTATCAGCAAATAACTTTCAACTTATTTATCGTTAAATTAAATTATACTGTAATATTGAATTTAGACACATGCAATTGTCAAATTTGAAAGGGCTAAAAATAAATACACGTGATATAGGTGAAGACCATGTAATTGTGAGACCATATAGTTGTATAATAATACCAATTTCGATCATTTAATACCTTTTTTGTTTGTTCAGTTAGATGCGACGAAATAATTAATTATAAATGAAATTTTGAGCCTAATATCTCTCAAGCGATCTTCATACTAGAAGTTTTTATGTCATACTTAACAGTTTTAACTAACTAGTTTTACTTTTATCTTTTATATACTTCTTTTTTTTTTTTTTTGTAATGTAGATTATTTTCCTTTCTATTTTTTATGGGATATTGAACCTTAAATTTATCTAGAATGTGGTTGGCATATATAATTAGACCAACATGGGCGCAATCATATGAGAACCAAATGTGCAAAACTTTATGGACTCACCTATTATATTGTTAGTTGGTATTTGTCAACTTAGCTGGGGTCCATCCACTGCATGCTTAGATTACAAGCAAACTTGATAATTGTCGTCATAAAACATCATCAAAGAATAAAGTAAAACAAAATTTTAAGCAAAAATTGGTTGTCACTTCAATTGAACCGGTGCAATTGCAAATTATGTTGCAAGCAATTGGAAAAGATAATCCACGTAGAGAAGAGCAACTAGAAAAACTCCACTATCAATATAGCTTAATTTGTCTTGAGAACAATTTAATTTGTTTAATGAGTATTACTGTATATGTACGTTTACATAATATCAAAATAATAATACAATCTCATCCAATAATATTTAATAATTTATCTATTTTTATCTTTTATTTTTTTAAATTTAATTATTCAATGTCTTATATCATTTTAAAATTTTTTTGAATGCTTCATGTGAAACTCGTTTAGTTTTTAATTTGAATTTTACTTGTAATGAGTAATGAGGACGAAAAGCCGGGGAGAAGGGATACACTGAACCAAAAAAAAAAAGGGAACCAGCTTTATGAGCTATTTTGCCTGTGCTGTTATAGTGTCTATCATATCTTTTAGTCCTTTTTGTTCCCATTCTTACAGGAGACAACAATCATGTCTAGCTGCACATTTTTGGTTTTTTGGGGGTTTTTGGGGGGGGGGGGGGGGGGGGGGGGGGGCGGGGTGTGTTGAGTGGTATTTGTAGCTTTTGACCTATAATATTTATTTGCTTTATGCTGCACAATATGTCTTAAGCATGAAGAGATTGCAGGAAATTGAGAAGATTTAGGGGGTTGATTACCAAGATTTCATAATAAAGAAGCTTACAGTTTGGTCCCTTGCATGAATATGAATGAACTCACCACATGTGGAGTAATTTTTGATTTTGTGAGTGTCGATGGACGCGCCCAAAACGAGTATAAATATGCATCCAACGATCATTATTATATAATATATAAACTTATGTAACCTTATATCTAAGATAATTTGAATTTATCATCATAGCATAAGAGATAATAGAGATAATAGTACAGTGATAATTTGATGAGTTTCTTTTAAAACTGACCCAAGTTCAAGTCTTCTCAGACACTTCTTTTCAAATAAACAGGAAATTAAATGTGAGCATAATAGTAGATTCTAAACTCGTTAATATTTTAGAAAAAATCAAGTGTTTCAGTAATGGGTCATTTCTATAAAAAAAATTGAATGAAGACATTAATAGGTAACCTCATCCGATTTCAGCATATAAGTATGATGATCAATACAAGTTAGATGTTTTTTTTTTTTTCTTAATAAAAAAAATTGATCGTCTTCGTGTAGTCATTACGTTTGCATTGGTCAATAATGTTTTGTGCATATTGTCTTTCGGCCTATGGCTATGGGCTCTTCTTGTGTTCATCACTCGAAAGGTCATGCTCGTTGACTCGAGTAGATCCAAATCCTGTCCAATGGGCCAATACTCCAAATTTCGTCCATCACAGTAGGGTTCCTTGGGATTGTTAGCAGAGTTCCCCAAAAACCATACCAAATCACAAAAGGTCAGAGCTGCTTGTTGTTTCTCTACTCCCATTGAAGATTTGATTTTCCACTCCCGGCAGAGTTCTCCACTCCCATCACCAAAAAAAATTGAAGATTTGATTTTCTTCTCTTTTCCTTCTTTTCCTTTTCATAGTAAACGAATTTTGTTTACTTTGGTTTCCATATCGTAGACTTTGCATTTTTTTTTTAATTTTTATCTTCATTCGGAAAATCATTGAACCACAAGTTATATAATAAGGTCCCTCCTATGAATCTCACAATCTTCATTCTCAAATTAAAACTCTAACCATTAAGTTGTCTCTTCAATGACTGGATTTTGGATCTTAAATAGTCATTACTCATTAGTTCGTCACAGCAACGACAATATATATATATATATATATATATATATATATATATATATATATATATATATATATTTTATTTTTTTTTTTCGTTAAAAGCAAGACAATTCATCAATGAAAATAAAGATTCCTCGATACAACCACTTAGACAAGTCCAAGCCCGAGTGGCCAAGGTAGCCCAAAACTTCTTCAAAAGGGCCAATCCATGGCCTACACAGTGAATGTATCCTCCAACAGAGGTTCCTTGGCAATCGCGAAAGAGCCCTTGATCCCCTGCCACAGATAAATATTTAAAAAGCCTGCATGAGAGTAACAAGCCCAAGAGTTGCGGCTTGTGGGCATCTTTGTACATTATGCATGCTGGCCTTATTTGTTTCGGCCGAGGTGGAATCCATCTAGAACTTGGCCGTATCTAAACCGGTTTAGGTCCCTTTCTTTGGTCTTACTACACCTTTGTGATTATATGCGCACCACCAATACTTTCACCTTATTAAACCCAAAAAAAAAAAAAAAAAAACTTTCACCTTACTTAGGACCAAAAAAAAAAAAAAAAATTTCACCTTACTCTTTTTTTTCTTTTTCCTTTTTGTCTTTAAATCAATATTGTATTGCAAATATATCAATTATCACATTTATAAACTGAAGTCAGGCCATTCGTTGAATATTTTGATTTGAGACACTATTAGACCGGAATAAATTCTCTCGCGCCTACCCGCAGAATTAACTCAGGTGGTGGCGAACAATGCAGCTTGCATTGCGGGAGATACCTGCACCATGGAGCCGACCTGCTTCTTGCTCGAAAGAACCGTTCACTAGCTAGCCGGACTAGTGGGGGCTCTATCTGGAAAATATGAAAAATTATGCATGAGTGTGGAACCTAACATCACACTTGTGAATGACAGTGAGAAAATTTGAACTTAGGTCAATGTTGAAGAAGCATGCGAAAATACCACTAAACTACTAACTCTGGTGATATGTTTTCACCTTACTCATTGTTAGAATTTTGTTAGTTCTGTATGACACAATTAGTTAAAATACTCTATTGAGATCTCCTAATTAACTAGTTTGGGTTTATAGGTATACAAAATTTGGCATATAATTTGTTGATATTGTACTAAGAATTTAATTCTAAATAATAACATTCATATTTTTTACAATAAAAATTGAAGTGATAAATTTTATTACAAAAAATATCAATATTATTAATTAAAATTAAAAGTTTATTACAATATGTATAAATTGTATACTAAATTTTGTATATCCGCAAACCTTTTTCCTTAATTTTATATTGAGATACTTTGTTAACATCCCTTAATGAGTTTAATTCTAATAACTCTATTTAATTTTTTACTTGTGATCTCCTTTAAACAAATTTTATAAAAATTAATTCTATGTTAAACTAATTTTCTGACTTTCCTTCTGTCTCACAGTAAGAAAAAAGAAAATTATCTTCATGCCTTTTTCCTTGGACGGTGACCCGACGATAAAAGGAAGAGATAAGGCGGCCCTTGTTCCCGTTAAAAGTAAATAGAGAAAAAGTAAACAGAGGATCACGTAGTTTAGTAAGTAATTGTTACGATATATTAAATAAAATATATAATAAATAATTTAAAATATATAATTTTTAATAATAATATATATTATTTAAATAAAATTATATGATAATAATAATAATAATAGTTAAAATTAAAATAAATTTATTCATTAATTTAGAGCTGTCGAAAGCCACGCAGTCAAAAAGTTTTCCCAATTAGGAAACCCAATTTTTAGGTAATTTGTAGTGGACATGGAAGTGTCATCATTCATAAACATTAACTTTCCGTGGAGAATTGAACAAACAAATTTTGTTTTTGTTTGGTCCAAAATTGTAGTAATCGTTGATAGTGGCCAAGCCACTCACCCATCATCCCTCCTCACTCACCACCGCCACCACCAACACCATTGCACCACCTAAAAAGTGGGCGCCCTCTTTCCTAACGCCAACCCCAAAATACTGCATAAAACCTTCCAAACCCACCACTAAAAGAATCTTTAAACAGTACATTATCACCAAATTCTTGACACTTGTCTGTACTAAGAGTCTGCCAAACCTCCCAAACAAAGCATCTCGTTTCTTTTCATTCTGAAGATACCCAATTTTCTTTCTTTCTTTGTGGACCGTTCCGAAGCTTCTTCCAAATTTGGGTCATGTTGACAATGACCCTTCATTAATATGGCTTAAAGGGGTCCACTTTCTTGGTTCCTACTATCAATTTATTGAAAATCTTTAAAGGGGTTTCTGTTCTTGGACTGATATATCTGAATAAGAGGAGAGGGAGAAGGAAAGATTGGTTCTTGTTGAGTTTTAGTTGAAAAAGATGGCTTCTTTGATTCTTTTTCCGGGGAGTTCTGTTGTTGGGACTGGTGGGAGGAGTAGCACAGAGTTCTTGCTCTCCGGTGGACGCCCCTCGGTGGCCCACCAGGGGGTGAGGAAGACTCAGAGGCTGTCTTGTGTCCGGTCGGCTTTGGACTCTTTGGAAACTAAAGTATCTGATATGAGTGTTAACGGTAATTCCACCAATCCTTTTTACTTTGTTCAATTTATTCATTTATTTGTTTTTGGATAGTGAACTGAAATATGATTCTTTGTTGGAATTCTTGATTGTTAGCGTAGGAATTGCGGAGAATATGTGAGGGTTTTGAATTCGTTTTTTGAGGGGATTTGGGGAGTGTCTCTGTGATGTCAGTGGAAATGGGTCTTTGGGATGTTGAGAAGTTTCAACTTTTTAGTGTAAATTTGTTCTGAAAGCTTGTTTTTGGTTTTGATTTTGGTTAGATAGCAAAAAGAAATGGACTGACTAGGTGACAGACTCTGATTAGTATAGAATTGTTAATAATCCTTTCTTGATCACAATTAGAAGACACAAGACCCTTTTTTTCCCCGAAAATGAACCCCGATTGCCTTAAAAAAAGGACTCAGATTCTCCGCTTGGACTTTTTATGTGGAGTGTCAGCAGAAGTCAAATTTCCTGGACAGCGGGTTTGTAACAAGTTTTATGAGGTGGAATGCAGTGTTGTATGTGGCAAGAATGCTGCATTTTGTTTGCTTCTGTGATGATTGTGCTTGAAGGTTGGCAGGACATTTTTTATTAGCAAATAGCAGGTGTATAAGTTTTATTGTAGTCTTTGATACCTCACCACAAATGCATTTCAATGCTTTTCAGCTCCAAAAGGGTTGTTTCTGCCAGAGCCTGAGCATTACAGAGGGCCTAAGCTAAAAGTGGCCATTATTGGAGCTGGGCTTGCAGGCATGTCGACTGCAGTGGAGCTACTGGATCAAGGCCATGAGGTGTTTCTCATCTTACTCTCAGGGCCCCGTTATGCTCGTGTTGATCTCTTATACATTTATTTGCACGCATTGTAACTTAAAAAGGGTGTCCTCAATGCACGACACCGCAACCCCAATTTATCGTGATTCATATTTTCTGTTTGTTAAAGAGCGAAAAGTAATTGTTCACTCCATGTGTTTATTTCATTAGAAGGTGCATGATTCAGTGATTTCCTAATTTAATTTAAAATTAAACGTGGTTGCTTTTGGTTGTTCAGGTGGATATATATGAGTCAAGGTCTTTCATTGGTGGTAAAGTAGGTTCATTTGTTGATAAACGTGGAAACCACGTCGAAATGGGACTTCATGTTTTCTTTGGATGTTACAGTAACCTTTTTCGTTTGATGAAGAAGGTGAATAATTTTTTTTTTTTAATCCATTGATGTCATACTGCTGAACTGATATTTTTTTAGTTATCAAATTGCAATTATTTGTACAGTCTGATAGATTGTCCTGGATCTCTAACTAACGTAGGTAGGTGCGGATAAGAATCTGCTTGTGAAGGATCATACTCACACATTTGTAAACAAAGGGGGTGAAATTGGTGGTATGATTTAATCCCTGTCTTCTGTGATCGGACCCTGTTACTGTAGCTTTATATCTTATGTTGCCTTAATTCCTTTCATACTTGAATTTAATTGCAGAGCTTGATTTCCGGTTTCCAATTGGAGCTCCATTGCATGGTATTCGTGCATTTTTGTCTACAAATCAGCTTAAGGTAATATTATATGTGCCATAGTGGAGTTTTATATATCTATATTCATGTTCATTGAGATCAAAGTAGTACTTAATGCATCGCAGCCACTGCAGGGCCCTTTACTTTGCATGAGATATTACCAGATACTTGCTATATGTGTTAGACGTCTGTCAACAACACCTTCTCAAACAATGGCATCACAAGAAGTCTGCTATCCCTATTCTTTCTTCCTTTCTTCTTCATAACGTAGACTATCCTGTCCCACCCCTGAATATCTTTCTGCTTCTCATAAATGACCCTTCTTGGCAAACTACCACTATTATTTTCTTTCATTCAAGCACTTAGCAATGGTGGCCCTTATCACTGATGCGAGTGGACCTGTCATAAGCCAATACTCACCGGTGATGGTATTTATAGGCGTGCTTTCTGATACTTGGTGACACACCTCCATTTTGTGCTGCAGAAGAAATAAATGTAGTTATGGAATTCAATTTTCAGTTAGAATGGAAAGTGAAAAAGTATGGGGTTTGTTTTATAGTCCATCTTCTTTTGGCAAGCTAATTTCTTTTATAGTGGGACTCCTTTTGATTCCTTTATCTATGTGGGCCTTCAAGAGCAGACTTATGATAAAGCAAGAAATGCGGTGGCTCTCGCCCTAAGCCCAGTAGTAAGGGCTCTCGTAGATCCAGATGGAGCAATGAGGGACATAAGGAACCTGGATGGTGTAAGTTTGATATCTCATCTCCTTGTTCTTTGGTGTTTGATTAGTTGCAAATAGTTTCACTCACCATTACAAGTTTCTTCTTATAGATAAGCTTCTCCGATTGGTTTTTGTCCAAAGGCGGCACACGAGCTAGTATCCAGAGAATGTGGGATCCTGTTGCTTATGCACTTGGGTTTATCGACTGTGATAACATTAGTGCACGCTGTATGCTCACAATATTCTCACTCTTTGCTACTAAGACAGAGGCTTCCTTACTTCGGATGCTCAAGGGCTCCCCTGATGTCTATTTGAGTGGTCCCATCAGAAAGTATATCATGGATAAAGGAGGCAGGTACGGCAAGATATAGGGTCTAACATTATTAATTGCCAGTTCTTTACTCATGGTTGTTGTTTTCACCCCTCTTAATCTGCTGTAGCAGGTTTCATTTGAGGTGGGGATGCAGAAATATACTCTACGATAGGTCTGCTGATGGAGAAATTTACGTCACAGGTCTTGCAATGTCTAAAGTAAATGACTTCTTCTTGCTTCTGTTAGAGGCCAAATCCTCTGATGTAGATATAGAGTTAACATTATTTACTTACATTGCTTATTTAGAGTTGTTATAGTAAGCAAATCTGAATTGATCCTGTCTTAATGATGAAAGTGGAAAAATATTTTCTCCCAAGTTTGTAGCAAAATATAGCTTTATTTACTCGTTTTTGGTCAGAACGTATGATATAGGGATGTGTACTTTTATATGCTACAGTTTCTAAGTAGAAGTAGTTTGAGAAATGCTGTTAAGATGAGTTCATTAGCCTGCCTGTTAGCTTTTAGAGCAGCCACTTCATGCACATTTGAGTGGCATTCGTATAATATTTTCATGTAAATCATTGATAATTTGTTAATTTAATGTCAGATTTCCAACTGCAATTATATCATCTTAAATTTGAAACAGCTGCTTCATGCGAAGTTGCTGAATATTAAAATTGAATTCAATCAAACCCTTGGCCAACTTTTCTGGTGGGACCAACTTCAGTGTTGGCTCGGTGTATTTTGGACTATTTTCTTTGTTTTAGTTTCACGCTTTTTTCAAGAATGTTGATGTAGCTCTCTAACAATTAGTAATTTTTTATGTTTGCAGTCTACCAATAAAAAAGTTGTCAAAGCTGATGCTTATGTTGCAGGTTTGGTGTTGGATATTGATTTTCTTCCTGTGGTAATATCTTTTTTCTTCGTTTTAACTCATCGTGCTGTTCCGTTTGATAACAGCATGTGATGTCCCCGGAATTAAAAGATTACTGCCATCTGAATGGAGAGAATCAAAATTTTTTGACAACATTTATGAGCTAGTTGGAGTTCCTGTTGTAACAGTGCAGCTTAGATACAATGGATGGGTCACAGAATTACAGAATCTAGAACGATCAAGGTGAGTGTTTCATCTGTTGTGTGGTTTCACCGCGTGAAAGTGGGATGCTTAATCAAGGACAGCATATCATCTGTATTTTTCAAGGAATTTTGTACGTTTATTCATGCTCCCTGTTTCTTTTGACTGGTAGGCAATTGAGGCGTGCTGCGGGTTTGGATAACCTTCTGTATACTCCAGATGCAGATTTTTCTTGTTTTGCAGACCTAGCGCTGGCTTCTCCGGCTGATTACTACATCGAAGGGCAAGGCTCATTGCTCCAGTAAGGGGGGAAAAGTTATTCCTGTTGATTCTTACTGTTATCTTCTGCTTTATTCTGAGGTGACAACAATGAACCTCTACTTGTCTACTGTGAACTCCATATGAGCCAAGCAGGTATCTGCAATGAAAATGAGGTGTTAAAAATTGTGCTCAGAGAAACTAAAAACATAAAGACAGGAAAGTGTAACTCTTCAAATCTTGTGCTTCCAGGCATTTGATTTTTGTTTTATTGGCCAATTTCTTCATTGGTTTTGTGTGGCCAAATTAATGTTGCAACACCTTGTGTGCTTGTAACTTAAAACCGAGCATTTTCTCCTTTTCGTAGCTCGTTCTCTTTCTTTTTTTGTTCCCAGTTGGTGGCAGGGGAAGTTACTGGGGCTTGTAGTGCATGCTAAAATCATATTACAAAAAAAAAAAAAAGAAAGAAAAAAAGATGTATTTAGCTAGAAGAATTACGTGTCATGCTGCATGTTCTAAACCATTCATGCTTCCTTTAATACTTTTGTTCCTCCTTTACAGTCTGACATATATTTTAAAATTTTATCTGTCAGATGTGTTCTGACACCAGGTGATCCTTACATGCCCTTGCCAAATGCTGAAATCATAAATAGAGTCTCAAAGCAGGTTGGTAGATTCTAGACCATCTATTCTTGCAAAAAGGTCAAAACAATTTGTCATGGTTTTGGTTACTGTTGATAATCAGCTCATTCTCGTGTTCTTATTAAATTGTATGGTATTTTGGGTGAGTGATAATTGTGAATTATTCTTATGATTGGTTTTCCTATATGCGAAAATTATCAGGTTTTGGCTTTATTTCCGTCCTCCCAAGGCTTAGAAGTTATCTGGTCCTCAGTCGTAAAAATTGGGCAGTCGTTGTATCGTGAAGGACCCGGCAAAGATCCCTTCAGACCTGATCAAAAGACACCAGTGAAGAATTTTTTCCTGGCTGGTTCCTACACAAAACAGGTAACTTCACCTTTCCGAAGCCTTCTAACTTAAAAATTAACATCACTCCTTTCATTCCTGTTTTCACAATTGTCAATTTGACTCCCTCTCATCTACTCCATGATGAAGAAATGAGAGAAAAAGGAAAATTTACCAAGTGGCTAATTAATGTGTCTATGTAGTCATGTGAACATGTAAATGAATATTTTCTGCAGTTATATTCATATGCACCTCTCTGTCCTCATTCGAACAAAAGATTTCCTTTATTTTCTTTGGTTCCAAATTTAGAATCTTCGGTAACTATTTTCAATAAAAACAGACACTACTGTTTCTCTCTGATGTAGCTGTTTGACGAGCAGCTCCGACCATCCTACTAATGTTAGCTCAAGCTAGCCAAACCTTGCAAATCTGCAAGAAATAAAAGTTTCCTTTTATTCTTAACTTCTCTAAATCTGTGAGAGTGAAAATGGCAGTGGTTACTATGAAAAATCTGGCATGGTACTGTGTTGACAGGATTACATTGATAGCATGGAAGGAGCAACATTGTCCGGCAGACAAGCTTCGGCATACATATGTGATGCTGGGGAAGAGCTAGTCGCTTTGAGAAAGAAGCTTGCTGCCATTGAATCTCAAGAAAGTAATCAAACTGCTGCAATTACCGATGAGCTGAGCCTTGTATAATGTATGGAAAGCCCCTCACATACTGACTAAATATGCCGGAGGAGGTGGTGGCTTTATGTTATCTTCCTTTCTGTTTCATATATATTCTTTGAATTCCAATGACAATTGCCTCCAATGTCATTAGAATGTGAAAAGTGGTCCAGAAGGATTACAGGCGGAAATTTAGCATCTCAATTCAGGGGTTCTGTTATTTCCTCCCCAAGTACAGCTTGGTTTGCATTATGATAAGATTATCTAGTTGTGTTAGAAATAAAATTTCAAGAATTAATGTCAACTAAATGACAGAATGTTCAAGGAAAAAGGGATAAATGCTCAATTGTATCATTCAACTTTCTAACGGGGAAATCTGCAACTGAAAGACTACATTGTTGTTTAAAGATCTTTATTACAATGCGATGCTCCCGCTAAGTACATGGAAATACCAGATTATGTGTGAGCTAATTATGGAATTAGGGAAATATGCTCTAGACAAACAGATCCCCCACAACAATTTTATGCAGATTAAATTCATCTAAGAATGTTTTGCTAAGTTGAAACATCCTCCATTGGAGCAAAGCAAAGTTGGCAGAGTAAAATAAGGCAGAGAATATGAATCCAACAGGTTGAACTAGTCCAAGTCGATGAATTTTTAAGTCTATTAAAGTCATATGTCTCCAAACCATTATTGCTAAGTCCAGCACTTTTACGATCACAAATATGGAGATAGAAATCAGCATAACCTGCATAAAGATGAGTAAAGGAACTGGCACTTGAAAGCAGAAAATTACAATTTATTCATCAAAACAGTGGAAGAGCAACACATACACACTGCATTCGCTGGTATATATTCGCTGGTGTGTATATATATATATATTATCTCTCTCCACAGCAGCCTCCATAGCAAAACATATCAAGTATACAATAGAGTGCATCGCACCATTGCTCAGAAAGCACACACAAAGATACAATCTTTTTTACTTGAACCATTCAAACCCATCTTCTGCCTCCATAGCAACACATATCGAATATACAATATAGTGCATCGCACCATTGTTCAGAAAGCACACACAAAGATGCAATCCTTTTAGTTGAACCATTCAAACACATCTTCTGCTTCATATATATATATATATATATATATATATACCAGAAATATTATTCATCTGCACGATAGCCTCCATAACAAAACATATCAAACATACAATATAGTGCATCGCAGCATTGCTCGAAAAGCACAGACGAAGATGCAATCTTTTTTACTTGAACCACTCAAACCCATCTTCTGCTTCCTTTTCGATAGCACTCTTGGCAACTTCAAGATCCTCATCCAGGAAAATATCCCACTTTCCCTCCCACTTAATGAAGAACTCAGTGTCTTCAAAGTACTTAACTCTGTGCACATCCCCAGCTGGTGTAAACAGATAATCTCCCAAACCCAGGTCGTACTTTGCCTTCTTGGTCAAGTTCCACACCCTCTTGCTCCCTTTCAGCACCACCAAGTCGTGGCCAAACGTGTGGTGGTGCGCCGGCTCGACCGAACCGGCCTTGAAGCTCACTATCGCCGATGTGGGGCTTTCTCGCACAATTTTCATTGCCCCTCCTGGGATTATGTCTATTGGTTCAAGCTCCCTATTTTTTACTAAACAGCACAAAGAACATGGCGTTTGTATTTCTTTTTCTTCTTGGGAATTCGTTTGTTTTCCGATTTCCGGCATCTCGGCGAGGGACTTATCGAAAAAATCCGAGATTTCTTCGCTCCAAGGAGCGAAATTGGAGGCCGGACATGGGGATTTGAAAGGGGTGTTGAGCCAGGAATCGAGAATCTTGATGGCGGAGTCCGGGGAGGTGGACATGCCGGAGACGGCGAGAACGTTTGAGTTGTTGATGGATCGGGTGTTGACGGCCTCGTCGGTGGAGAGGCAAGTGGCGGCGGTGACTCCGGGGAACTTGTTGGCGAAGATGGAGACCCCGACCCCGGTTCCGCAGGCGACGAGGCCTCGCACTTCCGGTGATGGCGGTAGTGGAGTGGGGGTGGCGGCGGAGACCCGGCGGCCCACCTCGGCTGCGATGGTGTAGTAAGAGGACGTGCCGAGGTCTTCCACGTCTATGTTGAGGGAGCGGAGATGGTTTACTAATGTTTCTTTGAGGTCGCAGCCGAAGGAGTCTGCTCCGGCAATGATCTTGAGAGGCCGAGAAGGAGCCCCGTCGGCAGCAGCAGCGGCAGAACCAGCCATCGTTGGCGGTGGTTGTAAGACTGGAGAGTGTCAGTGAAGTTGAGGAGATAAAGCTTTAAAGTAAAAGTCACGCTATTTATGTAAACGGAAAAATATTTGATGATTTCATTTAATTTAATTTTGAAATAATTTATTGAATCCATAGAAAATATAAAACACACAAATTATTAGGATCGTGAACAAGACTCTTAAGGACTTGTTTAAAGGTGTTGTTAATTTTTTATTGTCGATTCTTATTTTTTATTTTTTTATTTTTATTTTGTTAAATTTTTATATCTATTATTGTTAATTTTTTTTACAATAATAAAAAAAATAAATAGAGAAAGAATACTGAGAGAAATAGTAAAAAAAGAATGAATAGAGAGAGAAAAAAAGAGAAAAGAGAGAATGAGTGAAGAAAATGATAGAAAAAGAAAAAGGAGAGAAAAAGAGGGTTGTGAGAGAATGAATAGAGAGAATAGTAGAGAGAGAAAAGAGAGATGGTACTGAAAGAATGAGTAGAGATAATTGTAGAGCGAGAAAAATGAGAGAGTGTGAGTAGAGAGAGAATGATAGAGAGAGAAAAAGGAGAGAAAGAGAGAGAGGGTAGAGCTAGAATGAGAAGAGAGAGAGAGTAGAGAGAGGATGAATAGAGAGAAATATAGTGAAGAGAGTGGATAGAGAGAGAAAATATTGTGAGAGAAAATATAAAAAAAGTGAAAAATAAAATGAGAAAGTATCTTTTATTATTTTTCTATTCTATTTTTTTCTTTAAAAAATGCTTTCAACTTTTTAACAAAAAAATAGAAAATAAAAACGATATCAAACATATTTTCTATTTTTTTGTAAAAAATAAATAAAAAACAAAAAATAAAATTCTCTCCAAACAGAGCCTAATTATTATTTTCAAATTTTTGGACCTACACCAACTAATCTAGAGAAAAAATAATTAAATAAGTTAACAATTTAAATCTTTACTTTTATTTTATTAGTATATTATTAATATAATTTGAGTTATAAATTTAATGCTAAAACTATTAACTTATTTGTTGTTATTAATATTCAAAGCTACCCTATATTACTTTTAACCCATTTAACAATTATTTAATAATTTTTAAATATATTAATTAATATATATTTTATAATCTAATAATCTATGTATTATGTGGCCGGCATAATTCACGTAGAGTTGTCGTTTATGTTTTTCCTTTTCTGGGATAGAACTGGACAGCTTGTCGTCTAGATTCATGGGGATAAAACCTGTTTATTTTATTTTTGAAAAAGAAAAGAAAATGGCAAGAATATCTTGCTGAGAAGCAAGATTATCACCGGAAGGGCAAAAATATCATCCCAAATACAGTTTAAGACTTATACGTGGCAGAATCTTAGTGGTTACAAGCATTGGAAAAATCACCGTTCAAACGTAATGGTACAAGGGTGCATGAGGGTACAGAAGGATGACACTTATAAAAGTTGGATACGATTTTCAAGAATTTGATGGTACAATTCGGCGCAAGTTTACTAACAGTAGTTTAATGTTAAATTAATATTTTTTTTATATTACTTCATATTTAAATTTTATTGTTTGTCACTTTTTTTTTTTATTTTTATAAAGTGTATGAAGTTATATAATGAGATATTTAATTTAAAGTTTATTAATATTAAAATTAGTTGTGAAGAAGGTTCACTCAATTTTATCAGTATTTGAGTGATAAATTTTTTTTATAAAAGAAAGTGAATAACGACGTAACGAGTGATTCTCAATTTCGACTCTCATATGTGATGACTCACTTACCAACGATATATTTTTTTTAAGTTTAAAAAATAATTGGATACGAGTTCACAAAAAGATTTGATATGAGTTCATTGGATATAAATATTTGTTTAACGAAGTAATCAAGTTTGAATAAAGAAAAAATTATTTCGAGATATGACAATTTAGTAATGATTCAATATTCGTTTTCCGTATTTATCTTAATTCAAGTTGCTTTGTCAGCTTTTAAAATTTACAGGAATTTGTTGTCATAGCGTGGTAATGGAATCAAGAATTGTTTACATCGAAAATCAGATACAGAGAAAACATGTTCTTGGACCGTCCATCTATCTATTGGATTAGAAAACATTGAAAAGGTATCATTTTTTAGCAAGTGCAAATGGATTTCAGTGAACCTACATTGATTGAAATATGCAATGCATCCTACAATATAGGTGGCCTTATTGAGACTAATCCCTGAGAATTTGTGTTGTGGCAATGTTACTGTTAGCTTTATAATAAAAGCTTGTTATTAGCTTCCGTTTATAGAAAAGCATTCTAATATAACATTTTGGGTCGCCTCATATGTTCGACAGTACTTAAATTAAATTAGTTAAGGGTCCAATAAAACCTGCTAACTATTAAGGGAAGTCAAAAAAAATATAACATTGCGTTGACCGATACAGCAATCATATTGTATGGTGTTGATCAACGGAAGATACCTGAAATTTTCTTTAGAGACATCTCATTTTGATCGCTTGAAGCACAATTGACAACTAAGACGATAATTTCAAAGTGAGATTGATCCTTTTATTTTTCTTGCATATCTGATATCTGAAGGCTCAGATTCTGTGTAATTTTGATAACGATGCAAGAATATGAATGAAGATCCTTTTTTAATGAAACTCTCTTGAGAAGCAATCTTCAATAAAATTGAAATCCTCCGAAGAGCATGAACCCATACTCATTTTTCATGTATTCGAAAGGAAAATATTGATCTGCAGCATGAAAAAATATTTCCCAGGAAAGCATCTCAATAACTTACGAACTTAAACTTACAAGTTGAAGATTTTTTTGTTTTGGGATGAGTTGGGAAGGGCTTATAGGATGCATTGAATAATAGAAACTCCAACTCTCTCAAATTCCCAAAATTGTGGCCTTTCAGTTCCGATTTACCAAAAGAAATTCGGATCAAAAAAAATCTCCAAATGAACACAAATATACAAATAAGGAAAACAATGCAAAAGGCAATTATGTAATCAAAAGATTTGCCTATAGAACTTAAAGCTTACCAATTTGAAAAAACTGAACATTCAATTCCATACTTGGCATTGCTATAGGGTGCAACATTTTCTTTCGATGGATTAATTGAAACAATAAAAAAAAAAAACAAATCAAAAACCTGTCTTCCACCATTCCTTCACAAAAAAAAAAACATATATAATCATCACATATTCCTACTAGATTCATGTTGAACAGCCTTCATAAGCAAGCTATCATCACAAAGAGCCATTAAAACCAGAGAATTACCTAACCCGCGAGCCATGGCGAACATAATCTCCTTCATTAAGGACCTAAACTCGTCTCGATTAAAACTCCCGTCTTGATCTTTATCAAACCTCTCAAAAATCGTATGATAGATATCATCAATCTCTTCCTTTTCGCACCCTAGTGAGAACACATTACAAAGTCCTTCTCCAAGCTCGACTCGCGAGAGCATGCCGTCTTGATCGGCGTCAAGGGCCTCGAAGCATTTGCTAACACAATGGTCGAATTTCTTTCCATCTTCAACGAATTGTAGCACTGTTGATTTGTCGATGATAGCAATTGTCATTTTCTCCGAAAAAGTGTTTAATTGTTAGACATACTTGTTTTTTTGGTTTTTTTTGTGGGTTTAAATTGGAAGTTAATTATGTAGCCACCCCACCACTCCTTTATTGTAGGGAGTTAGTGAAGGGGCTTTATCATAGAGGAAATAACCGTTGAATATGGTCAAGCCAATACGAAATGTTCGTTTTGGTGTAGTCTATGGGCATTTTGAGAGCCCACATGCGAAAAATTAGCCTTCTTTTCTGGGCCTATGGAGCCCAAATACATACATAAAAGTTTCCTCCAGCATGCAAATATGGCCTTTTGGACTCAATGAAAAAAAAAAAAGACTTAATGGTCTACCGGCTTAAATCAAATTAGTCAGGATTCAATTGATTTTTGGATAGTTAAAAAAAAAAAAAAAAGCCTTCAGAGTTTATTTACATAATAAAACAAAAGACCGGGGAAGGATTCATCCAACTCACATATTGAAATCAAAAAAGGATTCTATCAATATAGGACAAAAAAATAGATTCTATCAATAATTATAACTCGATTAATATTTAAAGTGTTTTTAAGACTGAATATCTCCAATTCATTAGTGAATCAGAACTAATTAATAAAAAAAGAAATTCCATTTGTTCAGTCGTCGCACTCATAGTTTTCTAATGGGCCATTAGCAGTCTCGGGCTTAGGAATTACAGGAGAATTAGTCTTCTTGTATGTTTGATGTATAGTTTTTTAGTTTTTTTTTTCTTTTTTTTTTGCACCAGCTAGTCCCTAAGTGAAGACGAGCGTTCAAATCTCACCTGCTATCAATCATCTTCCTACTACATAGGTTATAATCATCCTCAAAGACAAAAAATAAATGTATAATTTTTTTAAAAAATTTACACTAAAAAATCATGACTTTTAATATTAAAAATGACTCCATTACGGTTAGGTTATAACTTATTATTTGATAAATATATTTTGAAAATTTACCTATATTACCTCTTGTCCGCATTTTAATTCAGAAATCAAGAACTTAAAAAGAAATTTGCATGTGGAGAAGCAGAAGATGCATCCTAACCCCCAAACATCCCACGTGCTCAAGAAAACAACCTAACTTGAATTGCGGTGCTTTTTTTTTTTTTTTTTTTTAATAAGGAATTGTTGTACTTATTAGGTAAACTAAGTCTTGCAACATGATTTAGAAGAAGTGATGACCATATTCATGTATAATAATATGCTCAATTTGATTTTATAAGAAAAACACATTCTGATTATGTTTTTTTTAGTTAATTAATTACGATTGATACTAGATATCGAAACTTTAAATTTTAAAAATAATTCCAGTTTTTATTCCTTAATATTGTAGTAGCCTAGTATGTGTATACCCATATGATAACAAAAGCTAGAGATTACTTGAAGAATCAAATATCGCACAATCTTTTATTTTGACCAAAAAAGAATTCAATTGGGAAAGGAATAATTTTCTGCATATGCTTAGAAATTTAATTGTCATAGAAATTCTGAACCATGTCGGTGTCAACGGGTCCATTGCATAATTAGTCAACTCTTTGATATGAAGGCCACTCACCAGCAAAGATTTTCACATTGTATTTTAGATAAAATTATTGTGAGAGAAAAATATAAGAGAAAAAAAAGTAAAAGAGAGAATTATTAGAAGAAAAAATTATTTTCTATTCTCTCTTGTGTTCAGAAAGAGATGATAGGAGAGAAAAAAAATTATACATTCTTTTATTTGGGAAAGGATGAAAAGTGAACGAGAAAAACATAAAATATATTAAAATAATAATTTTATCATTAATAATAAATTTTATTTAAATATTTTATTTAAATAAAATTATAATTTTTAAATTATATGAAGGATAATTAAGTTATTTAATAAATTTAAAATAAGAACCAATAATTTTCCTCCTATTTTTAGAAATATTGATTTTAGTGATACTGAAAGAATTAGGAAAATTAAAAATTTTTCCCTCTTCCACTTTTTAAATTTTTTTAAATACAATAATTTATTTTAATTCTTTTACTTTCCTCTTCCTTCCCTTCATTTTCCTCTCTTTTCAAACACGGCGTGAGTGTAGCCACTTAATTAGTCCAACGGTTATGAAAACCGGCCGAGGAAAGAGAACAGAAACTTCAGAAAAATCTTTTGGGTACGAAACACGTTAAAATTGTTGGGAATAATAAATAATGAAATGAATAATAAGAATTTTCTTTTTCTTTATAGATGATCGGACATGTGACGTTGATTAGTAAATTTTCATTTTCAATGCGTGTTTTTTATTTTCATTTTCGATGCGCGTTTTTTTTTTCTGCTCAAAAAAGAAAAAACCGTGTTTTTGTTCATAATTTATCTATGTGACACATGACCATTACTAAACACGTTATAATGCTTTATTAATAAGAGCTTTGATTTGGGATAAGAGGTGTTTACAGTTGGGGACAGTTTAAATGTAATAAATAATTAATTTTAAATAATAATATTTATATTTTATGTAATAAAAAATTTATCATGTAAAATATGAATATTATTATTTAAAATTAATTATTTGTTACACCCAGACTATCCTCAAATTGCAGAACCCCTCTAGCTCCTAATTTTTTTCCTATTAATAAATATTTTGGCGCATTTAATGTTGCCCTAAACAGGCACGTTTATTCCTAATGTTGTAAATTAATTTTTAACCAAATTCAAGCTTAAGCGGGACCTATTGTTAATATTTTAAGTTAATATACAAAAGTATCACTACTTTTATTTAAAATAACAAATTTAGTATAAATTTTAAAAAATAATAAATCTAATATCAATTTTATCTAAAGTAATAAATCTAACAAATAATGATTTTATATAAACAGAATCTATCAGTTTTGATGACAGATTTATAAAAATATATTTGTTATGATGACATAATTATTATATAAGTTAATACTACATCATTAAAATAGATAAATTCTATTAAAAAAATTTTACAGGTACGAAATTTGTTATTTTAAACAAAATTAGTATTAGATTTATTACTTTTTAAAGTTTGTACTAAATTATGTTTTTTTTAAGTAAAATTAGTGATACTTTGTATATTAACTTTAATATTTTTGTTATTTTATTATATAATAAGAAATATTTCTTATATTTCTTGTAAATTCACGTGTTCCTTAATAGGATTTCAACATTAGACTTGCAAAATCAGTGTCTAGTCCATTTACCAGCGGTGTGCGGTTGAAGAATGACCTGTTAACTTCATAATATCCAGGCAGAAACCTTTTCTTTTGGGGTGAAAAATGTGGAATTGCGGTGCTTATTTGACTGCTTGTGACAAAATATTGAAATAAAAAAAAGGAAAAATAAAATAGATGGACTTGGAGCACGTAGAATATAAAAAAAAAAAATAATAATAACTTTTAAGCAAACTCCCTCTTTTGAAAAAAAAAAGAAAAAAAAAAGAAAAGCAAATGCCGCCCGTTGCCGCATCACCCTGTACAATTTTCCCATTCTTCCGGCAGCACCCATTAAAAAAAAAAAAAAAAAAGTAGTTAAACTCTGTGTTTTCAAACTTAAATTGGACTGACCGGTTAAATCGGTTCAATTGGTGACCGACTGAAAGTTCGGGTCGGTTTAGACAAATTTTCAGCAATGACTCGGACTGATTAAAATTAGTTAAGAATCGGTAAAAATTGGTGAAAACATGACCGGTTGAATCAGTTCAATAAAATTGAAAAATTTATAAATTATAATTTAATCCTAAATATCATTTAAATTATAATTTAAGTACTAAATTTAATTAAAAAGTTCAAGTTAATTCTAAATCTATTTAAAAATTTCAATTTCATTTTTAAAATTAAAAAAATTAATATTTAATCACTATCTATAATTATTATTTTTTAATTACTTTTATACATATATATTTTATTAAATGCCAGTTCAAATATCGGTTCAATCGGTTTAACCGGTTAAATCTGGACTCATTAATATTTTCAGTTCAATGATCGGTTTGATTCTGACCATTTTAATTAAACTTTAATCAACAAAATCTTTTTTGTTTTGACCAATAATCAACGGAATCTGGGTTTGCAACTTTGGAGCTTACATGACCACAAACTTTCTTGGTTCCGTGGCGTGTTCTTTCATTTGGTGCTTGTTTTCTAGTCATTGGCTTTATTAAAGAAAGGCCTCTTCCAAGAATAGGAAATTGGCATCAGTTTGAAAGATTACAATAGTAATTTTTTTCGTTTTTTATATTTTACTTATTTTTTATTTATCCAAATAATTTCTTTCTAACAATTTTTTATTTTTATCACCTATTTTTTTATCTATTTAAATTATTTTATATTCTCATATTTGTTTTTCATCAATTTCTCACAATTCAAACGGCCTTTTAATCCCGTGAGCTGGTACGGAGAATCCCAAAGGTACGTTCAGCTCTTAGCTAGTGGCCTTTGCCTTTCCGTTTTCTTTCGGTACTTTTTGGAGCGTCGCTTTTGTATATTTTTGACTTCTATGTGTACGGCGTTTACGGAATCGAAAGGACAACTCTTCAAACTAGGAAAAGTTGAAAAACAAAAAACAAAAAAAAAAAAAAAAGGAAAAGTTGATGCCTCCTTTATTATTTGGAAGATGTCTTTCTCATTTTCCCTCATATGGAATGGACTGCAATATGTGATAAAGATAGGTTAACTTAATAATTTTTTTTTTAATTTTAATCATATTTTTTTAGTAAAAATATTTTATTTATAATTTTAAATTATATAATAAATAAGATTTATTTAAAATAAAAAAATAAATTGTGTGGTATTAAATTATAAGCAAATTTTACTCACTTAAAAAAAATAAAATTAATGAGCATCACTAATTAAACATACGATAATATAAAATATTTCACTTAAATAATTTTAAAATAATTATACAGTTTTATTAATGATATTAAATACTTTATATATTTTTTTATTTTTAATTTAATTATCTAATAATTTATATTATTTTATAATTAATTTAAAATTGTCTAAATAAAACTACCGACTTTTTTTCTCAAAGATAATCGGTAGGAGTAAAAAAAAAAAATGTAGCAATTAACCCAAAAAAAAAAAGTGCTACATTAGAGTTGTGTTACATTTTCTAAGCGCAAATTAATGACCTTTCCTTCGTGTGAATAAGACCAACTTTGATTGGATTTGCTTAACCAAGACGTTGAAAATTTTGTCCACATTATGATAAAAGAATAGTTACTTATATATTGTGTGATCCACAGTGCAACAACTTTTTGAATGGGTAAAGTTTCTTAACGAATAAACAAAAGTTGAAGATTCCTCTGGCATCTAGCATGCTCATGGAACTTGATTGTGATAGGCTTTGCATAGCAGGCTAAAATTACGTGCTTCGAATTCAAGTTTTAGTTAAGAATAATTGTTTTAAGCAAAAAAAAAAAAAAAATGATATAGTCTCAAATATAGAGACAATCAATCAACCATGCAAGAGATTCTCACGTTAGTGCAATATGACAAAAGGTCAGAGGTATGCCCACTTGTTGAACAAAATATAAAACTCCCGAATTGAGCTTTCCCATTAGCGTGTTCAAGAGAAACAAAGCAATATTAAGGATAATCAACAAAGACCAGTGATGACAAATATGAAGTTATGAACAGCATATGCTTAGCCAAACGTGTCCAATGATTTAGTAAACCGATAAGCCTAATTAGCTGGTTTTTGTCATAATCGAAACTCTAAATCAAATGCTATTAATGGGTGTACACCAGAAAGCAACTCTTCCATTAAAGATGTCCAAGAAGTGTTTGGCTATGAATGAGACCATACACAAGGTTGCAGGAAAAAACAGTATTGTTCTTTAATTTTGTGCATGGCTGTACATGGGAATAGCCGAAAGTTGAGATACATATTCAGCAATGTTGTCTATAGTGTGCCCTAACCTCCTTACTTAAGAGCAAGTGGCCATATGATTGGCTGGGCTCTTCAAGGGCATATAAACTTCATTGGCTCCCCGAGCCAACGGTCCACGCTCTTGAGTGAACAAATCTCCACACGTTGAAGGGTTTAAGAAAGGCTCAAATATAACATAAAGATTGTTTTTTCAACTCGAATTCATAATCTTTAACTAGGTCACAATGAAACAACATTTATCGAAATATATCAAGATTTGTTCAAATTACTTCATGTTGAGTTATAGTATAACTTAATGTCAGGAATTAGACAATGGAGGCAAACAAAGAGATATAAAGACAATCTCCCTTGAACATAACTATTAGCTTTTTTTCTATTTACATTAATAATTTCAGCAATTATTCCTGTGATGTAGTAGTATATCAGTTTATGGAAGGACTCACATAATTCTAAGTTTTGTATGTTGCTTTAGGCTGAGAAAATTACACCGATCCAATTAATTTTGTCCATTGAACTGCATTGTTTCTCAATGTTTTGTCCTGCATGTAGGAACCTAATTACTTCCAAGTTCGAGTTTTGATGCTTCCATGTTCTTTGATGTAACATCTCATGGAGTCCAAAGAGGAAGGAATATTAATATATATTTTCATTGTCATTTTTAGGAAGTTGAAAAAGGGAAGAAAACAAAATGGGTGATTTATACTATGTTTATGTACATAGCACAGGGAAATCGATCTGTCCACAGACCTCATGTGCATGATGTGAAGATACATAATGTTCTCCATTTGCTAAGAACATTTTTAATTACTCGAGTTTGTATTAACTGCTATTAGCTATGTGTGGTCTGAAGGTAAGATAATTGAATCCTTAACTTTCAATAATTAGTATTTAATTCACTAGACAAGTGGTCTGATGTTAGAACAGTTAAGTTTTTAATTCAAGTAATTAATGTTCAAATCTTAATATCCAATGACTAATTCTTTTACTGACATAAGAAATATGTGATGCGGACTACCGTTGTTTTCGTGCTAGTGTGGAGGGTATAAGTTCGTAATTGCATCAAGTTTAAGTGATAAGAGTAAACGTACGGTTGATATGATAATAAAAAGTAAGATTTTTCTCTATCTCGTATCTTTTTTACGTATAATTATAATCTTTTTTAATAAAATTATAAGATATCATATTTACGTTTCTATTTTCACAAACAAGAATTTAGTTTGGTACATGGTAGTCATAAAAATTTGTCTCCATAGTTAGTTACTAGTTAAAAAAAAAAAAAACTGGTACTGAATTTCTAAACTACCAACATTATTCAACAATTTGGCATGTTATTGTGTTGGGTGTTTGACATATCACTCTTTATCTCAAAACTTGTTGGCCAAAAGTGTACGTTGATGATCTTAAATCCCACAATTCGGGCATAATTTTTAAAAAATGAGTTATAATTTTATTTGTATTAGACATCAGAAAAGAGAAACCAGGATTTTTTTTTTTATCCTCGTGTACGGTGAAATCGCTGTAAGACAGTGTTTACGTGTAATTACCGGTGATGATAGCAAACAGAGGCTTACCTAACAAAAGCTTACTTCGTAAGATAAATGTTTATGGCCTGAAAATTTTTATCATAATTATTATTTATAATATAATTATTATTATATTTGATGTAATAATAGTTGTAAAATGTATAATAAAAAAATAATAACTTTTTTTCTTATTTCTATTACATAGTTTATAAATATAATTATAAAAAATTACTCATTTATTATATTATGAATTCAGGTGATTTTGTTAGGGCATATAACGGGACTCTATTTTGTAAGGGAAAAATCAGGTGGTTCATGACGTGGGTGGTGACTTATAGCAATCAATTTTTTAAAAGGGAATGAATAGTAAAAAAAGTGTGTAAAAGAATTTTTAGATGATAATTTATTAGTTTCATTGTACAATCGCGTGAATTATAAGTACAACTAATAAATAACGAATAAGTAGTGATTTTTTTTATTGTGTTTGTAATTCACATAATTATACAACGAATCTAATAAATTATAATTTAAAAATTTTTTTGACAAATTTTATCTGGTATTGTAATAGTACATTTTTTAAATTATTGAAATATATGTTATTTCAAATCAAACATATATTGCATTTCTTAAAAAATATACTATATTATAAAAAAGCATATTACATTTTTTTTGTCGTTTATAGATGACTCCAACAGCAGAAAAAATATTACATTTTTTCCAAACAATATATTGTATTTCTTTTCAAAGGTCAAGTACTAGTAAATATATTAAATTTATTTTAAACAAAATATTGTATTTATTTCCTTATTTTTAGAATAATAAAAAAATGTATGTCTCAATTAAAAAAAAAAAAGAAAAGAAAAGAAAACAGAGTGTTAATTTTGCAGTTTTTGTTGGTGCGGAATTGGGATTTGCAAAGAAGCTCGGTTTTTGGGTCTTCTCCATTTCTTTTTCATGAACATGGGTCCATGCTTAAAGCGTCAACTGACTCTGCAAGTCACTTTTTTTGGCCCTTTTTTTCTTCGTCTAATAAAGGTTTTAAAGTTTGATATGAGAGATGAGGAGAGAGATTGGATCCCATCTCTCTCTCTCTCTCTGGTCTGCCTTCATTTGTCATGCTGTTTAGTGGGATGGGTAGGCAGTGTGTGATATACCATCTTAAACAGGGGCAAGCTTCCCTCTCTCTCCACCTCTCTGGTGAATAATTGATCATTGCTCACATCTTTAAGAGAGCTGCAAGAGAGTATATCATTTTTTTGTAAAGATAAACAAAACTTGCTCCCATTTCTGAGTTTTCTGTCGAAAACATGAGGGAGTGACTAAAAGGAGGCATCTTTTTTCTTTTGGTCATAAAAAGGAGGCATCTTTAATCACAATTATAGAGGAAAAGGAAGAGCAAACATTTAAAAAAAAAAAAAACCGATAAAGTTTTTGGACAATGAATGGTCTCTCACATCTTGAGCCTGATTCCTTTGAGTTTGTTGAAGTTGATCCAACTGGAAGATATGGCAGGGTACATCTCTCTCTCTCTCTCTCTCTATGTGTTTCTTTAGAGTTTGGAGTTGATTTGGAGGATTCATTTTGTGTTTGCAGTACAATGAAATCCTTGGCAAAGGAGCTTCAAAGAAAGTGTAAGAGTCTAATATTAGTCTTTCCAATCTTTAATTTGTTGGTCGTGGTGGAATTTGATGTGTGCTTACTTAATCTTATGCAAAATTTGACATCTTTGGGTGGTCTTTTTTTGAGTTTCTGAAAATGGGTAGTTGATGGATTTGCAATTTTTGGTGTTGGGTTTGAGGCAGTTATAGAGCATTTGATGAGTACGAGGGGATTGAAGTTGCTTGGAACCAGGTCAAGCTCTATGATTTCTTGCAAAGCCCCGAAGATCTTGAGAGACTCTACTGTGAGATTCATCTCCTTAAGACATTGAAGCATAAGAACATTATGAAATTTTACACTTCTTGGGTTGATGTTGCCAATAGAAACCTCAACTTTGTGACTGAAATGTTCACTTCTGGGACTTTGAGACAGTAAGAACCTGTTTGAAAGCCAATTAATTTGAGATCTAATTCTTTCTTTTCTCCCCTTTTCTTTTTGGGTCTTTTCATGTTGTTGTAAATGATGTCTTGCCTTTTGTTCTTTTTGAGTAGGTATAGACTGAAGCACAGGAGGGTTAACATCAGAGCAGTGAAAAATTGGTGCAGGCAGATCTTGAAAGGACTCCTCTATCTCCACAGCCGTGACCCTCCTGTGATACATAGAGATCTGAAGTGTGACAATATTTTTATCAATGGGAACCAAGGGGAAGTGAAAATTGGAGATCTTGGCCTTGCTGCAATTCTTCGAAAATCACACGCTGCTCGCTGTGTTGGTATGCTTCATTGACTCGGATTCGATGAAATCTCTTTATTGGTCTCCATGTTTAGAGATGAAAAGTTGATGCCTTTTTAAGAGAAATTCGCTACTTCTCTAGTGCTCTGATGTTTGATGCTCCTAAATTTGATAATGTTCATCTTATGGTTGATTTTGGAGCTTACCCTTTTCAGGGACGCCGGAGTTCATGGCTCCAGAAGTGTATGAGGAGGCATATAATGAGTTGGTCGATATTTATTCATTTGGTATGTGCATTTTGGAAATGGTCACTTTTGAATATCCATACAGTGAATGCACTCATCCTGCTCAAATCTACAAGAAAGTTATCTCTGTAAGTACTCTCCCTCTCTCTCTCTTTGTGTATGTGTGTGGGTAGAAAATGATAGATTCCATTTACTCGATTTTTTCTTTAGGGGAAAAAACCAGATGCTTTGTATCGAGTAGAGGATCCAGAAGTAAGGCAATTCGTTGAGAAATGCTTGGCAACTGTGTCACTAAGGCTCTCTGCGAGGGAGTTGTTGAATGACCCATTTCTTCAGATTGGCGATTATGGATCTGATTTGAGATTATTAGATTATGGGAGAGAAGTTGAGGACATGGGTCCTCTTATAAGACAACCTTATCTGGACTTTCATGATAACACTAATTCCTACTGTAATGGATATTCACTTGGCTACACTCACAATAATGCTAATAATGGAAGCTATGTATACATCACTGAGAGTGAATGGGCATTTCAGCCGACCAAGATTGAACCAAGTGGAATTGAATTTTTTGAGCAACATGATGATGAGCATTCTGCAAATGTTGATATTAGCATAAAAGGGAAGAGAAGAGATGATGGGGGTATTTTTCTAAGACTTCGAATTGCAGATAAAGAAGGTTAGGATTCTTATGTCTTCTTTCCAGTTACATGCCCTTTTGCATTTTATGGTCTTTGCTTTGATAGTTAATGTCTGATAAGTACCTCAATCATCTCCCGTTTGTAGGTCGCAAAAGAAACATATACTTCCCATTTGACATTGAAACTGATACAGCATTGAGTGTGGCAACTGAAATGGTCGCAGAACTTGACATCACTGATCAGGACGTAACTGAAATAGCAGATATGCTTGATGGGGAGATTGCTTCCTTGGTACCTGAATGGAGGCCAGGGCCAGGGGTTGAAGAAACTCTGCGCTTTGCAAATCAAAATTTATGCCGGGATTGTACTTCCACTCGGACCTCTAATGGGTCACTGGATTTTCTGTCTAATTCATGCTGTAGGCATGAATGTGCTTCAATGCACGGCCGGTTTGAAGAGATCACATTCCAAGCTGATGAACCTGAGTATCATTTGACAGAAGGTGCACCGAATATGTTGAGCCAATCTGACTGCTTGCATTATGAGAAGACTTGGGCTCAACATGAAAGTGGTGAACTTACTCCAGCAGGCTCTGGAAAGAGCCATTCCGATGAAAAATACGAGCAATTTGATCCATCAATCACGGTGCAGAATCAAACACAGATAGAATTAGCCAACGAACATCAATCCACTACAAGCGAGTCAGTTAAACACTTGATGGGGTCTGATTCCTTTTGTGGAATGACCACCTTATGCAGCGAACTCTCAGACAGTTCTGAGAATAAGATCCGGCATGAACTAAGATGGCTTAAAGCAAAGTACAAACTCAGAGATCAACTGTCGGGCATTGTACTAAAATCTTCAAGTTCTAGCAACAAAGATCATGGGGTTTTATCATCCTCGTTATCAAATTCGTTACAGGAAGACAGAGGAGGCATAGATGTCTTGAAATCTTCTGCCAACAGCAAGCATTTGAGCCCCAACTGCATATCATGCCAATAAGAGCTTCCCCAACAAAGAACATAGGGCCCAAAATTGCAAGGCAATGAAGGTTATTCCAAGAGCAAAGGATATGGTCACTGCTAAGAATATGCACAAGGGGTCATTGCTTCCACACTCATTTCACTGGACCCAATCTCTCCCAGTAAATGCTGCTGATGTATAGCTCTGTATGGCACTGTTACATTCGTTTCTAAATTTTATATACCAATCATAGAGGATTTATTGCTACCACATCTACGCTTTCGCCTTTTTTTTTGTATTTTTTGGCCTGAGCAATGCTAATCCACCCCTTCTCCCCCTCTCATGCAAGACTGACGGCACATTGTCAGGCTAACTTCATGCATAAAAATATGTGGACGCATTTAGGGAGGTACGCTTGGCCACATAAGAGAGCTTGACCACCAGGCATCTTCGTAAGAGTATAGAGACAGGCAACATGTTAGGCTTGTGGAACATCTAACGTGTAATTTTTGAACATTGGAAATTATTGTATTAATACGACCCGACACAAATTGGTCAGAAATATCTGTATAAAGTAAGAGTACACTACGAACAAAATGGTCAATCACTAAATTGGTCAAAACGATCATTCATTGAATGGACACAAAGTTTATTGAATGGGCACAAAGTTCGTCGACATAAAACTCTTTAACAATGGTAGCCAACAGATAATTAAATCTATTTAAAATTAAAATTTTAAATAAATTTAATTTAATGAGACCAAATTACTAATAGCAGTATTCACTACACTTTAACAGACTTTCACCATACTGTAATTGACCTGTTACGGAAATCAACCTAGTAAATTTGACAACAATCTCCCAACCTACTAAACTACTATGTCCTACACAAAATAAAACCAAACAACAAAAAGCAGCAGCAAATTCCATCCCAGCAACCAGAACATCTAACATGCAATGAGTGGACAACTATACTTTATGGATATTATCCACTTACCTAAACAGTTGCAAAAAAGCAAAGGTGATGGAATTCATTGATCATAAGGAGCAATATGGCAATTATAGTGGTTCTTAGGATTATCCTAGTTACTTGAGCCAGTCCATTTTGACTACCAGATGGCAGATAGGGTGAGTCTCATTGGCATTCATGAGACGAGATGCAATCATTGAAGTCTGTAGGACTTTCATATGTACCACTTGATTGGATTCACAGGTAATTTCCCGTCAACTTGAATTGTTTTGCCATTAGTTGTGGTTGCAAGGCGAGGACCCTCGGAAGTACTTGGTATGTCAGTTCCAGCTGGCCAATGAGACGTTGCTTTGTGAACATTATGCCCCAAGCAACTTGTGGGTCCGGTTTCAAAGAGAGTAACATGGTTTACACACACAACCAATATGGTTCCATCAATAATAAAATGGTCCTCCACACAGTAGCCCCATTTGGGCTTGACTTCGAGGTGGACATTTATTGAAAAAATAATTAACCAAATGAACAAAGAAGACCATGAACCTAAGTTAAAAAATACAAGTGATTATATAATTTATTAAATAATATTTAATTAATTAATTATTTATTTTTGATAAATTTAATTATTTGACAATTGATTTCTATTTTATCCCAATAATGAGATTCCACTTATGCCCTGTTTGGATGCAAAAGAAAAGAAAAAGAAAAGAATATGAAAGGAAATTATTATTTATTTATTTATTTATTCTTTTTTTTTCAATTTAAATAATTAATTTTTACTTTTTTTTATAAATAATTATTCATTTTCTTTCTCATAATTTTCTAGTAATTACTTTTTATCAATTATAATATTATTATTATTGTATTATTTATTTATTTATTTTTTATTAATTTAAATATAGTATTTTCCATGAACTAATAGACCGCTCTAAACACCCTCAACTTTTGAAAAAATTAGGTTGTACAAAAGCTGTGCGCTTCCTGTACGGACATGCACGGTCAGAAATCAAAGCCTGCCATTATTGTATGGTTGATGCCGAGTAACCAAAACCTATTTGGTGAAGTGGGTATAGGTAGAAGTAGAACATTGTAGGCTAAACTACTTAAAACATAACGTAAGAAAGCATTTTTTTTTTCAACACATAGCGTCCTGTGAGTTAGAACATAGAATCCAAAACCAAAATACATTAAGAATTGAATAATTTAGGCTACCTGGTAGACCCAATTTAGCTTATATTTGCTTGTCATTAATGATCTAGGAAAATATTGTACCAATTATGTGGTAGAACTTAAAACAATAAAACAAAAGGAGATATTATATAGTAACCCCGTTTTTTGCTAAAGCAAATTTACGTTGTCTTTTGTAACAATTAGATAGACATTATTTGTCTGTTTGAATTTCGTATATCAAAAGGGTAAGATTACTTTCTCAAAGTTAAAGAAAAACATTCTTTTTTCGTGTAAAAAATAGAGAGAGAGAGAGATTGTATACAACCGTCCATTTTCCAGTCACACATTGAATAAAATTTTGTGCTGCACGCCTTTTTTTTTTTTTTTTTTACGTGGTAGCAAAGTCGAGAGACGGGAAATTTTTATAAGGCAGGTTTGGATATTTGCTTTCTCACATTAATAACGTGATTATGATGAGTCTTCTCAAAAAAAAAAAAACGTGATTATGATGAGTTTTGTGAAGTTTTGCATGTTAGCCACCACAGCAGCATCGGAGAAGTTGTATATAATAGACTTCTCCGAAAGGCATGTCCACCACCAATAACTTTTTAAAAGATGGTGACCTATGCACCTTGGAAAGGCGTGTCCACCACCAAAAACCTTTTAAAAGGAAATAAGGAAATCTGCTTTGATTAATTATACATATATATATATATATATATATATATATATATATATATATATATATATATATATATATATATATAGAAATTTATGTGGAGAACTAAATAGTAGGTTTTAGACTACTTAACACTATAGTAGTTAGACGTAAAGAGGTTTATTTAGGCCTAATAATATTTTAGAAGGGGAGATTGGATGATAATGTCATCAAATGACTTTTGACTTCGATCCATATATGCGACATTCAGAAAATATTTTAATAGTTAAAATTTAAGATTTTTATTTTAAAAATTTTGAATTTTAATTTTGAAAAGGGATGTAAAATTTATGAAAATATAAAAATTTAATTCACAATTTAATAAATCTCTTAAAAGACCAATATATATATATATATAGTCATACAATGCCTTTTTCCTTTGCCTTTGGCCCATATCCAAATTTGGACGTGGGGATGGGGCTTAATAACCTGGAACTAGAAAACATTCCATCTATCAGTTGGGCATCTAGGCCCCTAGAAACTGCAACTGATATGGCCATATGGGAAACATGATCTCAAGGCACACAAAATTATTCACGCGCTAAAACCAATTTAAAAATTAAGTACACCAACACTAAAATTCCTCCAAATGAGTTTTTTTATCCCATCATTTATTTTTGGTTTGTTGGTGGTGGCAGAATATAAATTCTGGTTGCTAAAACTAAGAGTCCATCTGCTAACTCCACTGCTGCGAAGCCAAGAACTGTGTTCTTACTTGACGGTCCTAAAAATCAAACACAAAAACAATCACCACGGATTTCTTCGGAGATTGAATAAGAAATACAATGCGATTTGACAGCCAAAAGAAAGTGTTTGAGTCCTGTGCTTTAGGCACAACTAGTTAAATTATCGAAATCTATTAATTCTATATTCTAATTTTAATTACTATATTCTTTTTTTTTTTTAAGAATAGTCAAAATTTATATTACAATTATAGTAAAAGAAGTGAAGGTCAAACTCCTGCCTTTCTCTTTAATTACTATTTTATATCCTTTCTTTTTATCTTTTGTTTTGGTCAATAAGAGGCATCCTTTCCTAATCTTTGGACTTCTCTCTCTTTTTTTTTTTGTGTTTTTTTGGGGTCTAACTTGGACTTCTCTTTTTTTTTTTGGTCTAGACCGTCCAGTATTCAGTCCATTGGGCTGACTAATCTGAACTGACCCGGGTAAGACTCCGAAGGTTAGTAAAGGTGTTCCAGCAGGTATTTAACGCGGCTGTATTCTCAGAATTTAAAACTGAAATCTCTAATTAAGCGAACTCAAATTCTTACCATTTAAATCAGTGTCTGCTGGTTAAATTGGACTTCTATTGTAAAACTAAAAACTAAAAAACTGATTGAAAAGGGAAAGGAGATGGCCCAAAAGATAAGAGAATGGATCGTTTGATCTTATATCTCCAGGCCCATCGTCGCAGACTAGTGGGCCCATAAACCAACGACGGAGAACCTCTCTCTGTGTACTGTAGGCCGAAACCCTAATTACAAGCGGGGGCTATAAAACGGTCAGGGCAAAAACCTGCGGCGCCCCACTCTCTGTATTCCTCTGCAGTTCTGTCTGCCTCTTGGTGTTTTTGCTCCGTTTGAAGCTGAACCATGGCGGACAAGGCGGTGACCATTCGGACAAGAAAGTTCATGACTAACCGCCTCCTTTCCAGGAAGCAGTTCGTAAGCTCTCTCTCTTTCTCTCGAATCTTGTTTTCTAATTAAAAGTACTGTCTCTGGCCATATTAACGTTGTTGGTCTGCCAGTTTATAAGATCTTAAGAAAATGATAAATATGGAAATTAACAAGAAATGGTTTGAGGTTCCTTTTAGTGTTCTTGCTTTGGTTTTTGAGTTTCCTTTTTTTTTTTTGAAAAAAAGAACTTGTTGGCTTCAAATTATTAACAAATTCACATGGACTGTTGAATATTGGAATTCGTGAAAAAAAAAAAATAGATAAACTGTCGGATACTGTTGAATGCGGATGCTTTTACACTTTGAGCCATTTTTCTTATTTAAGGTTGTTGCGTAGGATTTTGTTATTGGTTTTTTTTTTTTGGACAATTAAAGTATGATTAGTTATGGATTTGATACTTTGAGGGGCGGCCGGTGATGTGAGAAAATATTTGCTACTCTTGATGGGTTGTAAAGGATCCATCTGATGATTCCTATCCACCAAGATCTCTGAGGCCTTGGAATCTCTCCACGTTTCACTTAGTTAATTTGTGGTGCCATAGAACAGGTTTTTATGTTTTTGTAACTTTTTGTTTTTTTGTGTGTGCAAAGTTTTCTGGGTTCAATTAGGAAAGCCTTGTACAACTGTTAAGATGGCATCCACATTCGTGAATAGTTTCGGAACATTTGCACTCCAATGGTCAGAATGATATCCAAAATCTTACCTTATAATTTTAATTTTCACCGGTCAAAATGTACTGATTTTTTTTAATGATTGAAAGTATTATGTTCAGTTTTAGAATTCTGGGCACGATTATCTAAAACTTGATGCTATCTTCCTGCATGTTCTGCTGTCGGGAAAAAATTAGAAGATTCAGGTGTATCTGGCTTAAGCTTTTGCTCTTTTGTCATGCAGGTTATTGACGTTCTTCATCCAGGAAGACCAAATGTTTCCAAGGTATATCTTGATTCAGTTGCAGTTGTTAGGAATTGGTGTTCTATGAACTCCAATTTGGAGACTGCTTTGTATATTACAAATTTCTTTTGAGAAATTTATGCATGATATTTGAGGATTTAATGTTTTTATCCTTTTGAGAGCCCCTGTATAACAAATGGTCAAGTATAAACATACTTAGAATCTCCTTGTTGAAATTTTTCATCTGGCACTACTGAATTGATTGTTGCTATGATCTTGTTGAGCTGTTGATTCATTGAATTGTTTTGTTCTGTGTTTTAATTCTTTTTATGCAGGCAGAACTGAAGGAGAAGCTGGCAAGTCTGTATGAGGTGAAGGACCCAAATACAATTTTTGTTTTCAAGTTTAGGACCCATTTTGGAGGTGGGAAATCCACTGGATTTGGGTTGATTTATGACACTGTTGAGAACGCAAAGAAGTACGAGCCAAAGTACAGGCTCATCCGAGTAAGTCTTCAACATATATGCCATTCAGATTGTCACTTATGCAAAAAAGTGTAGGAGATTTCTGAGTGCCAAGGATTGTTTATATGCAAAATGCACTTTGGAAACTGGTATATTGAGTTTATAGATACAAGAATTTGGAGAATGGAATCAAAAGGAGTTGTCGAGTGTGGAATTTTTGGCTCTTGTTGTAGAAATAATACCTTGGATGGGGTTCAGGTGCAATTAATGGGTTCATGTTCTCCATTACACCTTTGCGTTTGCTATTGATCCCTTATCTCATAATCTGATCTTGTTGTTTTTGTGGATGTTTCTCTTGCTGCGTTGTAGCTGGTCAGTGTTTGAAATGATGATATAGTCCCACGTCCATTTATTGGATCCTTTATCGCATAATATGTAGATCTTGTTGTCCTTGTGGATCTCTCACTGCATTTTAGGTGGTCAGTGTTTGAAATCATGATATAGTCCCACTTCCCTATTTTTGGATGATGAAATGTTTTTTAGGTCTAATGTGTTCAACTTCCCATGCTAAATTTTTTTCATCGTATCTTTTGCCAGAATGGACTTGATACTAAGGTAGAGAAGTCAAGGAAACAGCTGAAAGAGAGAAAGAACAGGGCTAAGAAGATTCGTGGAGTAAAGAAGGTAATGAGTGGTTTAATTCTGTGTTGGTGTGCTAGGGCCTCATTTCGGTCTCTGTTTTTCTGTAATTCACTGCTACTTAAGAGCCAATCCATGTCTAATTTGTTTTAATCCTTGTTATGCAGACCAAGGCTGGAGATACTGCCAAGGCGGGAAAGAAGAAATGAGTTTTCAAGGGTTTGGTGGCAATCTTTTTATGCCCATGTATGCCGGTGGGTTTTTCTTTCATGGTGACATCTTCTATAAGTTGGGGACTTTCAGCATGAAATCTTTTTTTGTGTGGATGGTGCCATCAGATGTTTAGCATAATACTGATTTCTAGCACTCCTTAAGAGATTGTTTTTTGAGAGATTAATATGTGCACATTCCCGGCAATTTCTGCCAATCTTTTGTTGTCCTAGTAAATAGTGATGCCCCCCAACGAATGTTAGATGAGGTATCCTGTGGCTGTGTTTTCATGGATCGTGCATGCTGAGACTTAATTCTACATGATTTGGGTGTCCTGGATTGTTGCTCTTAGAAAGGGGAGGTCCTGATTTTGAGAAGAGCTGTATGACGCGAAAGTGTCGCGTACCCTTCCTTTGAGAAGGGTGTGATACCACCACCTATCAGGCCCAACGAGCAGTACACGGAGCTGCATCCCTACTCGCTGGTCCATGCACATCGCTCTCTCCAGGATGTTGGCTGTCAAACTTCTCTTTCAAAGAGTGGATTGAGCGGAATTGACATAAAAGGCGTTTGTCAAACTTCTCTTTCAAATAGTGGATTGTGCGAATTGATATAAAAGGCGTTTGTCCTCGGGACATCTTCCATCATTTGATGATCGATGTCAATTAACTGACAGTTATTTTTCATGCGTTAATATCACCTAGTTCAAATTTCATTGCAACTAGTCCACAGGTATTGGGATCTCGGTATTTAAAATGAACTAGAAACGATGGGGCAGCAGTCTACCGGACACCCGGGAGGTGAGACTGAATAGTGGAAAGTTGTTCAATGCGAACCATCAAACAAATTCCATACGTTAAACTAAACAATTTTTCAAACGTCCCAGGTTTCTCCATCTTTTTCCCATGACAGCTGATCATTTAAAAAAAAAATTGAGTAATTTTTAATTTGATTTATATTTTTTATTATAATTTATTCACTATGAAAAATTTATTTAAAATTAAAAAATAGTAGAAATAGCAAGAATTTAAAAACAAATATTTAACAATTATTGTGAGGGAATCATACGGAACATAATTTTATTGGGATATATGTAAATATGTAATGATGTAAACTATTAGATGATTGAATTAAAAAAAATGAGTTGTTAAATGAGATTAAATAGATCATATGTTTATTTATATCTCGTTAAAAGTAAATTACAGGCTGCCAGGTAACAAGCGAAGTGAAATTTTTTTTTTTTGGGGGGTTTAAAAAAGTTGGTGAGATTGAATGGTTGAAAGTTTTTGTGCAAACAATCAACCAAATTCGATACGTTAAACGTAACAATTCCACGAGTTTGCGCAAGGAAAACGTGGTACATGTTTTGCAAAGTTGCAGCTATTTCCATGACAGCTAATCTTGTCTGGCTAGCGTGAAATGTGGACCATTTGATCGGCAAGGAAATAGCGTCACTCCAAGAATGTACAGTGACGTAGGTATTAGTTAAGTCATCTTGACCATTGGATCGACGCGGCAACAAAACAGTCAAGAGAGTCTTTGATTTATAAATCGTTATGGTTTGTTGAACTTAAGGGAGAGACAACTCTGAATCTGGGTCTTTTTGGTTAACTTTAAGTGATAAATAACATATTTTTTCATTACGTTACGTGAAGGAACTAAAGAGTGCAAGTGCCATTTCAAATGGGAGCAAAACAAACATTACTTCTTTTTTTTTTGGGTGAACAACAAACAAACAAGCTTTTTTGTCTTATGATAGAGTTTTGAAGTAGGAGAAATTATTCCTAGTAAATTGTCTCAACATGTGTTGAAAAAATAATGAACTATTAATTTTTTATAATTACATGTATATTTTGAATAAAAAAATAAAGTGATAAAATGTGTTTTATTTTTTATCAACTTTTTATTGGTATAATTACAAAAAAAATTAATAATTAATAATTCTTTAAATATATGCCCAGATAAAATTTCAAAACAAAGTCCTCTGGCTCATAATCTATGCCCTTTTATCTTAATGGATAATGGTGCTTCCTTCTGTGGCCAGATAAAGTTTAATGCGGGGGGCACTTCATGAAACCTTATAGTTAGTCCCGCGACGAAAATAACAATCAAATCATAGTCACCCTACTCATGGGCAATAATTGAATAGGATAAATTCGTGGTCTTAAGTAATTGTTATAAACATCACTAAAAGTGATAATTAATTTAGTAGTGTTTTATCATGCAATTTTTAATATTAAATTGAGTTTGACTTTTCACGTTGATGCTCTCCCGCAAATTAAAGGTTTCATGTGTAAATATAGTGTTGAATTTTATATTCGTCAGTATCGTGGTCAGATTTGGGATTATATGTCCAATAATATTTTAATAGTGATATTTTTTATGAGGAAAATTGAATAAGGATGTCAATAATTTAAAAGCTAATTTTAACTCATAAATCCGATAACTGACATATTTATAATTAATCTTTTTTTTCATTTTAAAAAAAGGTTATCGTTCTAATTGTGGAATTTAGGATCCATTATTTATTTGTTTCATTGAATATCTCACTTAAATATACAGAACTAACAAGTGATTATAAAAATTCAAATGGATTGAAAATAATATAGATGAGCTGACATAAGTCATTAGATAGATTACATATTTTTCACATGTTTTTTCTTACATTGTTATGAAATCTTGTTCTAAATTTCCCTTAATTCTGGTTTCACAAAAAGATCTTATAGATAAATAATATTAATATTTTTTCACTAATCACACTAAAAATATTATTAAACTCAAAATCTCAATAACTAAAGAAAAATTGGTGACAGCTAACTTTAATATGTTAGATGAGATATGTGTTAAAATCTTAAACCTAACCAATAGGAAAATCTCTCCCTCAATTCCAACTTGAGAAAAAGAAAAAAAAAAAAAACTTAAATTCTCGAATCTATTATCTCGTATTTTCACTTGCAAATCAGAAGACTGAAGTGTAGCTCACTCGTAACTTGTTGAATTGTGTTGTTGCTAAATTCTAGAATCCATTATTCTGAACAGAAATTCTCATTTGATCTGTGCGTAAGTGGCCCATAAAGTATTCTTAGGGGTAGTTTGGATTGTGAGAAAAGTAAAAATTTAGAATAAGAAAATAAAATATTATTATTATCATAATATTTTTTTTGTTATTATTTTTTACATATTTTTTATTTAAATAATTTATTTTTTTCATAATTTTTTTCTTCACAATTCAAACACACACTTAATTATAATAGAATGATTAAATTTATTAAAAAAATTATTAAATATTTATAAATAAAATTATATAACTATTTATTATTATATATTTGAAGTTATTTAATGTTAACCCCACAATTTTTACTAAAAAGAATTACTCTTTTAGACGGACTTAAAAAAAAAAAAAAAAAAGAGAATCAAAATTCCTTTAGAAAAACAAACAAAACAAGAAAAAATAATTAACCCAATTAAAATTCCAAACAATCATTTACAAACATTCCAACTTGGGTCTTTCCACCTCACAATTCACATTCACATCCACCTATCCATCCTTTTCATTTTCTTTCCATAGCTGTCCTGTCTTTCGCCCAACACATGCACAAAAGAGAGAAAAAGAGCGAAACTTCGTGTGCGTAGGTGGGCGTGAATAAATATTGCAAATTCGTGGACGAGTTTGCCTCGTCAACTCTCACTTCTCCTTTTGCTTTATCTCCTTCGTTTGTTAACCTATTTCTGATAAAACCCGGCTTCCCAAATTCCCTTCAATTTGATCATGGAGGACGCTAATGGTAATTCTCTTGCTCATTTCTCTTTATTTTTGTCGTTTTATTTCTTGGGTCTTTCTGGTTTTTTTTTTTTTGGCTTAAAGTTGTTTTCTTGATCTTTCCGTTATTTAGATTGTGCGATATCATTTAGATTTTCAGTTTCTTGGTGTTCTTTTTCTGTAGTGGATTGTTGAATTGAGTTCCCATGTAAAAGCTTCGATCTTGAGGGTTCCCACTTAATTTATGTGGTTGCGCATCTCTGCTATTGTATTTCTCATGGCAAAGTGCAGATTGTGATTGGGATCTTTTGTGCAATTTGATCTGTTCTTCTAAATTTTCTAGTGGGATTGCTTGTTTTTTTGTTCTTTGTTCACTTTTTGTTCCATTTTGTCGGTGGCTGTGTTTGGTTTATGTAGCTGGGTCCTATTTACCAAGCGCGAAGTGCAATGGTTGTCGTGTTCTTAGATATTGGATTGAAGAGTGATTCTTTTAATCTCTTTTTACTCCCCATTTTGCGTGGCCCCATGGTGAAACTTTGGTCTTTTTCTGTTTCCATCTGAAGATTCTGGGACATCTAAAAGTGACACCTTTGCAAAATAGAGGGGGTCCTAACTTGTTTTAGATAGTAGAGATTAAAGGTTGCCTTTGTTTGCACGCATCGATCTGTAAACATTTCAAACTAGGCAGTTTAATGAGGATGATCACATTATTAATTTTGATTTGCAATTATGACAAATTTTGATGTTCATGACCTTGGAATTATATCCAGACTTATCAATGACCACGGGCTGATAGCCATGGTAGCACCCATTGTAGTCTACAAGAATTTTCTGACACTGCTTTCAGTCTGGTTTTTGGTGGTTTGGATGGTTTCCCTTGCTTCTCCTTAAAATCAAATGCAGCAACTGCTGAATACGCTATTGGACGTACAAATATCTACTTATAGTTTAAGTGACATGCTTGTGGTGAATGTAGCTATTGTTTAGACCAGTAATGGCTATTGTATGTTTGTTTGGTTTGTATATTTTATGTTGTAGGGATCACGTTCCCTGTTTAAAAATGGCTTTCTGACAACCATTCCCTTTATTTCTTCGAGTTGAAGGTCAGTTGTAACGTTTTAAAATCTTCCTTTGATTTCTTTCATTTTGACAGTGGTGGAAGCTAAGGATGGAACCATCTCTGTGGCATCTGCTTTCGTTGGTCATCAAGAAGGTGTGCTGGTTTTGTGGCTTTATTCTTATCTCGATAACCTGTATACATGCCTTTTTATGACGATTTATGATTGAATTGGGTTTTTTTTTTTTTCCCTGTTTTTGTTTTTTGGAGCGGGGAGGGGGGGAGGGGGAAGTGGGGGGCTTCGTCATTGTTTCTTCCATTGATAGTCATTTATATTCACAATTTATTTTCTCTGATACCAGCTGTTCAGGATAGAGACCACAAATTCTTAACAAGGGCTGTTGAAGAAGCATATAAAGGTGTTGAATGTGGAGATGGAGGCCCATTTGGTGCCGTTGTTGTTCGTAATAATGAAATAGTTGTGAGCTGTCACAACATGGTCTTGAAACACACAGACCCAACTGCACATGCTGAAGTCACAGCTGTTAGAGAGGTAATACTTTGAAATCATCCTATTGCCTTTGATTTGTATACGTAATTGTTTAAACACCATACGTGTTTTGCTCAATTGTAATCTATTGTTTCCTAAAATGAATTCTCAGGCATGTAAGAAGCTCAACCGGATTGAACTCTCAGATTGTGAGATATATGCTTCCTGTGAGCCTTGTCCAATGTGCTTTGGTGCGATTCATCTTTCAAGAATTAAGGTCTGATGGAGTATATCTTCATAGTATTGATATATTCGTGCAGTCTTTCGTTATTTTCTTTTCTTTCTCTGGGATTTTGGTTTTCAGACCTTTTGCTCCTTACAGAGGTTGGTTTATGGAGCCAAAGCAGAAGCAGCTATAGCAATTGGGTTTGATGACTTTATTGCGGATGCATTGAGAGGTACTGGGTACTACCAGAAGGCTAACCTGGAAATCAAGCAAGCTGATGGTACTGGTGCTCATATTGCAGAACAAGTGTTCGAAAAGACAAAGGCAAAGTTTACCATGTATTAGTTCAGCGCAAGGTGATTTGCTAACTTCATTATTGGTGGTAAAATGCTTGAACTGATTCATGAAATTTGTGAAATCAAGGACAACCCTCTTCACCCCATTATTGAATGAGTAAGTTCTTCAAAGTTCAAATCACCATTCTTTTTTCTTTTTATTTATTTTTTACTTTAGGATTTTTTTCCCCATGTTTTATATTTTATGCAATCGTCCACAAGTTGATGTTATATACAACCTATAAGTTCTTGCCATGCTTATATAGAAATAGGTTGCTTACAAAATTGAGTTAGTATTTCATTCAACTTGAGTCCCCTACATTGAAATTAAAAAATTTAATATTGGGTTTAGATTCGTGCTTTAAGAGAAGCCAGGAGTTGAGCCCACTAATCGTAATAATTAGTTTTTAATTACTTATTATCTCAAGTACCCATCAAAACTATGCAGAAATGATTGAAAGACAGACTAACAATTAGGTCCCAATAGTGATTTAGGTCTAAATAATGCAAGTCATCTAAACTTTGCCTTGTATGGCCTAAATTGGCATCAAACTGACTTCCGATCTAGTGGCTCTAACTAACATTTTGTAACTGGCATCTTGCGACTGAGTTAAAAATTTATAGTTGATAATATTGAGGTTCAATTAAAACTACTAAAGTTACTAAATAACTTCATACTTAAACTAAATGAAACAGAGACCTCTACCAATTCAACGTGGGATTGGTACCCATGATGCATTGTTTTGATGTAGGAAAGACAATTTTGTTTAAGCTCCAAACACTCGAGATATAGGCCACAATAGAACACAATAAGGTTCCAAATAAGCTTTTTCATGTTATTTGCAATTAGATTTACACTAGAGGAAAACCAACAGAGAGATTTAGGTTCATGCCCTGATTCCAAAGAGTAAAAAAAGGCTTTGATTACTCAAGTTTTCTAAAATCCAATGCGGGTTTATGGTAAGGCATCTAATTTAGGCTTCAGGAAGAGCAGGAACTCAACATAAGAGAGACCACCAACCCCTCATCTCCAACCAAGCATGATAAGAACATCATTTCTGGAGAAGAAAGTATCAATTGGACTTCATCAACGCAGACATTTCAACCACAGATTCTCTAGAATAACTGATCCATGCATCACAGATGTGTTCATGATCAATGTTAACTGCAGGCTCTAGGCTCATATGGTTAGTTAATACACAGCTGCCAGATTCCACATGACATCAAAATCCATTGATAACAACTTATAATCCATCACAAGACAAAAAATAAGGGATCCCATGAGCCGGGCTAGCAAAACATTGCAATCAAGAGTACGCTTAGCCGGAGAGCGTTCTTGTTTCGGAAAAATTCCAAGCAATTCACGTTCTCCATATTTGATATAATTTTTAATAATAAAATAATTTGTTTAACAAAAATGTTAAAAACTAAGAGCTCAATTGCATACTGGCCCGTATCTTAGATTGCACTAAATGATCGTGCAAATTCAGTCATTTAAAAAAAAAAAAAAGGGAAAGATAAATAGCCACCACAAAAAGACACATAGAATCAGAATCGGCACATTGCAATCAGATATTTTTTTTTTTACAATAAAAAATAAAAGTTTTTTGTTCATCTATTTTTTTTTGTAAAAAAATTTTTAGTTATAAAAAAATTAATCAATTATAATATGTCAGTTCTATATCTGACTACTTACTTGTACTCCCTGAAAAGATTTCATTAATTATTTTTCGAAAACTAATCGCGTTTTAATGCCGGCGAACTCGTGACTTCTCTAGTTCTCTTTCCTTATCTGTTTGTATATCATAAATAAAATCAATAGAAGTTTTTTTTTTCTTAATCCACATCTTGGGACCACCTAGCTACTGAAACAAACAACAATCAAGCATTTATTGTTTATCATTTCTTCTTTTTCCATTAGAAGGAAAACAATTTATTTGTTCTCTATCCTAGCACTAAGGCTTATGTCAATCCCCTTACCTGTTTCGGCATTCACATTTAGCAGTGCCAATTCGCCTTTAAGCAAACGAACATTTCACAGAACGTGTTATTTTTCATTAGAAGGAAAACAATTTCTTTGTTCTTTGTCCTAGCCTCACCAAACAGTCAGGGGACAGGACTATGACAGTCATACAATATTAAGATTGTCATAATCACGCTGATTATTAAATTTAAAATATTAATAAATAAATGTTCAATTGGTTGAACTGGTCGCATCGCCGCACCGGTCAAAAAATAGTCACATTACCATTACTTCTATTCCCATTGGCATTGTTACCGTTAGTAGCCACAAAAGCATCACCCATTATGCGCTTATTTATAAGATAAGATAAAATAGTATAAGTTAGAAACTAACTATTTCACCTTAATCTATATTTAGTTAGTAAATAAAGTAAATATAAGATAAATTAGTATAAACTAACTATAACATGAATATAAGATAGTATTATTCCTCTTACTCATAAAGATTAATTTATCTCATTTTATGAATTAGTGTTGTTAATTTATATATTTACTTAAATGCCCTCCTAAAAACCCATTTGTTTCTTTTTTCGTTTCTTTTTATTTTTTAGAAAAATGTCCTTTTATGTCATATAACAGAGAAAAAAAAAACTTATAAAACCTTTATTAAAATTTAAAAAACGTAAAGGCGAAGGCGGCGGGGCGACGGCGGAGGGGCGGTGGCCACGGCGTCCACAGCTGATGTTTCTCTCTCTCTCTCTTTCTCTCTCTGCACGCTTCTGCACATCGTTTCTCTCTCTCCCTAAGTCAAGCGTTTCTGCAAGCTTTCTCCAGACCCCTCTATCACTCTGCCCACGCCGCTCTTCCGCCCCTCCAGCGCCGCTGCAATTTGTCGAGCATCCATCGTTTGGTTCTGCAGCGACGAGGATCAGGTCGAGAATTTGGACCAGCCATTCCAGAGAGATCTCAAGCACAAATCGAAGGTCGCGATCAACTCTTGCTTCAATCGGATGTTCACCGACGAGCATGGGTCAGGCGGCGACGGCGGCGAGTCCGTTTGAGAGACGGTGGTTCAGTTTGGATTTTTAGAACAATTTTTTTATTTTTAAAATTTTAAAAAAATCAATTTCTTTTTTGTTAAAAAACCAAAATTGGAATTTTCTAAAAGAAAAAAAATCAATAATTGAAGATTTATAAGTAGTATAATAAAAACATCATTTTTTTTTATAATTTAAAATTTATTTGTATAAATAAATCTAATGCTCAATTTTTAAAAATATTTTTCTATATAATATACGATGACATGTAAAATTAATATTAATTTTATTACTTAATTTTAATTATTTTTTATAAAAGTTGTTAACATTAATAATAAATGTAAGTTAATTATTTATAATGATAATAAAGTTATTTTAATATACTATATTATTTTATTTTATACCTTCTAAATGTGGGATATAATAACTATTATATATTGTCCAAACGTTCTTTAGACTAAAGGTACATTTAGTATACAGACTGAATATTGTGATATAAAATAGTATAAGTTAATATAGTATATGATAGATTAAATTATTAGTTTATATTATATTTAGATGTCATCAAATAATATAAAATAGTTATTATATTTAATATTTGAATTATATGAGATAAAATAATATAGTATATCAAAATAATTTTTTTACCCTTAAAAATAATTGATTTACGCTTACTATTAATTTTAATATTTTTATTAAAAATAATTAAAATTAAGTAATAAAATTAATATTTATTTTATATGTTATTATACATTATATTATTTATAATTTTTTAATTTTATATAAAAAATATTTTTTAAAATTAAGTATTAATTTTATTTATACAAATAAATTTTAAGATATAAAAAAAGATTAATATTTTTTTAATTTTTTGAGGAAAAAATTAAATAAATTTTAAGATATAAATTTTTAAATTTATATTTGAAAGAAAAGGAGAGAGAGAGAGAGAGAGAGAGAGAGAGAGAGAGAGAGAGAGAGAGAGAGAGAGAGAGCGGAGACAGAGAGGAAAGGGAAAGAGAGGATGAGTGAGAGAAAAAGATGAGAGATGAGAAAAAAAGAAAGAGAGACACGAGGAGTGAGAGAGAGGAGGAAAGAGGGAGAAAGGAAAGAGGGAAAAGAGAGAGAAGAAAGAAGAGAAAGAAATGAATTTTTTAAATTTTATATTAAATTTTATTTTAATTAAAAGGGTATTTTAGTAAATATATAATTTATTAATATTAATCCATGATGAGAGATAGATTAACTCATTAGAGTGAGAGGGATAGTACTATTCCTTATTTATAAGATAGTAAGTCTATATTAGTCTATCATATACCAATTTTATTAATAAATTAAATATAAATTAAGGTGGGATAGTTGATCACTAATTCTATCCTATCTTCTCATATCTCATGAAATAAACACACCATAATAGTTTAGCATATTTTATATTAGGGTTATTATAAAAAAATAACACTATTTTTACGTTTTTTTACAAATTTAGTATCACCTTTAAAAATTAACAAATCTAGTTCAATTTAATTATTTTTTCACAAATCTAATACAATTTTTAATAATAAACAAATCTAATATAGTTCAATTATTTTTTAACAAATCTAATACAATATCAGTTAAAAATAATCGAATCTTCAGTATGCACGCATGCACATATAACATTTAGGCGTTTTAAACTGTACTGAATTTTGACGTTCAATTATTTTTTAACAAATTTAGCATACTTTTAGTTAAAAATAATCGAATATCTAGTATGCACATATAACATTTAGGAGTTTTAAACTATATTAAATTTATACGTAAACGTGTCATATGTGTATACTAAGAAATTCAGTTATTTTTAACTAATTATTTTTAACTGATATTGTATTAAATTTATTAAAATATAATTAAAATGTGTTAAATTTGTTAATTATTAAAAATTGTGCAAGACTTATAAAAAAATAATTAAATTTATTAATTTTTAAATATTATATTAAATTTATAAAAAAATATAAAAATAATACTATTTTTAAATAATAACCCTTTGTATTATATTATTTTATATTATTCGATAGTATACTATTTAATCTTCATATTAAACACACGCTATGTCCCTATCATCAAATTTAAATCCAGTAGCAGCAGTCCCTGACCGGGACCGTTGCGTGGCCTCGGGGCGGACTTTTGGTGGTCAATGTTAACCAATTTAAAATTATTGAAATTAGGGGTGGCGTTAGGGTTAGAGTTTCCATTCTCATCATCCAAATTACCATCTTCTACACCAATTTTGCCCATCGTATTGCTCCAAATCTTGCGGGAAATTATCAAAAGTAGCATGATCATGAGGGCTTTTGAAGGAGAAATCCTCACCGGAGCTGATTTTGTCGGCGACTTTACGGTACTTCTTCTTCAACCGGCGCAATTTCTCGACGAGCTGGTTCTTGTTGAAATCAAGCTGCAGCTTGGACTTGATTTGGTCGTAGAACAGCGCGGTGTCGTGGTGACTCCCTCGGCGTTGCGTCGTGCGGTCCAGAAACCCGCGGAGCAGCTGCATTTCGTCCTCGTCCATCCACAGCCGCTGAAACAGCTGCCTCGATTCATCTAATTGCGGCCTTTTCTCCTCTTGCATGGCCATCGCGCCGCTCCCGAGCCGCTGCGGTTTCGAATCAGAAGCCGCCACCGTCGCAGCCGTTACCACGGAATAGCGAAGGTGACGACAGAGGCGGAGGAGACGGCGACGGGAACAGCCGCCGGAAATGAGGTGGAGGGAGAGACATAATTGAGATCCACATCGTCGTTTTCGTCAGCCAACACGTGATTGTTTACCAGCATGTCGTCGTTCTCGTCGTCCGGGAACAACTCGTCGTCGTCGTTCTCTTCGTCGAAGAAGTCCTCGTCGAAAACGGCGTCGTCTTGGTCCAACGCCATGACAAAGATGGCTTGGGTGGTTCGGGTTCGGCTGGTTTGGGTTCGGGGCTTAATTTGGTGGGGCTAGCACAGGGTGTGTTGGCGGTTCACGAGGAACCGAAGGAATTGCGTCCTGGACCCTTGGTGAAGCGGAGCTGCGGAGGAGAAGACGGCGGTTTTGGGTTTTTTTTGGGTGGTGGAGATACTGTTGAACTGTGATGGGTCCACGCGCCCGCTTGGCGCGTGCACTTAATGTTTTATTCTGGTCCACCATGTAGCATGATGTTTGGTGTTTTTAAGGTTTTCTTTTGTATTTGACCGGCCGCACGACTTGTCGTTCTCTTTTGTGCGCGATAAAACGAGATTTGTTATATCATATATCGTATATGAAAATGGATCCGATTAATTTTACGAGAAAGTATTTTTCTGGTGAAATTTCAGTGATTGTAAGTTAGGTCATGTTTTTATGAAATGTTCCTTTTGTATCATTTTAAAATTAAATATTCTTAATCAAAATTTTACGTACTACTCACAATTTTTTTTAATGAGGATGATTTACGAACACTTTTATATTTTAATTTCAACAATATAATTATATAATAATAATTTTTAGAAAATATATTTTTATTTAATGGTAATTTTCAATTAACATTATTTATCTTTTAGTCTGATTATTGTTTCTTTTAAATTAGTTATTGGAAATAGTTATTAATATAAAAATTTATCATTGTTCCACTAGTACATCTCAAAAAAAAAAAACACAGAGAAATGATTCTTTTTTTTTGGTCTATGCTGACCATTTTAATACGTTCATTTTGCCCTTTTCACTTTATAAGAAAAACTAAGAAAAAAGATGTGATGGGTTATTTTTTAAATGTACCTCGACTCTAATTAGATCTTATAACAGTTTGGTAAGTAATACTGAGATTTGTACTCAGTTTGTTAAAGGTCGTTATGACCAGATAATGTGTAGGTCTCTGTGTCGATGCATCCTTTTACTTCAAGCAAGTATTCTCGACATTCTTGTGTTATTGTGATGTATTTTTGTCGCCAATTATTAATACAATAGTTTTGTTACAGTTAAAAAAAAAAAAAAAAGGCACCAACCCTAATTTAAGTTCCCCTTCTCAAATTCTTCAATATTTTAATAAGGAAAAGTTTGTATGCCGTACAAACTGGCCATACAATCTAGTTACCTTAGGCAATAAAATGTAACTAATTATTAATTTAGTATAATTGTATTGAATTTTTCAAGAAATATTCTTTTTGGAAAAAATATATTCTTTTAAATTTAAACGATGCCATTAAATTGACATACATCGAGCATCCGGATCTAATATTAGCATTTAAATAACTAAAATTGGAACTAGTTGTTCTTTTTAATAATACCTCGTCCCGACTTGTCGGAAGGAGCGATGAGGTCATAAAGTATATAATTTCGCCTATATATCACAGTACTCATCTGCATAAACCATGGTAATTAGAATCGAATCGGACCGGTCGGTTCAATTGGTTAAACCGGTGATCGATCTTAGATCCGGTCTAGTTTAGGCCTAAAAAAGGGATGCAGAACAGATCGAAAAAAATCGGTCAAGAACTGAAAAAATCAATTAAAAACTGGGAAAATCGGCAAAAAATCGGAGCGGTTGAACCGCTTTAATTTAAACCAAAAAATTTTAAATTATAATTTAACCCAAAATTTTATCTAAATTATAATTAAAACTCTAATTTTAACTAAAAATTTCAATTTAGTCTTCAATTGATTAAAATTTTTAATTTAATCTTTAAAACTAAAAAAATTAATATTTAACCACTATTTATAAATATTTTTTTTAATTAATTTTTATAAATTATATTTTGTTAAATATACTAATTGTAATATCCTTAATGTATGTAAATATTAATATAATTCTTAAAATACACTTCATTTTAAATATTTATCATCATTCTTATATAACATAACATTTTATATAATTATATAAACTATATAAAAATTTAATTTTTATATATTTAATATTAAATATTAGTTTTTATCGGTTCAACCACGGTTATACTGGTCGAACCGATTGAACCTTTAACCACTAATCTTTCCGGTTTGGTTTTTAAAACATTGGCAGAAACACAGTCCCACACCGAAAAAAAGAGATAATTAACTAAGTTTCAACATATCTAATTAAATTAGGTTTAAATATTGGATCAAGATTCTTATTCCAAATAGAATTCTAACTATATTTTTTTATTCGGCTACGTAGGAGTAGCAATTGTATTAGAAGACAATCAGATGAGTAATCTAATCGAATTAATGATTCTTCCATGCTAATCCAAATAGAATGGTGTAATTTTGGCCAAACACGAACAATAATCTATAAAATGATTTTTTAAAATTATATTGAGATTAAAAAAATATATTTCTTAACGTTATAATGTGGCCAAGAGGGGTTAAAAGAAAGATGAAAAAATAAGTCTCATTGAAGACTAGATTAAACATGAAGATTAGACTTGAAAGGAAAAATATGAAGCTCAAAAAGATTGAGCTTAGAAAATTGGAAGTCATAGGCTTAAAGAATGGAAGGTAAATGGAAGTGTATTAAGTACAAGCCTTGGACATATCCACCACAAAAAGTTCATGTTGGCCTTAACAGCAAAGGGAAGTTCCTGTTGGGCTTGAAATCACCCAAGAAAAATAGCTTAGCGCACTACATTGCAATCCCTTGTGGTTTTAGGGTAACTTCAAGAAAAAACGAATGTGAAGATGGATGGTAAAAAAGGGCATGTAGGTAAAAAACGAATGTGAAGATGGAATGGAAGGTAAATAGAAGCGTAAGTTCCTGTTGGGCTTGAAATTGCTCAAGAAAAAACAAAATAAGTAAAAAACAGAAGGCCAAATATGAATTTTGAAATCTTATTTTAAGCAAATTAGTCTGATATGTTTTATATTTTTGTAATTAAATTTTATAATACAATTGGTTGTTTCGATTATATCTTAAATATTAACACGTTAATATATTTATTTTAATTGAGTTATACTCAAAAAGAAAAAAGCAAATAAAAATAACAAGTACATTGCATAACATTAATTAGCACCAAGAATATGATAGGCACGACATCAAAGATCACAATTTTGCAGCTACCATGGAAAACTTAGTAGACATATTCATCCGCACATAATGCATCATCCAATTCCTGGACCTCTGCTCCGAGTTCAGGAAGTTGAAATTCCAAATTCTTCCAATTGGCGGCAGCAATGTGAACCAATTTGTACCGTAATTATCACTTCTTAAATCGTCCTCTAAAATATTTCCTTTGATACCTGCGATCTTCAGCATTATGGTGACCTGAACAGCATAACATTTTCCTTGATACCGGGGCTGTTGGATAGAGTGGGTGTGAGACATTTTACAAGGCATTGATATAATCACAATTCTTAATAACAGGATATTTTCATGCACAATGACTTGTATTTTTTTTTTTTCTATAGTCATGTAAATTTTTGAGCTTCCTTGTGTATTGAAGCTTGTTATAGTTAATATAAAAGTCTTCTAACATGCCTAAAAATCAGTGTTGAATCGAAAGAGGAGGCTGAATCCAACAATACTCTGTTGAGCGTGCATAAATGTTGAGGCCCTTGTAGAGGAAGCTCTTTCTACGCTCCTGCATGCCCCACAAGTCGTCGCCAAATAACACGTACATGATGTGGGGGCCTATAAGAAAATGTATGGTGTTAGCATACGAGCTTGATTCTCCCACAGCTTCAGCTAGCATGATTGACGGAGACTGAGTAAACAATACCAAGTCTCCAAGACTTTGTTGCCTCACCCATTGGTTCAGCGACTTGTCAAGTTTCCAAAAGCCCAAATGGGAAAACCAAATACCAAAAAGGAACATATCTCCATTGAAGGCAACAAGGTGGTGATGATCAACATGTCTACCAGGGATAGCGTCCGAAAAGAATTTCCAATGTTCAAGCTGTACATCGAAGATCCCCAATCCGCGGCCAGAATTAAAGATGCAATAGACTAATCCATCTGCATATGCTACATCCTCGAGGACTTCGATTTCTGAAACATTGGCAGGAAGATTAGACTTCAAATTCTTCCAACTCTGGTCACCAATGTGCCACGTTTTCATGTTAACTGTCAGCCATCGTTCATCAAACGTAACATGGAAGACACATTCCAGGGAGTTTGGATCCATGGAGAAGGCCATCTTGCTATGTTCATTACCGGTAAGTAGACATGCAAAACCAGGCAGCTCGATGAACCTGTGACCAAAAGGTGTGTACAAACAAAGATAACTGTATATAACACTATGTCTTAATTTTTCTCTTGATAGAAGCACCCAACCGTGGCTTGAACAGCAAATTCTGGCACCAAGAAGGTGCTTTTTTTTATCTTCTTGCTCCACTGCCTTGAAACTGTAAGTTTTTTCCGAAGACGGATCACTTAGCTCAATTTTACACAAAATTTCACTTTCATTACGGATTTCCCGACAGGAGAAAGACATTATCCATGGGAACTTGTGAATAGGCCGCCATGGAATCCCGCGTAGCAGACTTGGGAATTTCTTTGAAACTGCACGCATACGGAGCCGATCAACCCAATTTAGCCCTTCAAATATGCGCCTCAGAACATCATCAGGAAGAGCAGACCAATTCACCTGCGGATCCTTCCTTCTGATTTTTCTGCTTTTGTTCTTCCCTGGAACGTTAGCTCCTGTAATCAGACTGTTGTTTTTGTTGGACATTGTTATTGAACAAGAGATCAAACCGTCCTACAAAACAGGAGGAAAAATTAAGAACAGAGTCAAATTTACTTGTGAGAGAATACTTATGGACGTTCTACAAGACCCTGTTCTCCTTTTCAGCATATCTAATTAAGTAAGGTTTAAATATTGGATCATGATTCTTGTTCCGAATAGAAATATTAATCTGACTATATTTTTTATTCAACTAGTTCGACTATAATTCTAATTCAAGGCAGGAGTCATAATTGTATTAGAAGACAACGAGATGAATAATCTAATCCAATTAATTATTCTTCCATACTAATCCAAATAGAATTGTGTAATTTTGGCTAAAAACTGAGAATAATCTATAAAATGATTTTTTTAAGTTATATTAAAATTAAAAAAAATATTTCTCTACTTTATTGAATTGGGTAATTGACCTCAAACATTTTAGAAGAGTTGATGAAAGATGAAAAAATAAGTCTTATTGAAGACTAGATTAAACATGAAGATAAGCATGGAAAGGAAAATTTTGAAGCTCAAGAAAGTCATAAAGATCAAGCTTGGAGAATTGGAAGTCATAGGCTTAAGAATTGAAGGTAAATTGTTTTTTTTTTTTTTTTTTTTAATGGGGAAGTGTATTAAGTACAAGCCTTGTTGGACAAATCCACCACAAAAAGTTCATGTTGGGCTTACAGCAAAGGGAACTTCATGTTGGGCTTGGCATTATCCAAGAAAAATACCTTTCGACGACATTTCAATCCTTGTGGGTTTCAACAGTTCCCCACCTTATCCTCCCCCTCCCCTCCCCCCGCGCGAAACAAAAACTTTTATATTTTTTACGTATAAATTTTAAATTTTTTAATAATTTATTTGAATTTTAAAATTTTTTAATTTTTTGTCAAATCAGTCCTTTTATTTAAAAAATATATTCAATATATTAATAAATGAGTTTAACTTGACAAAAATTATTTAAAAAATATCAAATACGTAAGTTAAATATTTTTTTATCAACAAATATATACATTAAATATTTTTTAATTAATAAATACTCGAATTAAATATGTAAAGTGCATACTTTTTGATGAAAAAAATTTCAATTAGTGTATTTAATCTTTTTAAAATAATTTTTGTAAGGTTAGAATCATTTTTTTAATAAATTGATCACTTTTTGTTAACAAATAGACTGATTTGATAAGAAATTGAAAGGTTTAAAACTCAAATGAAATTTTAAAAAAGTTTAAGACTCATATATATAAAAAAAAATTTAAAAATTTAAAACTAAAAAATATCATATCTCCACAAGAAAAAACCCAAAGCTCCCCATTTGGTCTTTTATCCCCCAAAAACTTTTTAGTTTGGAAAAATGTATGATTTATACCAGAAATGATTGTGAGACAGGGTGGGTGGGAGACGAGATAGGGTTGGCAATGGGGGGGGGGGTTGGGGTCGAAGATGGCTCCCCGTTCCCCGTACCCGTTTATTACTCTCGTCCCCGTCCCCGTTCACGGTGGGTATGAAATTTTTATCCCAGTTCCCATCCTCGTTGGGGATTGGAGATCCTCGTCTCTGCTTCATACCCGTCCAAATAAAAATTAAAAGAATCATATATTTCCACTGCTCAAAGTACTCGAAACCTGTGGTTAATGAAAAATTAGCTGTATATATTACAAATATCCTTCGACTTAAAAATATAATGAATAAGTAATATAAATATTAAAGTTCAAACGCGCGAGTTTTATATTAAAAATCAATAATATAAATTAAGATTTTACAACTTGATACACAATACGCAAAAAAATAATGACATTATTTTTGAAGATATTATATTACTCAAGTTTATAATAAGTAAATATTGAAACTATATTACTCAAATTTATATACTGATATAATGATATTATTTTTAAAAATGCTGACATAGAAAAATAATTTAGACAAATCACATTCAACGTTTCAGTTACTGCATAACACTAAAGTTTAAAATTATATTTTATAAAAATATAGATCACACAAAAAAAATCCAACAATGAAAAATTCAATGAATAAAAACTGTGGAAACTTTACCTCATAATTTTGAATTTTTTCTTTTTTATTTTTCGTACATAATGTTATATTTTTTTACAATGTTGGGAGTTTTAACTTCGTTTCTAACTTTTTAAACAATTTATTCTCATATTTTTTACATGTATATGCTGACACCTTTGGAAAGAAAGAAATAATAATGTTTTAGAACAAGATTTCTAGTAAAAAGATGGTCTTTCAAAATAAGTTATTATAATTTCTGTATTATCCATTAATAATTTTGTAATTGTTATTAGAATTGGTTATTATTTGAATTATTGACCCTAAGACTATCAATATTGTAAGTAAGCTATCAGGTTAAGGGAAAGTAATTCCATGAATAATTTAGCAATTACATTAATAATTTGAAGTAGCTAAAATATAAGCAATTAAAAAGTGAAAGTAACAAACATTAATAATAAAAATAAATAAAGATTGAAGAATTAAAAAAAAAAAGGCGGGTATGGGAATGGTATGAGGATGAGGATAGGTAAACTTATCCCTATCCCCATCCCCATACCCGCTAAAAAAATGCGAGGAATGAGGATTTCCGTTTTATTTCCCGTTCAACTCATTTTGACCCCGTCTCCGTCGGAGCGGGTACGAATAATCTCCGACGGATACGGATAAAATTATCATCCCTACGAGAGACTGGTTGAGAGAGAGAGAGAGAGAGAAGAGAGATGGTGAGAGTTGTAGTGAGTCTCACTAATATTTTTATTTTTATTTTAAAATGATTTATATGTACATAAGTAAGGTTAATGTACAATAAGTATAAAAATAAAAAAACTTTAAGGTCATGTTCAACAAGTTAAAAAATAATGTGCAATGCCTATCATGCATGCACGTGTAACAAGTTTAATATTACTGTATAACATATTAGAATGAAAGTGACAAATTATCCCATTGCTCCGGTTCATCAGTCCACGTCCCAATAACAAAACCGTTTTCATAAATTTTATACTTATGTTTTCTCAGAATTAGTAATTTATCTTTTGAAAAAACATGTCTAATTTCTTCACCACTAAGATTCTTTTGAAGAAAAATCTAAGACTTTGACTAATGCATCTTCAATTCCAGGCAACATGTTTTTAGTCATCGTTTTCAAAATTAAAATTTTCAAATTTAAATTATAAAATCAATTAACAAAAAAAAAATTCTTCGAACATAGACCCAACAGAATATCATCGTCCTTTGTTAGTGCCAAATATAATAATCATACTTTAGAGGGGGCCCTCCATGATTATTCAGCTCGTTATGACAAGTAAACAAACTCGAGGTCCGTTTCATTATTCAAAGAGATACCGTCTGTTTTCGAAGATTTTATGCCGATTACGTTATCGTGCAAATCATTTTAACAGGCCAATACTGTGTTTTCTTAAAATTGAGTGAAAATAGGTAATTCAATCTTCAGAAAGAAATCATATTTTACGAGCAATAGAAAAAATAGTTCAGTTTGGGATTCATATATTAGTAGTTATACTTAATATTTATATTATGATGAGTTTATTTATTTTTATAATAAAACTTATAATTTTTACAATAAAAAATAACGTGTTAATTTTTTATATCATATTTTATCAAATTTATTGTAGAAATGAATAAAACTGTCATAATATTTATACTAAGTATGACTACCAACGAATAGATCTCAAACTTTTTCGTAGAAAAAAAAGTGACACAGAGAGAGACGGGAGAAGACGCCTGGGGTGTGGTGATGCCTTTTTTAAAAAAAAAAAATTGTGTATATAGTTAAGATAAAATATAATTGCATATAATATAAAAATTATTTGTATGCAATATATAAATCTTTCTTTAAAAAAAAAATTGGAGACTTACGTCCCATCTCTCTCTTGTGCCTTGTGGTGGGACTAAAAAAAAAAAAAGGTCAAAAAAAATTTAGGAATAAGAGAAGTATTTCATCTTAGAGATTATTTATAAATTATCTAGAGTTTACAGTAAATTTACGTATTAATTATTTAAAAAGAATTTTAACAACAATTAACAGAATTAGAATATCAAAATTAAACTTTTAATCAGCGAACTCACCTTGTAGACTAAAAAAATTGACGTAATTATATCGCGAGAACAATATTGTGTTGTCATGAGAATAATCAATTGTAGTAAATCGTTATTCCAACATAAAATTAACACCTTGGCCTAAAAAAAAATCGAAAAAGTTGGTGGGTAGATTGTGTCCATATGCGTTTAGTTTCTGTAATTATAAGTATATTTTGTACGATCATAATAATAAAAAATAATATAAAAATATTATTATTTCTTTCCCTTCACATTTTTAATTATAATTATATAAAAAAATATTTATAATTATATAAATTAAAAATATATAAATACAGTCTCTCCACCGACGTCCGTCTTTCGAATAGCCCAAAAAAACAATTAAGATTAATACAGTGATGAGTTCAAATACTGTTTGACTATTCGATGAAAGGTCAGTGCTAAATGATGGCTGTTGGAACGTGCACCCAACGGAAAAGAAAAGCCCAAAGTCGCACAATAATAACCCAAAAGGAACAAAGCCAAAGAAAATGCTCGAAAGAAGACCGAGGTAGGCCCCGTCCATCATGTCATCTATAACAACAAGACAAGACGAAATATTTTTTAAACACATAATTATAGAAATATAATAAATATATTTAATAAATTTAATTACTAAATTTTAATAAATATATTAAAATTTTAAAAAATAAATTATTATATACGTGTCAGTCTCATTTCTCATAAAGTCTGTCCAAGTAATCATTTTTAAAAATATATGTTGAATTTGTCTTTGACATTGTTGCCAAGAGCGACGTGAAAGTCGCATGATGTACCAGACACCAAAAAGAAAGAGCAAATGATTACAGGGAAGGGAATTTTCACGTTGATCATTAATTAATGTAACGATGATAACAAGAATGCAAGATCCTTGTACGTAAAGAGAATTTTCAAATTCAAACCCAAGAAAGAATTAATTGTCAGTCCACAGAAATAAGGAATCTACCTTAGTACTAATAATAATAATTATAAATTAAATATTTAATATACGAGCAAGTGGTAGATACAGTAAATATAATTAAAGAAATAATTTTTTATCATTATAATGATACAAAAAAAAAAAGTTAAAAAAAAGAGAAGAAATACAGAATGTGAATTGATCGCAAAAAAATATTATTTTATTGATTACAATTAGTTGCGTCCATCAGTTTTATATTCATATAATTGCCTCTTAATAATGATGAATTTTTTTTTCTAATTTACTTAAAAAAATAATAAAATAACATAAATTATTAGATTAAATTTATTTCATAAAAAAACAGATTCCACAATCCAAGTAATCTAAGGGGGTTGAACTTTTTATTTTGAGGTTCTCATTTAACTCCTATTAGAATTGAATGATGAAATTAAATTTACAATTTAATTTTTTATGCAAAAAATAAGTACAGAGTTATATATTTTCTAATAGTACAGTGATATTACTCATATTTTCTTATTTTTAAAATAAAAAATAAATAAATTATTAAATAAAATTTTTATTAATTTTTATTTACATATAATCATGTAGTTTTATAACAATAACAATAATAATACTAATAATGAAAGTCGAGGTATTAAGTCCCTGTTTGAAAATTTTTTTGTTAGAAAAAGAAAAGAAAAATATTTTTATTTATTTATTTTTTATTTATTTCTGTTAATCTAAATAATTATTTTTTATTTTTTTTTCATAAATTAATATTTATTTTTTTCATAACTTTTTAATCATTATTTTTTATCAACTATAATATTATTACTGTATTATTTTTTATTTATTTATTTTTATTTATTTCCTTCGTATCCAAACGTAGTATAAGCGAAAGAAGAGCCACACAGCAAAGCGCTATTGCCGCTAGTTCTTGCCTGAAACGTTGAGACAGAATACGATAAGCCGATAAGGTCCTTCTTGTTTTTCTCGAGAAAAAAAAAAAAAATCATCTTGGTACAAGTGTATTCAGAGCTTACATAATTGTATTCCGTTTTCCATTTTTACTTTCATTTTGTTGACGTTCCATTATTTCCACCCTAAAAATTTGCATCTTTTCCAGAATTTCAAGGTTCTTTGTTCAGATAATTCTCCCCTTTTTTCTTGGTATTTTTTTGTATCTGTTCAAGATTCTCAAAAAAGATTAGTTTTTTTCTTGTTTTCCTTTATGAAAGCTTGTTTCTTTGTTTGATGCGAAAATTCTGATTTCTCACCCCAACCCATCATATTTCGGCTTTTTTTGGGGTGCTGCATAGTGTTTGATAGTATTATACTGAAGTTTGGTTTCATGGGGGGTTTTGATTTTGGCTGATTAAAGTTTCTTTCGATTTTTTTGCAGTTTTAATTTGGCCTAAAAATGGCTGAGGAGAAGTGCTCGATTGCCAACGACGTTACTGAGGTCATCTCTATCTCTCTGTGACTCTGTGGTTGTTGAATGTGAGATCTTTATGTTTTTTTTTTTTTTTTGGGTTTCGTGTAGTTGGTTGGTAAGACACCATTGGTGTATCTGAATCATGTTGTGGATGGCTGTGTGGCTCGCATTGCTGCCAAGCTGGAGATGATGGAACCTTGCTCGAGTGTTAAGGATAGGTACTTACCAGTCACATATCCTTGAATCTTAATCGAAATCCTGGTTTTACTTAAATCTTCTTTTGGGATGTAGATATTAAGTTTTTATGCTCTTGCTGTGGAAAGTTTCTCTAAATTTTGGTTCTTTTATACTTTCTAAGTATTTCCAAGCTCAATCCTTAAAGGATAAAAAAAAAAAAAAAAAAAAAAAAAAAAAAAAAAAAAAAAAAAAAAAAAAACTCAATATTCATGGTCATAGTCTGCTAAAAGAAACTCCCCTGTAATCATTGTTGGCTTGTAGGATTGGATACAGTATGATTGCTGATGCAGAGGAGAAGGGGCTCATTAACCCGGGTGAGGTTAGTAACTGAATCTTTTAATCTGACAGAGAGCCTAAATTAGATTTTTCACTCCTTTGAAGATAAGTGGAGTACATGATTGAGCCCTCTCGACAGCTATCAACCCAGAGTGTTTATCTTCCCAAATAAATGGTGGTTTGTTTGTTAATTTTGGAGAATTAAAATGGAATAAGGAGCTCTCGGATTGACATACTTTTACTTCCTTAACTCTAGAGTGTCTTGATTGAGCCAACAAGTGGAAATACGGGCATAGGGTTGGCATTCATGGCAGCCGCAAAGGGCTATAAGCTTATAATCACCATGCCTGCTTCAATGAGCCTTGAAAGAAGAATGGTCCTCCGCGCTTTTGGAGCTGAGATGGTTCTTACTGATCCAGCCAAGGGCATGAAAGGGGCTGTTCAGAAGGCTGAAGAGCTCCTTGCAAAGACACCAAATGCTTATATGCTGCAGCAATTCGAAAATCCTGCCAATCCAAAGGTATCATTTTAGCATTTATCTGTTGTATAATTTAGCTTGCCAATGCCAGAGGACTAAGTTCAGATGTTTGTTCCTGATCAGATCCACTATGAGACCACTGGACCAGAGATCTGGAAAGGCTCAGATGGGAAAGTTGATGCCTTTGTTTCTGGTATTGGGACTGGAGGTACTATAACAGGTGCAGGGAGGTATCTTAGGGAGCAAAACCCAGATATTAAGGTTTGTATTCTTCTGTTTTGTTTGTCATGTTGCTTGTTGGCCTTTCATACTGTTTCTTATCTACTTGTTCCTTCTTTTTATGGATAGCTGTATGGTGTAGAACCAGTTGAAAGTCCAGTGTTGTCTGGAGGGAAACCTGGTGAGACATGAAGTTTTTCTTTCCAATCTTGCTTGTCTGTTATTCTCATGGTCCCTATAATCCATCGTAAACTAGCCAATCTCTGAAAATATAAATTGTGCTTATTTTTTTTCCTTTGCTCGCCTATTATATGTTTCCATCATCTTTGGTTGAGTTCAACCAGACATCTACATCTATTGATTTTTCAGTAGCCTCATGCAATTTGGCCTTCCGAAGCAGACAGTTATTCTGTATGATCATTATTTGCTAATTTGATCATTATATGCTGTTAATTTCCAAGGGCCGCATAAAATTCAAGGAATTGGTGCTGGCTTCGTTCCTGGAGTTTTGGACCTCAATTTAGTTGATGAAATTCTTCAAGTAAGTCTATTCCTTTTCATTATGATTTTTTCAATCCGTATGTGGAATTATGTGGCAGTTGGTCCACAATTTGCTCACAATCGTCAAGGATACATCTGAAAGTTGATGTCTAGAGCATGAATGAATTGTGGGTGTGGCCTTAGTTTTCTTTGCAACACTATGCTTAACTTTTCAAACCCCGAATGCAATGATCAATTTCTGTCCCACTCAATGGAATCTAGCATTTAAATAAGTCAGCATGGTTTATTATTTTGCAGATATCAAGCGAAGATTCAATTGAAATGGCTAAAGAGCTTGCTTTGAAAGAAGGTTTGCTGGTAAGTACACAGTTTTGTGATGTACCTCAACACTGAGAAATTGTTCATGTAGCACTCTTTTTTCACACATTTTAAAGCAGCTATTGTGATCTAAGTTGCTGAATCAAATGTTTTTCCAGGTAGGGATATCATCGGGTGCTGCTACGGTTGCTGCGATTGAGATAGCAAAGAGGCCTGAAAATGCTGGAAAACTCATTGTTGTAAGTTAGATTTGGTTATTCTTTGTCATAGAGGCAGATTCTGTTTCTTGCAACTGTGCTTGCTTGCTGAAATGAAGCTGTTATTTGTAGCTCCCCAGAATAAAAAAATCTTTCTGTAAAACATCACTAAAAACATTGTTTCATGATTAAATCTTACACAGAATCCCCTTGGTAAGCCTGATATAGTTGCTGTTTCCCATATGAGTAGTTATTTTCATGTTCTGGCCCATCCGGCTGTTGTCATGAACTCTTCAATCCATTTTGACAGGTGGTCTTCCCCAGCTTTGGAGAGCGTTACCTATCCTCTCCGCTTTTTGAATCTGTGAAGCGGGAGGCTGAGAGTATGGTTTTTGAGCCTTGACGTAGAGGAACCTGGCTCACCGGTACCATTTCCCATCGGGATTTGACTTCTGATACTTGATACACAAGACATGGCATGGCAGCAACAAGTGCATTGGATTTCCAGTGATTTTTTTGTTGTTGTTTTTCTGAACTGAACACTTGCTTCTAATACAGTAGAGGCCTTTTCTGTATTAGGGAAATATTTGTGGGTGGTTTGTCTCACAGCCTTGTGTCACTTTGTTATGATATCAAATAAAGTTTCACAAATTGTTCTCCAACATTCCCGTCCGTGCCTGCAAGGCAATCAGCAAGCCAGAGCTAAATAAAGGGAATGCACAGGTTCGAATTTCACTGGATATAGCCTTACAGCATCTGCCCCCCCAAAAAAAAAAAAGAATTAAAACATTTTATCTAAATTTGGTAACTATCACCTAAGTGGCTATCAACCTAAGTAAAATAAAATCTCAAGTCAGTATTCTCGTGCCGTATCAAGTTATCCACTTTTTCCAAAAGCCCATAAGTTCGTTTGGATCATGCCTTCAAAATGGCAGTGCTGTTTAGCAGTGTGGAAAGCCACTGGACCAGTCAGACTTCTAAGCAATTTATACCACAGGATTTATACTGAACTGGGAATCGTTGGATGGACCAGTCAGACTTCTCAGCAGATTATACCACAGGATTTAGGCTGAACTGGGAATTGTTGGATGCCGCTCGAAATGCAAGGACCGTGGAACCTTAGCCCGAGCCATCGAATCAGCTTATTCCAGAAGAAACTTTGAACTAAAATTGGTAGGGGCTGCGCGAACGCAAGCCCCACTGCCACAAATTATGACGTAGGCTCTCCTACAGTGAGGAGACCTTAGGCCAGCACCCCTCCAACGTGCAATGGAGGTCACTACCCTAGGCCATGGGTTTCGTGATCACCCATTGACCCCGTCCAGGTAAGTATGTTGTTTGTTGTTTGTGGCTTCTTATTTATAGGAACCGATTCTCTACCTTCTCTGTTATTGTCTTCGATATGGGATATTCTCTTCCACCGGTACACTGTGCAACCCTTTTGAAGTTTGAATTTTTTCTTTTCAAGAAAAGATTCAAACTTCAGATCGGTGCCCGCGATGAAAAGATTGGACAATCAAACAGATTGTTTATCCATATTGATACACCACATATTGCTCTGATGAAGTTATTCAAGTTAGTGTAAATTTACATTAGAGCCAGTTAATTCACTCGAACTTGACCACCTCAAAAGTAATCAGTTTATGCTAGTTCTGTTGTCTTTAAATTCTCTGTAAACCAATTTGTCCTGATGCATGATCGTATGGGTGCAAAATTCAGGTGCATTGAGATTACTTTAAGGCATTCAAATGAATTTCTGTTTCAAATGGGAAATCCAATTTTAGGATATGTCAAATATATGTCAAAATTCAGGTCTCCTGGCTAAACCTTATCTCAAATATTAGTCTTTTATGTCAAATATTACAAGAACCTACACATTATCTTAAAATTACCTTATAAATGGCCGCAATTTCTCATATAATTTGACACAGCTCTACTTAATTGGCCTCTATCGATTGCTGCAAATAGGCTACAGCAGCTGCTGCGATAAGGTTTAGCCAGGAGACCGGAAAATGCAGGAAAACTCGTTTTAAATTTAGATTCTTCATTAATTCAAATATGAGATGTTTTGACTTTTGTGTTAATTACAAATGTTTAATCCAAGACCCATTAAACCATATTTCTAATTACGCTTATTTGGTTTCATACTTCTTTGTTGTCTAAAGTGTTGTAAAACAAAGATTTTTAATGTGACATTAGGAAGGTTCACATATTTTTTCCCATTGCATACGTTGGTCAACAAAATACATAAACCTGGTTAGTCAAACCTTTAGATGTCTGTAAAAAGATTTAACGTAAAAATAAGCATGAATAAAGTTGAAACGTAAATTCAGGGCCTACTTTATACTGGATTCAAACTGCTTTCATTATACTGGATTCAACATGAACAGCAAAAGATCCCGACAACCGGACCCCTGTTCTCATTGAACAGCCATTAGGTGATCTCTGTCCTTATTAGGCAGCCATTAGATCCATGAAAGATTTGCAATAAGCTGAACATCAGCGCCCAGCTAGCCGCATCAGGTTGTTTTGTTTTAGGATCAACTTTGGCTTATAATTGAAAGGGGCCGCGCGAACGCAGGCCCCCACTGCCACAAATTATGACGTAGGCTCTCCTACTTTGAGGAGACCTTAGGCCAGCACCCCTCCCAAGTGCAATGGAGGTCACTGACCTAGGCCATGGGCCTTGCTGATCACCCATTGACCCCGTCCAGGTAAGTATGTTTATTGGTTGGCAGGAGCCTCTAATTTGTAAGAGCCGTAGTTCACTGTCTTGTCTCATCTCTCGATATGGGATATTTTCACGCGCTCCTTTTTCTTCCTTTCCCGCTCCACTAGAGCTTCTTTGTTACAACTGGCAAAGAGATTCATACTTTGAATTGGTTTAGTACCAAATTTGAACAATACCGTTTCACAGAAAGATGCTGCACGTGCATTTGCTATCTTACATCATGGTTTTTACCGTTCTGTTTGCTGTCATGTGTCCTAACATCATGTGAAAAAACATGGGTTCTGAGTAATTTGAAATGTCTGGTACACCATTTTCTTAGTAATTTGAAATGTCTGGTACACCATTTTCTTAAAACACTTGGCAGAGTTTATATCTCTTTGGTTATGAGATAATACAAGTGTAAATAAATTGATCGTGGTCTTGTCTATTGAAAACGTGGCTACAAGCTGTTAAACAGACTCAGACGGTCAGACCACCTACAAAAAACCTTTTAACGTTTGCGCCGCCTTTGAAGGTTGCTCACATGTTTTAGACTAGCTTTTCAGTTTCTTGCATATTTGTTTCCCCCTATCTTTTGGCATTGCAGGAGAGATTAGATTGCCTGTGTACTTGTTTTACTTCTAATGATGGAAATTTAACAATATCCAAAACAGAAATATTACACGTACACATGTGAATTAACGTGAGATAGACGTGAGTTCATATATTAATCTATCATGACTATTAGTCACACATTTTATCGTTTCAATTAACGATAAAAAACACAAATATGCAACCAAGTGGTTGTATTTATGTAATGTAAAAAGGTGAAGGAAGTCCCTGACAGAAACAAATGACGAAAGTGTGACACGTGCAAGTAAATCTAATGTTGCAATTACACGTTTAAGCATTCTATGCAATATCAGTTATCATTCAACATTTGTTGAATCTAGACATACACAGCATGAGCTTTCTGCATGCAAAATGCAAGTAAAGAAATAAATCTCCACAAAAGGTAATTAATACATTTGCATTTAATGGTCCTATAGTGCATAATATCTCTCTTAAAGTACCTCCTGTACCTTTAGTTCTTTCTTTTATTTTTCTTCCAGTTTTCATCCACAGACTCACATTGTTCCCTGGATTCTTGCTCAACTGCTGTCTGCCTTACTCCCCACAAATCCTTGTTCATTGTCCTGCACTACCTAGTCATCTCCCAACTGTGTTTATGGCGGTTAGTTAATTTTTTTTTTTTCAGTTTCATTGTCAAATTTTGCAATGAGGCAATGTAAATATGTTTTTGGCTATTGTTCTGTCTCCTTAAGTTTCTGCCCTCTCTTTAATGAAGGTTCAAAATGCCATAAGCAATTTTTTTTTTTTAGTGCTGAATATTTGGAACATAAAAGTTATTGATTTCTTTGTGGAATGTTCAATTCAATTTTGCTAACAGTGAAAAATGTTGTTTTTATTTATACAAAATTTTCTCCTTTTTATTGATATTCTATGAGGACTATATAGATATGTCAGGTTAGTAATAATATTTTTTGAGTGTCACAAGTGACTCGTATTAATTCTCTTTTTGAAATTGGTACATCCTTTTCTATTGGTCTAGTCCTTGCAGATTTCAGAAAATAGAATGAGGGAGGACTCAAGAATAAAGAAGGATCTCACCGAAGTAATCTTTTTTTTTTCTTTTTTTTTTCGCATTTATCACATTTACTTGGGTCACAACTCAAATTATGCCAATAATATCAATCTTCTTTTCTGGGGGGCCATTTTTTGCAGTTAATCGGCAATACTCCAATGGTATATCTCAACAATGTCGTGGGTGGTTGCGTAGCCCGTATTGCTGCCAAGCTTGAACAAAGAGAACCTTCTTTCAGTGTTAAAGATAGGTACATAACTTGCCTGCTTCATTGTCTCCATATGAGAATATTTGAGTAAGATTTGATAGAATTCGCCTCTTCTATTTTTGTTTTGTTTTTTTTTTTTTTTAATGCAGGATTGCCCATAAGATGATCGAAGATGCAGAAGACAAGGGCTTTATTGCTCCAGGAAAGGTCAGAAAAATTCTAAAGGTGTTGTAAAAATGGGCGGCGGAAGCGCCTAAATAGGCGCAACAAAATAAATAAAGTACAGAAAAAAGAAAAAATGGACATGCAAATTACGTGGTTCAACTTGTTGCTTACGTTTATAAGTAAAAACAGACTAAGAATATTCACTAACAAAAAAAATAAGAAATATTACAGTGTCCTTCTAAAAATTCATAATATCTAAAAACTTAATACATCTAAATTGGCATTCACTTTTTTTTTGTACAAACAAAAATAAACCTTACAAATATTAAATAACAAAAAAAGCTAATATACTCTTGTCCCTCTCCATAACAAATACGCGAGAGTGCGAAACTCAAAATCAGAAGAGCTGTCTCTGTCTCTCTACTCTAATCCCTCTCTCCCTCTCGGTGCCATTTAACAAACTGAAGGCCAAATGTATACATATTGGCCAACACCAACAAGGAGATCAAGCAAGGTGGACCAACTTAATCTATAAAGTCATCCAAAGAAAAGTCAATAATCTTGTGTTCTCTCATCTTTGGCAGATTTGCATGTATGGAAAAAGTAGGCATAAAAAATTTTTTATCTGAAATTTTGTCAAATTATAACAAAATTTTAAATTTTTACAATTTGTGTGATACTTTTTATAAAGAAAAAATATATTTTATTTTTTTTATTATAAAGTGTAATACGATAATTACAAAAAATTGAGGTCGTATTACTGTCGAATGATTTTTCATACAAAAAAATTTTCAGTGCTGTAATAGGACTTTGCATGCATTTACATGGATGAACATGATGACAATAGTCATTCACTCCACGTAGGCCACCAAAGCAGACCAACTTCTTGCAGGTGTCATGATTTGCATCAAATCCAATATTTGCATGTAGATTGTGCCCAACCAAGCTGGATATATTAAGGGATTATACTTATTATAGTATTAAATTTATATATTTTTTTTTAGTTGAATTTTTATTTTTTTAATTTTTTTAATTAAGTCTTATACCTTTCAATTATTTTATAAACGTGTCATTTTGTCAACAAAAGTCAATTAAACTGTTAAAAATGAACGTTGATCAAACAGAAATAAATAAATAAAAAAGGCTAAATACAGTTTTTTTAATATTTTTTTATTTTAATATTTTTAAAAAATAATTAAAATATTTAATAAATGCCAAATTTTTTTAAATATTACAATAAGAAAATACGGAAGAAACTATATTTATGATTTTTTTTTATTTATTTTCATTTGGTCAACGGTTTTTTTAATCGTTTAACTAACTTTCGTCAATGAAATGATTCATTTGTAAAAGAATTGAAAGGTGTAGGATTCAATTAAAAAAATTGATAAGTTTAAGACTCAATTAAAAAAAATTTATAAAAATTTAGAACTAAAATAGACATTACCGTGATATATTAAATACTATGCATGCGTGATTAGTTTTCTGAATGCATAGTCCAATGTTTCAGCAATCCGAGGCACAATACTCACAAATGTACTGTTAATTATGTCGGTGTTCGAGACTATGAATCGAACTTATTTGACATATCTTGAGGAACGACCCTCAATATATATCTTTGAGGGATCATTATTGGTTCAATGCACTGAGATAGTTATGATGATGAAAATTTTTTTTCTTTTGCCTTTGCAGACTGTCCTCATTGAGGTTACGAGCGGCAATGCCGGCATTTCAATCGCAGCAGTTGCTGCAGCAAAAGGCTACAAAGTCAAGATTGTCATGTTAGCTTCAAAAAGTATTGAGAGAAGAATTGTGATGCGAGCTTTTGGAGCTGAGGTCTATCTGACAGATCCATCTAAGGGATATGAACAAATTCTTAGGAAAGCCGAGGAGATACTGAAAAATACACCTAATGGCTACATGCTCCATCAATTTGAGAATCCTGTCAATCCCCAGGTATCTATTCTGCTGATATACTTCACTTAAAGATTGGTGCTTAAAATAAAAGGGTTTAACAATAAGCTTCCTGTGATTTTCACCCCTTTTTTTTTTTCTTTGGTAGATTCATTATGAAACTACTGGTCCAGAGATATGGAGAGATTCAGGAGGGAAAGTTGATATTCTAGTGGCAGGGATAGGGACCGGTGGTACCGTATCTGGCACAGGGAAATTCCTCAAGGAGAAGAACCCACATATTAAGGTTTATGGGGTGGAACCTGCAGAAAGTGCAATATTGAACGGAGGACCACGTGGTAAGTTGTGATCTGGTTTAGTTTCTTTGAGAGCAAATTTCACCATGCTCTTGCATTCATTTCTGCTTTTACAATGTTATTTGGATTCAGATTTATACCCAAAAAAATATATGTTATTTGGATTCAGAGATGTAAACTGCTCCACACTCGTAAATCTTTATTCCCATTCGAACATAGAAGATTTCTTGTTATATAACTGACAGATGATTGATAATTTTATTTTTGTTTTAGTAAGTAAAATTCACTCATAATTATATATTATACCAATTTATTTTTTTATTTCAAATGGGTCTTACTCTTTGTGTAGTTTAAGATCACAAATAAATTATACTTATAAAAAAATGTGAATCAAATTAAAAATCTCTTTGAGAGTTGAAACAAGGTTAGGGTATTTCCTAAATCTAGAAGAAATGCTAAATTGGAAAAGAAAATTTAGTACAATTTGAATAAGAAATCCTAAATTAGTATGGACTCTAAGCCAATGTTAAGCTTCGACCAAACTTCTTGTTCAATAATTTATTAAGAACATTTAGGCAATAATTTTTTTAAAAAAAATCAAGGGTATTTTATGAAAAAGAAAAGTTTGTGACCCATCACACTTATATTATAAATATAATCCTATGATTATACCCAAAAAAAAAAAAAATGCCTGAATGGTCAATTTTTCTTCTAAATGTCGAAGGCAAGCATCTGATCGAAGGACTTGGCGCTGGCTTTGTACCTACTGTCTTGGATTTTGACGTGCTTGATGATGTCATCCCAGTAAGTTTTACGTCAACCCGATCTTTTGGTTGCAGTAGACACTGAAATTATCTGCTTATCGTACTATTGTTATAGTCATAATTGCAATATGATTAATCAACTGCTAATGATCCTATAAGAGCAAAGCAATGGGGTCTTGGATTGAGTCACGCTTTCATTATATACTTTAAACTTAAATAGCTACAAGATGACAAGCAAATCTGGCCCTGGATGCCATTCACTGTACAGGGCTCTTAGAGGTGTCATTTGTTTAAAGTTTGATCCAGAAATTCCATAAGTTTGAACGTCTATGGTGTTGATGTTATGCTTTCAGGTATCAAGTGAGGAAGCTATTGACACTGCAAAACTGATTGCTTCAAAAGAAGGTTTATTGGTATGTTTCGTGCTCAAAAAAATGTTTTCATGGGCTTCAATTTTTTTTTCAACTAGCTTATGTGAATAGTAATTGCCCTGAATATAACACAGGTAGGGATATCATCAGGAGCTGTTGCTGCTGCTGCTATAAAGTTGGCAAAGAGACCAGAGAATGCTGACAAACTCATTGCAGTAATTTTCACCGGCTTTGCTAAATTGGTCCTTGAATCAATGATATAATCTTTTCTGGAGACTGCTTTTAGATTAAGAAAGGGTTTAAATTTATAGCTGGTTTGAGGTTTCATAAAACATGAGCCAGTCATATATCGCTCAACTGTTCATCATCTTGCTTTGCTTGCTGTGTAGGTGATATTTGCCAGTGCTGGGGAGCGCTATCTTTCCTCTAAACTATTTGATTCCGTCCGGCATGAAGCAGAAAACATGAGCTATCTTTAAAGGGTGTTTGGTTTATCCTTTAAGAGTGTATATTTATATTTTTTTTAAAAAAAGGAGGTAAAATGATATTTGATTAAAAGTCTATTTAGCTTACTTGTTATGTATTACTGTTACTAATTGTTGTTACTGATTACAGTTATTGATTGTTGATTGTTGAGTCTTATTTAATAAAATTAATGAAATATTTGGTTAATTTTATACTTGTTGTTCCTATTAAATAATGAAATGTTTAATTTAGATATCTAAATTATTTAGATATATCATATCAAAAATTTTATTTTCATATTTTATAATTTCAAATAATATTGAGATTTTTTCCTTAATTTTTAAATTTTTTAAAAAAATATTAATTTTTAATAGATAATAAAAATATAATATTTGAAATTTTTTTATAAATGTCAATATTATAGAAGATTGAAGTAAAAAAATATTATTTAAGAATTATTAAAAAAAATATTGTGTTTATACAAATATTAATAAAATAGATTAACATATCTAATCTACGTGACAAAAAAAATAAAATTATATAAATATTTTTTAAAAATAATTTAGTCAATACAAATTATTATTAATATTAAAAAATAATTATTACAAAATAAAGATTAACTCAAAAATAACAAAAAGTAGTCTTGATTTACTTTCAAACAGCTACTATTAAGGAGTTATATAAGGAAATATGTCGAATTAAATAATAATTAAAAAAAATTTATCAAATACTTATCTTCTTACTTTTTAAAAATAAAATGTAAATATATAAGTCTTTTGTTTTGCTAGTGGTGTTACTTTTTGTTCTAAAAAAGTAACTGATTAGAAAAGTAACTTTAAGTTTCTTTTAAGGAGAGACAATAATTGAAAGCAATTTTTTTTTTTGACTAAATTATCCCCAAAAATAGTTGTTTATTTTCATCACGGTGTTGTTTGTTGTCTTTTTTTATTTTTAAGTATGTATTTTTGTTCTAATTCTTACAAGATTAACCGCGTCAGTGATCGTAAGCGATTTGAAATTGTATAGCATCTTTAAACCTTAACATCTTTTTATTGTTATTTTTTATTTATCTTTTTTTGCTTTTGTTCCTCTTTATTTAAAATTTTCTAAACAATAACAAAAAAAATGGATAAGAAATTGAATATTTCCCAAAAAAAAAAGAATTTCATATTTTTTTTTAATTTTCTTTTTTCTTTCCAAAAAGCCTCTTGTTGAAAATCTAAAACAAAAACATGTTTTAAATAATCATTTTCTTATTTTAATAACAATTAGTCAGTATTAATTTAATCAAACACTCAATTTTATTTTATTTATCAATAACAGTAATAACAGTAACAACAATTCTTCCTTAAAAAGGATGTAATAAAAGGATGTCATAATTTGTGTTTGAAGTTTAATTTTATTTTTGATGAAGAAAATTATCATTGAAAGATACCGAGTTCAGTTCAGATGGAGATATCAAGTTGAGAATAATCGATCGAGTCCAACGCCTGAAAAATGAAGTACGACTAGAGAGAGTGTGAGGTCTCCTCGGTGTTAGTACTCAAATATCTAAGTTAATATTAACGTAGAGAGAGAGGGTGTCTAAAGAGGTGTAAGATGTGTGTAGGGTATATGACGTTAGGAAAGAATGACACGTTAAAGGGTTCCTATTTATAGGATTTATAAGAGAATACTAACATATAGGCGGAAATACTAACATAGAGGCCAATGGCGCCGTGAAATTTTAGTGTGCATAAATTTAAAATAAGTCTACATAGTGATGATAGACATAAGAGAAAGTAAATTCTAAGGACTGAAGTTCAATAAAACCAAATTATTCTTTATCACTGCCCCTAAAAATGAGTCTAAACTCGGTGATGAGCTCAGCCTAAAGAGTCAAATGCTATCCCAAACACTCGTAGACTAGAGTCTAGGATCTTGTGAAGCTTGTAAAAGATACCTCAATATAAGAGAAATCAATGTATGAGAGCTCGTAAGCTTTAATCTCGGCTAATTGTGGCTTGCTTCGATGAAGAGCTGCACTAAACTGTGAGATGAAACAACCAATAGGAAAATATCTCAAGCAAATTGTTAGTGGCGATCAAATTAGTCATATAATATTAAGGGAATCCTAAGTATAAGTTAGTAGGACTATAAAATTATAGTGTATACGAATTTAAGATAGACTTATGTAATGGTGGACACAAGGAAAAATAAGCTCTAAGGATTAAGGTTCAATAAGGTCAAATTATTCTTTATCAATTTTAATAAATTTAATGATAATTTTCTACGTTATGATAAATAGACTTCCACTACAATTGCAAACTACCAATGGAAGAATTTAATGAAATCTTTTAATTAACAGAATTTTAGACAAAAATGTAGGCGCAATACTTGAACAAAAATACATTTTAGACTGAAATTGGAGGGGCGCACCAGGACCTTACGGTGCGACGTTTAAGTTATATTGTTGCGGGAGTTTCATTTTATAATACGTTTGTGCTAGTATGCCGTGGTTTGCTAGTCGACGTGCGACGAGTGTTACAACCAAACCATTCCTCAAGTCATGAGAATTGAGACACATGGCATAAATTGTCACTGGAATTCTTGGGGTTTTTACGATCTAGCTTTCTGCGACTTTTGTTTCGGTGATTTCGTTTGGAGAAGAAAATGAGTCCTTTGCGATTTTTTTTTTAAGGTCTTTGGGAGGCGATTACCAATACAAAGGGAAGGAGAAAGTAAGAACCGGCAGGAATTGAATCCCGTCACTTCCTTAACTATAAAGATTAATGACTAATTGAGTTAGATCTCGTAGTCTTTTTTTTTCTTTCACCATTGCTTATGTGCATTAAAAGGAGCATTGGTCCAAAAATCATAATTAATTCAGCAGTAAATATTTAACAGGTGTTCTTCCCCATCTTTGGAGAGCGTTATCTATCCTCTCCGCCTTTTGACTCAGTGAAGGGGGAGGCAGAGAATATGGTTTTTAAGCCTGGAGGCAGAGAACGTGGATCACCGGCGGTGCCATTTCCCATCAGGATACTTGATATACAAAACGTGGCTTGGCAGCAACAAGTGCATTGGATTTCCGGTGATTTGCTGTTGTTTTTCTCAACTGAATTTCTAATGAACTTCTATTTCAAATGGGAATCAAATTTCAGGATATGTCAAATATTAGTCTATTACGTGCATATTTGTGATTTCCTTTTCTTTTGATTTCAAGAACTTACACATTATCCTGCCATTACCTTATAAACGACAGCAATTTCTCATAATTTAACAAAGTTCTGCTTAATTGGCTATTATTGATTGCTGCAAAAGGGAATCTCCTCCAGTGCTACTGCTGCTGCTGCAATAAGGTTTAGGCCAAAAGATCGGAAAATGCAGGAAAACTCATTGTTTTAAGTTTAGATTCTTCATTAATTCAAATATGAAATGTTTAGACTTGTGTTATCACAAATGTTTAATCCAAGACCCATTGACCCATTTTTCTAATTACGCTTATTTGGTTTCATATACTTCATATACTTCTAAATCAACAACTTAGATAGAGTTCAAACACAAGAGAAGTGCCTGAAGTGCCTACCAAACCGTTGTTTTCGTAATTCAATTGACTGCTTTTATCATACCGGATTCAACATGAACAACAAAACCACAAATTCTAATGCAGGCTCTCCTACTTTGAGGTGACCGTGCAATGAATGTAACTCACTTAGGTCACGCCCCCTCTTATCACCCATCAAATCCTATGTTCAAAATGTTGTCAGGAGCCTCCAATTTACAAGAGTCGTAGTTCACTTTCCCATGTCATCTCTTCGATATGGGACATTTTTACACGCTCCTTTTCTATTGAAAAAACGTGGGTTCTGAGTAATTTGAAAAGTCTGACACACCATTTTCTTGAAACACTGGGGCAGAGTTTATATCTCTTTGGTTATGATCGTACGAGTGTACATATAGTGCTCGCGGTCTTGTCTATTCAAAACGTGGCTGCAAACTGTTAAATAAACTCAGACGGTCAGACCACCTACAAAAACCTTTTAACGTTTTCGCGGCATTTCAAGGTTGCTCACATGTTTTAGACTAGCCTTTTAGTTTCTTGCATATTTGTTTGCCCTTATCTTTTGGCTTTGCAGGAGAGATTAGATTACCTCCGCACTTCTTTTTCTTCTAATGATGGAAAGTTAATCATATCCAAAACAGAAATATTACATGTACATATGAAAATTGACATGGGATAGATACGAGTCTATATATTAAACTATTATGACTAGTAGTTGTACACTTTAGTCTCTCAATTAACGATGAAAACACAAATATGCAACCAATGGTCGGGTATGCACAATGGTGATTAATCCAAAAAGGGAAAAAGGACAAGGAAATCTCTGATAGAAACAAATGAAGAAAATGTGATACGTGCATGTAAATCTAGTGTTGCAATTATCCGTTTAAGCATTCTGTGCAATATCAGTTATCATTCAACATTCGTTGAACCTAGACACACACAGCATGAGCTTTCTGCAAGCAGAATGCAAGTAGAGACATAAATCTTCACAAAAGGAAATTAATAAATTTGCATTAATGGTCCTATAGTGCATAACATCTCTTGTTAAATTGCCTCCTGCACCTTCAGTTCTTTTCTTATTTTTCTTCTAGTTTTCATCGACAGACTCACATTGTTCTCTGGTCAGGATTCTTGCTCAAATGCTCTCTGTTTTTTCTCCTTGTCATGCTCATTTACATCTTCTTGTTATGTGTACTGGCTAGTTTTTTTTTTTTTTTTCAGAATATATATTTGCCATAATCCGTATAATAAGACAGGTCTGTTTTCATAATGTTGACTGTGGAAATTCATGGCATTTCTTCTCAAGATTTGCCTTTGTTACAGCTTCCTGGATTATATAACAGGAATTCATGTGCAAACTGCCTCCGGCTTCTTTTTGCCATAGCTAATTAACTGGGGTGGACTTAGAATCTTAAACCAATTGCTCTATGTTAAGAAATTGATTCAACAATAGCATTTTTTCTATAACATGACCAGCATATTTCAGGCAGTTGCAAGGATCGATGCTGGCCTGCTAGGATAGTTCTTTCCTTTTTACTCCAAAATGCTTACATCCTTTACAATTTTGTTCCATGCAGATTTTCTAGGATAGAATGGAGGGCAAATGCAAAATCAAGAAAGATGTCACTGAAGTAACTTTTCTTCCCAATTTCATGTCTTTTTTAATTTTATTTTGACAACTAACAGCATTTTCCCTTTCTGGCGTTACTTTTGCAGTTAATAGGCAACACCCCTATGGTTTATCTCAACAACATCTTGGATGGTGGTGTAACTCGTATTGCTGCCAAGCTTGAACAGATGGAACCTTGCTTCAGTATTAAGGACAGGTTTGCCATGAGCTTGCTTCTAAATTATACTTGTAATTGTAAGAATTTAACAAAGGTGGTTTTACAAGTTGGCTTTTCATTTTCCACATGCAGGATTGCCTACAGTATGATCAAAGACGCAGAAGATAAGGGCCTGATTACGCCAGGAAAGGTTAGGACAGATTTCATCAATTGTATAAATGTCCTGTTGATTTTTGTTGCACATAAGTTTTTTCTAATTAAAAGGCGTTCTTTGGTATAACGCTAAATTTTATTTCATTATGACTTGGAAGTTGGAAGTCACAAATTCATTTTTCGGAAATTTCTGCCCTTTTTGTGAAATGTAAATGCAATACTACATACATTTGATTCTCCCCGACCCCACAGTGCGGGAGTGTGGTGTGCTGTGCACTGGAAGCATACTTTTTAAGCTTTTCACAATTGGAAAAAATGAAATTAAAAGCCGTCTACCAAAACCGAAATGTGCGGTGTGGTTTTTGGGAGAACATACATTTTAAGTCATCTTTGGTTACATATCTGAGATAGATTTTATATTGAAAATTTCCGCTTAATGATTGCCCTTGTTTCCTCTTAAGACTGTCCTTGTTGAGTTTAGTAGCGGCAACACCGGCATCGCAATGGCATCCATTGGTACAGCAATGGGTTACAAAGTGAAGATTGTCATGCCAGCCTCAAAGAGTGTTGAGAGAAGAATTGTGATGAGAGCTTTAGGAGCTGAGTTACACCTTACTGATCCAGCTAAGGGGTTCTATCAAACTATTAAGCAGGTTGAGGACATACTAAGAGATACACCTAATGGTTATATGCTCCATCAATTTGAAAATCCTGTCAATCCACAGGTACCCATTTTTTTGATATATTCTAGTTAATGATTGGTAATAAAAAAGGATATAAGAATAAGTTTGATGCGATTTATGTAGATTCATTATGAAACAACGGGTCCAGAGATATGGAGAGACTCAGGTGGAAAAGTTGATGTTCTAGTGGCCGGGATAGGGACTGGCGGTGCAGTAACTGGCATAGGCAAATTTCTTAAGGAGAAGAACCCAGATGTTAAGGTCTCTATCTTCGTTTGGTGTATACATGTGTCTGAATATAAATGCTTGCTTGTTTTTAGAACAGCCAACTGCTATTTGTCTTTCAGCATTGATTTGTATGATGTGTTGTGTTTGCATCTAGGTCTATGGTGTAGAACCCGCAGAAAGTGCAGTATTGAATGGAGGACAACCTGGTAAGCTGTCATTTGTTTGTGGCAACAGCTTTGGTATAGTTTCTCCATATATATGAATATTTGTGCACTTGGGTACATCCACCTTTAGGCATATTTCTCAATATCATTGTCCCAACTTATATCCACGTAAGAATTACCATTTATACATCCCAATAACAATCTTTTTGCGGAAGTCCTACGGTTATTGTCATTCGACATTAATTTGCCATCTGAAGCAATGAACATCTTCTGATTGTATAAACTTGCTTTTCAAAATGTCAAAGGCAAGCACCTGATTGATGGACTTGGTGCCGGTACTATACCTGCAGTTTTAGACGTGGACATACTTGATGCTGTTATTCCTGTAAGTATATAGAATCATTTGCTTGCAATTCCCTCATCCTTCTTATTTGTGATTGAAACATTAATTGACTGTCCATTATCCTAATTAGAGGAAAGCAAAAGGGCCTTCTGTATGAGTCAATTTACTAAAGCCATTGAACTTTCATGGTTTTGATGTTTCACTATAGATATCAGGTGAAGAAGCAATTGAGACAGCCAAGTTGGTTGCTTCCAAAGAAGGTTTACTGGTGTGCTTCTGAACACTAAATTTCTGTTCACAGATTTTAATGTTCTGTTGTGTGAAGATTGCTTATGAATATAACGCCTTCGTTGGATCCCCACAGGTAGGGATGTCCTCTGGAGCTGTAACAGCTGCTGCTATGAAGTTGGCTAAGAGACCAGAAAATGCAGGAAAACTGATTGTGGTAGGTTCCATTAACTTGCCTAAACAGGTCTTGGAGCCCTGAAATTGCCTTTCCTTCCTTTATTCTAGCCAAATATATTCTGAAAAATGTTGTTGGTGTCATGTTTCATTTGATACAAATGTGCTACACTCCTCATTTGACATTTATCTTGTCTTGCAGGTGGTTTTCTCCAGTGCTGGAGAGCGCTATCTGTCAACCAGATTGTTTGAATCCATTAGGCATGAAGTAGAAAACATGGCCTATGCTTAAATGGTCTCTCCCCTCAATTCTTCCTGATGGATTGCACAAACTGTTTGTCTACAAAACAGTATGGGAATCTGTAATTTCTATTGAGCTAGGATTTCCTTAGTTCAACAACTTTTTAATTGGAGTCAACTTGAGACTTTGGACTTGAGAGGAACACTGAGGTCCATAGTGGTCAGGTGGGTTGAAGAAAATAAAATGTTGATGAATATTATGAAATAAGTTCTCACATTGCAGAGAAACTAGAATTATATGCTTGATATGGACCATGATTCCTTTTACAATCAGCGTTTGCAATGCAGTCGATATGGGACCCTTTTGGGTTACAAAAGCTTGATAGGACTGAAAAAAAGATTCAGACCTTTAAAGGAAAGTACAAACTAAAAAGGTTTGCTAAAACAGACAAATTCTGGATTACAATAGTTGCCTTAAAATGGTTGATTCTAATTCATGAGTTTTCTGAGCAAAGAAATAAAAAAATCTCACGTAGCTTAGAGAAAAATAGCGGACTTATATATATAATTTTTAAGAGTTGATAGATTAAGTATATAAGTTTTGTACTTGAATGTGGGTTTTTGACGCATCATTCATATAAAATGCAATTAAAATTCTTGGTTTTACAAAGAGGGAACTATAATTTTACAACTAACAATCATAACTGCATTTTATTGGGTATGTCGTATCTACCTAACAATTTTATGATAAATTTCGTATTCATTTACAAAAAATATTAAGAAAAATTATGCTTTGAAATAAGTAATTGTTGTAAATTATTATTATATTTTAAAAGACTAATTTTTGCATATAAAATTTGGTTAAACTAGTTGTTGTACGATCACTAGACAAACCGTTTTATCACAGTTAAACTAACTGTTGTTTATATTTAATAGTTACTAGCTATTATAATTTATTAAAAATTTTATTTTTACTTATAAGATATAAAAATTATATTTATTATAAAAAGACAATTCCTTTATCTTTTAGCAGAATATGAAAGCCGTTAGTATATTTTTTTCCTCTATCTATACATGTAAATCTTATGCTGCTGGTTTAATTTAAAGAAAGAAGTTGTTTCTGTTGCTTCTTTACTGGAAGTGCACATGAATGAGAAAGTATATCGTATACTGGGAGGATAATCGTTATAATCTACTGTACTAAAACTACTTATCTACGAGGATAAAAATTATCGTTAAAGACAGTATTGTATATGTTTTAGACACGATATATTTTTTCTTTAATTTATTTATTTATTTTAGGATTGTATATTTATATAATTTTTTTAATTGTAGTTCTGCATTCTTAATTTTTGTTTTATTTTATATCTATTTTTATTGGTTATTTTTCAACAGTAATATAAACAAGGTGCGTTCAAATTTTCTTCCAACCCTAATGCTTGGGAGACCTAATTATTGTTTTAAGCATAAAGCGACAGTCATAATAAAATAAACAAAGTGAAAGATATCTTTTTTAATTCCTTTTTCTTAGCAACTTAGTGTGTTTGGATTTTATCGTGGGGAGAGAAAGAAAGTTGTGAAAAGTAAATAATGAGAAAGAAATGAATAAGAAAAAAAAGATTTTATTTAATTTGTTTGGATAAATAAAAAATAGATGAGAAAAAAAAATGATAAAAAATAAATTATTTATATGGATATGATGAAAAAGTGGAAGGAAAGAAAAATTTATGTATTGAAAAGACAATTATACTCCCAACTTAATTATTGAATTACAAATACACCCTCATTATATAATTGGCTGATGAAAAAGATAAGAAGCAATGTTAAGGCATTTAAGTCATTTTATGTGAAAGTTAAAAAAACCGAGGAACTTTCCCACGGTTTTCTTCCCATTTTGGCAATAATTGTTTGTAGTGGGACCCGCAAAAAATTATGGTGCAAATTTCCTTTCTTTGACACTTTCTCTTGCTAAGCAAACGTGAATTATTATCCCTTTTCTTTCTATGGACTTTCTTTCTCCAGCTCTGCGCCCAATCAAAACGCACGTTTTAAACATCCAATCTCACTCTTATTAATCGTTTCCTCGCCGGAACTCAAATTAATCACGGTTGTTGATGATGGTAATGCAGCCATTGAAGAAGACATGACACATGCGGTGCCAGGAGAGTCCCATTACATGACCCAATAAAATCACTCAAAAATTTATCTATAATATAATAAATAAAAAATTTTGTACAACCATATACACAAAATGTACAATAAAAATAAAAAAAATATATTCTTTTTATTTTATATTTTATTATTATTATTATATAAAATATCACTATTATTACGTTACGTATAAAAATCGAGACAAAACTCCTCCTAGCATCAACATCTATCCGTGCCAGGAGGACCCCAATCATCCGAGAAGGGCAAGGTGCAAAGTGCCACATGTTTCACTTCCAACAACCGTACGAGTACGAGGACAACTGATGTTGGCCTAACTATGTTTAAAGCTTATCTTGCGTAGCGGATTGTTTATCGGCCAGCGTTGTCTCTTTTCTTTTCCTAATTAAAAAAAAATGTAATATCAAAATAATTTATCGAGATAATTTTAAAATAATTATATAATTTAATTAATAGTATCTAATAATTTATAATTTATTATTTTTTTAAAATTTAATCATCCAATTATTTTCACGGCATTTGAATTTGGAGTTCAATACGTAATATATTACCGTTACAAAAAAAACTCGTCCATCCAGACCTTGCAGAAAACTTGAACTTCCTTGTTCCTCCACACAAAATGAAAGGAAGATTAAATCGTCCTGCTAAGGACTTCAGCGATTTGAATGACGATTCGTTCAACCTGGACACAATTGATCTTCCTGCAAATATAATGCCAATGAATGGTTAAATCAGATAGAAAACAAGTTTCTGTCTAATTGAAATGAAATGATTGAGATGTACTGCCTCAACTCTATGGACGCCAATTCGACTTCTTGCACATGTTTTTCGGCGCCCTTATCTCTTCAAAAGTTTTGACAGAAAGAAGACAAAAAAGGGCACATGGTTGCATTATTTGTTAGAGGACAGTTACACACGTCTCAACAGTTTTATTTTAAAAATTATTTTAAATAAAATTATAATTATTATTTTTAAAATTATAACTGATATTTTTAAAATTAAAAAATAATAAATATTTTAAAATTTTAATTTTAATTTTAATTATAAAAATAACAATCTTAATTTTAATTAACACAAAATTTGATACACAAATCATCATAAATCCTCGTAATATCAACTTTTGTTCTTATGTTTATTAGAATACACTGCAATAATGTCACTAACATAGAGGTTTTTTTTCTTGGAGGGGGGAGCTAAAGGTTCGTTGAACCTAGACGCAATATGAGCTTTTTCATGCAAATAGCGGTCTTTTTTTTTTTTTCTTCTTTTTTATTGAAAAGACATTTCAGCGTGAGCTAGTACAATGTGCCAGCCATGGAGCTTATATGTGCGGTGCAGGGGGCCTGAGGTCCAGTTGTCGAGCTTTTATACAATCACCAGTTTGGCTTGTTTTTTTTTTTTATTTTTAATTAACGCTAGTTGGCTTGTTCTGAATTGTTTGAGACTGTCTGAAAGGTGCTTACTGGTAAGGATACTTGCTCACTGCTCTCTGTCGTACTCCCCACTAATCCTTGTTCATTGTCCCTGCAGCCCTGATTTGTTAGTAGCACTACTGCCTAGTCATCTCCTAACTGTGTTTGTGGTGGTTAGTTGTTTTTTTATTTTTTTTATTTTTTTTTTAATTTTCAGTTTCATTGTCAAATTTTGCAATATTAATGAGGCAATGTAAAACTGGCAAAAATTCTGGATTACAATGGTTGACTTAAAATGGTTGATACTTATTCATGAGATTTCTGACCAAAGAAATAAAGACGTCTGACGTAGTTTAGAGAAACATGGCAGACAGGTAAGGTTGATGATTTTTAATGCCATGTTTTGGTATTTTCGAAAGGAAAAGAAAAATAAAAGAAAATTTTAAAATTTTTCTACTCTTTTTTTTTATATTAATTTTTTATCAATCTAAATAACTATCTTTTACTTTTTCTCTCACAAATTACTATTTATTTTCTTTCTCACAATTTTCTAATCATTACTTTTTTCCAATCGTAATATTATCATTACTGTACTATTTTCTATTTATTTTTCTTTTTATTCATTTTCTACTCAAATTCTCACTATCCAACCACAGCATAAGAGTGGATAGATTAAGTATTTAAGTTTTATATGATGAATGCGGGTTTTGGACGCATGTTCATACAAAATCCAATTAAAATTGTTGGTTTTACAAAGATGGAACAATAATTATACAACTAATAATTATAATTTCATTTTATTAGGTATGTATTATTCTCGCATCAAAAACTCGCATCTATTTAACTTCTTCATGATACATTCGGCATTCGTAGACAAAAAATATTGAGAAAGGTTATGCTCTGAAACTACGTAATATAAACAAGTTGCGTTCAAATTTTCTTCCAACGTAAATCCCCAGTACCCTAATTTTGGGAGACCTCATTATAGTTTTGAGCATAAAGTGACAGTCATAATAAAATGAATAAAAAGAAAGATATAGCAACATTATATTTTTTTTTAAATTCTTTTTTCTAAGAAAATTACATGTGCTAGGAGCCATAAAAAGGTATCTCAATTTGTCTGTCTAACATTCAATCTCACTCTTATTCGTTTCATCACCAGAACTCAAATTAATCACGGTAGTTTGGTGATTAATCCGTGATCAATTCAGCCATTGAAGAAGACATGAATCATGTGGTGCTAGAAAGACCCCCAAATCATCCAGGAACTGCAAAGTGCCACGGCTATGTTTAAAGCTTATCTTACCTAATGGCTTTGTTGACCATTAAAGTGTTGTCTCCTTTCTTTTTCCAATCATAAAAAAGAAAAATTTAAGAGCTTCGTGTAAAGAGTTTGGAAGTTGCAGTTATATATTCAAAAAAATAAAAAAATAAAAAATTATTATATACTGTTATTCGAGTTTTTGTTATTAATTAATTCAGTATCACTTAAACAAAATTACGATATAGTACTCTTTTCCAATTCAAGAAATTCCTATTGCATTGCAATTACTTGATACAATTCTTGTTGTAGCAGTCAGTTTTGTATTAATCTTCGTTAAGTCGATATCATGCATGCGAAAGGCATGACATCATCAATTAGAACTTAGTAATGATTCGAACATGATTCAGAACAATTGTTTCAGTTCTTCAGTATAGAACACAGTCTGGGTAGAATTGTAATGCCCGCCATTGCGCATATAATCATATACCTACTCCCCCAAAATTTTTTAATGAAAAGCGTAATGGAATAAAAGCCCAAGATTCACTGAATCTAGACCGAAAAAACCAATACGGTTTATATGTATGCAATTATACCAGGTTTTTTTTTTTTTTTTTTTTTAAGTATCTCTAATGAAGTGCACGATCGACATGCAAGTTTGATGTCAAGTCAGCGTTCCATACAAGGTGACTCACGTTCGAATTCTTGTATCTACACTATTCCTTTACAAACACGGTAGGTGTGGCTTCGGCCAATGCGAGAATTGGAGGTTCAGGTTCCTAATTCAGTAATTATTATAATCGTATACAGTAAAACCCTATTAGCCTCCATTCATATTCAGGAAATAGATTTATTATATGAGAATAGTTAAATAAAAATATTAATAAGTGACTTCCGACATTAATTCTATAAATACAATAATTAATATCTGTAACACGCACTTCTTTGTAGTTCTAAAAGAAAAAAAATATCTAACGAACAGCATAAATATGAAAAAACCAAACTTTGCCGAACACAAATAAGAAAAAAGGCAAATGTCAACGGATCAAAAAGAAAGACGGCAAAAGTCATTTTCGTGCGTAATATTATCATGCTTTGTTTTTTTATCAAACTGGGCCACTTATCATAATATAATTGGGTTGTCTACTCTATCGTGTTTAAGTCATTGATTGCGTCTAAATTATTATATATGTAGATGATTGATCATACTTAAATCGTGTAACACCTATATCATTCATTGTTTTTAAATAATACCATTTATTTTTATAAATAAATAAATATAAAATTTAAGTAAAAGATCAAAAAATATTATTTTTTATTAAATATTTAAATTTAAGATTTAAAATAATCAATTATAAAAGTAAAATATTAAATTTTAATCAAAAAATACAAACAAAATATTATATCACATATAATTTTTGTTGTTAAAATTTAAATAAATTTATCATATAAATATTATTTCTAACTTTTTTCATTCATAATTTATGAAAGAGTACTGTTATGTGGACAGGAAAATAAGACACAGAGCAGACCGAAAATTTTTTTTGTGCAACCAGGTGCTTTTTTTGTGCAACGAGACGCTGAATTTGTGCAACGAAAAAATAGGCGAAAAATACTTTCAAATTTTGTTGCACAAATTTGACATCTCGTTGCACAAAAAAACTAGTTAGTTGCACAAAAAAATTTTTCTGTCTCTTCCGCGTCTCTCTCTTCCCGGCCACTTACTTTTTTCCTTTATGAAAAACATAAAATAATGATATATTCTATTTTGTTAAATAAAAAATAAAAATAATGAAAATATATAAACTAGTACACTTAACTTGGTAGAAGATGTTAGTACTTTTATTCTCTTGAATTATGATTTAAAACTAATTATTTACACTTGTTATTTTGACTTTAAACTCATTTTTAAAAGGACTTATAATTGGCACATTTATGGGTTGGGTTTGCGTTAGACTTGGGCCATGTCTGGATTTGGGCCGTACTTGGGATCGGGCCGTATCTAAACCCATGCCATCATGGGTCGTGCCTAGGGCTATAAACGAGTCGATACATTCGTTAAAAGCTCGGTGGTTCGGCTCGGTAAAGGCTCGGTTCGGGTTCGTTCATTTACTAAATGAGCGATACACGAGCCTAAAACCAAAACTTGTTTAATAAACGAGCCGAACTTGAACAATAGCAGGCTCGGCTCGGTACAGGCTCGTGAACAGTTGGATAAATGTATCATTAAGAGTTCGTTTAATATGTATCATTGTGTGCTCATTTAATATATTGATAACACTTAATTGTATCATTTAACTCTTAATATAAATACTAATAAAATTAAGATTAATTTTTTATTTGTTTTCAAATGCTTTCAACCTCTCAACCTCCATTATTTCCTCCTGTCTCTTTTTTTTATTTGAATTTTTTCTTAATTAAAATAAACTTGCATATTTATTTTTTCTTTGCAAAAGAATATAAATTTTTTAAATTAGAGGAAATTTAAATACAATTAAGTAAATTGATTGATGATCATAACGTGACTAGTTATACAATTAAGAATTCAATCAATCAAACAACGATTGAATGAATAATTGGCTTTTATCCACATATCCATTTTTTACATATATATATATTTCCTTTTTTTTTATAAAATTATATAAAGAAAAGCAATTTTGATATTTTTATTTTTCTTATTTTTCTATTTTTATATATTTTTATATAAATTTTCTATTTTTAGATAATGTAAAAATAACATATATAGCAAATAAATAAAATAGATCAAATGGAAAAAGGATATATATATATATATATATATATATATATATATATAAAGCTTAGATTAAAAAAAAAAAATACAAATCGAGCCGAACTCGAGCCGAACCCGAGCTTCAGTAACATTGTGACGAGCCGAGCTCGAACCTCCACCTTCAAAGTTTGAACCGAGCTCGAGCCTGAGGAATTCCTTAACGAGCTGAGCTCGAGCCTGGCCAAACTCGGCTCGGCTCGGCTCATTTGCACCCCTAGTTGTGCCTGGCTCGACCCATGAGCCTAAAAATATAAGTTCATCTCAAACTCTAATATTAATCGTGTTTAACCTAAACTCGACACTATACAATATAAATCGTGCTTAACACGGCCCATACCGGACTGGGTCGGGCTGGCTCATGAGCTGTTCAGCCCAATTGACATGTCTACTACCAGCTAAGGACTTCGAAGATTTCAACGAAGATTCGTTGAACACGGACGCCATGACCTTTTTTTTTTTTTTTATCAAACACAATTAACCTTTCTGCAAATAATACAATGCCAATGAAGGATTGAATCAAATAAAAAGAAAAGTGCATGTTTAATTGAAATAATTGAAATACACTGACTTAATCATATAGTTGACGGAAATTCGACTTTTTGTCGGTTTCCTCACCTTCTTAATCTCCCTAAAAATTTTGACAGGAAGAAAGTATGAAAGGGCACATGGTCGCATTATTTTTTCTTAATAATTGGAATAAACTGGAATATTGTTACTAATATAGAGTTTGTTTTCGGATAGCGGACCTCAAGACTCGTTGAACGTAGACGCAGTATGAGCTTTTTCATGCAAATAGCCGTCTAAATGTTTTTTTTTTTTTTCTTTCTCTTTTCAATTGAAAAAAAGACATTTAAATGTCAGCTAGTACAATGAGCAAGCCATGGAGCTTATAGATTATGCAGACCTCAGGTCCTGTTGTGGATACACAAAACCTCAAGCACTCAACCTTTTATACAATCACTAGTTGGCTTGTTCTGAATTGTTAGATTCTTAGAGACTGTCTCAAAAGTGCTCACTGGTTGGGATTTTTGCTCAACTGCTCTCTTTCTTGCGCCCCACTAATCCTTGTTCATTGTTCTGTAGTCCTGATTTGTCAGTAGCACTACTACCTGGTCATCTCCTAACTGTATTTGCGGTGGTTAGTTGTTTTTTTTTTTTTTAATTTTCAGTTTCATTGTCATATTTTGCAATGAGGTAATATCAAACAGACAAAATTTCTAGATTACAATTGTTGACTTAAAATGGATGATTCTTATTCATGAGATTTCTGAGCAAACAAATAAAGACGTCTCACGTAGTTAGAGAAACATAGTAGACAGGTGAAGCTGATGACCAGGTCTAATATGGTTTTTAAGAATTGATGGATTAAGTATTTAAGTTTTAGTTACTTATTAATTTTATTCTCTTTTTTATGTGAGTAAAATTCACTAAAATCTAATACTACATAATTATATTTTTTTTATTTTTTTATTTTAAGTAGACTTCACTTATTGTGTAGTGTAAAATTATGAGTAAATTATATTCACTAAAATATATGAGTTAAATTAGAATTTTCATAAATTTTTTTTATGATAGAATGCGAGTTATTGATGTATGTTCATACAAAATGCAATAAAAATTGTTGGTTTTGACAAATATGAAACTATAATTGTACAACTAATAATTATAATTGAATTTTATTGGGTATGTCTTATTCTTGTGTTTAAAAATCGTATCTACCTAACATTTCCACGATCTATCCGTATTCATATACAAAAAATTTTACGAAAAGTTTTGCTTTGAAAATAAGTAATATAAACAAGGTGCGTTGAAATTTTTTTCCAACCTGAATTCCCAATACCCAATTTTGGGAACCTAATTATAGTTTTTAAGCATAAAGGAACAGTCATAATGAAATAAATAAGGGAAAGATATAGCAACATTATATATTTTTATTTTTTTAAAGAAAATAACGTATGCAAAACATTATGTAAACTTGGAAATAGGAGTTCACTATAAAAGGGTATCTTAATTTGTCTCTTTAACATTCAATCTCACTCTTATTCGTTTCCTCACAAGAGCTCGAATTAATCACGGTAGTTGACGATGATTAATTCAGCCATGAAGCAGACATGAAACATGTGGTGCCAGAAAGATTCCCACTCATCCAGGAAGTGCAAAGTGCCACGGGTTTCACTTCTAATAACCCCAAAACTGATATTGGCCTATGTTTGAAGCTTATCTTAGCTAGTGGCTTTGTTGGTCAGTAAAGTGTTGTTTTCTTTCTTTTTCCAATCATAAAAAAGAAAAGTTTAAGAGCTTCACCAAAAAAGTATGAAAATTTTAAAGTGATATAAATTATTAAATGATTAAATTTAGAAAAATAAAAAAAATAGTTATACAATGTTGGACAAGACTGTGTTACTAATTTAGTATTATTTAAGCAAAGCTACGTTGTAGTACTTTTTTCCAATTCAAGAAATCCCTATTGCATTGCAATTACATGATACAATACTTGTTGTAGCAGTCAGCTTTGTACTAATCTTAGTTAATTCGATATCATGCATGCGAAAGGCATGGCATCACCAACGGTAATTAAGATTAGAATTTAGCAGTAATTCTAACACGATTCAGAATAATTGTTTCAGTTCTTCGGTATAGAAGACAGTCTTGGTAGAATTGTAATGCCATTGCACATATAATCATACACCTACTTCCCCAAAAATTCCTAATGAAAAGCGTAATATAATAAAAAACCAAGATACACTGGACATCAAAAAAACACAATAACCTTTTTTTTTTTTTTGTTAAAGAAAGTTTAGGTGAGGGAGACTCTCTCAGTTCACGGTTAGGGAAAACTGTAGGTTTCAAAGAAAACTTACATTAGACTTACATATCACCTACTAAGAAAGACTACCGATAAAACTCGAATCCTAAATCTTTCAAGTAAAAGTCTAATATTTTACCAACTCAACAAACTTTTATTAGCAAAACCATAATGTTTTTTTAAAGCATTTCTTATGAACAATACCATCGGACATGTAAGCTTGATGTCAAGTTAGCATGTTTCTATACACACGCAACTCAAGTTTGTATTCTTACACTAGTAGTACTCTTTGTCAAATTAGTTAGATATGGCTTCGGCTAATGTAAGGATTAAATTAAAGTGTTGAGTTCTAAATTTGATAATCGTTACCATAATGTTTTTTTAGAGCATTTCTTATAAACAATACCATCCGACATCTAAGCTTGATCTCAAGTTAGCATGTTTTTATACACGCAACTCAAGTTTGTATTCTTACACTAGTAGTACTCTTTGTCAAATTAGTTAGGTATGGCTTCGGCTAATGTAAGGATTAAATTAAGGTGTTGAGTTCTAAATTTGGTAATCGTTATGATTACATACGATAGAGCCTCATTAACTTTTGTTGGTATTCAGATAATGAATCCAGTATATGAGAATGATTAAATAAAAATATCGATAGATAACTTTCAACTTTAATCCTGCACGTATAATAATCAATATCCCTGTCTTGCAGTCCTAATTTGCTAGTAGCACTACAACCTAGTCATCTCCTAACTGTGTTTGTGGTGGCTAGTTGTTTTTTTTTTTTTTTTTCAGTTTCAATGTCAAATTTTGCAATATTAATGAGGCAATGTAAAACTGACAAAAATTCTGGATTACAATAGTTGACTTAAAATGGTTGATTCTTATTCACGAGATTTCTGAGCAAGGAAATAAAGACGTCTCACGTAGTTTAGAGAAACATAGCGGACAGGTAAGGTTGATGAGCATGTTTAATTTGATTTTTAAGAGTTGTTAGATTTAAGTATTTAAGTTTATTTGATGAATGCGGGTTTTTGACGCATGCTCACACAAAATCCAGTTAAAATTGTTGGTTTTACAAAGATAGGACTATAATTGTACAACTAACCATACGAAAAGATAATTTAGTAATAATTCAGCGTACTTCTTCTACGTCTTATTTGGGTTTGAGTTTCAATGACTACACTCAAAAACAATGTTATCCTTTAACTGACAGTTTCATTGTGCACTTGCAGTGTTAGTCCCAAAGTCGGAAATTGTTGTGGTTGGGTTGGGATGTCCGTTAGGTCCAACAATACTTAAGTGGAGAATTCTTTCTTATAGATTGAGTTAAATGAGATACGTTAAACGAAGATTACTCAGATTTTAACCTGTAAATCAATAATTAATATACTTGTATTAAGTTTTTTTATTGCAAAAAAAAACTATAATTGTACAACTAGGAATCATAATTGCATTTAATTACGTTTTATTGGATATGTTTTACTCCCGTATCAAAAACTTGCATCTACTTAATTTCTTCGTGATACATTTGGTATTCATTTACACAAAAAAATATTCAGAAAATATATGCTCTAAAAATAAGTAATATAAACAAGTTGCGTTCAAATTTTCTTCCAACATAAATCCCCAATGCCCCAATTTTGGAAGATCTCATTATAGTTTTGAGCAAAAAGTGACAGTCATAATAAAATGAATAAAGTGAAAGATATAGCAACATTATATTTTTTAAAAATTCTTTTTTCTAAGAAAATTACATATGCTTGGAGTCACCATAAAAGGGTATCTCAATTTGTCTCTCTAACATTCAATCTCACTCTTATTCGTTTCCTCACCAGAACTCAAATTAATCACGGCAATTGATGATTAAATCAGCCATTGCAGAAGACATGACGCATCCACATGTGGTGCCAGAAAGACCCCCAGTCATCCAGGGAGTGCAAAGTGCCACCTATTTCATTTCTATGTTTAAAGCTTATCTTACGTAGTGGCTTTGTTGGCCATGTTGTCTCTTTTCTTTTTCCGATCAAAAAAAAATCAAAAAATTTAAGAGCTTCAATTAAATTTGAAAATTTTAAAGTGATATAAATCGTTAATTAGATAATTAAATTAAAAAAATAAAAAATAAATTATTACGTACTGTTGAATAAAAGTATGTTATTAATTTAATACTTCTTGAACAAAACTACGCAATGAACCTCTTTTTCAATTTAAGAAATCCCTATTGCATTGCGATTACATGGTACAATTCTTGTTTTAGCAGTCTGTTTTGCACTTTTTTTTTTTTTTAAGCTTTCCTAAACTTAGACTACCTTGTTGGCAGAGAGAGAATAGTTGAGCAAGTCGAGAATTCGAATTCTGAACCTCTCACTTACTGACATATTATCAATACCGTTTGGAATACAAGTTCACGGCCTTTTTTGTACTAATCTTGATTAAGTCGAAATCATGCATGCGTAATGCATGACATCATCAACGGCAATTAAGATTACAACTTAGTAATAATTCTAACATGATTCAGAACAATTGTTTCGGTTCTTCGGTATGGAAGACAGTCTGGGTAGAATTGTAATGCCCGCCATTGCACATATAATCATACACTTACTCCCCCAAAAATTTTTAATGAAAAGCTTAACAGAATAAAAAGCCAAGATTCACTGAATCTAGACAGAAAAAACCAATAAGGTTTGTATGTATGCAATTATACCCGTGTTTTTTTAAAGTATTTCTAGTGAAGAGTACCATCCAACATCTATGTCCAGCCGGGGTACTTCTAGATACCTGATTCAGGTTCAAATTTTCACCGCCGCACTATTTTTTTGGCAAAGAAGTTAAGGTGTAGTTTGGCCAATGAAAGGATTAAAGTAATGTCGTAAAAATCAGATCGAACTGACCGGTTGAACCGGTAACCGGTCGAGGTCCGGGCCAGTTTTGGCAAAATTTGAGAGGTGATTTGGATCAGAAAAAACCGGTCAAAACTAGTAAAAATCAGTGAAAATTTGATCGATTGGACCAGTTCAATGAAATTAAAAAATTCATAAATTATAATTTGACCATAAATATTATTTAAATTATAATTTGAACACTATATTTAATTAAAAATTTAATTTAGTCCTAAATTTAATTAAAAATCTCAATTTCATCTTTAAAATTAAAAAAATTAATATTTAATTACTATATATAATTATTATTTTTAAAATTATATATATATATATATTAATTTTAAAAATAACTATTATTATTTAAATATTTAATAATATATAATTATTATTATTTAATATTATTATATAATAATAATTATTATTATTTAATTAATATATAATTATAATATATTAAATAACGGTTCGACCAGTTCAACCAGTTGAATTTTGACTCACTAATATTTTCGATTCGATAACCGATTTGATTCTGACAACTTAGATTAAAGTAAAATGTTGGATTCTAAATTTAGTAATCGTTATGGTCATCAGCAACAAAGTTACATTAACTTTTGTTAATATTTAGGTACTAGGCCCATTGTATAAAAATAATTAAATGAAAACGTTAACAAATAACTTCTGATCTTAATTCCGTAAATATGATGGTCAATATCCCTCACATGCACTTTTTTTTTTTAGTTCTCCAAAAAAAAAAAAAAAGAACACTTTTTTTTTTAGTTCTCCGAAAAAAAAAAAAAGAACAGTATAACAAATAAAAAAATCAAACTTTGCCGGATATAGACAAGAAAGCAGGCAAAAGTCATTTTCGTGCGTGATCTTATCATGCTTATATCTATAAACACGCACGCACACCGCTATTAAATTTGGAATTCAATGTGTAGTATATTACCTTTACAAAAAAAAAACTTGTCCATTCGAGCCGACAAAACTAGACCTTCCAATTTCCTCCACGCAAAATGAAATAAGGATTAAATCTACCGGCTAAGGAGTGCAATGATTTCAACGAAGATTTGTTGTATCTCAACATAATTGACCTTTCTGTAAAAGAAAAACATTGGAAAACATAAAAAAAAAAATAGACAGAAAAGTGTTAATAATATAACTGTAAGATATATTTATATAATAGTATTTATTTTTTGTGTAACAAAAAATAACGTTATAATTTCTTATACCACATTTTATTAATCTTGTTGCACAAATATTTATAACCATTACATTATTCACAAACCTTCTGTCTTCTGGCCTTTATCCTCCTAATGGAATCCTAATGGAACCCGCAATTCTGCAAATATAATGCCAACAAAGGATTGAATCGAATGGAAAAGAGGATCGAGCATTACTGAAATAGTTGAGATACACAGGCTTAATCATATGGACGGAGGTTCGACCTCCTGCCATGTCCTGGCATTCCTTTGTCTCTTAAAAAATTTTGACAGAAAGAAGAAAAAAGAAGGGCACATGGTGGCAATATTTTTTCCTGATAATTAGAATAAACTGGAACATTGTTACTAAATACAGTCTTTTTTGGATGGGGGACCTCAAGATTCGTTGAACCTAGACGCAACATGACCTTTTTCGTGCAAATAGCCGTCAATTTTTTATTTTTATTTTTTGGGTCTCTCTTTTTAATTGAAAAAAAGACATTTTAATGTCAGCTAGTACAATGAGCAAGCCATGGAGCTTATATATGCAGTGCAGGTCCAGTTGTGGATACACAAAACCTCCATCACTAATGCTAGTAAAAGTGCCTTTTATACAGTCACTAGTTGGCTTGTTCTGAATTGTTAGAGACTGTCTCAAAAGTGCTCACTGGTTAGGAGACTTGCTCAACTGCTCTCTGTCTTACTCCCCACTAATCTTTGTTCATTGTCCTGCATACCTGATTTGTTAGTAGCACTCCTACCTAGTCATCTCCTAGCTGTGTTTGTGGTGGTTAGTTGATTTTTTTTTAATTTTTTTTCTTTTCAGTTTCATTTTCAAATTTTGCATTGAGGCAATGTAAATATGTTTTTGGCTATTGTTCTGTCTTCTTAAATTTCTGCCCTTTCTATGTAATAAAGGTTCTAAATGCAATAAGCAATTTTTTTTCTTTTTTGGTACTGAATATTTGGAACATAAAAGTTATTGATTTCTTTATGGAAAGCTAAATATACTTTTGCTAATAGTAAAAAATTCTCTTGTTTAAATTGTTTTTAGTGATATTTTATCTGATCTGTGCCCATCACATCATTAATAATATTTTTTGAGTGCCCACGAATGATGCGTATCAACACTCTTTTTGACATTGGTACATCCTTTTCTGTTGATTGAATCCTTGCAGATTCCAGATACTAGAATGAAGGAGGAATCAAGAATAAAGAAGGATATCACTGAAGTAATATTTTTTTTCTGCTTTTTATTTGGGGGGGCGTTTATCACGTTTACCTGGGTCTAAAGTTATGCCAATAATATCAATCTTCTTTTCTGGGGGGCTAATTTTTGCAGTTAATAGGAAATACTCCTATGGTATATCTCAACAATGTCGTGGATGGTTGCGTAGCCCGTGTTGCTGCCAAGCTGGAACAGAGTGAACCTTCTTTCAGTGTTAAGGATAGGTACATAACTTGCCAGCTTCATTTTCTCCATATGAGAATATTTGCGTGAGTTCTGATATAATTGGCCTCTCTTTGTTTTTGTTTTTGTTTTTGTTTTTTTAATGCAGGATTGCCCATAAGATGATCAAAGATGCAGAAGATAAGGGCTTTATTACTCCAGGAAAGGTCAGAAAAATTCTAAATATGTACTGTTAATTCTTTTTGGTGTTCGAGACTGTGAATCGAACTTGTTTCACATGTCCTGAGGAAAGACCTTCAATATACATCTTTTGAGTGATCACAGAGATAGTTATGATGCTGAACATTTTTTTTTTGGCCTTTGCAGACTGTCCTCATTGAGGTTACCAGCGGCAATGCCGGCATTTCAATTGCAGCAGTTGCTGCAGCAAAAGGTTACAAAGTCAAGATTGTCATGTCAGCTTCAAAAAGTATTGAGAGAAGAATTGTGATGCGAGCTTTTGGAGCTGAGGTCTATCTGACAGATCCATCCAAAGGATATGAACAAATTCTTAGGAAAGCTGAGGAGATACTGAAAAATACACCTAATGGCTACATGCTCCATCAATTTGAGAATCCTGTCAATCCCCAGGTATCTATTCTGCTGATATACTTCACTTAAAGATTGGTACTTTAAAATAAAAGGGTTTAACAATCAGCTTCCTGTGATTTTTCCCATTTTTTTTTTTCGTAGATTCATTATGAAACCACTGGTCCAGAGATATGGAGAGATTCAGGAGGGAAAGTTGATATTCTAGTGGCAGGGATAGGGACCGGCGGTACCGTATCCGGCACAGGGAAATTCCTCAAGGAGAAGAACCCAGACATTAAGGTTTATGGGGTGGAACCTGCAGAAAGTGCAGTATTGAATGGAGGAACACGTGGTAATTGTTTCTTTGAGCGTAAATTTTACCATGCTCTTGCATTCATTTCTGCTTTTGCAATGTTATTTGGTTTCAAAGTTGTATACTGCTCCCACCCTAAAACATTTCCCCTGCTAAATCTAGAAGAAATACTGAATTGACAAGGAAAATTTATTACAATAGCAGAAAGAGAAATCCTAAATAAGTAAGGACTCTAAGCCAGTGTTAAGTTTCAACCAAATTTGTTGTTCAAAATTTTCAAAGATATTTAGGCGATAAATTTAAGGTGTTCTATTAAAAAGATGAAGGGTATTTTATCTATGATTTTAACATCTCCTAAATAGTCAAGTTTTTTTGTTTCTAAATGTCAAAGGCAAGCATCTGATTGAAGGACTTGGCGCTGGTATTGTGCCCGCTGTCTTGGATGTTGACGTACTTGATGATGTTATCCCAGTAAGTCTTACGTCAACCCAATCATTTGGTTCCAATAGACACTGAACTTATCTGCTTATGCCATCATTCTTGTAGTGATAATTGCAATATGATCAATTAACTGCTAATGATCCTATAAGAGCAAAGCAATGGGGTCTTGGATTGACTCACGCTTTCATTATATACTTTAAACTTAAATAGCTAAATGATTAGAAGCAGATCTGGCCCTGGATGCCATTCATTATGCATGGCTGTTAGAGGTGCCATATGTTTAACGTTTGATCCAGAAATTGCATGAGCTTAACTTTTATGGTGTTGATGTTATGCTTTTAGGTATCAGGTGAGGACGCTATTGAGACTGCTAAACTGATTGCTTCAAAAGAAGGTTTACTGGTATGTTTAGTGCTCCAAAAAAATGTTTTCATGGGCTTCAATTTTCTCTACTAGTTTTTGGGCTTCAATTTTTTTCTCTACTAGTAAATGTGAATAGTAATTGCCTGAATGCGACACAGGTAGGAATATCATCAGGAGCTGTTGCTGCTGCTGCTATAAAGGTGGCAAAAAGACCAGAGAATGCAGGCAAACTCATTGCGGTAATTTCCTTCATCTTTCCCAAATTGGTCTTTGAATCAATGATATAATCTTTTGCTGGAGATTGCTTTTAGATTAAGGAAGAGTTTAAATTTATAGCAGATTTGCATAAACATTAGCCAGTGTATGTCACTTAACTATTCATTTTTGCTTTGCTTGGTGTGTTAGGTGATGTTTGCCAGTGCTGGGGAGCGCTATCTATCCTCCAAACTGTTTGATTCCATCCGGCATGAAGCAGAAAACATGATCTATATTTAAAGGCCCTGCAATCAATTCTTCCTTGAAAAGCATGTAATAATGTGTTTGAATTTTAATTCAATGAGTTTATTGATAATTTTCTACATCACGTGTTCAATTTTTAATTCGATTTTGAAGAGTTTATTGATAATTTTCTACATCAAATTACCAATGGGTCTCAAAGAAAAATTTTAACTTAACATATTAATAACGAGAATTTTAGGCGAAATATCAGAATGGTAAAAATTTTAGACTGAAATTGGAGGGATGCGCCAGGCCCTTGCTTTAGTGCAAGGCATGGGCGACGCGGAAGAGCACCAATAGCAAGCTATTGTGGTGTACTCTACCCCTTTAAAAATTAATTTAATATCGTGTAGACCATTGGCCTACGTATCAGATATTAAACTGATAAGAACAGATACTAAACTTGATCTTAGCCAAAAGGCCGAGAAAGGTATGAGTGCAACTGTTACAGGAGTTTCAATTTATATTCCGTTTCTGCCCATGTGCTACACTTTTTTCATTGATGTGGGACAAGAGTTGCAACCAAACGGTACCTCAACTTGAGGTGCTCAAGTCACGAGATAAAGGGCAAAATTGTCAGTGGAATTCTTGGGATTATTCAGTGAATTTCTTCTTTTTGGTTATTTCGTTTTAAAGAAGAAAAATTAGTCTTTGGCGACTTTTTTTTTTTTTTTTCTTTTCATTAGTGGATATCACCATTGCCAGTGTGCATTGAAATGAGCACTGGTCCACAAACCATACTCAATTCAGCATTAGATATTTATTTCAAATCAAAATTATTGAAATGTTTATAATTCTTATGAACCTTCTTCGAGGATTTTCCTGCATAAACTATCAAGATAAAAATTTTCTGTCGAACTGCAGAAGAGTTGTGATGTTTCATAATGCTAGTAGCTTTAAAGTTAAAAATGTGAAGATGAAGCCATGAGAGCCGATTAGAATATTCTGTATAACTTTCACCAGGCATGCCATGCCCTTTGGAATAACATAACGGTACATTTATATTTCCTATAATCCCCATTAGCTTAGGAAAGGAAAAATCAACTCCGCAATTAGTTGTGAACAATTCCCCCTACACCTCTTCCTTCAAATTTCAATTGTTAGCGTCCTCCACTTCACCCTAAATTTTAAAAATTTCCAATTTACCTCTCTTATGCATACTTTTCAAATATCTAAAATTCAGCAACTTCTATGGCCTAGTTCTTCCGTTCTACATGCCCATAAACAAGAAGAATCAAAGCCAATTTTTGACGTCAACATGTTGGGTTCTAGGCATCAAAGATTGAGATTAGGAGATGCTTGGTCATCTATAGTAGCTTACCTTTTGTATTTAAGAAAATATAATTTATTTTTTAAACAAATTCAGTTGCTTACAAAAAAAATATAAACTGTGGCAGAATATTGATAGGGCTGCAGGTTCAGATGCCAAGTTGTACTTGTAAACATTCTCTGCAATGGTATTGTATCAAAGTTTGAACTTTGGTCTCTTTTCCTTCAGGGGTCCTTGGTTGTTGTATATGTTTATGTATGGTGGCATCATTAATCTTTTGGAGATGCTTTGAGTTGAAATTTCTTTTGGACCTCATTTTGAAACATTATGTAAATACATCTACTCATAAAAGTAGAAGTAATAGTTTTTTTAAGAGATATTTCAGTAGTTAACACTTAAATTTAGATCTTGAATTCCATTCTCGGAAAAGAGGTATCGATTTTATGAAAATAAGAAGAGTTACTTTTATTTTGTAATTTATAACCCAATAAATTTATTAATTAACAAAAAAAAAGTGAGAGTGACAAAAGCATGCCAAACATTTTCAAAGGGCAAGGTTGATGATTTAAATCTCAGTTTCTTTAAATATTATTGTATGCTTGGAAAATATGTGGTTAATTTTATCATTTCCAAAAAAAATATAAAAAACCTTTTCTTGTCACCTTTAACTAATTTGATTCGCCGGCTAAAAAAATAGTTGTAATCATCGTTATGACTTTCGTCCAATCATAAAGACAGTCAAAATATGCAAGATTTCATTTCTTCTTTTTCCCCTAATTGAAAGTTTGTTAAATTATAGGATTAATCTCTAAAAAAATCATAATTTTTTGTGTAAATTAACAAATATAATATACTTTTTAAATATTCATAATTTAGGCTTTGTAGAAATTTTTTTAAAAAAATTTATAAATTTGTCCAGTTTAATGGGCATAATGTATCAAAAGTAGTGATTTATCGCAATAATGTGAATCATATACTGACATGTAATATAAAAATAATACAATTAAAATTCATGTCAGATGCAAAAAAATAACAATTAAACTTAATGTCATAGTAGATTTATTAAAGAAAATTCCTACAAAACATAAATTATGAATTTTTAAAACAGATGTTATATTTATTGATTTATACAAAGATTATGATTTTTTTAAATATTAACCCTAAATTATAAGCTATACAAGAGATTGTTTTTAGCATTCTCATAGATCTCATGACACTATAGATCTCATGACATTTTTCTTAAAAAAGAATTTTTTTTGGGTCCATATTAAAAACAAGAATAAAAATTTTCTTAAAAAAAATACGAGACTCTAAATATTAAAATTTAAAATTTTGTAATCTATTAAAAGACAAGTTAATTATTAACATTCTTATTAAGTGGCGTGTTGGGACACATTTCATTTCTCTTTGTGCATGCAGTAGGCCCGTGCCACGTTAACCCAAAAGATAAATCTTTTGATATTTAATAAGATATGCAATAAGTATATAGTAATATATAAATATATAAAAAATATATTCAATTAAAAATAAATAATTATTAGATACTATTAAAAGTATCATCTGCATGTTTACTTTAACAGTCTAGACCTAATTATACAAACAAGACCAAGCGAAGCCATTATCCATTTTTTTGACCACCTCAATAGTCATAATTTTTTCTTCTAATTAGGAGTAACTGATAAAAAAAATACGCAAAATTTTTTTTTTCTTTTAATTTTCTTATTTGGTGCCCATAAATAAAGCAAACGTTTGTCCAGCTAAGAGTTATATATATCTATATATATATATTGGTTTTCCTTGCTTGGAGTGGATTTGGTCCGACCGACACAAAAACAAACTAAAAAAACACTCAAGTAGGGCTAGGCCCAATTCATGTCCGATTAGAGCCCAGGCCTAATCGCATGCCCGATTGGAGCCCAATATTATCCCTCACGCAGCACACGTGTCGTCCACACGCGTAACTACCAACGGATCTTTTTTTCTTTATTTTTTTTTTAGGTGTCTCTAAAATGGCAATTCAGATCTTAATGTGATTTACTTCTAATTCCCAGTCTTTCTTCTTTCTTTATTTATTATTCTTTTTTTTTTTTTTTTTTTTTCACCTCTTCCCAAAAATCTCTCTCTTTTTAATTTCTGGTTTCGATCTCTTGTTTTCTCGGCAATTGAATCTCGCCGAAGCAACCGAGGTTCTCTGATTCGCCAGTCGGACTTCGGCCACGGAAAGCCGCGGCAGCCATGGCTTTCATGGCGGTCTTGGAATCCGATCTCCGAGCTCTCTCCGCCGAGGCTCGCCGTCGCTACCCCGCCGTCAAAGACGGCGCCGAACACGCTATCTTGAAGGTATACCGTTCCGTTTCGCACATGTAGACGGTCTCATCTTCTCTTATTTCCGTTTCTTTTTTAATCTTTATGCCTTTCGTTCTTTTTAATGATGAAATCTCTATGTCTTTCTTAAGTGACTTGAAACGGAAAATGTAGGGCCGTATGACGTGTTTTTCCGTTTTTCGTTTTTCGTTTTTCGTATTCTTAGAACCGCGTGTTTATGTGCTTTTACTTGGTTAGTCTTTTTAAGTGTTTGGATCATCAAGAAGTTGAATCTTGAATTCGGAATGCTTGGCTTGGAAGAATCTTTAGTGATTATTTTCCTGGGAGATGCGAAGTATCGGAAAGGGGATTTTTAGCCATGAACTAAATCAGGATTCAAGTCTTCAAGAGAAAAGCCCGGTTTTGTGGGGCCCAAATTGGACGCAATAAAATCAGTGTGGATTTGGTAGTTTGCTGCCTGGAGGATGCCAATTCTGTTACCCAGTTTCATTAGTTGGAATATGAAGGGAAACAGAAGAAAAGAAAATTTGGGATGTTATGTTGGAGCTAGTTTGCTCAGTGTTTTTTTTTTGGGTGAATATTCATTTTCGGGCCTTTGAAAATTGCTTTTAGATTCCGGAACATTTGGTTTGCAATACTTCTCCAAGTTGCAATGTAATAATCTGTTGTTAGAATTAGGGGCTGAAAGTGGTTTAGAATTATGCATGACATTCAAATCTGTTGGAAATCATCCCTTTTTTTTTTTCACCTTTCTTTGAATTATAAATACTTATGATTTTGAAATTCGTAAAATGCTGCACAAATATTAGTATTCATTTATTGGTTTGGCGGCTGATTTTGAGATTATGTATTTCCTTCTGATATCCTTTCAGCTTCGTTCATTGTCAAGTCCTAGTGAAATTGCACATAATGAAGATATTCTACGGATCTTCTTGATGGCTTGTGATGTCAGAACTGTCAAGTTGAGTGTTATTGGACTTTCCTGCCTACAAAAGCTCATATCTCATGATGCAGTTGCTCCATCAGCTTTGAAGGAGATACTTTCTACATTGAAAGATGTAAGTTTGTGCTTGTATTTAGGAATAGAATGTGGTCTTTTCTTAGAATCATTTTGCATATACTCTGGCATATGTGCTTCCAATTTTTCCCCATGAAGGACATTAGTGTTGCGAATTTAAATTGTTAATTTAAGTAACAATTCATATGGGTTAATGAAGGGAGCTGTTTTCATATATATAATGAGAGTATATTCTATAGCTTCTGGTAGCACATATTCCAGCCAGATTATATATATATATATATAAATAACAAAACTGAGTTTTACTACCAATTTAATAATGTCAGAGATGATAAAAATATCAAAGGGAACTAAAAAATCTTGTGTAGTACGAACAGTGATAAATGAGCACAAGAATGAATGCACACATTAAAAATTCAAAATTCAGTGTTTTCTTTTGTTGCAATGCTATGCATTTTTCTAATTAACCTTTTTGGTGATGTAAAAAATATTACTCTCTTTCTGCATCAAAAGTTGTGCAGTATTGTTTCTTGTATTTTTGGATACTTAGTGATGAACAACAGATCAATTGACAAGACTATTTTCAAGATATATATCAGAGAAACTTGATGGAGAATCTTACTTTCATTTTCTTTTCCATGCAGCATGCTGAAATGGCAGACGAGACTATTCAACTGAAGAGTCTACAGACTATATTGATAATATTTCAGTCACGTTTACTTCCTGAAAATGAGGTGATGATCAGTTTTTTGGTTTATCAGCCCACTGTCTGTGCTAAATGTCTTACAATTGGGATCATCCCTATAGCCTGATTGAACTGAAAAAGTAAAACGTAAGTGTGCTTTTTAATTGTGAAATGTCTTACAATTGAGTATGGTTTGATGGCAATTATATATTAGCTTGCCCTAGTTGGTTTGGGATTAGGGTTGTTGAGTTGGGTAAGTTCATGTTACTGGACTTTGCCTGAACTTTTTTTTTTTTTTTTTACAGTCTATATGACCCAAGATACTTTATCAGGTTTTGTTACACTATTTTTGAACATGATGATAACAAGTTTGTCCAAATCCATCAATCTAATTGTCTGGAATATGCCTTTGGAGTATACTTCGTTTTGTGCTTAGAGGATATGCAACCGTTTAAATGTTCTCGTATGCAATGACTTGGATGACATTTGTGCCCACTGATGTCTTATTTTGGGTTCTTGCTTTGTGGTCAAACTCTTGTATCTGTACTCTTTTTTTTTTTTTTTTGATACAGGAGAATATGGCTCAAGCCCTTTACATATGCCTTCGGCTTCTTGAAAACAACAGATCATCTGACAGTGTGCGAAAGTAGGTTAAAATTGTTGTCAGAGGCTTTTTGATTAAATTTTTCATTGAGAGGCTCTTTGATTACTTCCTTTCCTGTTAGTGTTGTCTTGTATTGAGTTCGTTAGTTGTGAAGAGTTGATGATGAATTTACCTATGAATCTTTTAATTTTGGGCTCTTTTTGCAGTACTGCTGCTGCTACCTTCAGACAGGCGGTAGCCTTGATTTTTGACCATGTGGTTCATGCTGAGTCTCTTCCCATGGCAAAGTTTGGTTCTGGAGGTCATGTTTCTCGATCCAGTTCAGTCACTAGTGATGTTAATCGTAGCATCAATCATTCAGAGTATGTTGTCCCCTTATGATCTTGTGGCTCAGAATGTTCAAATTTTTATCTATGTAATTGTTTTTCTGGTCTGCCAATGGCATACCTACTGCATGTGTGCTTGTGGATGTGATGTATGTGTTTTGCCTTTCATGCATATCAACTTGTAACAAAAAGTTTATACTCTATTGAGGGCTGGGAAAGCCTGAAAGTCCTCTAGAGACAGTTGTATACCTTGTTAAAATTCACTATTCCATTTTGCTAGCTGTCTCCACTATTATTTCTTTTTCATATCCATATGACTAACACAAGTATGAATAGGGGGCATGAACTTGTTTCTGGAGAGCCAGCTATGATGAGGGATATCCTAACAAATTCTGGGAAGCTTGGGCTTCTTTTACTTGAAGACCTGACAGCTCTTGCTGCAGGTGGATCAGTATGTCCTATTTGAAACTATTAGATGATCTCCTGAACAGAATTCATATTTTCTGCAGTTTTTGAAACCGTACTGTTTGTCACTGTAATGAGTTTTGCTTATCTTACAGGCAAGTTGGTTACATGTCAGTTCTCTTCAACGAATATTTGCGCTGGATATACTTGAGTAAGAATTATGTCTTTGCCCCGAGATCTTCTTTCATTCTTCTTACAAACCTGAGTGTTCTCTTAGGACTAGTGGTCATGCTGTGTCAATTTCTTTAGTGTAGGATTTAGAAACTAAGAGATGTTACGGAATGCATTCTTTATTTTACGACCTCAAAAACAGGGAAGTAAAAAGGCTTTTGCTATGAAACTGAACTATGGTGATTTTTATTCATTTATCCTTTTTGTTCAATTTTTTAAATGCTTCCATTCTGCAGGTTCATCCTTTCCAATTATGCAGTTGTTTTCAAGACCTTGGTTCCTTATGAACAGGTGATTCGGAGAATGTCCTCACCTTTACATACAATTCTGTTGGTGAAGTTGCTACCCAAAGGTTTATAGTTCTAAAATCCTCTTGGAAACTTGTCAGATTTTGCGTTACCAGATATGCTCATTCTTGATGACTTCGCTTCGTACCAACGCTGAGGTAGCTTCTCTCTTATAGATAAGTTTAAGTGTATCTTTGGCATGTGCATAGATAATTTGTGCAGCTCATGAATAATTCACTTTCACCTTACCCATTTTGTGTTTCACTTCTTTTCAGCTTGAAGGAGAAGCAGGGGAGCCTTCATTCCGTCGGTTGGTCTTGAGATCAGTTGCTCATATTATCAGGCTATACAGTTCATCCCTTGTTACTGAGTGTGAGGTATGCATGAGTAAAAATCTAATTATTTTTTTCAAGCGGTAAAAGGCCCTAAGCCTTTAAAACAGAGTAAATTTTTTTTTTTTCTCATTTCTCTTTTTTTATTTGGAATTTTCCGGTTGTAATAGGATAATTGTGCTATCTAGTCTCCAATGACTATTAGTCAAAAACACACAAAAAAAATTGTTCATGTAAAAGTGAGACAAGATGGAGATATAAAACAATGTGAAAAACAATGGCAAATTACTTATTGAGAATGGAGACGTGATATACAAAGAAGGGGCCTTATTTGTAGATCAAGATATAGAAAAATCATTACTGTGAAGGCTTTTGTGGTAGCTTAGTAGCAAAGATGTCTGGAGGCTTGAAACTTTCCTAGAAAAAGTAGAAAAGGAAAGTGAACAAGAAAATTAATGAAGGAGAACGTGTTTGCCAAAAGATATAAAAGATGAATCTGTTGTCAGAGCTTCTGTCAAGGGACCAATCTTCTTGCTAACAGCTGTGCCTACTGTTAGTGTCTACTCTGTTCATTATTGTGCTTAATGGGCTATTTTTTCTTATTTCTTTCATCGAGAAGTTCTCTTCGTTATTTTGCATCTCTTTTTCTTTATTGTTATAGCTACGATTGAGGATAAATGTTTAGGATGAAGTTATATCTGTACTACTGAAAATAATCTGTTCTGTTTACTGACTCAATCCCCTCCTTCTGTAATGTAGGTATTTCTTAGCATGCTTTTAAAGGTCACTTTTCTTGATCTGCCATTATGGCATCGCATTCTTGTGCTCGAGATCTTGAGGGTAATCTCTACAAAATTAGGTTGATATATTAGTGATTTAATAGAAAAGGAATATCTTAAATAGTGTGTGATTTGGCAGGGTTTTTGTGTGGAAGCACGGACATTACGAATTCTTTTTCAGAACTTTGATATGTAAGCTCATTTGCATATCGTTTGCTTTATTCTCTGTGTTATGTAGTTGCTAGTCTCTCTCTTTCTCTTTCTCATGTTCATACTGGCAATGAAGTCAAAAATAGTTGAGACTTTGTCGTATGAGGGAAAAACATCCAACAAAGATGAACACAGGGAGTCAGCAACAATTTTTTTAACTTGCAGAGGTCATTGCAATGTCTGAACTCCAGGCTGTTACTATACTGCGTGATAATTTGTTGTGTTTATAGATCATTGTCTCTTGCAATGTCTTCTCTTTGATTCCCTTTTACGCCTCTTAGTGAGCTGGATTCAGCATAAGTCCACTACAATTTGCAACAATTAATTTTGCATCTGCTTTGTAGGCATCCAAAGAACACAAATGTTGTAGAGGGCATGGTTAAAGCTCTTGCTCGGATTGTTTCAAATGTTCAGGTGAAAGATGTTTATTCATTTACGTTTTGGTTGACTTTCATGAACTTGTTTAATTGTGTCTCTAGTTTATGTTGAGTTTGGTGGAAAAATTCTCATGTATTAGGATAGATTCTTATTCCTATGCCATTGAATTCCTTCATTGGTCCACCAAAGGTCAAAATTGGAGTTATGAAACTGCTTTTAGTACCATCCTTTCATTGTTAACATTTTTATTTCCCAATTGTTTTCTCATTCTTTTTTGTGTCTTTTTGGGGTTGGGGGGAGGGTGGGAGATCATAGTTTATGGTCTGCACAATTGATTACTGTGGTTAATCATTTATTTTCCAACCATGTAGCTTTACTGGTTGTATTGCCGTCACCAGTTTCCCTTGGCAGTACACTGTGTTTGTGCCATCTTTAGTTCTGACTCTTACATTCCTAATAGTTCTTTGATAGATGATGCTACAAGGTACTATCATTTACCACTTCCGGTGTGCACATTATTTGATTTGACAGATGGCTGCCATGTATTATGGAGTACTAATCACTGTTTCTTTGGTTAGAATACTAAAAATTGCAATCTAAATAGGATGTGCTGGCATAATTTCTAGTTTTTGATCAAGAAAAATATTTCACGTGTTAGGCTCAAGAGACAAGTGAGGAGAGCCTGGCAGCTGTTGCAGGAATGTTTAGCAGCAAAGCTAAAGGTAATTGTTCTTAATAGCAAGAAGCATCACATGTGCATTCTTGTGAAATCATGGTTCCAATGGGGGCAGTTCTTGTTTTTTTGGGTCACAAACATCCTTCACTAGGCCAATCCATGATGTGAGGTAAATGTTGGTCCACCATGTTACGTATAGTTCTCAGAAAGTTTTTTCATTTCTGTCACCATGGATAAAATATGGTGAGCGTATTCTTGATGGTTTTTATCAGACTAATGTAAATTATTTGGAACCCCCTTCTGCTGGTTGGGAAACAAAATTCTTCTTTGTTTACTATCTCCTATACCATGGGAACTTTGAAAATTTTGGTGTCACATGCTTTGATTGCATTTTCTGTTAATAAATAAGATGTCTTGTTGGTTTTTATCTTCACTCGAAAATCTGGCCTAAGAACAAACAGAAATGTCCACATCTTCTTGGTTCAGAAACCAGGAAACATGGCAGCATAACAATGTATTAGATAAAAGTTTAGTGCTTATTCTGTTTTATTCTCTTTCAAAGTCGACAAGTTGTTTATTTTTGGGCAGTGCCATATGGAATGCCTTATAGCTAATGCTTGAGAAAATTGATTACTTCAGTGAGCAATTGTGCTTACAGAGGAGCGGCAACTCTTGTACACTACGAGTGCATAAGGAGGGGATAAGTTTGAAATCTTCTGAAAATTATCTCACAAATTATTTCCTTTTCTCTCTTGTTCCTGATCTCCTGTTGTTTTTGCATGGCTTTTCCCATTCCCTTTGTTTCTTGCCTCAAATTGAAAGATAGGCTGGTTGTTAAAGGTTTCAATCCCAACTTAGGTGCAGGTTTTAGTTATCATGTAATGGCGGAAAGCCTTTTTTTTTTTTTTTGGGAATAATAGTCTTTTGATACCATGCTTCGGAGAATAGTGAGGATTCTTTCCTTGTGACGAGAATGCTACAAAGCAAAGAGTCTCGTGCACAACAAGTGAATCTTTGTTTTGGTTTGGGATACCATGAGCTTCTGAGCAATTCTTGTTTTGTGGGCAAGGCAGCTATATGAAAAAGATCTGATTGTTATGGCTTTTTCTTGATATATAGATGTACAAGGTTTTCTGCAAACCTGCTATTCCCTTGTCGTTTCAATTATGTAAATAAGTGAAATTACTTTATCTTGTTCAGAGTAGTAGATAGGCTGATTGTAAAGTTACTCCATCAGACCTAAAGGCCAAATGTTCAAGTTGCGGAAAACAGGAGGACCTATCCTGAACTCACTCGACATACTGTAGATTTGCCTTCCCTTATACTTTTGGGGTGAAAAGGAGTTAGAAACTTCTCTGACTAAAACGATATAGATACACGTGCTTTGCTTGGCATTTTTGGACCTTCAGTTAATGTTTATTCAATTTTTTCTTCCTTTAGAAGCAACAATTCCAACTTCTTGCAGGGATTGAGTGGAGTCTTGATAATGATGCATCCAATTTTGCTGTCTTGGTTGCTAGTGAGGCCCATGCGATAACTTTGGCAGTTGAAGGGCTTTTGGGTGTTGTCTTCACTGTAGCTACTTTGACAGATGAAGCAGTAGATGTTGGAGAGGTAATAGAATTACGTATTCCATTCGTTTTGCTTAACTCTTTCTGCTTCTGTTGTGTTTTTGAGGTTTTTCATTCTTTCCTTGGTGCCACCAGCTCGAATCCCCTAGATGTGAGTATGATCCTGGAGCAAAAATTACTGGGAAGACTGCAGTCCTCTGCATCGCAATGATTGATTCACTGTGGTTGACCATTCTTGATGCTTTGTCCCTTATTTTGACAAGGTCTGTTGACTTCCTTGAAGTAGCTGGAGTCAATTTATATTTTATGCATACGCCTCACATGAAGCTGATGTGGCAGGTCACAGGGAGAGGCTATTGTGTTGGAAATATTGAAGGGATACCAAGCATTTACTCAGGTAATATTGTCTGAATAAGTGCATCATGGCTTTTTTGTGCTGTCAGGTCCTGGTTCTGTTTTGGCTTTTGATGATATCTGGTATTGTATTCTGTGAGACTAAGAGATTTCAAGTCGCTTACCCTTCATCAGTTTCTGTCTTTTTATGCCTATTTTGCAGGCTTGTGGAGTTCTTCATGCTGTAGAACCTTTGAACTCTTTTCTAGCATCATTATGTAAATTCACAATCAATTTTCCAAGCGAAGCAGAAAAAAGAAGGTAAGTTTCACTGGATGATTGTCGTGCCAGTCACGTGCATTTATTACTTGGTCTATTTCTCATTATTCTAAGGGTTATTAGCATTTCCTGTCTCCTTTCTTTTCCGCTGATTGCCGACTAAGATTTGAAGGTCGTCCTGATTAGCTAAGAATGCTAGGTGCAGTCTATACAGAGGAAATTCCAGACCTCTGTTCTCTTAATGCTTAGGCTTTTCCACTTTTATGAGCTTCAGAAGAAAGAATGCATGCATTCCTTCTGGTAGCAATTTGAAAAACTGCTGGCATACATCAAATGATATAGATATAATCCAAGTTCAGCTGCATATGCCTAGAAATCAAATTACTTCTTATGGTGTTCATGCCAGAAGTAAGAAATAACTCTTAGGTTCGTGTGAGAGTGATCCAATTACTTTCTCATTTTCCTTGTTCAGGGCTATATAATTGGATTTTTCCGATTTTTTTTCCTGCCTTAATGATTTTTTATGGTGAATGAATTTGCAAGATGAGTATAGTGTACACTGTTATGATGGTCCCTATTTGGAAGCTTTAACCTTTTGAACTTGTAGATTTTAGCGTGCTAAGTATATTTATAGAGTCTTTGGGCCTGCATATATGATTTTCTTTCTTCTTTCAAGGTTTTGGGCCCCTGCCAATGTTACAATTTTGTAATTGTGGCCTAAATTGAGATTTCTGCAGTGCAGTGCAGTCTCCTGGTCCAAAACGTTCTGAATCATCAGTTGAGCAACGGGATAGTGTTGTCCTTACCCCAAAGAATGTGCAGGTGTTCGGTTTGGATTGGTTTTTATGCTATATCCCTGTTGTCCCCTTAACTGCAGTTAGACACAGTCTCCTGTGGTTTATTGTTTTCTGCAGGAATGAAATGATGTCTACTTTGCAGTAACGAAATGACTTCTACGAATTTTTTTTTAACCTTTTATATTTTCTTTCCAATTGCTTTTGCTTCTCAGGCCTTAAGGACACTGTTCAACATTGCTCATCGGTTACATAATGTTTTGGGGCCATCTTGGGTTTTGGTATGTGTTTCTTTTGGTACTTGTCCTAAAATAGGTGGATGTTGATACAATAATAATATCTTCTAAAATAATATAGGTGCTGGAAACTCTGTCAGCTCTGGACCGAACTATCCATTCTCCTCATGCTGCCACACAGGTATATTAAAAAATTTTCTTTTTGGTTAGATTTTAATTATTATAGCTTTTTTTAAGACTTGTATATGCAGAAATAGAATCTTTTTAGTGCAGACACCACCTGTTTTTCTCCTTCATAGAACGTACATTGGTAGTTCAAAATTTCAGTTGCCATCTATATATTAACTGTCCTCTGGATTTCTGGTGTGGTTGGGATTTTGACATAAAATTAGCTGTCAAGTTGTATTGATGTGATACAGAAAACATATCAGAAATCTGTATGATAGATCTGACATGAAAGCCATAAGACAAAGAATAGTATACAGTTGTGTTAATAAGATATATTGCAGAGAAATATATATGAAGAAGAATACTTTGGTACTTGTATATGGAAGTTCAGCGTGTTCATCTCTTGTTTATTCTTCATGACTTGTCATACACATTTGAAAATGGTTTTCTAAAGTGCTTTATGTTAGCTGTGTTATAAGGTTGTGACCACATTTTGGATTTACAGGAGGTCTCCACAGCTGTACCAAAGCTTACTAAAGAATCTTCTGGTCAATATACTGACTTCAGTATTTTGTCATCTTTGAATTCTCAGGTAGGATAACAGACGGTGCTACTTGGTTTCAGAAATAAAACTGCAACTTTTGGAAGTATTTTGGAGAAAACTTTACTTCTTTACTTGAAAAGTTGAAATTTACTTGTTTTGGTTTCCTTTAGGGTGTTTTCAGTACAGAAATAGGAACCATTTTCTAGGAAAATTTTCTCAAATGGAAGCCTGGTTTTCCACATTTTCATTTTTGTTCTGGACACAGGAAAACATGTTCATGATGCTTTCAATATTTTCCTCTATAAATCTGGTTTTTCCACTTTGGACAAGTGCTTACACTTTACTCTCCCTCGCGCATACTTTTCATTAACAATTCTACATATTTGGCATGTTTGTACTCGCCATTCAAACACATCTTCCAATTTTTTTTTTTTTTTTTCTGGAAAAGCTAGAGTATAACTTTCTAAGAATGAATAGGGCCTTAGCATGCAGCTTATTCTTAATTGTGGAAGCATACTAGTTTTGTTCTTTTCCAAATGAGGCTAACAATTTCCATTCCATATATATAGCACATTTTTGCAACTAAATGGCCCCTCCCTTATTTGTTCAAGCACAAGTTTGTGGTCATTTTCTAACTAGCTTTTTTCTTGATTTGGAAAGCTATTTGAGAGCTCGGCATTGATGCACATATCTGCGGTTAAATCACTTCTTTCTGCACTATGTCAATTATCACATCAGTGCATGTCTGGGACATCAGGTGGTTTTGGACCATCAATAAGCCAAAAAATTGGGAGCATCAGTTTCTCTGTGGAAAGGATGATATCCATCCTTGTCAATAATCTACACAGTATGTACGATATTGTTTTGCCTTCTTTATTTATTAATTTATTTTTTTATTTTTTGGCTAGTAAGCATGATCACGATTATGATTTTGGGGAAGTTGTTGAATAAAAAATTGATTATAGTTGTCGCTTTCAGTTTTCCGACACAAATGCATGATATTGATTGTTTTTTTTTATGCCTTGATATGGAAATAGCATAGATGATCTGTTACGCACTCCATCACCACTGTTGTTCTATTACTTAAATCAGTTTGCAATGTGATTGATCGCATCTAAAGTTCTTTGTGATTAGAGTAAGCTCCACAATTTCTTATCTTTCACAGATTATTTTTGCATTTCAGACCTATAATTTTATTGTCATTTCTGCTGCACAAGGACCTCCTCTTGTTGCATTTTTGATTGGCGTAGGATGTCCAAAAGATGTTTTTATTGTATTTTGTGGCATTAAGTGGAAAACTGCAAGTTTGTTGTATTTTGTGGCATTGAGTGGATTTGTTGTATTTTGTGGCAAGTTAGGCTATTGTGAGTGATAGATTTGGAGGGGCACATACTGCCAGACCAACAAAAAGGAAACTTGTCGATTGCCCTTGCTACTTTTTTGGTTAAGACAGAGGGATTGTGATAGGCGGGCTTTTGAGGGAGGGGAAAATTATAAGTATCTGTTTTTATGAAGCTGTATTAGTAACTCATTGTTTTGGTTTAGTAGGAATTTCTTCCATGATGCTGGGGACCTGATAAGTGACATATTTTGTTGTTTTCTCTTATATAATTTCTTGCATTGGTACCTAAGTTGCACTCCCTTTGTGTCAGGAAAAGGAAAAAAAAAAAAAAAAGTTAATTGAAGGAAAAGGGTTGTAGGTCTACAGATTTGTCTTAAATTGGACAAAACAAGTCTGCTTTAACTTAATTTACCATTGCGTGGTCTTTGATCTGGATCTTCTATATTATATCCCTGCTGACAAATAGGCAACTTTCGATTCCCCCTTTCTCTGGGCTCTCCATGCATTTGCATGTGACTTCTTGGTTATTTTTAAAGTGATGCTATCTGACGCACGTTCTGTTTTAATTTGTGGCATTGTGCTTCTGAAGAAAATCCATCTTTCATATTGCAGGAGTCGAGCCATTGTGGGATAATGTTGTGAGCCACTTTGTCGAGGTAATAATAGCAAACACATTTTTTGTCATGTTTCTGTGCTGTACATGTTCTTGACTGGGCAAGTCTATTTTGCAGCTTGCTGATAATTCTAATCAGCATTTGCGGAACATGGCTCTTGATGCATTAGATCAATCAATTTCTGCTGTTTTAGGTTCTGAGCAGTTCCAGGACTCCATGCCATCTAGATTCCGCGGAACATCCTGTAATGTGAGTAACTTCTAATTTTTCTGACACTAGTAAATAGAAATAGGGAGTTATACAGCTTATCATGTTTGCCCTCTCTATAGATGGAAGTTAGGGATACAGAGTTGAGATCGCTTGAATGTTCCGTCATATCTCCACTTAGGGTTCTTTATTTTTCAACTCAAAGCATTGATGTCCGTGCTGGTTCCTTGAAAATTCTCCTGCACGTTTTGGAGGTAATGAGTTACTGCTGGGCATTGATTTGAATTTGATTTATTTGGTCTTTTTGGTGTGTGATATTATCTCTCTCATATATGCTTTTCCATTTAATTTTTTTCCACAGAGGCATGGAGAGAAGTTGTACTACAGTTGGCCAAATATTCTTGAAATGTTAAGGTTTGGCATTTACATGTTTATTTGCTTCAAATCGCCAATTACCAGTACTTGGGCTCATTTGTTTTGTTTTTCCACCCCACTACCTGAAGGTCTGTTGCAGATGCATCAGAGAAAGATCTTGTCACGCTTGGCTTCCAGGTTTTACTCATGATTGAGACTCTCGAAAAATTCAGTTGTTGCTTTTCTTCGCTGGGTAGACTTGCTTGTGGTTTCCATGAAATAGACACACCAATTTTTGCATCACATGAAGAAGCATATGTGATTTGCTATAATTTAATGAACATAAAATCATTATTGTCCATTTCCGGTTGTCTGTGAAAAATTTTCATGAGTCAGCCACAACTGTTATGTTCAACATATCTGATGATCGATGGATGATCTGAGTCTGGATGAAATTGTATGAGATTGGGGAGCAACATTGCTTTCCTAGACTTCAAGATATGTGTTAGCTGCTAGAGTATTGACCTCAGAAGAAACCTCCATCCTTGCAGAAAATAAGGGCCAAGTGACTGAAAGCTGTCATGTGCCACTCCATAGAACTGAAAAATGAACTTTCAAACATGCTTATGTGTTCGACTTCTACTAATGGACTTTCCATTTTGTGCGAGTGGAATTTCGGTGGCAATAATGTGTATTGGCATATCTGTGTTTCTTTCACTGAAAAATAAAGGTTCACTCCTTGCTATGAACAAAACCTATGGATCTGTTTGCTTGCAGAGTCTACGTGTCATTATGAGCGATGGACTTACCTCTATACCTGTGGATTGTCTCAACGTGTAAGCATTGCAATTTTGCCTGCAGCCTCTCTTAAATCTACTTCCCTACTATTGACTTCTCAATGTGTACATCCCTTTTCCATACCCAATAATGTGGGAGTCGAGTGCATTGGGCACCCTTATTTGTCTATGGTTCCTACATTTGTTTGTTATCCTTTTCATGTGCATGTATGGTTCTTTACACGCATCTGTTACTAACAATTGGTTTTGTTACATGGAGAACTCATTGAAGTGTAGCATTTTTTTCTCAATGAAACGATGGTTTGTGCTCTCCATCAGCCATAATCTTTGTATTTGGGGATTATTCAGTTAATGACTTTCTTAGGTTTTTGTGCCTTTTCTGTTGTTCATTTCGAAGTTTCTATGAGCATGATGTGCATTCAAAAAAATAGTTTTTAGACAAATCATTAACTTTAACAAAGAAAATTTGGTTTCCACATTTTTTTCATCATGAAATGATCCTATATGTTGAATTCCGTCTATTTTCTTGCATATTTGAAGATCAATGTTCCACCAATTCTTTGTTGACGACTTAATTTTATTGTTGCGCCAATACTTTGTTGATGACTTGATTTCTGCCGGCATTATTGCAAAGTTGATAATTATTGGCCATCAAGATCCAGCCAGTGTTCTTTTTGATTTATGACATTTATTTGAATCATATCATTGACAATGTCAACATTGCAGATGTGTGGATGTTACTGGAGCTTATAGTGCTCAAAAGACTGAGTTGAATATAAGCTTGACTGCAATAGGCCTCTTGTGGACCACAACTGATTTTATCATGAAGGGTCTTCTGGGCAGGCCAACAGAAGAGAAGAAAGCAAGTTCAAGTTAAGTTTCCTTATAAATCTCTCGGCTTGTCAATTCCTGTGGGTCTCATGATATTTGCTGTCTATAACTATGCAGATGTTCTTGATGTAAATTCTGTTCCAAGTCAAATGGATGATAAGTTGAGTGAAGCTCAGACTCCTGAATTACCTGATAAAGGCAATGATCAAGCGCCTAAGATACATATGATTGATCGTGACAAGCTGCTGTTCTCTGTTTTCTCCTTGCTTCAGAGGCTTGGTGCTGATGAAAGACCAGAGGTATGATATGCATCCTTCATAGTAAACTTATCTTTTTCAGTTTTAGCAATTAAGCGGGATGTACCGTCTAATGCATTCGGAACTCGCCTCAGCATTTACAACACAATCATAAAAGTAAGCTAGTGATGAGGAAAATAAAAGTAAGCAATTTTGGTGATGAAACAAACCTGTAGATATTATAATTTCCATCATTAGTGCACCTTTTTTTTTTTTTTTTGAGCTGTCCTAGACCTAGACCAACTAGTTGGGGAAGGGGGACAGTTATTGAGGTCAAGGGTTCGAATCCCTGACCTCTCTTTTATTGGCATACTGCCAATGCCATTTAAGCTACAAGCTCATGGCCATTAGTGCACCTTTTCAGGTTGATGTTATTTTGTGGAGTTGCCAGACCCTAATATTTGGTTCAAGAAGCCTCTCGTACATGTCCATGTATTTAAGAATTTTCAGTTTATGGAGATTATTGGAATATTGCGGCGGAAATGATATCTCATGAGTGGAAATATTTCTCTTGGAGTGTGCCTCTGTGTTCTGATTGAGAAACTTGTTTTTTATTCTTTCTTCCATGCTGGTGAGTCCTGTTTAGGCAGTTAGATAGCAGAAACCATTAGGGCTCAACCACTGCTGAATATGAAGATTCTTATCGCATTGAATGAGCCTAATCTATATTTCAGGTCAGAAATGCAGCAGTTAGGACACTTTTTCAAACTATTGGGAGCCATGGACAGAAGCTTACAGAAAGCATGTGGGAGGATTGCCTGTGGAATTATGTTTTCCCTGCTTTAGATCGCGCTTCTCACATGGTTAAGTGGTTTCGATTTGTTTTCATTTGGGCCCTATTGTTATCTGCTTCAATTTAATTAATTAATTTATTTAGTAATCATTGCTGTAGGCTGCAACTTCATCAAAAGATGAATGGCACGGAAAAGAACTTGGTACTCGGGGAGGAAAAGCAGTTCACATGCTGATTCATCATAGGTTGAGATGACAATGTTTTTGGTTTCCCGCCCCATCTGATGGTTATATTCTTCCACAACTAAAGGTCATTTTCTTGTATCTTCTCATTAATTTGCAGTCGTAACACTGCTCAGAAACAATGGGATGAGACTCTGGTGCTTGTCCTTGGTGGAATTGCACGCATATTGCGGTCTTTCTTTCCTTATCTGTCTAGCTTACACAATTTCTGGTCAGGTAGGTTCATTGTTGAATCTTCCTGTGCTTTACATTGCATCTTTTCACTGCCTTTGTGAGAATGAATGCTTCAGCCGTTTTTTCGTGCAGGATGGGAGTCATTGCTTCTTTTTGTTAAGAGTAGTATCTTAAATGGTAGTAAAGAAGTTGCTATTGCCGCAATAAATTGTTTACAGACAACTGTTGTTTCTCATTCTGCCAAGGTAATATTTAAACGGCAAAACTAGAACTACTTGTTCCAACTCATGACTTGTCTTCTGTTATTTTCTTTTTATTTTTTTTCTCTTTATTTTTTCTCTTTAATCATCTTCACTGCATGGCAATATGAACATTGTGATTATTGGATTTAGATGAAATATTTTGTATAAGAGACTAATGTGAATCCTTACTTCTCAACTGAATTAATTTTGGGGTGCAGGGGAACTTCCCAATGCCTTACCTTAAATCCATCCTAGAGGTCTATGATCATGTTTTCCAAAAATCATCAAACTACAGTGGTAATGCAGTTGGCAAGGTGAAGCAAGAGATTTTACATGGTCTAGGTAATCTTTTACCGGAATATGAATTTGCTGGATCTTGCACACAGTGTGAACTTGTTAGTTGCACCCGCTATTCTTAAAATGTACCCTAGGATGATTTTTTCATACCACTTCACTGTTTTCTGTATTGAAATGTTTGCCTTTTTAATAAAGGGAAACAGTTCTTTTTGTTTTTTTTTTCTCAGTGCTTATGCATTCTGTGGATGTCTTAAAACTGTAACAGGAGAATTGTATGCGCAAGCGAAAGGGATGTTTGATGATCAGATGTTCTCTCAGTTGCTTGCAATCATAGATTTGGCCATTAAGGAAGCCATGCTAAGTGATGATAACTTTGAAACTGAATTTGTACGTGTAGTCACTTTGTAACCCTTCTCTCTGTGCACTACACCCCCCTCTCCCCAAAATCTTATGAGTAAAGTCCCAACTTCTTGTTCTTAATCATTGTCCTCATGCAATCACTATCTTACAGAAGAATTTGTTCTTTAATAAAATTTGTGACCTTTTTCTTTTTTTTTTTGCAGGGACATGTTTCACCAGTGATGCGTGCTGTACTGGAAATCTTCCCACTATTACATCCAACTGAGAGTATTTCTTCAATGTGGCTAATCCTGCTCAGGGGGATTTTGAAATACTTTCCAAGTTCAGACACCTCTTCTCAGAATGGCCATGACGAAGCAAAGCAAGCCAGAATTAGCAACAATGTCATGGGTATGGAATTGGTTTGGTAGTTGTTCCGCAGAATAGTAGCTTTACCTTAAGCAAATTATGATGTTGCAATTTATTTCATTTTCAGGCTACAGTACCGAGGGAAAGATTGTAACACCCAACGGCATTGCTTCCATGTCCCCTAAAAATGTTGAAGCTCCTTCTCAGGATTCTCAATCAGCTACCAACATGGTATCTGGCATTCCAAGTTATTTGTTTGCAGAAAAGCTTGTTCCTGTGCTGGTAGATCTTTTCCTACAAGCTCCAACAGTTGAAAAGTATATAATATTTCCTGAAGTTATTCAAACCCTTGGCAGGTAAACCTTATTCTCCTTTTTTTATAAAATTTTTTTTTAAACAGAACATATTACAGTATTTAGTTTGTTACGGAATGAAGACACTGAAGTAGTTTTTGTCATCTCCATGACATTGACTTTTGGAGGACGATGGATGACTAGGGGCCAATTTACCAATCTTATGGTGTCTGTAAAGTTAGATGATGGTGGAGCCTGGGAAAGTAGTGCCTTTTTTAACATCCATATGGTTATTTCCCTGTTTTTGGAAGGAAAAACATTTTGCAAAAGCAAATAACATAGTCAAACTTATCTTTAGGTGTATGACAACAAGAAGAGACAATCCAGATGGCTCACTTTGGCGACTTGCTATTGAAGGCTTCAACCGCATTCTTGTTGATGATGTCTGCAAATTCACCAACTTTGGACCAGATTCAAGGATTAGTAGACCTGCAAGAGTTCGCATCTGGAAGGAAGTGGCAGATGTGTATGAAATTTTCCTTCTGGGTTATTGTGGTCGTGCCATCCCTTCCAACTCTCTCTCAGCTGCAACACTTAAGGCTGATGAGGCACTTGAGATGGAAATCTTGAACGTTCTTGGGGACAAGATCTTGATGTCTCCAATTGATGCTCCTTCTGATGTAAGTCTCGCTCTATTTATATCCCTATTATAGCAGTCTTGACTACAAAAGTTATATTTATTTTATTGAATAAATTAGATTGTCTTCAACCATTCATGTGCCAACAATTGTGGCAACTATTGGATAAATTCCAGTACATTAGCATACTTTATTGACCTATGCCGGATTACTAGATTACATGAACCATACAGCCACGAGATTTCATGGTCATGGGCTAGCTTCAACTGTGTTTTCCTGGTACTTGGAATTAGATGATATTAGACATATGGAAGAAAGGTGATTCTGATATTGTAATGCTCAAGTTGGATTGTACACCTTGTACCCAATAATGTTGTTGCCAAACAACTTTTAATTCATTGCTTGGCTGATCTTGTTTTGATGTGCTTTACAGATTTTGCAACGGTTAATTTCAACCTTGGACCGCTGTGCCTCCCGCACATGCTCTTTGCCTGTTGAGACTGTGGAACTCATGCCGCTGCATTGTAGCAGATTTTCTCTAACTTGCTTGCAAAAGTTATTTTACTTGAGCGGGTACTATTTTGTAGAGTTTTCCTATATCCTAGTTACCAAAACTGTAGAAATTTATGTGAACTTAAGTTGCTTAGTTTCCAAGCGGAATAAAGAAAAAATTAGCTCTAAGCTTTTATGAATTTTTACAATTAAGTTCTAAACCTTTCGGCTTTCCATTTCAGTCGTAAACCTTCTGGTCTGTTGCAATCAAGTTATCCCAATGCCGTATGTTATCCCAATTTCATCGATGGAATGACTTGATTGCCATAGATCTTGAAGGTTTAGGACTAAAATGAAAAAATCAAAAGGTTTGAGACTCAATTGTAAAAATTTAGGACTAATTTTACCTTTATCTCGTTTTCCAATCACCTTTTATTTTAGCATGATAACATCAACTTTAATCTGAGGTTCAATGTACTCTATACTTGTTTTCAGTTCTGGCAATGAAGCTGGTGATTGGAACTTGACAAGATCCGAAGTAAGCAAAATTTCAATCATGGTACTTGTTACTAGATGTGAATGCATCCTGAACAGATTCCTCTCTGACGAGAGTGACCTAGGTATATAGCGTCTTTGTGATGCGGCTTTCCTGTGGGAGAATGTATTTTTTGCACCTTGTTGGTTATCCCCATTTAACTCTGCAAATATTCTGCAGGTGAACATCCTTTACCAACAGCAAGGCTTGAAGAAATCATCTACGTCCTTCAAGAACTAGCTCGTCTAAGACTTCATCCAGAAACAGCATCTGCTCTTCCTTTACATCCTCACTTGAGAAGTTGCCCGGTAGACAAGGAAAGCTGTGACAAGCGACAACACTTGCTTGTCCTTTTTCCCTCTCTTTGTGAGCTTGTAATAACAAGGTGAGATACTTTTGAGCAAAACTGACCACTAGATGCCTAATGTTTATGAGTCTATTTAGAAGATCAATGTGAACTAAAACATGAGCTTTAACTCAAATTATTTTCATCTCTAGGACTAAAGATCTCAAGTATCGGGGCTAATTGTTAAAAAAAAAAAAAGTACAGTAAAATATTGTTAGTATTTTGAGAAGCCATTTTTGGAATCTGGTGTCAGTTCATAGTAGCACAGGTCTTTTCTTACCTAGCATTAGAAGAAGTCATGAAATGATCGTAAGCATATTTGACTGAGACATGCTTGATTGTAGCATTTTCATGATAATGGTGGACCCTATAGATTATATTAAGATTGTTGTTTCTGTTCTTTGCACTGTTAAATGGGGAAACCTGAAAATGATGCAGGCCACAGCTGTTGGAAACTGGGTGGCTTGTAAAAATTTTGCTTTCAATTGGATGCACTTCTAGAAACTTAAGCGAAGCATGGGATCCATTCGGGGACTCATTTTATGGTACTTTATGTTCTCTAAACAAATATGGGCCGCTATTAGCATGGCCACAATAAATGCCATAGAAATTTGGAATTTGCTGAATATTTGGATGTTTACAAGTTCATCCCTGTGCGTTCTCATGTTTGCTTTTCCTTGTACATGCAAAATGATCTCACGCGCACACTTCGCCCTAGGTTTGGACCTATTACTTTGAAACTGACATTTGATTTGCTATCTTTGATGAGCAGGGAGCCAAGAATAAGGGAGTTGCTACAGGCTTTACTAAGACTCGTCACTACAGAACTGGCCCTTGAAAGGGTGAGTGTTGCCTGTTAATACCCGGAAGTGGCAAGTGTTGCCCTGTTAATACGTGGAAGATTGAGCGGTGGATTGATTACATATGATACTGGCTGTTTATAATAGGTGTTATGGGCGAGGAATTTTGTCTTTATCCTCCCTTTTTTCAGTTCTGTACTCCGTAGTTGTATTGTGTACATTATAGGTCAATTGTTGTTTTCATTGTACTCATAGAAACGACCCAGAGCACGATTTTTGTGGAACATGAGCATAGAGTGGCTATGCCCCTCATGCACTTTCTGATATGGTGTATAGTGTATGCCTTCCTATTTATCGCTAATTTGAAACAAATTTCGTTCTTCGCTATTGGCCCATGAATGGACTGGTGTTTTTTTTCTTTTTTTTTGGTCTTGCCAGAGCTACTTGAATGCAACTCGGCCCAATAATTCATGGATCTGCCCTGAAATAATGTAGCCCCTTTGTTCACTCAAACTTTCTGATAGGGAAAAGTGTCTAAGTTTCTGTTATCTCGCCCTGTTATTTATTTGATTCGCTCTACCAGAATGCTATGTTAGAATGCGTTGTTCGCCGCTGCCCTCGAAAAAGGAAGAAAGGTGAAGATCATAAGACCCAAAAAAGAAAAAAATGTTATGAACAAAATCTTGTGCATTCGGGGGGCTGCGTGACCTTAACATCCTAAAGAGAACGGCTCTACGTCTGTGTTTTGCATGTGGTGCTGTGGTATGCCAATTTCTTGTATTGCAACATACGATTCCAGGTGATTCTGCCAAGGCATCGCCGAAATGTTAGTTCTAACTACTTGTCTAACTCCATCTGGCATTCTCTTTCGCTGGCTTGTCCTTGGGCGATCCATCGGTATAGCTGATGCTGATGAAAACTGAACGCCCTGCAGGGATTGGAACACCCTTTGAGAAATTTGTTCAATTTTCTCTTTAATTGCTAATCATATGACACTAGTTTTAAAAGAATTATATTTCCATTTATATTTGTGTTATTTTGCTCCATATACACAATATGGGTTGAGACAGTGGGATATGTCCGTAGCAAGTAACTACTTGCTGGAAGCTGTTTGGAGACTTTCCACTCAAAGAAAGGGAAAACATACCTAATGTGCTTTAGTTTAAAAGTGCTAGAGTCGTTTGTAAAATGAAGATCTGAAGTCGTTCTTAAGGTTAAAATTTTCGAATTCAAATTTTAATCACACTCAATTATTCAAGAAAATAAAAATGAAACCACCCATGACCTATGGCAGAACTCTGATCCAAGTGCTTTAACTACTTGCTAGAAGCTGTTTGGAGACTTTCCACTCAGAAAGGGAAAATATACCTAATGTGTCAGAACGGGAAAACATACCTAATGTGCTTTAGCTTAATAGTGCTGGAGTAGTTCGTAAGACTGAAGATCTGAAGTCGTTCTTAGGGTTAAAATTTTTGAATTCAAGTCTTAATTACAGTCAATTATTCAAGGAAAAAAAAATGAAACCCATGACCTATAGCAGAACTCTGATCCAAGTGCTAGAACCAAAGTCCAAAGCCAGCAAAAAATGCGCCCTATTACAGAATGCTGTTTTTGCGCCATGATTTCACAAACTTGCAACCATGATTTCACAAATTTGCTAATCATTTGTCATGCGAGATTGTGTTAAGACAGAGCTATTCACGAGAATGCTAGATTAGAATGCCTTGTCCACGGCTCCCCTTGAAAAACGAAGAAAGGAGAAAATTGTAAGACCAAAAAATTGTGGATTCCGGGGGTTGAGTGATCTTTGGCACCCTATGAGACTGGCTAGCCATATCCATGTTTTCATCTGCTCCTGAAATTTATTCAAGTTCTCGTTCATTGCTAATCATGTGACCTAGTGTAATAAGCTCTATATTTCCATTTGTATTTGTGTGCGATTAAAGGGCGGGCCTTGGAGTAATGGTAAAACTTATTGTTACGTACATCTAACCTTTTTCAGACTCCACAATGTGAGAAAACCTCGTACACGCCTTTATTCATTCATGTGATTTTGCTTAATATAACACAAAAACGGGTTGTAGCCGAGTAGAATATGTTCCTGTTGATTTTATGAGGGATGAGAGGAAAAGTATTGAAGCTGAAAATGAGGCATTAAATGAGTAGCTTGAGCATTGGAGCAAGAAAGTGCGGCAGAGACGGATGCAGAAAAATTGCAGCAGAGAAATGAAGCTGCAGAGAGAGTGAAAGCTTGCCGGACAATTGACAGCATGGAGAAGAGAATCAGAAAATGACTTCTTCTACTTTCATTAATCATGAAAACCTCATTATGTAGAGGTGTTTTACAAGTTCAAATACAAATTTAAATACAAACTTCGAAATTCAAAAAAAAAAAAAAAACTGACAGCTTTTATATGAGTACAAAATCAACTTGATTTAACAAGCATCTAAGTACAAATTCAAAATGTTTTAAAACATAAAAGGTATAGAATGAGCCAATTACATGGCAGGAAAGACCCTTCCAGCAACTCTAGAAATGACTTAATTGAAAATTGAGCTTTTGGTGGGAATGATTTAACATAAAACAGAACACCTATGAATGATTATGCAAAGCAACAGAACCATAACTTCCTTCTGTTCCCAACAACTATTTGATCGATGGAATTAATGTTAGAAAGAAAGAACTCTGATTCAAGATCCAGAATTAAAGTCCATATAAGTTCTATTTTTTTTCCAAAACAAATTCCCAAAAAAAAGAGAGAGAGAAAGAGCTACTAGCAAAATTGGATGTGTTCATTCTTAATTTCTATCTGTTATTCTTGTTCTGCTGATTTGAGTCTTGCAGCAGCTAGCAGCCACAGAAGCTGCCACACGGGCGGGATCTGTACTCATGAATATGGATCATATATTCTTCATTTCTGAACGCGTTAACGCCCTTTAGCATCTCTGCATGTAGGTGGTTTATCAGACGGTAACTTTGAAGTTGCATCCTGCAAGAATTAATTAGAAGTCAATTTGAAAGCTTCTTGGACTTGTGGTTAATTTACAATGTACAAGATAGAAGCCAGACTAATGTTGTCTTTTCCTCATCATTTGTTAGTCCAGCTATTAAGCATTGAGGGTTGCGGCTGTTGGAAATCTGCAGACGCAGAAACGCATGGGCTGGAGCCTAATAACGGAGAGCAATTTCTGGAGGCTGCCAATTGTGCTGAGGCAGTGACGCCACCACGGGTGATGGCAATGCGAACCGGTAGATTTCGTTTCGTTATATTTGTCATTCTTGAAATCTACAAAAAGCTATATATTACATAGATATTGGTCAATCAGCATTAAAATATACGAGTGTCTGTATATGTCCAGGACTTTTTGTCTTGAAAAATGTTCGGAGCAAATTTGTAACTGTTATTTTTAAAACAGCGATAAATATTTTTGTAATGTAAAAATAATAGGTGTTTAAAAAATATTAGTATTCGTTTCAAAAATATCAATCGTTATTTCAATTAAAACAAATATTGGGACAAAAATCACCAGAATACCAACTTTTTTTTTTAACATAAATGCATGGAAAAAAAAAAAGAAAAGAAAAAAAGAGAAAACCAACCTGTCTACCGATTGATTCTGTCATTAGCTGCTGCCTCCCGTATGGCAAGGCTCTTTTCCGTGACAGCCATGCCTCCATCCCCGGCAACATCAACCATATACTAGGTTAGATTGCTATCGAAAGTTGATCTTTGATCAAGAATGCATGCATCCAATGTTACATTTCCATCTAAGAGGATAAGATGGGAAACCTATTTGCATCGTATGCATTAACCCTATAATTAAAGAATTGGAGTAATGGCATAAATAAACACAACCCGATCAAGGTATTTTTACCAATTACCAAGCTAAATGAGAGCTCAAGAAGACAACAATTCTTCTTCGCCATATATGGTTGGCTTTGCTGGCTTCTTGAACACTCCTTTTATCTTCGCAATTGTCAATATCTTGATCGGATTTGTCATCTGTTTATCTTTGTCATCACACCAATTCGGACTCATGCATACGACGCAAAAAAATTTCCCATCTTGCCCTCCTCCGCAATAATGGTAACATATATAACATTACCCGCATCGCATTATTGATCAACGTACGATCTTTCCCGATATTAATCTAAACAAGTATTGTATCGTCTCAACTTTTTGTTTATTGTCTCCTAAAATAGTGTTTTGTAGCTCTCATAAACTTGTATATATACAAGGGAGAAGATTAATAAGAGATAAGGTTTGAATCTCTAATCTCTCACTCGAGTATAATACTCAATAACTACTACACTATACTTATTGATTTTCATGTTTCTCGATGGACTTTTTCCTAGCATTTTAATTCGATATCTTTTTAGTCTATTTTATAGACGAGGTCTTGAAAGTGGTCAATGGCGATGCTAGTGAGTCGGCTCTTTTTTTGTTTTTTTTCTTGCACGTGGCATGCAATGAAATGAATCGCGGAGGTTTGGTTAGGCAGTCAAACGTGCATGGAGCGGAATTTGAGTTTGACTGCTCTTTCGATGTGCTTATGAATCGGAGCTTGAAGCGATCAATCACTTTGACCCATCTATATGTTGTATTGCGTAAATATAATTCCTGTTCCATGGATTATTCCAAAGTTGGATTTTCCTGCTGGATATAGAATTAAGACACGTAGAGAAACTAGATGCGTTCTTCCTTTTTTTTTAATATTCTTTTTCTAGAAAAAGTTATAATATGCATACAATTAAGTACAATTTATACACGCAATAATTTTTTTTAAATTATATACGTATTTTATCTTAATTATATGTATATTTTATTTAAATTGTATACATAATATTTTTTTCAAATAAAAACATCAAAACATTAAAAAAAAAAAATGTGGGACTCACCACCTGTCTCCTCCCTATCCCCCACACCTGTCTCCCTATTTTCTTCCTAATCACAATTCTCCCCTGAATTCTTGATGATTAATTGACATAGAGGCTGCATGAACATAATTTCTGTTAAATGGGTTATTCGTGTGAGTCATGCTAATCTTGATTTTGTAAATATTAGAGACATCACACTTTTGTCAAATCAAAACCCTATAAAATTTCATCCCAAGTAAAAGATTTATGTATTTTTCGGAATAAATATGAAAGAAACATGGTGGTTACATTTGTCAATTTGCAAGATTATTTCATCAAATTAGTGATTTTAGTAGATTTGATTTATATGAGATATTGGAAGAAAATTAATTTATCAGACCTCTTTGAATGAATCAACATTTTAGTATATCATTTTTTGTAAATTTCACGAGCTCACCGAAATCATCATTGACTCATTGAAATTGTTACTCCTATTCACAACAGAAGAACTATAAAAGAGTTAAATTTCTGTTCATAGATTTAGCAGGAGTTGACTCTCCCAAGGCTCAGAATTTTATTTAACTAAATGAGAAATTAATGAAAAAAAATGATGAAATTACGGTGGATAGTAATTGGTGAGAGGGCTGGATTCTTTGCCATGAACTTATAAGAATCCAAACAAGTCCAGTATAACGTCTATTTTATTTTTTTAATCCTTTGTATAAAAAAATTGATTTCTGTGCACAGTCAAAATAAGTTTTTTTTTTTTAATTTCAGGCTAATTTTATTTGATTCAATCGCTAAAGATTGAAAATGCTCAGCAACTTTTACATGACAAATTCAACTAAATTATAATTAGCTTATTTTTCACGCTATTTTTTTAAAACTAATGAAATTAACCACAAGAATACCAAAAAAAGGTCAAAACGAACCGTCCAACAGTTAGAAATGAAAGTAGTGAAAATATTCCTATATATTACCAATTTATTATTTCATATTTCTTTTTTCCGCTTTTTTTTCTATCACTCTTTCTTTTCTTATTTTTGACTCTCCTTTGCTTTTCTTTGAAACGCAAAGCAAAATGCTCTGTATAGGAAAAAATATATGTACCAATCAGTTACATTTTTTTGTGCAAAAAAAAAAAGTTATAGTTTAATTGATATTAAAATCGTTTTTAGGGTTGAAAGTCTCGAATTTGAATTTTAAATGAAACTAATTAACTAAATTAAAAAAATATATAAAGATAGACAAAAAAATTTATAAAATCTCATGACAATAAAAGTGAGAGATTTTATATTTAACTTGCCTTAATTTAATGTTGAAAACTAAAAAGGTGGCGAAGTACAAAAAACACCTAAAATGAAAAAAAAAAAAAAAACCTTCAAGAAAGCCACTAGAATTCTAGCACCACAAGAACAAACAATTACAATACATGTATCCTCACGATTTGGAACACCAAATACAAATACAACAGAAGGAGAGCAATCGGCCTATCTTATATATACAAAAGTCTAAAGCTAAATTATATTACAATTCGCAATATTCACCAACTTCTAGCAGTGCATTAACCATGTCTTGTTGTAAAGTTTATTATGAGGACCTGCATCTCATGCCTTCCACGAGCAAGCAAATGGGGTTCAGCAATGGCGACTCTGCCATTGAAAGCTTGCCATCATCATCATCAAATTCGTGGGAATTGTCTAGAACCTCTCTGTATGATCTCGAAGACGGTCTACTGATCGAAATTCTTCGCCGTCTCCCCACAGCGGAGTTGGCAATCCAATGCAAAATTGTTTCCAAACGCTGGTGCTCTTTGGTTTCCACTCCTTATTTCGTCCTACGATTCATCAGCCATCATACAAGCCTGTTACCGTGGAATCATCATATTCCGAACCCGCGTGCCTTTGTGCTCAGTTACCCAAATAAAGGTCAATTTGCGTGTGCCATTGTTGGGGACAGACCCTTGTTCAAGTACATTCCTCGCGAGGAATTAAACAGAAAAGTTGTTGCCACCTTCAATCACCTTGTGGTATGTCGTGTAGTAGATCACAGTGACAAAGTTTGGAGACATTACATCTGCAATCCTTTTACAATGCAATCTGTGGCACTCCCTCCATATATTCCACAAATCGAAGCTAATCATAGGCTTAGACTGCTTAGTGGTGTAGCTCTCGTTTGTGAGCCATATTTTCGCGAGGAAGATGGAATTTGTGTTCTCAATGATGAATATCGCTACAGGTTAGTGATTTTTACTAGGTGTCGAGGAAGATATGAATGCGACGTGGCAACATGTATTAGCGAAACTAAGGAATGGAACAAATCGGTCCTTTCAGGAGTTCAGTATGCGAAATTGTCCAACAATATTGTTGCCTATGATGGGAAGTTACATTGGTACAATGGCAATGACATTGTAGCATATGATCCTTTTGATGTGAGTCAATCTTTTATAATCAATTTTTCGGATTGGATGAGGGATCCAGATGGTTGTTGTGAGTATTACATTGGAGTGTATGGAGGATCTTTGCGAGTTATGCAATTGGCATACAATAAATTCGCTCCGAAAAATGAATTCGCTTGTGCAATCTGGGAACTAGAGGAATATGAGGAGAATGGAAATGCTTGAAGCTTGAGTTTTGTGATGTAGCTGCAGGGACAATGAGATCAATCGACCCCTTGATCCAAGATGAGATGTATTATTGTCGCGAAACCCCACACGCTTTAGGCCTGGATCCAAGAGATGGAGATGCTGTGTATCTGGGTTTTGCTAACCATCTGATAGCCTCGTGGAACATGGGAACGAAAGCGTTGAAGCTGGCTGCCAAGACTCAATGTGGAACACATTATTATTACCATAACTGTTTCTTCCCCATAGTGCTGCTACCCTATGGCCTACTCCAATGCCAACCTAGTTAGGATTTTCCTACCAATGGGCTCCTACATTATCTCTTTCAATTCTTTTTCTAGGAAGGAAAAAGAAAAAAAATAGACGACGGTTACATATCCGAAAAAAAATTTGGTAGAGAGCATTCTTTTGAGAATTTGAACCCTCGACTTCGCATTTATTGACATATTACCAATGCCGTTTGAACTAAAAGTTTATGGTAAATTTAAGATTTAAAATTTTCTAGAGAGCATTCTTAATGCAACAAATTTAAAATTTTTTATAATCACATTGATAAAAAATGCAACCAATAAAAAAAAAATATTACTATTTTTTTTCATATTTTATTATTGTAGTTATAAAAAATTTTAATTTTATTGTATTATGAATACTTTTTTAACAACTTTTCCTGTACTTTTTTTTTAAAATGATTTTTTTTTTAACATTCCATTGACTGTTAACTATAAGCTCTGTTTCCCTTTGAGCATGTGTGTTTGCTTTTGTTTATCATGGTAAAAGTAGGAGAGAATTGAGAGAACAGGAATAATTTAAGGTAAACTAAGAGAGTTTGACGAAATCAAATCAATAAGATTATGCATAATCTCATCATTTAATTTATAACTTTCTTGGACTTGGGGTTTGCCATGTACATGGTAGAAGGCTAGAAAAAAACATTATTTGTATATACAACGAGAATTTCTGTCAATTTTTTTTTTTGGTTAAAAAAATGTGAAGATAGGGGTGGTGCCTCACAATCCCGTTAGAGAGTATTATCCCAACTTTCAGGATAACTTTTAAACTGTTTGGATAGTTACAGTATAATTCAGTGTTATAAAGGGAAGAAGTATGTTTAGTCCTACCAAGAATTCTGACAGTTTTTGAATTTAAAACTTTTGACTTGATAACGTTCGACACTTACCACTAGATCACAGCGATTGGTGGTAGAATTTCTGTCAATTTTGTTTTCTTCTGATTGAGCAGTGGCGGCCACGCCACCACTGCCTTCTCATCTCTGGTAGCAGAAGCTTGCATTGTTGAGGCAGCCTCACCTGTCACTGTATTCTCTGACTTCTGCATCATTTTCTCATCTCTCAACTCTACCACTTCCTCGATAAGGTCCCCAGGATATGAACATATTCACCCACATCTGCCTAATTGATAGAACACACACCAATACAAAAACAAATCGAATTAAAATGACAGAGTTGGCAGCGAGTATTTCGCACGTTTTTCTCTTTCATGGAAAGTAAGCTTCTCCGCCCTGTTATTCTGACATCTGATTTTGTCTGGGTGCAATTTGTAGACGAGATCTTAAGGATGGTAAATAGTGATGCTAGTGAAGCATGCTGTTTTTCTTTCTTGGTGTTAAAAGGAATAGTCACAGTAGTAGTTGATAATGAGAAGTGGACGGGTTCAAAACTGCCGCTCGCTCTGATAAAGGGATAAGGACGGGTGCCTCAATCCTACGGCACCGTTTAAGGTTCGAACTTCAATTCCACCACACCATTACGAAGCTACTGTGCCTCACCACAGGCGGTTTTTTATAGGTGCATGAGGCATGCAAAATTGGACACTTTTGGATGGGTTTGGATGGGGCAGTTTGGTCCCACGTGGATTGGAGTTTCAAAGAACATGTTTGGATGTGCTTATGAACTGGTCACTTTGACCAGTCTATAATATTGCATTTATAATGGCTTAGCCGAGCGGCTCGCTTCCGATCTCCTAGTTTACTCGGTTCCGATGCAACTCTCTCGCATGCCCTGCTTCTTTACGTGTTGCTTTCTTCACCGTTTGTTTTTATTTTTTTTCAGATTTTTTTGCCTAATTTTCGCTCAATTTTGACTTTGTTGATTCTTGATACTAGAATTGATTAACCCGAAGATTTAGCTAATTAGTTTACTATAATTTTTGGCAATTAATTTACCATAAAAATTTTGCGGACGCGTTAGCTTGGTTGTTGCCCAATTCATCGCTAATTATGTGACCCTGTAATGATAGGTTTTATATTACCATTTGTATTTATGTGATTTTGTTTCATATATAACATATAAATATATGAGCTTTCTCTCCAATAAGAGCTTAATTATGTGACCCTATAATATAACATTTTGCCGCAAAAAATTTGGAGACACTTTCATTCAAAGAAGAGTCCCACTACAAAAATGGAAAAATGGAAAATGAGGACTCGATGCATTATAACGGGTGGCTTTGTTTTTGTGACAGACCGCTTAACTTTTACAATAAAAAAAAATAAATGAAAAATACTTTCATGTTTTATTATTTAAACTATTTATTGTAAAAATAAAATCACCCATTATAATGAATTGCTTTTTCGTCTCCTATATTTCGTTCCCCGTATAATTTCCCTTCAAACAAAGGAAAAGCCGTAGCCTACTGCAGAACCCTCATCCAAACGCCAGAACTAATTCCAAAGTCTTTTCTTGTACTGAAAGAAATTTAAATTTAATCACATCAATAAATCAAATTCCCAAAGTTGCATTTAGAAACGTCGAATCCAAAATCTCTCATCTAAACTTAAGCGGCTCTAATCAACTAGACTGCAATATTACCCTGCCTTGTACTATATGTTAAGACTCCTGTTGGTAGAGTGTCCAACTTGAAATGAAGTAGAGTAACGACTTTTGATGGACTCCAAGCCGGGCCAGCTGGGCTTGGGTTTTAGAGAGGGGCCTTGGGCAGTGTCAGAAGGCCTTTATCAAAACTGTAATTGGCCTGCGGACACTACTCTTTGTTCACTCCAATTGTGTGGTCTAATTGATAAAAGATTGGATTTTAAGTTAAAAAAATTAGAGTTCGAATTCTGCCAGAAACAGTTGGTAGGACTACATTTACTTTGAACTTCCCGAGATCTCGAATGATTTAGTGACACTTGTCGAGTATTGTGGGGTTTGCTCCCTCGCAGATTCGGTGTAAATTATCTGACTTACCTTAAATTAAGTATTCAAGCAAATCTCCCTAACGGGCCTATAAAACACTACCCTTTACTAATTTTTGAGATTAAAAAAAAAACACTACTCTTTGCTCTGCTTGTGCTCATTTATTTTCTTGTTTCTTTCTCTTAAATTAGAAAGATGACCTCTTGATCAAAAAAAAAAAAAAAACCTGATGGGTGATCAATGCCCATCCTGTTAATTTTTGTATCAAAAGTAGGTGATTTAGCGGTCGCATATGCTTCTGCAATTAAATTCTTGTACTTCGATTTAATTTGACTTTTTTGATTCTTGATACTAGAATTGATTAGCCCGAAGATTTAGCTAATTAGTTTACTATAATTTTTGGTCATTGATTTGCCATAAAAATTTAGCGGACGCGTTAGCTTGGTTGTTGCCCAATTCATTGGTAATTATGTGACCCTATAGTGATAAGTTGTATATTTCCATTTGTATTTATTTTTGTGATTTTGTTTCATATAACATAATATAGGTTGAGACAGTACAACATGTCCATAGCTGAATTGCCGCAAGCTGTTTGAAGACTTTTTCATTCAAAGAAAAGAAAACCGGTAGCCTACTGCAAAGCTATCGTCCAAGCTTCAAGATAAAGGGTTCTTACCGGGACAAAGCTCAGTAACCAAAAGAGGCCAGACCCCTTCGTTTTGAGAAGAGCTAACCCTTTTTTTTACTTCTTTCAAACTAGGGAACCTATGACCCGTTTCTATCTGAGGCCTATGGCCGCTAGTTTTCCCGCAAAGCTAAAGTCCAAAGTTTGTTCTTTTCGGTCCCTCGAGAACAGTCGGAGCTCATAATTCTGTCGATAGGGCAATGTGTGTGTAGTACCAGACGACAGAGGTCATAGGGTTGATATTGGACGATGCTCTTGCAGGTATGTCTCCAGGAATAGTAATGTCTACCCTATATTATATGTTAAAGTCCTGTTGTTTGGAGCGTGTCCAACTTGAAATGGAGTAATGGTCTTGGGTTTGGAGAGGAGCCTTGGGCCGTGTCAGGAGGCCCTTATCAAAACTGTAATTAGCTTTGCATGCGCCTCTCTTTATTAAGTACTAATAAAATCGAGCGTGAATCTACCACAGAAGTTCATGCGAACAAGTACGTTCTCAATGCTACACACCATTGTTTATACAAGAAAGGATCTCCAGCATAGGTTAGTTAAGGGGAGAGTAGGTGCAGAAGTTTGAACTAAAGACTTGCAATGTGAAAATACATTAATTTACTATTAATTTACTACTTTGGATAATATTTTGTTATTGTTATTGTTTCGTTATCTATTAGACTCATGAAGAACCAATCCTCCGCATTTGAAAAAAGAAGGAAAGGAAGTAAAATGTTGATTTTGAGCAATTTTTTTTTTTAATGTTTTAATTATCAAATCAGACATGCACCATTAACGTTATTATTACAGTGGGCATATACGGAGGTGCACCTATTTTCTACGAGACCATACAACATTATTTTGCCTTCTTTTCATCTTCATTTCAACTAGTTTCTTTTCATTTGATTCACTTTTCTTTCCAATGCCATCTTACTTGCAAAACCATTGTCAGAGTAATGTGATATCCCTTTAACCGTGTTTTAACGATTTTTTTTTTGACACATAAATAGTTAATAATTAGTCAATTAATTGTTAGAAGAGATAGAGAAAGCGGACCCATAAATACTATATGAGATGCAAGTATCTCAATCACTTTAAAGAAAGAAATCCTCCATTAAATAGAGAAATTTAAGGGTGACAGGAACTGATCCTGACGGTTTGTGTCAATAACCAACCAAACTACTCCGATTGGCTGTGATATTGTTCTCTTTTTTTTTTTCCTCTTAAATTTTAGAGATAACCTTATGGTTGATCAATGCCCATCTTGTTAATTTTTGTATTAAATGTAGGTGATTCAGGGATCGCATATGCTACTCATTTCTTGCAGTTCAATTATAGTCACAAAAAAAAATAAATTATAGTCCAAACATTCCTGCTGCCCGTTTACTTATCTTTGAATTGAAAAATGAATGAAATTGGTGTTAAAAAAATCGTAGAACTACCCAATTTTTTCAAATTGAGTTGCACAGCATCTTTAAAGTCTTTTATTTTTATTTTTCCCTTAATGTGTATATATGTTAATGTTGGGGTCACAGAGTCTTAGCATTGAATTACAATTTTCCCCATTATTTATAAAATAGAAATAAGATAAGAAAAATTGGTTGCAAGGTGCCGAATAATAATTTTAGTCCAAACAATATGATGCCAATTCATTTGTTAGCCTCTTATTAACACTCAAACAATGCATTTCTCAAAAAAAAAAAAAAAAAATCAAACAATGCAAATAATGTGACACTTAAAGGTTCCAAAATTCACACCATAAATCATCTATATATAATTATAAATAACTAGTTTTTAAACTTGTGCATTTTTTCTTTATGCTATAACATTAGAATTTCAATATTAAGAGAAAATAAGATTATAACAATAGTGTATTGCACTATTTATTTTATAATTGAAAATAAAAATTTAAATGATATAATTATTGTTGATATTTTTTTCTATTGTAATGGAGATAATAAACAGAAAATAAGATTATAATAGATGAGTACGAGAGTTAGTTGAGACTATCACAATTAATAAGTTAATAATTATCTGCTATGTATTCACATTTCGGCTTATGAATGAATATCATAATTAGGAGAGGCAATAGTCATATAGTGGAATGTAATTTGGTTGGACCGGAAGAAAATAATAATAATAATAAAAGGTGGCAAATTGGGTTCAAGCAAAGAATTAAGATAGACTTTTCTCAAAAAAAAAAAAAAAAAAGAATTAAGATAGACTTCAAGTGGACTTGGATTAGAATTATAAGGAGTAAGAGTGAACTTATCAACACTTTTTTATTATTATCATGAAAAAGTATTTAAATTTATAAAAGGAAAAAATTAGGAAGACATAGAAAATAATCATATGGCTACTTCATAAGCAACAGAAAAATTTTTTAAGCAAAAAACAGTTTTGAAAAAAAAAAAATGAAATCATGGTTTATGGTAATATTAAGTTTTTTTTAAGCATTAATATTAAGTATATTTAAGATAACACTTTTGTGGTTTAATTTTGATAAAAAAAATAAATTTTTAATTATTTATTAGAGGTTAAATTTATTCGTATGACTAGTATATCTCTTCTGAGTAGAAGTCCTTATAAAAATACTATAAAACTTATTTTTTAGGAGGTATGACACAAAAGCCAAAATAGCAGCAATTACGTAAATACTATATAGCATAGGAGATGCAATACTTTCCTAAGTTCATGGAGTTGCAGAGGAAATGAGTTCTATCACGGCTAGAAGATGGCCTAAAATGAAGTCCTAAGCATGCAATGAATCAGCCTGTCCCAAGACTATTTCCCTCAGTTTCCTCTTAATAATAATATTATTATAGCACATTAAAATTGCTTAATGTACTTGAATGATTGATCAACTTCACTGCACCAACTCTCAACTCTTTCTTCACACAATTCCAATTTCCAACTATTTTCATCTAAAACCCTTCTAGCTTTAACCAATACACTACCACTAACATGATCAAATTACTCTTACTTTCACTTTCTTCTTTGATCTTCTTTCCCTCTGCAACAACATCTCAAGTTCTACCCGTTTATGCTGGCCGCCAAGGTAAGTGGAACCTTTTGCAGGAAAGCATAGGCATATCAGCAATGCACATGCAATTGTTGTACGATAACAAGGTGATCATGTTCGACCGGACGGATTTCGGTCCCTCCAACCTCTCCCTCTCCGGGGGATGGTGTCGGGATGACCCTAATGACGAGGGACTCAAAGTAGATTGCACAGCACATTCTGTTCTCTATGATGTTTCCACCAACACATTCCGCCCCTTGATGGTCCAAACTGATACATGGTGTTCTTCAGGGGCTGTTCTGCCTAATGGAACTTTAGTCCAAACAGGTGGCTACAATGATGGTGACCATGTCATGCGCACGTTTACACCTTGCAATGATAACCTTTGTGATTGGATTGAATTTCCACGGTATTTATCAGAAAGGAGATGGTATGCAACCAACCAAATATTGCCTGATGGTAGGATCATCATTGTTGGTGGTAGAAGGCAATTCAATTATGAGTTTTACCCGAATAATCCGTCTCTTGGTACTTTTGGTCTTCGTTTTCTGCTAGAGACTAGAGATTCTAGTGAGGACAATTTGTATCCATTTTTACACCTCTTACCAGATGGGAACTTGTTCATTTTCGCCAACACGCGAGCGGTATTGTTTGATTACTTTCAGAATCTAGTTGTTAGAGAGTTTCCGAAAATGCCAGGTAGTGATCCTCGAAACTATCCAAGCTCAGGGTCGTCAGTTTTGCTTCCTTTAGATGAAAATGAAGTCACAATTGGTGCTGAAGTACTAATTTGTGGGGGTGCACCAGTAGGAGCATTTGCACAAGCCAAAGTTGGAAACTTTGTGCCTGCAATTTCCACATGCGGGAGACTGAGGCTAACTGATCAAAATCCCAATTGGGTTATGGAATCCATGCCAATCGGAAGAGTAATGGGTGACATGCTCCTTCTCCCCACAGATGACATCATTATCATTAACGGTGCTCAATCAGGCACAGCAGGTTGGGAATTGGGGCATGACCCCATAACAAGGCCAATCATATATCGCCCATTTGGTCCTCAATTGTGGCGTTTTTCGGTCATGGCTCCCGCGTCGAGGCCGAGACTGTACCATTCATCAGCAATTCTATTACCTGACGGACGGATACTAGTCGGCGGCAGCAACCCTCACATGCTCTACAATTTCACTGGCGTAGAGTTCCCAACTGACCTCAGCTTGGAGGCCTTTTCACCACCATATTTATCAACAGAATATGACCCAATAAGGCCACGAGTAGTGAACTTCAACCAGGTACTAAAATATGGTGAGACGTTTTTGGTCAGCTTTCAAGTGCAAAATTATTTGACAGCAAACGTTTTGTCACTGAGAATTGTGGCACCATCTTTTACTACACACTCATTTGCCATGAACCAGAGGATGGTAGTGTTAAAGATCACTGGAATCACTCCTAATGGGGCAGGTGCCTATACTTTGAGTGCAATGGGACCATCCACAGTTCAAATTGCACCACCTGGGTATTACTTGTTGTTTGTGGTGCATGCTGGTATACCTAGCACTGGAGTGTGGGTGCAGATACAGAATTGATATGGGGTTGGAGGATTGTGTAGCGTTAGAAGAATTGCTCAATAATTGTGTCCTGTCTTATAGCAGCTAGAGAAACAGTAGGTAGAGCTTAGAAAATTACTAGTAGATCATTTTAAAAAGTTTTAAATAGCCAAGGTAAGGATGGTTTTTCTGGGAAACTTAAGTTAGAATAAGGGTTGATGAATGCCCCGTGTGAAGATCATATATGTTTACCTAGCAGGCTTACTTGGGTAAACTACAAAAGCAAAGCATTGAAAGGAAATTTCAATTTCGAATCTCAACTCTATCAATTTTTAGCGAGATGTGAATTTTCAATTTCGGTATTTTAAATAAAAATTTGAAATGGTTTATCTGTATATAAATTTGGTCCAAAAACAATGTGTGGAAACCAATTAGGCAGAAATATATCGAAATTTAGCCGAGAAACTCGAAATATTTAGTAATAGTTTTTAACAAACACCTAAGTTTTGAATTATTGGAAATTCTCATGTGGATAAATCTAGCAAGTGTCTAACAAGTGAAGACATGGATGTAAAGTGAATTTATTCAGAGAAGACTACAAACATTTTTTTTCCACTTTATTATTATTATTTTTTTTAACAAGATACATAACCACACACAGAAAAGTTACACGTCCACTTTGTTTTTCAAAACAATTACATAATCAAAGAAAAGTAAAATACAAAGTCAATACATTACAACCGACTATTTTTTCATGTAATTAGATACTTTTTTTTTGTAGTAAAGAATAAAAGTATTTTTTTTTATCTTTTTTTATAGAAAAAAATATTTATAGAAAAAAAAAAGGCATTATATTGCAATGTATCGGCTCTGTTTTCGATAAATGAGGTAACTTGTTTTTTTACGTAAAATAAATGAGGTAACTTTTATAAGAGAAAAGTATGAAGAATGCAAACAAAAAGAACAGAGTCCCGAGAGGCGGATACAAAACGTAAGCCTGGGGCGGACCACCCAAAGTGAGTCCATTATATAAGGTCGCATTAGGCATCCTGTAACGGTTTTGTTCGGAAAAAAAAACGGTTTTGAGTTTAAGCCATCATGTGAAAGTGTTCTTTTCTGGTCTTTTATTTTGCAAGGTATAAGATAGATGTTGATTTATTACTAAAAGTAGTAGTTTGGTGGTTAAATAAGGTATTTAAATAGGATTTCTCTAATATCAGTTTACAAATGCGATAATCGATATATTTGTAATATTTTTTTTTTTGTAGTTAAAAAGACAGAGGATAGAAGTTGGTTTATAAACAAGTTTTTTTTTGTTGTTTGATATAAGATATAAGTTTTTAAAATTCATGGTTTTTTAACATGCACCTAATTTTTTCTCGACTCTACAAATATGAGAATTTTATACATTAGGACTTCTTTTTATATTCACAATTTTATATTAAAATTAAATATTTATTTTTTAATAAGTTAGTTTTGTCAAAGTAAATATTTTTTTTTAATTATAATTTCAATAAATTTTGTTAATACAATGTTAATTAACTGTAAATGAAAAGTTCGGGCCTCCGTTCAATAAATAATAGGCTTGGTTCTTTAGCTAAATCAGCTAAATTATCAACGTTCAAAACTTGACTCGGTTTGTTTACTACTGTGGAACACAAGTAGAAGCAACACAAACAAACTTCAAAGATAAGACAAATGAATATAATAAATCACATCTAAATCATATGGGGTAGCAAAATAGTCCAAAATTAGAGTTACCTGTGACTGCAAAGTGTTTGTTAAGTTGGCTTGACTAAAAGACCCTCTTCTGTATAGCCTATTTGTAAACAAAGAAAAAACACAACTTTTATTTAGAGCAAAGTAAGTAAAATATTCTGATGTGAGATGCAATTAAAATTTGACATTTTCATTGATTGAACATGTCTAATCTCTAATGAAACCTAAATACATCTTCCTCAAGATGTGAAGTGGAGTTAATTATTAATTCGCACCTGTATTAACCTATTTTGTGGTCCTATAAATACCTCTAATGTGGCCCTGACAAGAAAAATTGAAGTTGGGAAACTGTGACTGACTGAAAGGAAGGTCTTTCCACACATGCTGAGTTTGATTTTTTCTCCACATAGAGTTTAGATCTATGAATAGATTATTTTGTATGAATATAGATCTATGAATAGGGGATCATGTTCAACAATTTATAGGACCTAAATCATCAACGGGTTCTCTAAGAACGTGGAAAGTTTGTCCTAGAATCGTCACTCTGACTGGACCATTTAGATCTTCTACTATACTATCTGATAGTGATAGATCAGAGAAAATGGGTTTGTTTTATCGAATGTAAGAGAAACGCAACGATTTTGTATCTCACACTCTAATGTATGTTGTAATGGATTAAAGTAAAGGAAACAAAACATTAAATTATAGAGCATATAGTGGAAAACAACAGCATAGAGGATAAAATGTGAATATATAGTAAGGCAGTACAACTTTGCTTTTGTAGGAAAAAAGATCATATATAACAAGAGCATCACTACATAAACGTAAGTTAATAAGATATAAGTGCACATACAATTCATCAGATATCATTTAATAGTTAATTTTTTTAAAAAAAAATTTCAAATTTAATCATATAATAATTTATATCATATTGATCTTACCTAAACGATTCTACCTAATATTTTGTATAAAACAATGAAGTTTCCGGAGTGCTTGTATTTTTGGAACACAAAAAGATACACGAGAGCACTTTGATGAACATTCTCTCTAGATACTCTTTGTGCTTTATTGGGTGTCTTACATGTGTCACAGGCAAACTTCACCGGCCGACCGATTGGAATTTTGTTACGATTAGTAATGTCAAATCCTAAATTTGGGCTTACGCATGCCAAATTGACCAGATTTGATTAAACATCATATGAAATTCGCATCCCCATTCCAAAGATAAGTTTACAAGTGCTTTAGATTACTGGCATCACGTATCTGACGTCCGGGCTGTTATATCCAGTGGGTATTTTTAAATTTGAATAATTTTATATTAATGTATTTTTTGTGGCAAATTGTATATGGTTAATAATGGAGCCATCAAATCTATCAAAACACAGAATTAAATGTGAGATATGACCTAATGGGAGACATAGGGTTAATCCATTTCTCTTACTATTGAACACTGTTGCACCATCTGCGTCAACCCAGTTGGCACCTCATGAGCTATTTATATGTACATGTGAAAATTAAAAATGTAAAAACTTATAATTGCCAGGGCATTGAAAGTAGAGCAATGACCACTATTATGGTCATGTGAATATTAGATTAATTTGCACTTTAATTTATTAGATAAAAATGTCGATTGTCGTAATATAAGAGCTCAATTTTATTGAATAGCAATTAAAATATCATTGGATTTATAGATATACTCAACAGTGATCCATGTCTTTCAACTTGAGGGCACTGTTGGCCGTACCATCCTCAGCATTTCTTTGGTAAATAATAAAGAGGGCTGTTACATTTTCGAATGAAATGTTGTTCGAAATGCTGCTTGAATACAATTAATTGTATTTCTTTCGTAATCGCCTCGATTTCAAGTGTAATTAAGAATAAGAAGAAAAAAATCACTGTTATTTCTTTGCACATGAAATTCAACTGAGTTGCATTCAGGTAGTATTTCAGACACTTTTTTTTTAAGAAATGTAACTTTTTTCAATAATAAAAACAAAGAAAAGCAAAATAGAGAGTAAGATAATTAAAATATGGACCGGCTGCTCTATTTGAATATAAAAAACCAGGAAAAGAATAGAAGAGAAAGATACAGAGGACTTTGGAGATCTGACCCATCCTTTGGTTTTTGTCAAAACTAGAAACTTTTAAGGACCCTTTTTTTCAAGAAAAGGGCTTTCTCTATTCTCTAACTTTCTTAACCTTTGTACTTATTGATAACAATCCTCCATCTCTACCATCATTTTCATTTTTTTCTTTTTTTGTTTTTCTTCTTTACCATCATTTTCTTTCCTTCGCTGATCTGAATCCTTTTCAAGCATGTAGTTGTTTGTATTCTCGTCTCCTTTGTGAACTTTCCCTCTTTTCTTTGATTTGTAGTTTGCATGCTTCTTTGTTATGTTCTCACTTGCAACAAAGGTTTATTCTTTATTTTGATTCATGTGTTTTAATGTGTGTGTTTGTGTCTGTGCGTGTGTGTGCGATTTTGAATAGGTGTGTTCCTTGAACTTGTTATCTTCTTTGGCCTTAAATTTTTTTCTAAACTAACCATGTTTTTTTTTTTTTGGGTTTTTTGGAGGGAGGGGATCAATGTCCAAGGACAGAATTAACCATCCTTTCCAACCATAGCAGACTGGTGACTTGTTGACCCAACTTAACAGACTTATTCAGAAGAGAAATGTGAAATAGTGTATGAATTCCGCAGCCGATGATCGAGTTTGAACACTAAAGATAAAACCACAACTAATATATTAGTTTTCTTCCAATATCTCATGCTTACAGTAATTTGAGGATAATATATCAGAATCTTATCCAATTCAATTAACTGTGTTTTTTCATACTCTCTAAGCAAGTAAATAAATATTTTTGAATGAGAGGCAATTTATAATAACTTGCATTGGCAAAAGCATGAAGTCTAGAACTTACAAAAATAAAAATTAAGCATGTCACACACAAATTGTCCATCTATATAACAGAAATTATACTCATTCAACCTGTGTGATGGCAAAGTCTGGGTCTCACTTTGAGCCAACTTTTTTTTTATCCATAAATACGATTTCCCAAAAACAATTTTTTATTTTTATTTTTTTTAAAATTCTAGTCTCATGTACAAATAAATTACACTTTGCAAAATCTGGTCGAACTATTATAAAATCCGAATGGTAGACTAGAGCAATTTTATCCCAAGGATTCATGTGACTCACGGATCGAGTTTAATTTTGTTGGGTTGTGAAAAAGAACAAGATAACTATAAATATGATATGCGTTATCATTGTGACCCCGTAATTGGCAAAAACGATGTACTTCTTTAGAAATTATAACTCAAAGTAAGAACTGTTACACCCCTGCCAAAAAAAGAAAAAAAACTAAGGGGTAGAGTAATCCTACTTCTTCATGGCCATCGCCTTATTGAGGGCTTAGCACGTTACAAATCTAGGTAAAATATGTAACATATTACATACATTTAATATTACACATTTAACGATAAAAATCGCTGATATATATTTAATATTAAGTACTTGTTAATTTTATTTTTTAAGTAAAATTTACTCATAATTTAATATTATATAAATTTATTTATTTTTTTATTTATATAAATATAATTTATTATGTAATATAAAAATATAAATAAATTATACTGATTAAAAAATATAAATTAAATTAAAAACCTCCCTAATACTAATAATATGAGTTGAGAAGCAGTGAATAGTGGACAAAATTTTTTAAAAAACTTGAATAGTTACTCGAAGAATCGATCAATTTCAACGTAACATAAGATACAACTATAACTTATAAGAATATAAAATAGATTATTAGTTAATATTATAACATAGTGATCTTTAGATTTTGAAATTGACATTTTAATTTATGACACTTGTTATGAGTGCAAACTCTTAAAATTTGATGCAGTTCTAAAGATATTTAAGGAAATAAAGTGGTATTTTAATCAATAAATTAAAATAATAAACATTTGATCTTAACAATTGATATCAAAACGAAATTATGGGTTTGAGAGCAAAGCCTAGCATTGAAGAAGAAATTGTTAGTTAACATTATATTAGTATTATTTTTAAACTTTGAGCTTAATATTTCCCCCTATGGTATTTACAATGAGTGCAGTCCATCAATATTTGATACGATTATGAGAAGATTTTAGGAAACAAAATTATACTTCAATCAACAACTTAAACTTTTGATATGATAGTAAGCGTTTGATCCTAATACACATAAACTCTCGTAAAATTTTAATAATTTGAATGTTATTATGTAACTTGAATTAATTTATCTTATATCTCTTTTTTTCACGAGAAAAAATATCTATCATAAGTATACTTAAACTCTCGTAAGCGTTTAAGTATACTCTCATAATTTGATACGATTATGAGAAGATTTTAGGAAACAAAATTATACTTCAATCAACAACTTAAACAGCGTTTGATCCTAATACACATAAACTCTCGTAAAATTTTAATAATTTGAATGTTATTATGTAACTTGAATTAATTTATCTTATATCTTTTTTTTTTCACGAGAAAAAATATCTATCATAAGTATGTTGGTTATTAAATTTATATGTTAAAATTAAAGTAATCTTTTATTTGATCGCTTCATTTAACCACCCTCAAAGGGGTAGACCTACTACCTGAGCACCAATGACTTCCAGAGCGTCTCCGCTGCATGAGATTCGGCGATTACCGAATTTGAAACTTATACGCTGCACTACAATCTTTAATCACCTTGTTGCAGTCACCCAGCCAATTGTCATGAGAGAGTGCGGACGTGAGGATTTGAACCCGAATTACAAACGTAAAACGCACGTTAACTTATCACTGAATTATTATTTCAGATAATAATATATTTTATATCTTATATATATATATATATATATATATATATATATATATATATTTTATGTAGATATAAATGCATCAAGTTGTCTCTTTAAAATATTTACCATATTTGTAGACTATTTCAACATTAGCCCTTCCATATAGGTATGTCTTCTTGAACAAAATTATGCACAAACGACTTCCTTCAAATACATAACTAAATTCTGTCTGAAAAAAAAAATAAAAAACAAAAAACAAAAAAAAACTAAATTTTGTTCATCACAAATGGGTGCATTTCCAGACGCGACTCAAGGAATCCAAGTGCCACGTACGCACCGTGTTGACCTCTAAATGGGGCGTCAACCTTTGCCACGTCATCACAAATTAGACAAAGGTTGCGGGGCAAGTCTGGTAATTATAAGAAAAAACGATGTCCGTTTATTTACCGGCCAATCCTAAGAATTTCCCTCCTCACTGACGTCCCTTCGGTTTCTTCAACAATCAACGACAAAACCAACCAAACACGGAGTGAGAGAGAAAGCGAAGGAAAGCGGAGGAAAGTGTGAGAAAAAAATTAAAAAAAAAAAAAGAAACATGGCCAAACAGAAAAGAAAGTGAAGAAAATAAAGCGAAGAAAATTTTCAGAGTAAAGAGAAAAAGTGGAGAAAGTAGAGAGAGAAAGGAACATTAGAGAGAGAAAATGAAGCACATTTTCAAGAAGAAGCTGCATAAAGGTAGCAACCACGAGCCAAGTCGACCGAACGAAGCCTCTCCCTCGCCGCCGTCGTGCACCTCCGATCACCGCGCGGCGTCACCCGGAAACGCTCCGGCATGTCCTCCGTCGAGCTCGCCGTCGCCTACCCCCGCCGTCCCCGCCTCGACGCAACCTACGGTTACGGCCACGACGGCGAATAGCGCTGGTAATCGCACGGACTACTTGTCCTCGGAGGAGGAGTTCCAGATGCAGCTTGCTTTGGCGATCAGCGTGTCCAATTCGGAGTTCAGGAGTGATCCGGAGAATGATCAGATACGGCAGGCCACGCTGCTGAGCTTGGAAGGTGATCATCATCGTCCGATCGATGTAGTGAGAGAGAAGGGCGGGGCTGCCGCCGAGGCCTTGTCGAGGCAGTACTGGGTAAGTCCTTGGCAATTGATAGCCGCCGACTAAGGCAATTTCGCTGTTCAAAGTTCGTAAAATCTAGCGTTTGAAATTAGGGAAAAGAATTCAAGGAAAGTGGTTTTAAGTTGTGACTGATATTCAATTTCCTTAAACTTGATCATATACTTTTCAAGCCAATTAAACTGTTGTTTCGTTCTAAGTTTCTTTTACGGGTATTATGCACAGTGCTTGGTGGTTAATGCCTTGTTTTTGTGTGTTGGCCATTGTATTGAGATTCTATGACTCAATTTCTCTTTGAATTGGGGCATTATGGTGAACATATCTATTTTCAAGTCTCAATATGGTCGATTGACGTTCTTTTGAGTCTTCAATGTGACTAATTGTAGTGAACGAACTTGTGACTCAGAATCTAGTAATGAATCTTGAGCCATTTGCTGTCTTCTATTCTGTTTGATGATGATTGAGCCCGTTTTTAGTTAAAGTTTGGCAATTCAAATTAAGTTATTTCTAACTGCTCGTGAATATGATATCTAGTGAATTGTGTTGAAGGAGCTTGGACTTGAATAATGGCATGCAGTCTCATATGGTTTTGGTAATTGGAATTCTAAATTTTTGTTCTTCAGTAATATCTGAAACTAGGAGGTGGTGTTCATCTGTTCATCAGTCTCTTGTCCAGTGAACTCTTTACCTGGTTTTTTTGTGAAATTTCTCCGTTTTTGGGTTTTAATTTGGATATTTTCCCTTAAAGGGCATTTGCTTGAATTTGCGCTAACATCTAATGTTAAGTTGGGTGAAATTCTGGTCAATTTAATCATACCTGTCTTCCAATGCCTTTGAGTAGCATGAACATTTGCAATTGCTTGTGGCATGGTGTACATGTACATATAATGTTGAAACAAACTTGACAGGAAAAAGTTTCATGTTTACATTAACATGCATTTTCCATGGTTAGCTTGATGGTTCATTTTGTTGTATGTTTATTCGTACTTGAATAAGTTTTGGGTGTCTATAAAATTAAGCATTCAGGTTTGTATTGATGATTTTACGTGAATAATTATAGCTCAAAGGTGAGTTTTTGTGGGATCAATTCTTCAGGAATATAATGTTCTCGATTATGAGGAGAAAGTCTTGGATGGTTTTTATGATGTGTTCTCCACCAGCTCAGTGGTTCAAAGTAAAATGCCATCTCTCACAGATCTAGAAATGGACCTTGGAAGCTCTGGCTTTGAAGCAGTAATTGTCAACCGCACAATTGATCCTGTGTTAGAAGAGTTGCTTCAAGTTGCAGAGTGTATTGCTTTAGATTGCCCTCCAACTGAAGTTGGTATTTTAGTACAGCAGCTGGCTGAAATTATTACAGACCATATGGGTGGGCCAGTGAAGGATGCTAACATTATGTTGGCAAGGTGGGTAGAAAGAAGCACAGAGTTGAGGACTTCTCTTCGCACAAGTGTCTTGCCTATTGGGTCTGTAAATGTTGGTCTGTCTCGGCATCGTGCTTTGCTTTTCAAGGTCATTGTTATATTTCTTTTTGCTATTGTTGAGTCACTGAATTTAGTGCAAGTATCTTTTGGTGATCTAATTGGATCCATGGAAGTTTTCCATTCATTATTTCTGAGTGCAGGTATTGGCTGACAGTCTTAAGTTACCATGTAGACTGGTGAAGGGCAGTCATTACACTGGCGTTGAGGATGACGCTGTCAACATAATAAAGATGGAAGATGAAAGGTTGTGTTATGTTCTTTATTTATGTTTTAGTTGCTTATCAAGGCTTGGAGAATTTTGGCTGTTCTATCTCATTTTGTAAATTTAATTACTCAGAAGCAAACTTTTGTTGAGTGCCAAGTTTTTCTGCAATTATGCAGTGGCTTTGTTTGAACACAGCTAGAAACTGTGCTCCATGTGCATTGCTTTTTCCTTACAAAATTTATTCTTTAAACAAAAAACTTGATACTGTCATAGCTCTATAATTTGCAGCAGTAGATAGTTACTCTTCCTTAATGTCCCAGATTTTGCAAGAAATTTTTGGTTTAATCTCTCTGATGTTTTTGCAGAATATGTTCAAATTGTATTTAAGGACCTTTTTCTTCCGGATAAGAGGTTCAGACCTTCTGTTCACAAGCCTTATCTTTAACCATTGGTTTAAATCTCTAGTCCCACTTCGGAACATGTAATTATGATGTCTGAAGGCAGTGGAGATCAAAATGATGTAGTTTCAGATTCAAAGAACATTGGTTCCTGAAATTAGTATAATTTTGTCCTAGTTCAGTTTTTGCTGCAAACTTTACGGAATTATAAAATGTTAAATTTCTGGAGTCAAGTCCAAGTGCTATTTTTTTCAGTAGGTTTTTTTTTTTTTTTTTTAATCTTTCTAGGTTTCTTTGCTTTTATTGTTCTTTTGACAGCTTGGTTTTTTGGCTTTAGGGAGTTTTTGGTGGATCTCATGGCAGCTCCTGGAACTCTTATACCAGCTGATATTCTTAGTTCAAAAGATACCACCTATAAGTCCTATAATCCAAACTCAAATAAAATCCCTGTTCTTCATTCCTCTAATGGCTCTGGGTTTGTTCAAACTAGATCAAAGCCATTACCTGGTGAAGGCACTAGCCAGAACTCTTCAGAGGATGGTAGTCTCCCTTGGGATCGAATGTTGTGTACGGGGAGCACACAATACTTGCCTTCATCCTCTGGAGCCAATAGCGAATCTGGGGTTAGTTCTTCTGCAGAATCTAATAGAGCGCCTTCTTCTAATCAACTTGATAATGCTTCTCCATCAGCTATAGGGACTTCTCTATGCAAAGGGAGTTATGGGTCCCATGCAGCTGCTGACGATGTCAGAAAGAACGTTAATGTAGTTCTGCAAGGCCAAAATAATCTGGATGATTCTAGAAACCTTTTTGCTGATCTTAATCCATTTCACATAAAAGGAACTGGCACAGGTTTTCTGCAGAACAAACATGCAGAGAATAAAGTTGAGCTTCAGGGACAAAAAAATAATCCTGTTGCTGGGCGACCTCCTGCACCATTGATGTGGAAGAACCGATATGCTAACAATGAGGTTCCTAGGAGAAAAGAGTATGATTATATGGATGGTCTGTTCCCAAGAATCAACCGTGAACCAAATAATTATAACCTCTCATCTCTGCCTTCTACTAGCTCTGTTGTCTCTGGAAATGTTTATTCTCAGTATTCTAAGTCATCTACTAACTTAAATCCATCCACGAGAAGTGGGGAAACTACAAATTCTTTATGTAATACCAGTTCAGTTTTGGCATCGAACACCAGTCAGTATCAGAAGGTGCCCATAGCCAAGGGAATGAACTCAAACTTTAAAATAGAAAATCCTGTGGATGTGAAGAATCTGCAAAACAACATGGAACAGATGGCTAAAGCCCCCGAAAATAATGAAATTGCTTTTCACGATCATAGAAAGTTCACGCATGACAGATTCACGGCGTCCAATCTGAAATCAAAAGATCCAGAGCGCTCTGGTTCACCTTTCGAGACCAACAAAAACAGAGTTGATCAAGTGTTAGATGATGTAGATGTAGGTGAATGTGAAATTCCTTGGGAAGATCTGGTTATTGGTGAAAGAATTGGAATAGGTAATAACATGACAGGCCAGACTTCTCTGTCATTGCCAAATATGCTATCATGATTGGTTGCTTCTGAAAACTTGCATGTACTTTTATGGATGAAATATAGAGTTCATATCTTTGTGATTTCACTCATTCTTACCTACACTAATATTAGCATAGACAATTTAGTAATGGGATCTCTCAGAGCATGTATTTAGTTTATGTGGTTTGGTTTCACCATTAGTAACATGAAACATTCTTCAGGACATTAGTATAAGTTGCATTCCTGTGCCTCCAGCCGATCTCTTTAATGCTTAACTTCCCTTTTATAAGTTGAAATGTTTGTCTAACGATTTTAGCAAAGCAAGAAAAGGCAGAATTCTTATTCCCCTCTTCACTTCGGGACAACCAGTGGTCTTCTCAATTCTTGAAGCATGGCATGGTTCATAATACCTACATAGATACAAATATACGTGGAAATATATGTACATAAATATATATGTACGCGTGCTCGCACTTCCCCCTCCCAACCCTTTCATGGATGCATTTGTTTCTCTATCTTATACACACAATTATGTTTCTTGTTAGTAGGTTCATATGGAGAGGTCTACCATGCTGACTGGAAAGGAACAGTAAGCTCCATTTTCCCTAAACTGATCTCAATATTTAGCATCATGTTCTTTCTACAACTTGTATTATTGGAACTATGAAAGTCCCTTCTATCTGTAACTTGTAAACTGTGATAACTCAAACAATTGTTAGATTGCCAAATTCACTTTCTCCTATTAGCAGCATGTGTTTCACGACTGAATGTAGCAATGAAATGTAGGCCTGAGTATTAATTTAAAAGTGAGGTTTATCTGAGTGGGAATGTTTACTTATTTTAATCTGAAATATTGCTTCCTGAGTTACTGTGGATATTAATCAGAGGATAACATCCCTTTTCTAATGATGTTTCCACTGTGACTATTATATTGCCACCAATTGGTGGCATTGATATTTTCATTGTGTTATTTACTTGTGTCATTGTACCTTTCATTAAGAGTTTGTGGAGTAAAGAAAGAAACAAATTATTGAGCTCTTATCTTGTGTGGTGTGTTGTTGAAATGCAGGAAGTTGCTGTGAAGAAATTCTTGGATCAAGATTTTTCAGGTGCTGCATTAGCTGAATTTAAAAGAGAAGTAAGCAATTAAGTCACCCTTTATATGCTTCCTAGTCCTTTTTTTTTTTGGGCTTTCCAAGGGATTTATATTTGGAAAGCTACTGCAAAGCCACAAGGGTTCAAGATAATAAAGGGAGGGCAACTGGCAAAAATGAATAGCTTGGCTGTGCCTTTTAATGTTATGCAAAACTATTTTGGGTTAAGAATGAGTAATAGAATGTAAAGGTAAAGCACTTGGCATTTGTGTTGTCTTCTTGTTGATTTAAGCATGAAGTTCCTAGAGACAGCCGTAGTTGATAAGTTTTGTTTCAACTTGAACATGTGACCTCAAGACGAACTGATGTTATCTGTATCTTCAGTTTTTGGGATGCTTGCAGATCTTAATGGATAGTGTTTGCTTCAAGTAGTTCTTATTCTGTTTTTTCAGGCTTCAATAATTAACTTTCAGGTTGTTTGATTTCCTGCAACATGTTAAAGGTTCGAATCATGCGTAGATTGCGTCATCCAAATGTTGTTCTTTTCATGGGTGCTGTGACTCGTCCTCCAAACCTCTCTATTATTTCGGAGTTTCTTCCAAGGTAATTCTTTGCATTAAAGTTTCTTATCAGCTCTCTAGTTATGTTTGTATCTGTCAATGTAATTTTTGTAATGGGATTAATGATTATTATAGGATTCCCTAATTTATACATCTGATTCTTGTGGGAGTTTTGTGCGCTGATATACCCTTGTTTTAAGATTACCTAGTTGTTTTCTGTTAACAAAGTTATTTAAATGATCATTGGTTGCCAGAGGAAGCTTATATCGGCTTATTCATCGTCCAAATTGTCAAATTGATGAAAAGCGTAGGATAAAGATGGCTCTTGATGTGGTATGCAATTATCCGCCTTTGTTGTTTCTATCTGCAGTGAACATATTTACATCAGATTTCAAATATTGTTATATGTGCAGGCAAGGGGCATGAATTGTTTGCATACTAGCATACCAACAATTGTTCACCGAGATCTGAAGTCTCCAAATCTTTTGGTTGACAATAACTGGAATGTCAAGGTTTGAAATGCTTCTATTGAATCATACAATTGGCATGCCAATTGTTTGCTTGGTCATCTGGCTTATCAATACCTATTTTGCTGGCATTAATCAATAATTTCATTATTGGGTCTCTTGTTACTGCTTCAGTCATGCTAGTAGTCTTTGCCATCTGTAAAATTTTATAGGAAAGGTCACAAAGTGGAGCTCTGGGCAGGGGACAGTATGGATATTTGTTGGCCATCATTTCTAAACATCGAGTGGTCATTCTTTGGACTAATCCATTTCAAGTGTTTTTATTTACTTTTTTAATTTTCCCTTTTGTTTCCTTGAAAGAAGTTCATATTGCTTGAGTGTTGTTAGACCGACTACTTGTTCCTTGTTATACTTGTCTGGGCAGCTTGCTATCTGGTCTGTTTTGGCTCTAGACTATAATGTAAGCTATAGGTTTGTGACAAACAAATTGATTCAGAAAGTCCCTAGAAATTGGTTTTATGTGCTGAACTTGACTTGCTTCAATTCAAAAATAGGTGTCATGAAGAAGCAAAATATGGTCTGCTTTAAATTAGTATTTTTTAGGTATTTATTTTGATCAATTATTATTTCTGTATGCAGGTTTGTGATTTTGGCTTGTCAAGATTGAAGCATAACACCTTTTTATCTTCAAAATCAACTGCAGGAACCGTGAGATCTGATATCTCTATTTTGTCTTCTTTTATTATATTTTTAACAATTATTCAGCTTTGAAGGACAGGAGAATATGCAAGCCCTGGTTACCTTGATAGCTTAGCTCTAACTGACTTGTCTTTGATGTTTTAGCCTGAATGGATGGCACCAGAAGTCCTTCGCAATGAACCCTCCAATGAGAAGTAAGCTGCTGATCTTTCATTCTCAAATGTTCTGATCAAGTGATTCTTATTCATGCTCTTTTCAAGTTCATATAATTCCAAATTTCATTGCTGCTTTTGTAAGAATGGAATAGACTATGAGAACCACGGTCTTCAAGCGCATTACCCCTTGTGATGCTGTGGTGGATATATGTATCAGTTTGAGTTGATTCTCACGAGGTTCAAAGTCCAGTGCTTCGTAATTGACCATTCTCCCCCTCCCCCCCTCCAACCCCAAAAATCAACACAATAAAAGGCAAGAGACATGTAGAGTTGTAAGATTCGTGTTCATAAAAGACCAATAAATGGGTCCATTCATTAGAATGCCAAATTCCCATATTCATGGTGGAACCATGTGTTGTCTTTTATTGCAATTTGATGTTTTAAAGCAATGCAGTTGACCTTCCAACCATAATTTGCTGTCTTGAAATGAAAAAGACTCATAAGAATTCATGACTAATTTATAGATGGCATGTTTCTGCGTTTGAATGTACAGGTGTGATGTATATAGCTTTGGAGTCATTCTATGGGAACTTGCAACCCTTCGGTTACCTTGGAGTGGGATGAACCCAATGCAAGTTGTTGGTGCAGTGGGTTTCCAGAATCGTCGCCTTGAAATACCTAAAGAAGTTGATCCCTTAGTTGCAAGGATCATTTGGGAATGTTGGCAGATGTAAGATGGAAACTTACTTTTCTAAAACATCAGTCAAACATCATCTTCTTGGCAATATGAATCTAATTGTTCTGTGATGCTATTCTCTAGGGATCCAAACTTGCGTCCTTCATTTGCACAGCTCACGGTAGCACTCGAGCCCTTGCATCGGCTTGCCATCCCTTCAAATGTGGACCAGCCAAGCTCACCTCTGCAACAACAGATCGCAGTAAATTCTACACCCTAGAGCAGCACTCAGGTTCTCAAATGTGAATAACAAGACTATCAGTTCATTCCCTTTATATGAAATTCTTTCAAAGTGATAAAGAAAAACAGGGGAAAAAAAAGTAGGAAACAGAGCCAGTGGTTTGTGCAAGTAATGCATGTAAAGATGCCGCCATGTCAAAAATTTTAGCGGCAATTCTGTACAGTTCAATTTCTATGGTAAATGTGTAACTTAAAATTTGTACCATAGCCATGTTTATACTGCAAAAAAGACTGAAATTAGTCATTCTAAATTGAAAATTTTGCAAATGCGAGTGTTCTTGTAAAGTTCCTTTTTGTTGGTACGCGTTTTTTTCCTGGAGCTCTTTATCTTGAACGTAACGAGATCATGGGCACTGTTACTTTTAAGCAGTATCAACGTTGCACAAATTTGGACACACAAACCATAATTCTCAAGTTTCAATTCGTCTGTCATACAAAGTGCTTTTGTCCAAATTTCATTGTTGCCAACAACATTGTTCATGGGCTTAAACCAGAAGATTGAACTAACACCAACACCTTGTCAGCTGCTACAAGGCTATAGACAGCCATCTCTATCCATGCTCTGTCGCTCGACGAAGAAATCTCTCCCCTACTTTGGCACTTAGGATTCCCCGCATCACGGAGATTGAATTAACCGGTTGGCTTCCATCGCGAACGGCTCAATACTGACCTCCTTGAGTAAGCTTAAAGTTTCTCCTTTTGGGGGCTTATGTATCCCATCTGCAATAAGCCAAGTAGTCGTCAACATCTGAGCGTTTGAACCGCCAGAGAGTGATTTCTGTAGCCTAATCATGATCTCTATGCTCAACAAACTAATCAGATTGTAGTTAGTTTTGCCCTTTTGTCCAAACATTAATTGGAGGAGGTGCTGCTTGCTTTCATTTATGGCGTGCTGGAAAGCTGATATAAAGCCAATGCAATGCAAATCAATAACTCAGACAACTTCAGGGTGGCCAAATCAAGGGAAATTGAATTTAAGAATGGAACAGTTTGATATGGAGGGTGAGATCTTCTTAGCAACACAAATAAGCCCAAGGATAACGGATTAACCTGCTCTAAAAAGGTTTCGTTTATTTCTATTTTGTATGCTCTTGGTTTGGGCAATTTCGTTTGTTTTTTAACTAAATCATTGTTGTTGGAGAAGGGTAAATCTTGAAGTCCTTTCATTGTTCTTCAACTCCCAGTCAAGATACCCATAATTTCTTGCTTCTTTTGGGTCCACACAATTTTGCTTCTTTTTGTTGACAAAGGCGTACGCTGAAGCCTTAGCTGCTTGCTGGGTGTTTGCGCCAACTAGTTGAAATCCCACATCGAAAACTAAATTACAGGAAATGGAGAAGGGTGCCTATAAAATGAAGCCTCCAACCAACCTTTAAACATACTTACCTGGACGGGGTCAATGGGTGATCTGCAAGGCCCATGGCCTAGGACGGTGACCTCCATTGCACTTTGGAGGGGTGCCGGCCTAAGGTCTCCCCAAAGTGGGAGAGCCTACGTCATAATTTGTGGTAGTGGGGGCCTGCGTTCGCGCGGCCCCTGACCAAAACAAGTCAAAAGTTATAACTTGTCCAGCCACCTGTTCGCCGATGGCCGATCATTTGAGCTACAATAGTAGTGATGGTCTCGACATCTCCCTGCCGGTGGATGGTATATGGTTTAAAGCTATAATAATGGTTTGGCCAGCACGGCGCGGCGCCTTGCGGTGGATCATCATTCGGGACTAAGCTTATCATAAAAACCTACTCGGGGCCAGCACGGCCGCCTCGCGGTGGATCATCATTCGGGACTAAGGTTATCATAACAACCTACCCTGGGTCTTCTCTGCTGGCCCGATGTTGGGTTTTGTTTTGCCAAAAGAATATTTTACACGTAAGTTAAAATTTTGGCTCTTTCAAGTGGTGCAGCCATTGAAGTGGGTTTTATGTTTTTATTCGCATTTGGGGTTTGACTTTTAACAGAGGTCTCCCTACATTTATAAATTTATACCTAAATAGTGCTATCATATTTTTATAATTGTAAAATTAAAATGTTCAAAATGCAAGCGTAAACTACAGAAAGCACAGTGCTTCATTGAAAAGCTGCTCGTCAAACGACGAAAAAGTTTTAGCTTTATATCATATACGTCAACTAAATAAAGCACAGTATCATATATATACAGTAATTCAAGCAATCTTCTCTTCAATGCAACGACAGCGTCGGATTTGATATCTAAAAGCTTGGAAAGATTCCATACTGCAAGACTGACAATGTGTGTTTGGCCACCGTGTGTGGCTTGCCTTAGAAAGGGGACTTTATTGATTTAAGAATTTGTAGACAAGAAAAAAGAGAAAAAAAGCATGGGGCTAAAACACGGAAATTTGCAGTATCATCATCATCACAACCACAGAAATGAAGGCAGAAAATCAACTTCAAACAACTAGTCTCCGGACATCCTATGCTCTATATCAACAAAATTAAGGCCCGGTCAATTTTTCAGCCGCATATCCTAGGTCATCTTCTACATTTTCTATGTCTCCTTGACCTGTCCACAGCACCTTCATCACACAAAGCAAGGGTAAACATTCAGCTAATTTCTAATGAAAATACGAGCAAGCATGGCTGCATATGGCCAAATTTCTACATAAACATCTGCTGCAAAGTAAAATTACCGTTTATATCTCTTCTTTGAACCACATGGGCACAACGCATTTCTGCTTAACTGCCCACTCTTGGCCAAATTAGACCTAGCAAGATCTAGTGGTGTTGAACCCATCAGCTTTTGCACCTAGAAAAACAAGTGCATGTTTTTTGCATGGTAAAACTTCAACAACCAATGGATCCAAAATTTCGCAGAAATATGAAATAGAGCTTGTAACCTATATCGATAACAATAGTAGTACCTCAGCCATGCTCTTTGGCATTGGTTTCCCCTCTTCCTTTAACTTTTGCAGCTTATTTTGAGCTTCCTTAGCCCATGTAAACTTTGCAAGTGCATTCTCAACATCAGCTATTGTGCAATTACATTGCTTTGCCGCCTCTTGTTTATGACTGGTTTGTAGTTTCTACAAAGCAAGGAACCAAAAACCATTATATATGCCGAAGAAAGCTATCCATAACTAATGAGAAAAAGCGCTTATTCTAGACATTCGGGTGCACAAATAATATTCTGACAACTTAGTAAAGCAATTTGGTTTGCTTTAACTTAATATTTGCTATTTATGACCACCAACGTATCTAAAGAACAATGAAAACCAGCATTAGAACCATTGAGCTCATACACACAGCAAATGTTCGACAACTCCATTGACAAACCAAAACAGCTACCACATTAGCAATAAGTAATTTGCCACATAGAAATTAAAAAATGTGTGTGTGTCTGACTATCAATGAAAACGACAGTGAGGAAGAAACCAACCTCTCCAGTAGGATCCAATTGACTTAGATACCGAATTATCACTTCCGTCTTTCCAAACGCATCAGAAAACGTTGCCTGGCTGCTCCGACCCACCAGAAAGTTCTTGAATGAACCGACGGTGTGCGCCTTCTTCAACAATTCAGCAAAACCTAAAACCAGAGACAGTAATAGCAACAATACACAACATTAGCAACCCATTCACGCAAATTCCATTACCAAGTTGATCACTCATTTAACCAACACCCAAAATGGGTTTGCCTATATGTATGACAATACAAGAGAAATTATATTTAAAAAACACAAAAATGCATTTCTCAAAACTGCATAAATAGTTTATTTTCATTGATTAATAAAAACTGTTTTCATAGTCAAAAAAAGAAAAAAAAAATTAAATCTTTAAAATTTTCTTCCTTATATGAGTGCATTTATTTGCTTATTTGATTCCCTTCAAAGAGAGGGAAAAAAAAAATTCTTCACACCAAAAAAAAAGAAAGCCAAAAAGCCAAGAGATAAAGTGACAGCAGGTGACGGAAGTACTTACGAAGCAGCGTGAAAGCTTCTGCGCTGTCCAGAGAATCACCCTCCTTTTTGTTGCCGGTGAAGATCCCTTTGATCGAGTCCATCCATGAGCCCACCGTCGTGGTGGAGGAGATCGACCGGTGGTACTGCGGCGGAGCTAGGTGACTGTCACGGTGGTGGTTGAACGAAAACAAGAAGAGAGATTTAGGGCTTTCCTTCGAGCTTCTGATGATTAGGGTTCTCGGAAATTGCATTTGTTGATTGGCTTTTTCTGCTCCGGAAATTTAAATTGATTTTCGCTGACTCCTCCGCCGTGCTGATGAGTTGTTTACAGTATAATCTGAAGGGTTCTTGTTAGTCGAGAGAAATTAAACGACACCGTTTAGAACTTCAAGGGTGCCTTTGCTTTCCGTTGAAATGGGAAAATTAAGGTTGAGCCTTTTCGTAGATAAAGACAAAGATAATTATTAGAGAATTGTATTTCTTGAATTTTCAGTTTAAACAGTATTAATACGTTGATAAATAAAAAATTGAGAATTTAAATTTTAAATTTTTTTAACTTTTTTTTTCATTTAGTCAACTGATTTAAGATAAAAAAAATTCTAAAAAAATTCGTTTGTATAAATTTAATTTTACCAAACTCTTAAAATACATTCGATCTAACATAACTTCACGTATGAAAAAAAATTTTTTTGTCTGAAACTGTGCAATATCTAATTTAATTGATTAATTAATGTAGATAGACTCAAGTAAAATTTTAAAAAATAACAAAAATCTCTCATTAAATATTTAATGTAATTATATCTTTAAAAACTGACACTTAAAATATTCAATTAGACGATGATAAAATTTTACTATTCGCACTAACTTCCGCCGGTGCCGTACGAACGAATTTTTCCGCGAGTGATAAACCGTTTGTCACAAACGCGGTTAGGGGAATTTGGGTTGGGATCTACGACCAGATGAAGAAACAAAGGTCTAAGGGATTGGGCTTATTCTTACAAATCTTAGCCCAAAGATTCTTTTAAAGGTCCACCCACAAAGTAAGTAACAAGCAGTCCAATCATAACAAAGTGACCATATGAAATAATAATTTAATAATAATTTTTTTTTTTTTAAGTTTGATTTGAATTTGAATCTCAGTGTTAGCGTTTGAGGTTACACTAATTTTCTTTGTTCCTCAACATGTGACACAGTACTGATTTCAGACTCGTTAATATCGTAATTGATTTGGAAGAGTCACGCTCGCACTTAATATTACTCGTGTGATAAGTTGATCCTTTTTATCAACTATTGAATGAGATACAATAACGATTAAAACCAACATCAGTTTATAAATATTATAACCAATGTACCTTTAAGTATTATTTTTTTTTGACAAAAAAATGTATGACAAAGTGATCTTTATTATATATACACCAACTAATTAAAAATATTAATTCAAAAATTTAAATCTCAATTTCTCTTTTACTGAAATATTGTTAATATCTTTTAAATTATAAGTTGATAGCGTTATTAAGTATTAACCACACTTTTTCATTTTTTTTTTTTTGACCAAATAGAAATTAATATAAACCAAAATCAGTGCATCTGGGTACATAAATCAGCAGTCAGTAAATTAGACAATTGGGAAGGGGGGTGTGACATCCAATCAAAAGAGCACTGATGGTCTCGTACATTCTTTGCCACCCAGTCCACAACCTGGTTTGCCTCTCTTCTGACCAAACTCAATTGTGCCTGTGGATGTCGGTTGAACCACACCTTGATGTCTTTAACTAGCTGGTTGATCTCTAGTAAGCCAGCACCCTTCGTTGCTTGAACCACCTTGAAGAGAGTTTCACAATCAGTCTCCAAAATCACTTTGTGCCATTTGGCCTCGGTGGCTATCCTTGTGGCCAAATGTAAAACGAGAGCCTTACCAACAAGCGCTGAAGTAACCTTCCGTCTCATAATTCCACCATCCAAGACATGCCCTTGGCTATTTCTGCACACTACTGCCATTCCTGACCACTCATTCTTCCCTTTAAAAGCAGCATCACAGCTCAACTTCACCACTTCTTCAGGGGGCCTCACCCAATGTCTAACAGTTGAGGTGAAAATCCCAGGCTTAGGCACATGCAGCGCCACAGGCAAATGAAGTAAGGGGGTCTCGTTCCAGTTTTGGTAGGCCCTTTCCAGAGTCTGTACAGGTTGAATCTTGCTTCCCTCCATGCAAAAGGAGCTCCTAGATTTCCAGATATTCCAGCAGAGCAAAGCTATAAAATTTAACAATTTTGGGGTCTTTTGTGCGCACATCTCTCTAGCAACGCCAACCCACCAGTCAGTAAAAGACTCCACGGATTCTGTCCTTGGATAATAACCAAGACTTGCAAACCATGTTGCCCGAGCATGCTCACAGCCCAATAATACATGCACCGTAGTTTCAGCCACCTTCCCGCAGATTTGGCAAACCTCAGTCTCCCCCACGCCTCTCTTTAAGAGATTTTGTTGGGTTGGAAGAGCATCTCTCAAAGCTCTACGCAGGAATTGTTTGACTTTGGGATGAACCTCCAATGACCAAACCTGCCTCCACACACTTGAATCATACGTTTGCCCCTAGCTTGGTCTAGCTGAAGGGCTATACAACATCTCCAAGGCCTTGTGATATCCCTGCCGCACAGAATAGTCACCAATTCTGTCAAAATTCCAGATTAATTTGTCCTGACCCCCCTCATGACTCAACTGAAGCTTCTCAATTGCATGCACCTCTTCCAGATTGAAGAGCTGCTTTATTTTAACCATATTCCATTCATGAAGCCCCCCATGAATAAGATCGCCTACTACCAAAATGTCTGTTGTTGGGGGCCTAACAGAGTGGATTCGAAAATTTGGCATATCAGGAAGCCAAGGATCCTCCCATATGTTTATGTGCCTGCCATTCCCTACCTCCCATCGCAAGCCACGCTCCAATAGATTTCTTCCCTGTAAGAGACTATTCCAGCACCATGACGGCCGATGGCCTAGTTTTGCAGTGAGAAAGTTGCCAGACGGAAAATAGATTCCTCGCAACACTCGCACCCACAAAGCATCGAGATCCTGAAGAATGCGCCAACTTTGCTTTGCCAGCAATGCCAAATTAAAAGCTGGGAGATCTCGAAAACCTAACCCACCTTGTGCTTTCGATAAAGATAAGGTTTTCGAGATAAATCACTAATCACATGATTTATGACATTGAGCTTTATTAGGCAGACCTCTTTTGTAATGGTATTAGTATAACAAAGTGATATTTGGCAAACATGATTTTCTTATCAAAAACGTTTTAAAAAAACTTTTTTTTGAATGAAAAAAAATTATATTATCGCACTTATAAACTAAGGCTAAGTTACCCATTTACATCCACGTTCGATCTTTCCTAAAGAAAGAACAGACTACTAAAATATTATTGAATCTGAGTTGACATTTTTCATGTCTGACGTCAGTATTAACGAATTTGAAATCAATCAATATACAAATCATAGATTATTTTGACATAAAAACCAACATCAGTGTGTTTTTTACCTAAATTAATAAAAAAATATTAAATTACTATCAAACTACTATTTTAGAGTCTCCTATTAAAAAACATAAGGTAGCAACATCTTCCAAATAACATGAAAATAATAAAAAAGTATATATTCAATTTTTGCATCTTAGTTCATAATTTATAAGCTGTCACAGCGGAGAAAAAATCTTATCGTCTACAGTCAACGGGCTTAATTAAAGCAGCTACACAGAGGTCGGTCCACTATAATTATAAGAACAATTTGGTGAATTTTTATGATTACCTTTATTTAATGTACACTAAAACAGAATAATCCTCGCTAATAAATTTGTAAAGTGATACTGTTATTTTTTCACTTTTACAAACCTTTTTTTTTTTAAAAAAAGACCGCATGGGTGATTTTAAGTAAATATAATGCCGTATTATTTTGTTATTATCATATATTATTATAAAGAAAGAATCCGAGGAGCACGAACCGACACAATAGGATGGAGATGGGGTAAATAAATAATGAGATAATTAATTTTTTAAGTCTAAATTTTTATAATTTTTTATTTAAGATTTAAATTTTTTAAAATTTTTATTTAAAATCTAAATTTTTTTATATTAAGTCTTTTTTTTAATAATTTATTGTTAATATTTTCGTTAGATCCCACAGAAACAGGTAGAAATATGATTAAAGTTAACGGAAAAATTAACGGTTTCATTATAAAAGTATTTTAATAAAATAAAAATAAAAATTTAGGTTTTAAATAAAAAATTTAAAAGATTTAAATTTCAAATAAAAAATATTAAAAAATTTAAATTTAAAAAATTAGTTATCCCAACAAATAATTCATGAAAAAAAGAGAAAGAAAAATTTAAAAATAATAATAATAATAATAATAAACGAAATGGGATAACACATTCTACAAAAACGACATCGCCAGCAATCTTAAACGCAGAGATTACGGACAGAAGCGAGGGGGGAGACCCCTAAACAGCAAAAGTGATGGCACTTTCATCGTCGACCACCACAACCACCACCGCCACAATTTCGCACAAGGGAATGGTAATTACGGTGCCGGTTCTCGTCCTGTCGGCGTCGGTGGCCGCTATCGCCTTGTTCCTGTTATTGTCTTCTCTCTCATCTTGCTCCTGCCCTCCTCCGTCGACTTCCCCTCCGGAACCGCTGCGTGGAGGCGCCGGTAGCTGGACTGGGGGCGGCGATGGCGGAATTGGAGGTGGTGGTGGAGAGAGAATATCGGCGACAAAAGAGGATATAGAGTGGATAAAGGATCAGATCCGAGTGAATGGTTTACATATGCAAGACAATGTCCTTAGAAAAGGGATTAACCCTCGCACTAGGGCTCAGCAACTCCAAGATCTCACTCAGTAATTTCTCTTTCTATTGTTTATTCTCTCTTTATGTTCATCTTTATGTTTTTGTGCAATGTGCTTGGTAATCTTCATGAACTGTGAAAGTTTGGTGCTTTAATTTCAATTTGGTATCTATTTTTTTGATGGATGTGAATGTGTGTGCTGGAGATTGTGGTTTTCACCGTAGCATTTTTCCTTTCACCGGGGGAATGAAAATTTTGAAGATCTTAGTTATTGGACTACTGCTACGTTGGTTGCTAGAGATGCTTGCAAATGGGTACCTTGCAGTTGGAATTCTTCACACTTGGATGGAGGAAAATGAATGGAAAAGCCACAATAAACGAGCACATTACTTAAAACTGAGAGAGAGAGAGAGGGGGTGGGGGGAGGGGGGGGCTTGTTTTCAAATGGGTACTTTGCAGTTGCAGTTCATATCTGTCTTAATGGAGGAGAAGAAAGCGCGTGCCAGGGGTAGAGGCGAGATGGAGTGATGGAAGAAACAATATCTGAAAGATTTCATATAATGGAAATTCTTTTCTTAGTTCTTGTTCATTATACTTCAGATCATTGTTTTCTAGTTGTGGTATTATTCTTTTTCACTTGTGGGATTTGTGATCTTAAAAATTGACCGTGTTTTTGTACATTTGTGAATATGCAAGCACTTTCTGCAGTTCGGTTTCAGTATACAATATTGTTTTTTTTTTTTTTTTTTTGCTGATTTGGTGATATTTTGCAGGTTCAAGGGCGTATCACACTATGAAGGGCCAGAATCAGACAATCACACTGCTCTCCCATGCCCTGGTGAGCTTCTTGTGGAAGAGCACCATAGTAACTATGGCGAGCCGTGGGCTGGTGGGAGGGATGTATTTGAATTTCTTGCTGAGTCTACCCACTTAACACCTGACTCACGGGTGCTTGAAATTGGGTGTGGGACACTCCGTGTTGGCTTGCATTTTATCCGTTATCTTAGACCCGAGCATTTCCACTGCCTTGAAAGAGATGAACTCTCTCTCATGGCTGCATTCAGATATGAGCTTCCTTCCCAGGGTCTTTTGCACAAACGCCCTCTGATCGTGCGGGGAGAGGACATGGATTTCACCCATTTTGGTTCTGTTGTGTATGATCTGATATATGCAAGTGCTGTGTTTCTTCACATGCCTGATAACCTTGTATGGGTTGGATTGGAAAGGTTAGTGAGTAAATTGAAACCTTATGATGGGCGAATCTTTGTATCACACAATATAAAGTTCTGTTCTAGGCTTGGAGGTGAAGAATGTACTAAGAGGCTGACCAGTTTGGGGCTTGAGTTTGTCAGAAAGCACACACATGACAGCTTGCTTTTTAATCACTTTGAAATTTGGTTTGAGTTTAGGCGGTCTAAAGCTTAGCCATGCAAAATTTTTTTGGATTTGCTTTTAATTTTGGGTGCTTCAGATGCAACAGCGAGGTTGCCTTGGCTGTTGATGCTTTGTATTGTTGCCTGTGATTGGCTTCCTTGTACCTTCCAAAGGTCTTGAGCCCATTAATTTTCATGTAAAGTAGTAGCATGAGTTTAACAGCCGTGCAGATTCAATTCTTCTCTGGTCAGATCGTGGATGTAATTAGCCGAATAGGGCCCTTCTCTGTATTTTGCAGAAGAAAGAGAGACAATGTGACTGATGTTAGGGATTCAACACTAATCACTAGCGTGATTGTATTTGATCATCTGATCATAGTTACTAGTTTTATTCCGAGTACCAGCTGCAGAATGTCCATCCGTCTTTTGATTATTTTCTTGTATCCGGGTCTCTACTTGAAATTGTACAGTATGATTGCAAGCTTGTTCTTTATTGTACTTCGAGGGACCTAGATTTTGTCTATTAATCGATGTGTGTATAGTTTTTCGGGTGTGATTTCTGATTTCTTAAGTAATTTGAACTGTCTTCAAATCTGCTATGGATATCTTAAGCTCCCAGTTTTGAATGCCAGAAAAGTGTGCTTTTGGCGTTGCTCAAAGGCTAAAAGCAGGAATATGCGGGAGTTGCATGTACTATGATAAGTTGTCTGAACCATGCAAGCCAATTCCGTCTGGTCAGAGACTGCATAAATGGATAGCCGATCCTGAAGGCTACGGTAGCAAAAGCAACTCTAATGCATGCTTCTAAACCCAATTATAAATCTTCTCAGGAGAAAATTGAAGTTTACATCTCACTTTAATGAATTGTAGTCAGAATTACGAACTCAGCATGTGCTACGGAGACCCTATTAGTGGGCCACTAACAGTCCCAACAAGCCTAACTAGGTCTCGCCACTGTAGGATCAATGTTAACAAGTTATATTAGCAGACGTTGACCCAGAAAAAAAAAAAGAAAAAAAGTTATATTAGCAGACGCAGACAACTGGACAAGCCTAATCAAATCATTAAAGTATACAATCAGATAGCAGCAACTTCAACAAGCTTCTTCCACAATGGAGAAGTGTCATCAAAAGAATCTGTGGTAGCCATACAAGCAAATACTTGTAAATAACCACCAATAGTTAGTGTAATGGTAAGGATGAAATTGAACTTGACATTGTAAGTTAAGCATACGGTTTCATATTCGATTTCCTTTAGATGCATTTTATGTTTCAAATGAAGATTCAAGGCAGCGGATGTGGTGGTAACAATTTCGGAATTTATTTACAAAGATTTTTCGTCCCAAACAAACAACAATCAGGTGTCTATCAAAAGATCTGTCTGAACATGATCAGCCAACTTGAGGTTGGGTCGAATGGCGAAATCTATTTTCAATCCATCCATTTCTTGGGCCAAACAAGCCTTCCTGTCCACGTGGGGCAGAGTCAGTCGCCAGATAGATTTCCGTGCGAACAACCTTTCGCCGGCTCTGTTGCAATATCTGAATCAATAAGCACCATGTTTGAACGCTTAAGCACTTTTTGTCAACGCCATTACGCCATAGTCTTGAAAAGGACCACAGGCCGATTCCAAATTTCCAATCCCCCACAATCTTTACACTTTCTAGACTAATCTAAACAGTAAACTTTTTTTTTTTTTTTTTTTTAGGTGAAGTTTGTTATGAAAAAAATCAAAATTAAGTGTCGTGTCTCTTTTAAATATAAAAAAGATTAAAGTGAACTTATCAACGTTTGATAAGTGAATTCTTTATATAGAAATAGTTGAATCGGTACATCAATGAGTGGCGCAACCTAGACTCACACCCACGTTGTCTTTTTTTTCGACGTTAACAAAATCAAGCAAACACAGGATTATTGAAATTACCACATTTCTTTCTTTGATTTAGTCTAGTTCATTTGGGTAATGATGACAATGCATGAAAAACACTAATGAAGAAGATAACAAGCATTATTTTTATCCAATTTTCTCAAAGGGGACAAGAAGCACCCTCCAATTTAGCTCGTTTTAAATCCGTGTGCACGACAAATAAATTGTAGTGATATATTGCTGTGACCCAGAATACAAGATTTATTTTTTTCCAATTCATAAAAGAATACGAGATACTTTCAAAAGAGAAACATTAGATGATAATAATTTGGGAACAACACAAAAATAATAAAAAACGTAGATTAATCGTGTTTCTCTTGATCTTACAAAAAAATAAAGTTTAATATAATATTTTACTATTTTCTTGTATTTGTCAGGTTACTCAATAAACGTTGTTATGTAATAATAATTTTTGTAGAATTCCAAACATTAAACATAAGTAACAAAATGGCACAGAGATCCTACAATCCCAGCCACCCCCATGTGGACGCATTAATTTTGACCATTTCCATGTGCCATCTGACCCATTCTACTATTCTCTTTTGGTGATCTTACTGTAAAAAGCTTACCAGACCAACTCAAAAGGAAAAACCAACAAGTTGAAGTGATTTTGGGCATGGTGGTGGTTGTGGTTATTATCGTTTCTAAAACTATAACCACTTATCTTGTCAATAATGTACGAATTATAATTACCAAACCCAACGGACCAAAAAAAAAAAGAACTTCTCATAATTGCATATCCATCATCTCCCCCTTTCTCGTACCCCTTTAGTTTGATTGTGCATTTTCAAACTGAAAAGAAGGGGTGAATAATTTGACCAAAAAAAGGGTAAATAAAATGAAGGGCAATCATAAATTTTCCCCTTTTTATTTTGCCACACTTGCTTTTCTGTTCATATGAAATTTTCTTGATTTTTGTTTATAACATGAAATTATTGAACTGTAATATTTGAAATCGTTACTTGACAATATTCATAAATATTATAAGTCAAACTAAATCTCGATATTTAAATAATAATAATATATTTATATTCTCAATATACTATTAATAAGACTCGTGGAAGAAGATAGATATTCAAATCTTAAATTTTCACAAAAATATAAGTTCTAATTTTCATATAAAGAAAGATAGATATCATAAAAATATGTTAAGTCCCTTTAACACAAGACATAATAAAGCTAAGCTAAACTCTTGGGGTGAAATGTCTCAAATACAAATGAGAGCTAAATTGCACTATCATCTCGTATTAACATGTCATAAGGCTTTTAAAGCTTAAGTTTTTGGATCTATAAGGAATCTTTATTGAAAATGTTAAAAGAGAAGAACTGAATTTTCAAAGGAAACTGAAAAAAATAAAGGGTATTTTTTTGGTGATTGGAAAAAAGGAGGTCTAATGGCCTAATCTGGTTTGCTATTGACATAATTGACTAGCAGCATTAATTAATCCAAATGTAATGAAACTATGTGCTTCATTGAATAGGTGCAGGAATTTAGCATAGGGTAGATTTTCACAAATAATCGAAGACTAGGGGGTCGCGTTGATTTCTTGAAGGAATTTGCTTGCCAACATAGACCATTTCGATTAAAAAAAAAAAAAAGACCACTAGTTGGATGGTTTAAGTGGTAAATGAACTCGTTTCTGTCTAAAAGATCATAGGTTCGATGTTGTATTAAGTCAAGTAGTAAAATTAAATATACAACTGGACATGATTGTAAATTATTATTTATATTTTTTCATCCTTTAAACAAAAAAAAAAAAAGAAACTAAACTAGTAAACAACATATATATATATATTTTTTCAAACAACATATATTTTTAATTGTGTCCTTATTTTGTGTTTATGTATGCAATGTATCTTGTAAGACTGATTTGAGTTCAATTGATTTTTTTTTTTCGTTTAATATTGATGGTCATGATTTATTAAAAACAAGTTTGGTCGAAGCTAAAAGTGCATATCAATAAAATTATCTCATTGCTAATCTGAGCTTGAACCAAACAATTTAGGATTCGGACTTGATTTTTGGTACAAGTCAAGTTTGGATTTTACATTTTCATAAATTCTATATCAAGTTAGAGTTTGATTCATTCCAATGATATTTAATATTACTATTTAAAATTGTAAAGTGAGTAATAAAATACATTTTTATTATTTTAGTTTTCATTATACAGAAAACAAAATTTAAAAACTAATTTTTTTAAAACCAAACTCACGCTAATTTCTCCATTAAATCTGGAATGGTAGGTAATTTCATTCGAATATCCAACTTACCAACAATAAATGATTACCTGCAAACGATTGTAACGTACAAATGTATTTCCGACCGTTAAATTAGATGACCATTGACCATATGTCCAACCCATCGGCGAAAAAAAAAAAACCATATCATTGACTCATTGTTGTAATTCTGGTCCCATTAAGGCGTTTGGTAGGGTAAGCATATATAGCTGATGCTGTAAAACCCGTGGCGCTTGCTGTGCCTACTTTGCAAGAAGCCATTGCAATTTTTTGTAACAGATTTCCGTAGTTTTCCGTTGTTATGAGTTTATAAATTAGATGATATTGACAATATATTAGTAAAAAAATAAGTTTGAGATTCGATTCTTTAACTTTTTTAACTATCATCTTTCCTTTCGTAACTAGTTAATTTGAGTTTAAAATATGTTTAAAAAAACGATTTCTGTAGTTCTATTATTATTTTTTTTTCAAAAAATAAAAGATAAAAAGTAACAAATAAAAAGAGAAAAACCAGGACAACACGACGTCGGTTTTGATTATACGATAGATAAGGATTAAAGATTTCGATTTTGACGAGATATAAGCTTTGACTTTCACTTTCGTTCCAATCCCGTTCGGTTTCGGACCGGCAAAAGGGAAAGAGGAAAAAAAAAATAAAAAATAAAAATAAAAATAAAAATCCTCTTGTCTCAAATCTCAATATAAGATTTTGCAGTTACAGAAATTTTATTTATTTCTTTCATTCTTTCATTTCTTTCTGCTATGCAAACATCGACGCCAACCAAACAAAACGACAGACAAAAACACAAAAAAACGGCGATCCACAGCTCAAATCATCTGTTTGTGGCAGTGGTGGTCTTCCCCTAGGGTTTCGCTCTTCTTCTTCTTCTTTTCTGGTAAGTTAATTAATTCTTCAATTCTCTTCGTTTCTTTTTTGTTTTTTTTTTCTTTTTTTTTTAATTCATGTTTTTCGTTTTTTTTTTGTCAGGTTCACTTATTTGACTTTGTTTTAGGTTCACATCGCATTTATCATTATCAATTATGGTTTTCGAATCGAAGGATTCTTGAACCTGATTGGCCGTAGTCCCGCAGGGATTATCCATTCGAAACAATCCGTACAAATTAGGGTGTAGGAGAACCGTTTGGATAATTTAAGGTTGTTATCTTGCAACTGATACTTCTAGATTGTTCGTTTTTCTGTATTCGAAGCTTCCAGAATGTTGTACCCATTTGACAGTTTATTCTTTGTGTTTCTGTATGTTTGGATTAACGTTTTGTAGTCTACGAATATTTTGATTTGGAGTTGGAATTATATCGCACAATTTTGGGGGGCGTTATGGATAGGATGAATGAAAACCTAATAGAGCCCAGTAGAAAGGGGAGTTATGATATGGAACAATGGTTTTCAGTGTTTCGAGTTCGATTCAAGTTTTAATTATTGACCATGGGTTTTTGGACATTTGAGTTGTTAATGTTTGAGAATCTTTTTTCTGGTAATTCTTGAATAGCAAAAGAGAAAGTGATGTGGCTGGCACTTGGCACTGAATTGTGGTTTTCTGATTAAAACAATGAATAAGGCTTTGAATTGTTTATTTGTTCCTAAAGAGACTGGAGACAAGCAAAAGGATGGAATTTGACTGATATGTAATAGGACCATAAGGTATTTCATTGTTGCAATGATTAGTTATGCTGTCAACTGATTGCATCATCATGTCTTTCTTAGGGACAATTGCGATGCACCGAGTGGGCAGTGCAGGGAACACGTCGAATTCTGTTCGCCCACGTAAAGAGAAAAGGCTTACCTATGTATTGAGTGACGCTGATGACACTAAGGTGGTGCATCATTGTATTTTTCTTCTATTTTGTTATCGTTATATTTTCATTCTTTATATGAGAAAGTTGGATTTGCTGTTGGATTTTCCGCATTGATGTTCGGCAGATTATTCACATGATTGAAAAATATAAGCTCTTTGTCTTGTCCTTATTTGCTGGACTGCCAGGCATTTTGAAGTTGCCTCACTGAACCTTTACCTTGCTAAATTGTATTTATGTGGTTGTACAACTGAATTGGGGCATAAGCTAGTATATGACAACCATTCGAGTCTGTGCGAATCTATGCAAATTTTCTTATTTCATCTAGTTTTTAACAATATGGATTAAGAAAACCTACCTTTTCTGGCTATCTTTTGAAGTATATTCGACACTAAAACCTTATCTCTTTCTACAACGGAATGCACTAAGATTCTTTATTTTGTGGCATTGGTGTTAAGGATAGGTACTTCTTGCACTAAGTTCTCTATTTTTTGGGGAACTGATGTCAGTGAAATTTGCTTTTCGTAAATTATTTATGCACTATAATGGAATCCGAATAAGAAATTGGATTTCAAATGCATGATTTGCCACAGAATAGCTTAACTGGGTTTTTTTTTTTTTTTTAATCAATGCCAGTTTTAGATATGACAATACTCTTGCTTGATTTGTGTAGATGGCTTTTTTTATTTCTCCATTACCAGTATTAGAGTCACTGATCCATTTTTTGCTTGCCTGGCATGCATGTCATGCAGCATTGTGCTGGTGTAAATTGTCTGGCTGTGTTAAAGTCCTCTGCATCCGATGGGCGTGATTTCCTCTACACAGGGAGTCGTGATGGTACATTGAAGAGATGGGCACTTGATGTAGATTCTGCAACTTGCTCTGCTACATTTGAGTCACATGTTGATTGGGTAATTTCTAGTCTCCTTTTCTTATTGTGAAGTATGCACGTTTGAGATCTTGTTGATTGTAATTTCTTCATCTCAGTTATTGAATAGGATACTCTAGCTGATGGTATGGCTTATTAGCAAAGAAGCTTTTAAAGGGAAGAAATCTAGGTTGAAAATTTTCTTTGACCTGATTACATTTTCTATTTTAATATTAGATGGTAATCAGCAAGTCTCCACATCTGTATTTTTTGTGAACCATGACCTTTTTCGGCAGACCAGTATTTGAAATTATGTTTTGGAGCTCATTATATTTGTTGAAGGTTGTTTAGTTTGTTGTCCAACTTAGATTGGAATTCAAGTTTCAAATTGATGAGCAGGTAAATGATGCTGTCCTTGTTGGTGATAGCACACTTGTTTCCTGCTCTTCAGACACCACCCTCAAGGTTTGGCTTTTTTTTTTTTTTTTTTTTTTTTGTAATTTTTTGTTATTTCATGACGCATGGAGCTCTCTCCTTGTTACTAACATGGCTTTCTATTTATGTTCTCTTGATATACAACAGACATGGGATTGCTCGTCTGATGGAGTTTGTACGAAGACTCTTCGTCAACATTCTGATTATGTTACCTGTCTTGCTGCAGCAGCAAAAAATGTAATTTTTTATGTCAATTTTTCATGGATCTTGTTTTACTAAATATTTAGATCGAAGGTTCTTTTCAGCCAATCCTGCTAAGTTTCATATGTGCAGTTTTGATGGATTTGTGCTTGACATGTGATATGGTATTATCTGATTTGTTGTCAAAGTCATTTCTGATCCTCTTTTAGTGTCATGAATTTTAGAACAATATTGTTGCCTCTGGTGGCCTTGGTGGGGAGGTTTTCATATGGGATGTTGAAGCTGCTCTTACTCCAGTCTCAAAGTCAAGCGATGCGATGGAAGAAGATTGTCCAAACGGTGTCAATGGTTCGAGCAATTCATTGGCTGTGACCGGTTTACGCACCATTAGCTCAAGCAACAGCATGTCTATGCACACAAGTCAGTCTCATGGATATGTACCCATTGCTGCCAAAGGCCATAAGGAGTCAGTTTATGCATTGGCAATGAATGATGGTGGAACAATACTTGTTTCTGGTGGAACAGAGAAGGTACATTCTGATGTTAAGATCATGTGCTTCCCCTATCCCTCTCTCTGGATATTTATATGTGCGTATCATATTCTGTTTGTTTGCATATGTCATATGTGTCTTGTTGGAAAGACGATCATAAGTGCACCTTTTCTGCTCAGCTGTTAGGGGAGCAGGGTTATTTCTTTTTTCCCATAAAGAAAGGACAAAAAGGAAGAAAATCAACTTATAGTGACTTTATCTCATGTGCTGATGCTATAGGTTGTTCGTGTTTGGGACCCAAGAACTGGTTCTAAGACGATGAAATTACGGGGGCACACAGATAATATTAGAGCTCTGCTTCTGGATCCTACTGGCAGGTGGGTTGAATGGGATCTGCTCATACTCTGTTTTTTTCCTTTTTTTTCCCCTGCAGCTCATTGAATGTTGATTGCATGCTGAAGGCAAATTCTCATGCTTTCAAGTCATCTCTCTCTATCTCTCTGTCATTCAGGGGTTGTCTCTTTCCTGCCCCACTCTGTCTATGTCTTTTCCTCCTCGTGAGAGGGGGAAGTGTTTATTGATCAAGTGGTCCCATGCTTCCAAAGTCTTGACATCAGACAGAATTTTGGTTCACCTAAAATGCTTTCAGAGTTCCAGTTTTTTGCGTGCTCAACAAGCTTATCTAATATGTGGATGGTGATCCTTGTACAGTAGCTCATGTTTATATTATGTAAATGTTCAAGGTGGCTATTGATATTTCATTATGCTGTGCTTATTGTTTGAAGTGACAAAGTTGTGTGTCTGTTATGTTTTTGCATGAAATGGTTAAGGTGAGATGGGTGGAAGCAAAGAAAATGTCCTTATTTCTCTTCTGTACTTGGTATGTTGACATAGCTGATTTCTGCAACAGATCGGAAATCTGATGTATGAGTTTAGGGTAATTTAATGTCACATGAAGTTGCTATTGGAAATAGTTAGAGAACTAACTGTGGTTAATTGTGAGTAAGATGCTACTCACCCAAACATTAAATGAAGCAGAATGAAGAATCAAAGCCTGATGTAAAAAATTGCCCTTTGTTCCCCTTAATCCTGTAACTCAAGTGAGGTGGGCGATCTTGACGTATGATGGAGCCTGGGAAAAGAGTTAGAGGCTTTCTACATAAGATATATTTAGGTCTGCATCAAACTGGTGAAATAATTGAGTATAGACTTAGTTACGCTAGAATGGAATTGGTAGCAGATTTTAGGACGGAAAATATTCTTGAATGCATACACGTAATTTGTATATGCATTCGTGACTTAATTTGAAGTTTAATTGAAAAATCTCTGAGGATGGTGTTTGTTTAACAGTTTTAGGAGTTATGGACTTCGGTTCAACCTTTCTGGGACCAATAGCTTACCATTTTGGCTGATAATGTTGTCCCTTTTATGTTGCATCAGCTATATTTAATCAAATAACACAAATTTTCAAATTTTGTTTTGTAGGTTCTGCTTATCAGGATCTTCTGACTCTATGATCAGGTGGACATTTTAACACTCCTCTTACAGTAATATAACAGTCTCTTGTTCAGGCGACAAGGAAAATGTGATAAAGTTGCTTTAATTGTTTATGGATTTTCTGGTAGGCTATGGGACCTTGGCCAGCAGCGATGTCTGCATTCGTATGCTGTGCACACAGATTCAGTTTGGGCACTTGCCAGCACACCAACATTTAGTCATGTATATAGTGGTGGAAGGGACCTTTCTGTGAGTGGATTTTCTTGTTTAAAACTTTGTGGATACCAACTTTGTGCATTTCATTTTCATCTTTTACGCTTTAGCTTTGGTGCTGCAAATTTTCATGCCCAATGCTGTTTCTGCTCTCAGTTATACTTGACAGACTTGGCAACAAGAGAGAGTCTTTTGCTTTGCAAAAAGGAACATCCCATTCTGCAGTTGGCGTTACATGATGACAGTATATGGGTTGCAACAACAGATTCCTCAGTTGATCGATGGCCGGCTGAGGGACGCAATCCTCAAAAGGTCTTTCAAAAGGGTTGTTCATTTTTAGCTGGTAATCTATCTTTCTCAAGGGCAAGAATTTCATTGGAAGGCTCCACTCCAGTAAGTAATGCTAGTAGCCTCTCACTGGCGGTGATGTTTTTATGTGTAATGAGTCATTTGGTAGTCTCTCATTAAGAGATCTCAATGTGCAGATCTATACATATATTTGAGTTTCGGTTAATTTCTGGCTTACTTTTTGATGTAATTTGGAATTTTTTTTTCCTTAGATATTTGTCACCTAAAATATAATCATTTGTACTGTGCCCCTACCAAACAAGCACGTAAAAAACAAATGTTGATTCCTTATGATTGTGTGTGATGGGATGTTTATTGCTGCATCTATCTCTCTGATTTCTTGCTCAAAAAAAAAAAAAAAAAATCTCTCTCTGATTTCACTCTGCTTTTTCATTTTTATGGATGTCGTTCCTCATGAAATTTGTTTGATAAGGATAATTCCTTCTACTCTTCTTCCCTTCTCACTCTCACTGCTGCACACTTAGTTCCTCTTTGTGATGTTATTTTGCATACTCACAGGTACCTGTCTATAGAGAACCAACTTTAAGCATTCCAGGAACTCCGGCCCTGGTGCAGCATGAAATTCTTAACAATAGAAGGCATGTCTTGACAAAGGTAAGGACAATACCTGTCTAGTTTGAACATAAAACTGTTACTTTTTAAGTGAAGTTCGTGTGACTTATTTACCATGCCTATTTGATAGGATGCTGATGGTTCAGTGAAGCTATGGGAGATCACAAGGGGTATTGTAGTTGAGGACTATGACAAGGTTGCTTTCTCAAAATTACTCCTTTGCTTTTTGTGAAGATAATATATTGTATTCTTGTGATTCTAGTTAATATCTAATATCTGGGGGGTTTTTATTATCCACAATTGCGGTAATAGTCTCGTGAGTTAAATATGTATGTGCATGTGTGCAAGAACTTTAGATGTGGTGTAACTGATGTGTTTATTCATCCTTGTAATTCCTTTTTTCTCGTCCAGGTTTCATTTGAAGAGAAAAAGGAACAATTATTTGAAATGGTACAGTTGCCAGTTTATTTTAACTGTGCTTTTTAGTTATATTATAGAGTGTTGGTGGATCCAACTACTGATTCCTTATCCTTCTAGGTGAGTATTCCAGCATGGTTCACTGTGGATACGCGGCTTGGGAGTCTGTCTGTTCATTTGGACACGCCCCAATGCTTTTCTGCTGAGATGTATTCAGCAGACCTCAACATAGCTGGGAAACCTGAGGATGATAAGGTAAATTGGCAAAACAATTTTGCCCAGTTTATATATTAGTTGACTAAAGTTTTTGAAGAATTGGCAACTTCAGAGGATAAAACCTTTGCCGACCCTTTTTGGGGGTAAAATTGGGTATTGTACCTTACTGCTGTCCAACTCAATCTTTTGGTGGCATATGTCAGTAGTGTTTAACGTATCAGTACAAAGCCTTTTGTTGGTGCCCTTTTATTGTAATTGCAAAATATTTTTTCCCATTCACAAAAGCACAGGTATCTGATTGTCTAACATAATAGCCATTGTTTCTTAGGACACAGCTTTGACATCTGAGTGCTCTATTGGTGGAATATCATTAAGCAGAAGTTTATCATTTATATGTGGTGTTCCTATCATAGATGACCATTGAACTTCCGCAGAACAATCTATTCATAATTAAACCAAATTTTATCTGCGCGCTTATTGGAGTTATCGCCTGTATTAACTCATGAGTTACAGGTGAATCTAGCTCGTGAAACTCTTAAAGGTCTGTTGGCTCATTGGTTAGCCAGAAGGAGGCAACGACCTGGATTGCAAGCTTCAGCCAATGGCGATGTTGTAGCTGGAAGAGATATCCCCCCTAGAAGTCTTGCTTATTCTAGAATCGAAGTAGATGGTGGTGCTGATAACGATTCAATGGTGTATCCTCCATTTGAATTTTCAACAGTGTCCCCTCCTTCAATTATTACTGAAGGCTCTCAAGGGGGCCCTTGGAGAAAGAAAATTACTGATCTAAATGGTACTGAAGATGAGAAGGACTTTCCTTGGTGGTGTCTGGATTGTGTGCTGAATAATCATCTACCTCCAAGAGAAAATACCAAGTAGGTTTTTTAACCTTATCTCTTTTCTTTTCTTCTTTTTTTTTTTTCAACAAGTGTTTTTACTTGCAATTCTTAATGTATGGTAACCTACATCCTTTTTTTTTTTTGGCTTTTTGTTGACTTCTGAATTATGTTGAATAATGAGCATATTTTATGTTGAAATTCTACAGGTGCAGTTTCTATCTGCATCCATGTGAAGGTTCAACTGTCCAAATTCTTACACAAGGCAAACTAAGTGCACCGCGCATACTGAGAATACATAAAGTAAGCATGGTTCAGAAATTTGATGAAAAAATTGTCCTTTTGATTGAAATAGTGGCTGTGAGAGATCAGTTACATCATTTTGTTGTTTAAATATGTTGAACAAGAAGATTGCAAGCTTTTAACATAAATGTGTTGTTGTCGTGTATTCTTTAATACATTTGTAGTTGAAGCAAGGAAAGAAAAATTGGGATATTTCCAAATAAAACAAACAGTAAACCTTTTTGTGTCTAACTTGTAACTTGTTGCTTTAGGTTATAAATTATGTTGTAGAAAAGATGGTCCTTGACAAGCCACTGGATAGTGTAAATCCTGATGGAACATTTGCTCCTGGACATGGTGGAGGACAGCTACAGCATTCTTCAGTTGGAGATGGATCTTTCCGATCTGGAATGAAATCTTGGCAAAAGCTTAGGCCTTCCATTGAGATTCTGTGCAATAATCAGGCAAGTGAACTTATTTGTTTGTACTTGGAGATGCCCTAACAGCAGCAGAATTGAAATCAATAAGGTCACCTTTTATTTTTCCTTTATCATTGCTACGGGTACTGGGCAATAAGTGTTGCTTATCGAATGTAGACAATTTTATGTATCTTATCACCTTATTTTTCTGTTAACATGACATATTTATTCACCATGAATGTCCAAGTTTTTATTACTTCATCAGAATGACAGAAACATTGTGTTGGGAAAAAGGTCGGAAGTGGCAAACATATAGATTGTTTAGAATAATCTAGTAGGGTGATTTTTTAAAAAAAAAAATATTTTGAAGATCAAAGGAGAGGAAGAATAGAGAATCCAACTTCTTGCAACTTAGATAATTGATTCTTGTCACGTGCAACTAGTGAAATATTGCAGCAAAAGATGTTCAACTACATGGAATGATATGGATTTTACCCGTGACTAGTGGCAATGAATTCGAAAATTTTGCAAGCTGTTAATTATTTCTATGCTCGGTCGTGTCATTTTCCTTTGTTTGTTCCCCCTTTTTGTGAAGAATTTTTTCTTGTGTGCTCAGGTAAGTTTTTCAGTCAACTGTTGGGATTGAATTGCAAAATCTGAGTCAGCCTCTTTAGATACCTTCGACTACTTCTTACTGACAGTTCTCTACATATTCTAGGTCTTATCCCCTGACATGAGCTTAGCAACAGTGCGAACATATATATGGAAGAAGCCCGAGGATCTGGTCCTTAATTACCGAGTGGTTCAGGGAAGGTGACTGCTAACAACTTTCAGGGGGCAGGTGAGCATATGTTTGTTTCTCATGGCCTTATTTCTGCTGCTCATAATATTTTCTTCTCTCCACTTCTTTTTGACCTTGCTCCAAACACCTCACCCCTTTCTCTCCACAAAAAAAAAAAAAAAAAAAAAAAGAAAGAAAGAAAGAAAGGAGAAGAGTCTTTGAGGCATACTCTTAAGAAAGAAAGAAAGAAAGGAAGGAGAAGAGTCTTTGAGGCATACTCTTGACAGTAGTGAATAGTTTAAATAGGTTGATACAGAGACATTCAAGTTGATATTGATGGCAATTATTTTAGTGAGTGGATTCATCCGTCTGCCAAAAGAACGTGTGTCTGATAGACAAAAGTTATTTACCCTGTCACAGTTTGGACTCTGGTCATGGCAAGCGAATCCTCGTGCATGCATAGAATGTTGGGGTAAATTGCTGATTCTTGTGGGGAGCCTTGCCCTCATCAAAAATATCTATGGGATCCTTGTAAATTTGGAAAATCAATCAACTACCGAGTCCATGGCCATTCTGCATGCTTGCTGAGAAGACTCAGCACTTTCCTTTGTTGTTCAGGTGGTATACAAATTTTGAACATTGTCTTGCCTTGACGTATGGTTTTTCCGCTTGACGTTGCAAAATTGGAAGGCAAAGTTGGCAGGTGTTGACGGAAGTTTAGTGGGTGGTGGGAGTGATCGGGAGGTATCCTGGAATGGCAAATGCTTCGTTGAGCTGCCAACTTAGTTATGATGTCGAAAGCTTTGCAGAATAGTATTTGATGGGTTTCTATACTTAGGCATAGGAACATTGTCATGAAGGTGGCTTTTGTAATTTGCCTTTCTTCTTGGAAATAAAACAATCCCTTATTTGTTTGAATTAGTCATTTTATATATGTGCTTATATTATTTCTTTGCTCCCCTCTGTACTATACCATTATCAATTACATGAGACCAGGGAGAAAGACTGTGGGGTTGCTTCACCCGAAATGCTTCCAGCAAACGAATGTTATTTAGTTTCTTTATCATTTGCAATATTTTTTGGCATGTTTGTGCTTTTCGTTTTCTTCAATAATTCTGTGCAATGTTTGCCTTTGCCTTAAGAAAATTAGTTGAATTGGAAATGAATGTTACGTGGACGTGGACCCTTAATTGTAAAAAGGAGATTAACAATTTGTAAAGATAGATTACACCATTTATAACATTGATTACACAGGAGTCTGTATACACAAATTCAACCTGTTCTTGCATGCTTCTAGATAATTAATAGTAGAGGTATTGTGAATTAAACCCACGATCCATTCTCATTCTCAGTGGACTTGCCGGACAATTTTGTTTCATCCAGTTGCAAAATAATTCATAATTTCCTCCACCATCTCAGCCTCTATGTTGGTCAAGCCTGCGGCAACACTATTCTATGTATCGAGATGAAAGCAGGGTGAAACTCTCTTCGTTGCAGCGATCTACATAGTGCATTTGTTAAAGGATTGACTTGTAGGCTGCGCTTTGCAAATTTAAAAAGCCAGAGATTTGCTTTTTTGAAACGGAGGAGATATGGTAGGTGAGGGGTGGTTGCTGGTTTCTTTTGCATGCCTTTGAGCTCATAACTTATTTATGTAGTCATTCTTTGTTTGCCTTTTGTGTAGGTGAATGCCGGTTCCTGCTTTATTTTTGCATGCTTGAGAGAACCTATTATTTATTTTTTGACCAAGAACCTATTATGTATCGTTTCATGATTTCTTTGCCTTTAGATTTCATCGATTCTTTCAATTTTCACTTGCCCTGAGGTGCCTATTTTTGTCTTGAGACATTCTTTGTTTCTCTATTTGTTTTCTAAATGTCTTTTTCTTTTTCTTTTTCTTTTTTGTGTTTTCGTGGAAATAGTCAACTATCATGGAGAAGAGGACTAGTGAGGAGGAGAACTGGCAATAAAATTCCAAATACTCTCTTGGAAGTTTCAATTACTGATCATCCTGCCTATGAGTCTTCTTTCATTTTCATTTTCTTTTCTTTTCTTTTTTTGGTCCAATTCATTTTCTTTTCTTTAACGACATATTATTACGACCAACGGACTGGTGGGTCTAGTTTTGCCGCCTGCACCTTAAACCTTGGTCACCAAAAACCGGCCCAGTTTTGCTCGGGCTCCTCTTCTTCCAGGTAGATTCACTCAATTTTGGGCTTGCAGAGAAGTCCAAACTTTTAGGTTGCGAAAAGCCCAAAATATTTGTCTCGGGTATTGGATGTGAGTCCGATGGGTTTTGCTCCATGCTCGAGACATTATGTCCAAGACCCAAGCATCTAAAGCCGGAAAACAATTAGGGGGTGTTTAAGATTCAGGATCTCAAAAGTCCAACCCATTGAACTTAAATCTTATCATTCGGCTGAAATTTATTTTCAAATAAAAATGCGAAAAGAATATAATTTTAATGTAATTTTTGAAAAATGTCAATTATCATGATGTGCAGATAAGCAAAGTAAACTGTACAAACAAAAATCATACCATGTACAACCACTGTTGTCAGAACCGGACCGGACCGGTCGGTCGGACCGGTTGAATCGGGGACCGGCCGGTGGTCCGGGCCGGTTTTGGTAAATTTTGAAGGGTAATTCGGACCGGTCAAAATCGGAAAAAACCGGTCAAGAACCGGTCAAAACTGGTAAAAATCGGTGAAAACCGGACCGGTTGAACCGGTCTAATAAAATTAAAAAATTCATAAATTATAATTTGACCCCAAATGTTATTTAAATTATAATTTAAGCATTAACTTTAATTTAAAAGTTCAATTTAGTCCTAAATCTATTAAAAATTTCAATTTCATCCTTAAAATTAGAAAAATTAATATTTAATCACTATTTATAAATATTATTTTTATAATTACTTTTATACACATATATATTATTAAATACCAGTTCAAATACCGGTTCGACCGGTTCAACCGGTCGAATCTTGACCCACTAATGTTTCTAGTTCGATGACCGGTCTGGTTCTGACAACCTTGTGTACAACTAGGCACTTTTTTATGGCCATTTATAAATTTTATCATTGCACATTCTACCTGTTTGTACATTTTACCATGTCTGCTGCACAAACTACCTTATTTAGTTGTACATTATACATTTTTCAAAAAAATGAAAAAACTTTGTAGGACTCACACACACACACACACACAAAAGTGTAGGCCCACACCCTCTGTTTCTTTCTCGTTTTATCTTCCTGTCCAAAATAATTTTGTGGATACGTAACTGTAAAAGCCCTCCGTTTCCTTCTCACCTTATCCTCCCGTCCAGAAAAATTTTGTGGATACGGAACTGTGGAAGAGTGATGAATAAGCAGTGATGTAGAGCTGTTGACTTTTAGGTTTAAAAAAATATATTGAATTTAAAAAATAAAAAATAAATAAATTATTAAATATTACTAAATTAAATTTATATTTTATACGTATTTTATTAAGTATATCTAAATTATCTTATTCCTTTCTTTTTGTTTTGGAAGTCAGTATGTTGAGTCAATTTATGGGTCAACTGAGACTAAGATATCCTTACCGCTTACACTTACCTATTAGCTCCCAAGCAGCCACGAACCCAAGAGGGCCAAGACCGAAGAGTGGAAGAAAAACTTTGTTGTCTATGTTTTTTTTTGGTCCAATAATGGTCACAGGGAAGAGAGTAAGACGAGGAAATTCCGTCGGTGATGATGAGATTCAAACTCTCGTCAGAGGCTTACAGGTTGACATGTGCCAAACTCTTGGACACACGTAGGCCAACCTCCCCACGTTTGACATGTGCGACAACTGACCAAAAAACCCATATATGTCGCTTCTACCACATGCCGACAACTTTTGGGGGTGTTATGGGGCGTCCATTTGCGTTATTGCGTTACATTGTAGAGCGCTTTTACGTATTTCAACAGTTTTATTTTAAAATTTATTTTGAACAAAATTATAATTATTATTTATAAAATTACGATTGATATTCTTAAAATATAAAAATATTAAATATTTTAAAAATATTAAATTTTATTTTAAAAATAATAATTTAAATTTTAACTAATATAAAATTCAACACATAATAGTTATTGAAACTACTACATTCTCTCCGCGTTGTATTTGTATGCATTGCTTCGTTGGGGCCAAGGTCTTAGGAACGTAAGAACAGTTCTGGATCTTCCGGTGCCTACCCTATCTTGTTGCTGTCAGCTCTATTGTTAACATTTGTCAGCAACCATCTCCGTCTTGGTCCCTACTCCTCTTAAAAGGCTCAAACAACACTTGTACGTCTGCACAGAAGTAGGACAACTTGTCAGTAAAAATCACATTGATATCTCCCGTACTCCTTGTACTACAACAGTTTGGTTCGGAAAGCTTTGTGTTTTTGAAATGTTTTATTTCGTGTTCGAATCACTGACTTTCAATCCAAAGTTTCGCTGACCTACAACGGATCTGTATTTTATAAGGAAGCTAATGTTAAATATTTTAAAAATAATATTATAAAATATTTTAAAATATATTATAATTATAAAAAAATTATTAATTTTTTAAATTTAACAGTGTTAAAAAATTGATAATTATTTTTTTAATTATATATTTTGAAATGTTTGATTATATAATTTTTAGAATGTTTATTATTACTCTAATAAAGACAATACTATGTAAACCAAGATACTCTACCAAGTGGTGTATTGAGGTAATCAAATATTTTTTTTATAAAATTAAAATTTATATTTGAATGAATATTATTTTAGAATGTAAAATATAAATACTATATAAAATTTGTTATCAATTCAGAATTTTAAAAAAATAATGCAAAAAATTAATACTTTAATTCGGCTAACACAATCGGTTACCGTAAAATTTCCATTTTATAATTAACAAATACAATTTATCCAATGCCTTTAGCTTTGTCCTTTTTTTATTTTTTTTGCTGAGTTCATTGGAAGTCTGGTAAACCGGTTGTTTTGAACAAAATTTCCTTCCTCACTCCATTAACATGGCCCAAAAAAAAACTCATTAAACCGTAAAATAATGCATATATAACACGCATACTTAGTGCTTTTTTCCCTTCTTCTCTTATTTGAAGATTTTTTTTTACCAAAGGAATGTTGCGTTAATATGAATTAATTCCGTACATAACTCTAACACAAGAGTATCGAAAGATATGCACAAGATAAAAATACAATACAACCAAGATGACCTACACATGATATGGTTTGAAGGACCATTGATGAACAAGACACAACTTGTTTTGAAGAGACACCCAAATAGGTGAGAATACTAGAACGAAGTTAGTCCTGTCTAAAATCGAAGTCTTAAGTAGATTTACTTCATCTGAACAAAGTTGTATATTGAATACAAACTGCACTCTAGCGGACTTACGATGAGAATTGACCAGGTATGCTCAACGACGATATCCAAAAAACTTAACTTACTAACGTACGCAACTAAATATAGAAATAACTAAACACGTTTTCCAAAATAACACATCCAAACAAAGCCTAGCACCCATGCTCAAAAGAGTCCACAAGTGCCAATCTCTTCAGCATCAGGATCTGTGGCGGTAGGCAATGGCAGCGTCAAGAGCGGCGACTCTCGTAAGGGTGATGGCAGCGGTAAGGTCGGTAGCAACGGCAGAAAGCACGACCATTGAGCTATCTGTCGTGCCGGCAACAGCAGCCCCAGTAGTGGGGGCTGCGCTGGCGAGAACAGTACAACCGTGTCGGCCCTAACAGTTAAGGGAGCATCGAGCCCTAGAGAGGGAGTTGCATTGGCAACATGGATAGTGCTATCTTCCATAGTGAGTTTCGGTGCGGAGGGACTACCGACAGCGGTGGTTGGCACGACGGTGCCATCACCGGAGAAGGAGATTGAAAGGTTAAAAATGGTCGTGAGGTGATAGGAAACCGAATCCAGTGTTAGAAAGATTATGAGTGTCTTTATTGAAATTAAATCTGTTAAAACTATTTAAGACTCCATAAAAATTAAAAAGAAACAGTAGATGGGAGAAAGGAAGAAGTTGTTGGCACCAAAGGGAAGAAAATATGGGCAAGAAAGAGGGAAAAGGGACGGACGTGTCTAGCCAACAGTAATAGTTAAGCATTGCTGCCGGCCAGAGGTTGGGGGCACTTTAAAAAAATCACAGATGATAAAAAAAGACTGAGAAATTATTATAGTTGAGGGTTATAAAGTACCTACTTACCAACCCAAAACTTTTGGGAAAGAATTAAAGTTTGTAAGCGCTTCCATACGCCAACGCTTCCTCTATTAAATGCTACCGAGGTTAATAGCTGACTGCTATTGATTAGAAAAATGTGTAATTTAATGCAACTTGACACATAAATGTGCAACTTTTTGCCAACACTTCCGAGAAAAAAATATAACCCATACACGACAGTTGTAAACAACTTCTAAGTGTTCAGACAAACGACAAAATCTACGTTAGCAAGCAAAATAGATGCTGTCGATAGGAGCCATATAAAATGACAAAGAATAAAAGTAGGTGAATAATTTAATGAGACATAAAAAAAATGTGTAATTAATTTAATAAAATTTAATTATGTATTTATTTATTTATTTTTAACTTAAATTTATATTTTTTAATTTAAAAATTTAGATCACAGTATATTTATCATAATTGTATGTTTAAAAAATATTTTAAAAGGTAGGCAAAATTAAGAATCGCAGGCAAGGCATGAAAATTTAAAAATTGAGAAAAGTTATGTAAAGACGTAATAATAAGTATAAAATTAATATATAAAATTTAAATTATTAAATTATAAAAAATTATATTAAATTAAAAATAAATAAATTATTATATTAATTATATGCTTTCAATATATAGTAAATAGTGTGCTATATAATCTTGCTCTTAAAAATATTACTAATCTATTATGTTAAAAATTTCTTTCTGCGTTCCATAAAAAAAAAAAATAAATTTCTCCCTATGACCACAAGAACGATCGTTCAGAACCCCTAAGAACAGGTACGGCAATATTTAAGCATAAAAGCACGTGGTATTGCTTAATCTAGTGAAAAAATTAATTTCAACACAAAATGTATGTTTGTGTGTGAAATGTTGGATAAATTGTATAATTTTAAGTGTGGTTTTCATCGATTTTTTACATATTTAAACTAAAAAATATGGAAATTTATTTATTTATTTTTTAAATGGTTGTTTTGTGATAATTATATATAACATAATAAATAAATTATATGATATAATAAAATTTTTTAAAAAAATTATATAATACGTAAAAAAAATTATGTAATATGTATATTTAATTATTAAAAAAAAATTATATCATATACAACAATTACAAAGTAAATATTTAGCAGGCGACTATAATAATGCTCAAATAATATACTGGCTGTCTTTGGACAACTCCCCATCTTTGTACTTTTGTTACTGGCTTTGCCTTTCACTTGTCATATTATGTCTTATCTTTAATCTGTTGCCGGCAATTCATTGGCATAAGTGGGACAGTATGTCAACAAGTTTTTGGCTTTATTAATTTACTTGAAAGTTCATTTCTTTTTGGCTGGTAATCTGTTGGTTTGTTCGGTTCTTAGAAATAGAATGGATGGGAGCACGACTAGTGTGAAGCATTTTGGTTAGAGTGAATTTGGGGACGTTGCTATAAGTAATAATAAGGATAAGAATTTTAATCCTAAAAATTATTACAGAAATATTCAAACACTTCTATAATGAGTTGGGTTTGTTCACATGCAAAAGTGTGCCCCCTTTTGTTTTTTTTTCTTTTGAAGTCAGAAGTGCTTTTCTTTGGCTGTATTCCAGTGTATGTTTGCCATATGTATTTGGTCTTTTCATGTTTGAGTTGTTCAAAGAACTTTGAAAAGGATCCTAAATTTCTGTACTTTGCTGCTAAGTACTTGAGAAATGCAACCTACTTTCTAAGTTTGTGATTCTGAAATTTGGTTTTTTTTTTTTTTTTTTGATGCAATTGCTTCAGGGAGCTCTTTAATTTTCTCATTAACTCATTGTTGCTTGAAAACTTGACAGTAGTTTTAAGTTGTTTCAGTTCCTTGCTTGCAAAAATCCATGGCATCAATGGTCACTTTCCCGGTATCACCTTGTTTTCTTGTAAATCCAGAGATTAAGCCTCGGTTTCGCGTAAGAGTTCAAAGTCTTGAAAGTACTGATTCAAAAGTATTATCATCTGATGCTCCTGTTGTGAATGGAACTTCCTTCATTGGGGAGAAAGAGAAGAATGGGGCAGTTATTCATGGAGGCATTGAGGATAGAAAAACAAGTGGGACTCCAATTGATGGTGGGAATGGAGCATTAAAGTCTAGAGTTAAGAAAATTTTGGTAAAAGATGTTGTCTCAGAAGATTTGGAAGTGTTGTGGGATGATGGCTATGGAACAAAAACCATCAAGAATTATCTTGATGAAGCAAAGGAGATCATTAAACCTGATGGTGGACCACCAAGGTGGTTTTGCCCCATTGAGTGTGGGAAACCTTTGAAAAATTGTCCAGTTCTTCTGTTTTTGCCTGGTAAATTGCTGACTGATTGTAATAACTCCAAGCATTTTGCAAATGTGGGAAAGTGTTATTGCTATGATGTTTTGTGGATTCAACTGTTAACTATGTAAGTTTATGAGATTTTGGAAAGCTGAAGCTATCTTTTTGGTATTAATCTATGTAGGGCTTGATGGTGTCGGTCTGGGACTTATTCTGCATCATAAAGCTCTTGGCAAGTGAGTTATGTTTTGGCTTCTAACTGTTATTTCCAAGCAATCAAAGGTCATTTAGTTTGCTTAGTGATAACTAAATTTTGTCCAAATGTCATATGGGAATTGGATTTAGGTGTTAAGTATCCTAAATTTTTTGGTCTGCGCTTCAATTTTCTCAAAACATCCCTGTGGGGCCATGATGAAATCACTTTAAAAAGGGCTTTCTGGGCATAGGCTCCCACGCCACTGTATTTAGAATTTATGCTTGCCCTGCCACTCTAAAGCTATTTGAACTGCTTCATTTTTCCTCTGTTTTGGTCTTATTTGGTAATCAAAGGAGCAGTAAAGTTCCCTCATTTTCTTGTTCTTGCCAATTTTATGTAATTTTTTCTCCCTTTCCTGTTTTTACTTTCCCCATCAATTTGGCTCAACTAAAGATTTCTACCATAAAATATTGAAACATGCAGGGCATTTGAAGTTCGTTGTCTTCATATTCCTGTATATGATCGAACACCATTTGAAGGTATTAGTTTTTTCAGATTTATAAATATGGCAAGTTACTCTCCCAATAATCTGGCACACATTGTCAGTCGAGAAATTTTTCTCAAAATACTATCCAAGTTGAAGAAAATTTGTAGCTACTTGCAAAACAAAAATGATTTGAGCATTACCTAGACTTGCATTTTCTTTTTAAGCAGTTTGAAGTGGTTATGAACTGTTACTTCTTTTGTGTTATTGCACGAAGCACTGGTGAAATATGTTGAAGAAACAGTGAGGCGTGAGGGCGTCTCATCTCCAGATAAGCCAATTTATCTAGTGGGGGACTCACTTGGAGGATGTCTAGCTCTTGCTGTTGCTGCTCGTAATCCAAAAATCGATCTTGTATTGATACTAGCCAATCCAGGTCAGTGGCAAAGCAAACAGTAATTTATACTTTCCATTTTTTTTTAAAAAAAAAGAAAGAATTTTGCTCAGTAATTGATTCTTTAGCAAACATGAATATTTACTCACATGAATATGTATCCTAGATGAACTCCTGATATTTCTTTACCTGAATTGTTTTAAAACAGTCTGATGTTTTCATTCTTCTATTTCAGCTACATCATTTGGCAGGTCACAACTGCAATCCTTGTTCCCTATCTTGGAGGCTTTGCCAAATGAACTACATACTGCAGTCCCCTATCTTCTTAGCTTTGTTATGGGTAGACTGAGCTGTTACTTTGCAATGTTTCCTTCATTTTTTCATTGCCTATCGAAATTTAGTACTGAAAAATATGCTTAATGTTTTCTATTGCTTTCATTATTTTTCATTAGTCTGTGGAATATATTTAACTTTGCCGTCATGATTGTTGATTTCATTATTTGCATTGTTAAGGTCTAACAGATTTATCATACATGTTGCTTTGCATGGCAACTGGGTTATTCAGTGCAGTTTGGAGTTTTGTCTTGTTGCATTAGATTTTCCTCTTTGTGGTTTGATAATTTTGATTTTTGTTACGCAGGTAATCCAACGAAGATGGCAACAGTTGGTATTGATAATAGACTTCCTCCTAGATGGCAAAGTGAACAATTTTTTGCTAATCTCACTGCGCTGCTTCCACTTCTTTCTGTGAGAATTAAAGAGCTAATTGCAATGTTTTTTGCATTTCTTCCTTTTGGTTAACAGTTTTAGGCTCATTCTGCTCTCTTCTTTCACATTAACTGAATGTGCGTCCATAAATGGCTTCATTTGAGTATTAGTTGTAAAAAATCTGTGGACAGATCTTAGCATTTAATTTTCAGGGTTTGGCTGATATCATTCCGAGGGACACTCTTCTTTGGAAGTTGAAATTGCTAAAATCAGCTGCTGCTTATGCTAATTCCCGTCTTCATGCTGTAAATGCTGAAGTTCTACTACTTGTGAGGTGCTGATTCTCCCTTGACACTCATATTATATGACCTTTTTTTTTTGTTTGGGGGAGGGGGGGGGGGGGTTATAGCTAGTTATTTTTTCATTTTTTTAAATGATTTTAAAACTTCCATTACATGTGTCTATATTGTGATATTACAATAATCAATAATCACGCTACACCAGTGGTACAGTTCTATCACCCTGTTTCCCTTTACTTGATGACTCCTTGAAGGCTCTTCACATCTGTCCTCCCCTGAAACTTCTAAATAGAAAAGGAACTGCTACTCAGCTATGTACTCTTTGCACAACCAAATCTATGTACTATGCTTTTCAACGAACCATTATAATTATTCAAGTAAAGACCCCAAACCAAATTATCCTGCATATTTTCACCCAGTTTTCTTTTCATAGTATATATGGAAGTCAAATTGAAATTGGAAATTTTAATGTGACAATGAAAATGATAGATCTTTTTCGGCGTAGTGGCAACGACTCCATGCTTCCTAGTGGAGATGAAGCTCACCGCCTCAAGAGCTTGCTAAAGAATTGCATGGTTCGTTACTTCAAGGAAAATGGACACACCCTTTTGATGGTAGGTGAAGAAAACCTTTTATGTTCATGTATCAGAAAAAATTAAGTGGATTTTGTATGTGGTTACCTTTATACACTTGTATGCAAATGAAAGAAGTGGATTTTGTATGCGGTCATGCATGTGTTTGGGCATGTGCATTGAATGATGAAGACCTGCTATAAATCTTCTGAAGCTCCTTGAATGAGTTTCAGCTTCCTCCACATCCAACTTCTCTATAATCTTTGGAACCATTTGCCATTGGCTCGTTTCTTTAGATATTGGTTGAGGCAAGTTGGCAATTGTTAAAAAAAATCACTGTCGCTTTGGGTGCTAAATTAATTTATTGACAGCTTTCATTGTGTCAATATGTTTGGCAAGTTACATTTGTGACCCTTAACTTGCATTCTGTGCAGGGAAACTTATACATTTTATATTGTCTGATTTCTCTTTGCTGCTTTTTCTTCTTCTTCCCCCAACCTTCGTATCTCTCATTTTTCCCCTTCTCTGCAATGTACAGGAAGATGGTATCAATCTGCTCACAGTTCTTAAAGGTACTTGCAAATACCGTCGTTCCCGGAGAACTGATTTTGTCTCAGACTTCCTGCCACCTAGCACTTCAGAATTCAGACTTGGATTTGGAGCATTTGGGTAATAAAAACATGTCAATTTTTTTAAATGTTATTCCTTGAGATTACTAATAGGGATACAGGTTGCTGATAAGGATGATAGAGTTCATGCTTGACTCTGGTTAAGCCTCAGCATTTTTGTTTCTATTCACTTGAGCTAGACAGCATCCAAAGTAGCTAAATTATATCCTGTTATTACATGGTCCAGGTCTAATCTTCTTAGCAATCTGTCAGCCATGTGCAGATCCTTCACTCTTCATCCTTCTATCCTCTACCTTCCTTTCTAATATTATTAAAACATAGGTTCGGCAACATTTGCATAAATTTGATCGCTATGAGGAAGTTGGTCCCAAATCTCAACTTGGTCTAGTCTGTTTTCCTACTTCACAAGAAAATGTATGTAGCAGAAGTGCTTGAAATTCTAGTACACTTCATCAGTTGTACTGTTAGATCTGCGTATACTTCCCACCCATTTTTTATGCTCCCCACTGTTTTGGTTCCTGTTTCTCCCAAGCTTTCATCAATAGCAACATAAAGATATCAAGTTGGACAAAGTTTTATCATGTTGGCATACATTAAGGGAATTCATGGCTTCATGAAGTTAAACAAGTAGGTAGACCCTGTATTCACTTCACGACTAACAGCTAAAAATGCTGAAAATTACAATGGAAAATACCCTCGGTTATTAGGTTTAGAGTCTCTCCCTTGATCAATAATAGGAACAAAACCTTAATCTCAAATTTAGTGGTCTCTCCCTCAATTAACACACAAAATGTGGTCCATTCCACCTTGATTAAAAACTGAGTTTCATTTTGTCTATTTGGGTTTTGGCCACATGCCAGGTTTGTTAAAGCTACATCCCAACACCAAAATTTGTGCATCTGAGACTGAAGCTGGTATTACAATCGCATGTATGTCAGGTTATTACAACTTTCTGCTTCATCCGCAATGTTTTCTACCTTGGAAAATGGAAAGATAGTGAAAAGCCTTGACGGGATTCCCAGTGAAGGTCCTGTTTTGTTTGTTGGTTACCACATGTTAATGGGCCTGGAAATTGCTTCTCTTGCTCAAGAATTGCTGAGAGAGAAGAATATTATGGTTCGTGGTATAGCACATCCAGATATATTTTTAGGAAAACTTGAAGATTCATCTACTGAATTTTCCGTCCTTGATTGGATCAAAGTGTTGGGCGCGGTGCCACTCTCAGCGAGCAATCTTTTCAAATTGCTTTCTACTAAATCACACGTGCTTCTTTATCCTGGAGGTGCGCGGGAGGCTCTTCACTATAAGGCATGTAAACTTCGTTGACTTTCAAAGGAATTTCCTTATATTTATTCTATTTTTCCCCACAAACCAGATATTATGCATTTAGGAAGTGTAATCTCCTTCATCACTTAAAATTCTGCTTGATTTTATTGTGCCAATGTTAAGAAGTAGTTCTGAGGTAAAAGTTCAGGAAAATATTGTACGTATACACACCATCTTAATGGCCATTTATAGTTCAATAGTGGCATGACTCTGAAGCTGCACATAGGAATAGGTTTATGGTGACTTGGCCCCTCACCATCTCTGTCAATTGCTGTCATTCCACTTTCACATCTGCCATAACTTTTCTCATCATGACTTCAATTGAAATCATCACAAGGATAATTTCAATTTCCACATGATCGATTATTTCCCATGCGGGCTTTTATGCCTGCTGCCACCACCAGCACTTCTAATTCACAACTGCTGTGAACTTAACAAATCATATGGAGCTTGGATTTTCAAATAACTGAAGAGATGAGAAATTCAAGTTTCTGTGGGTGTTTTGTTCTTGGATCATTCTACGTATGACACCAATAATACAGGAACTATAATTCTAAACAAAGAAACTCTTGGCAGCCATGTTAATAGCTTGTGATCATCTTTAGCTGTAATGATACATGGTGAGAACATGGCCTTATATTCTCATAGTCTGGTTTCTGTGGTGAGAACATGGCCTCATATTCTGATAGTCTGGTTTCTGTTGTGGTCATTTTCTCAATCCTTGGAGCAACTATTCTCGTTTCTTAAGATGTTGAGAGTTCACAATTTTGTTATCTAGTTTGGAGCATTTTTTGTGGGTTTTTGGAGATGGATTGCGTGGCAAATTTGTTCCAGATTCCTTGTTGTTTGTACAAGAATTTACAGATGAGATGGGGTACATGAATACCAGTCTTGCATTGCAGCAATCACATTTTGAAATTCTAGCTGTTTTCCTCCTGATATTTCCATGTAGCACTGATTTTTGAAAAATAGATTTATTAATCAGCAATCAGCCTTCTTTCTTACTCATTTACACAGACAAACTGCTTAAAAAAAGTTGGTTACCATAAAGATGAAAATATGGAATAAAAATATTGTTCCCGTTGCATAACGCTCTTGTGAAACCTTAGAACTTATTAAAAATTTTGTTTCTCTCGGATCCTGCTTCTTTAACTTACAGGGTGAAGAATATAAGATAATGTGGCCTGATCAACCAGAGTTTGTGAGAATGGCAGCGAAGTTTGGTGCCACTATTGTACCATTTGGAACTGTTGGAGAAGATGATATTATGGAAGTAAGCTTTTGCACTACTTTTCCCATACTTTTATATAGATTTGCTGTTTTTTTTTTTGTTCTTTTTTTAAAGAAACATGTGGACTGATGCTGTGGAATTGCAGCTTCCTTCTTTTGTAGGAAGTTATGCACCATGCAGGATACAGATTCTTCTCGAATTTAGGCATTTCTGATAATTTATCTCCTTACGCCCTTCTACAATCACGTTTGCTTTGCTCTGAAGTTTCTCTTTCTTTTTTTTTTTCTGACATAAGCTTTGTGCATTATCATTCATTTTTTCCTACGATTGCACGTGCATTTGGCAGTTGGCTCTTGATTACCACGATCTGATGAAGATCCCTGTTGTTAATGACATTGTTAGAGACACTGCTAGCAGAACTGCAAGAACAAGGTCCTTACTCTCTCTGGAATGATATTCTTCCAATGTTAATTCACATGTCATTTTTCTATGCTAGCTACCCTCTGCTCAGAGCACTTTGACAGAATTATGCTTTGATTATAGGGATGAGAGTAAAGGGGAAGTTGCCAACCCGGAACTGTTTGTCCCAGTGCTTCTGCCCAAGTTGCCTGGCCGCTTCTATTATCTGTTTGGTAAGCCAATAAGAACAGAAGGAAGGAAAGAGATTCTGAAAGACAAAGAGGGTGCAAACCGGTTATACTCACAGATAAAAGCTGAAGTTAAACGCATTATAGACTACTTGCTGAAGAAGCGAGAGGAGGATCCTTATAGGAACATCATTGATAGAACAGTATATCGCGCATTACATGTTCCTCCGCGAGATATTCCAGCATTTGACCCTTAAGACGGGGCAAGAGAAGGCACTTTATTGGTCTTAAATGCTGCCACAACCATTCATTTTGTTAAGAGACTCCGACTTGTACACTTCAACGTCTCAAACTCTTGGCTACAAAATTATCTTTCTAAAGAAGGCAAGAAACTAATTTTAAACATAGTGCAGCTATCAATTTGTAATTGACCAAAACATGGTATAAGAAAAGTAAAGAAAAAGAATAGGAAAGACTGGACAGTGAGGAAAACAAAATGACCTATAAATCATGGTTTTTTTTTTTGTAAGACTGCTGGCCATGGCAGTCAAACCATGAGTTTTGTTTTGCTCTGCCATCTTTGTTGAAAGGTCCTCAGTGGCATCAGGATAACTTGTGAACATCTACATAGAGCAAGTGGTTAGCAGCCGCAAAGTATGAGGATCCATCCGTAGACCTTGCCCGCATAATCTTCTTTACCGCTACTCTAGCGGCTCCCTTGGACAAAAAAAAATTGGGAAAATGACAGGTGAATATGGAATTTTGAGGCAGGTGATGCAGTTCATAATTGAGTTGTACGGGTGGAAATGCCTCGACGTGCGTACAAATTTTGCCAAGGACCTGATTTTTGGGTCTCCTTTCACATGAAGTAAATCCCTTATGATTATTGACCCCACTTGTGTGAGAAGAATCCACCATAGGTTAGGCTTATCTAAGAATCCACCATAGGTCTGGACATGGTCCAGACTGGAAGAATTCCACAGCTGTAGGATGCTGTTACAGTTCCAGTGTAACTAACATTCTCAAAAACAGACTTTGAAATTTCTGTATCTTATTGCTTCAGGTTCATTTCTGTTGCCATGTTGAAGATTGGCATTTGCACCAAAATTTACGTATTTCGCTGGTTCTTTTCTTTTTATTGATTCTTGCCTTGCTGAGTGAATATGATTAATATTGAAATCATTTTTCAGTGATCTAAGTTGATTATGTTACCCTTTCTCTTTGCTGCTTTATTCCCATTTGTGGGGACCACATATTCTGTTATACACTTCTAGCAGACCCAGTTTGGCCACTCAAGCAAAGGCACTGGAGGTCACAATCTGTCAATGCTCAGAATATGATTCCGTACCAATGTCTCTGGTTGAAAAAACTCGAGGGAATACCAAAGACGAAGTGCAGAGAAAAAGGCAGTATACGATCCCTTCAAGTGGGGGGTGATTGTTATCTTACATCCCACTTTTTTTGATGTTTTAGAATATGGTTTGTCTATTTAAGGAAAACTTCTAAACAAGGTTCATAGCAAGAGAAGGAAGTGCTAGAGCTCTTTTAAGGAAGAAAGGTTCTGGCCTAAAGATGGCTGGAAATGATTACAAATATAGAGGCTACTACACTCCTGATGTACCAAGAACAGATGGTTGGAGCAAAACAAGCTATGATTCTGATCACGTGTGCCGTCCAGTCATCATCGATGCTGCAGGGAGGAAAAGGCCAATTGTTTCTTTCTCTCCTCACCCGAGCACTGAATCCTGTGTTACAAGAACTGAGGTTGTTCAATACCTTCATTCGCCTGTGGCCTCTGATACCAAGTATGACCCTCGCTTTGCGAGGCCTGATTCATCATGGGAAAATTATGGAGTTGTTGAAGACAAGTGGCGCAGGCCCCCAAGCCCTGTACGTGATCGCCCTCCAGAGGTTGACGATTTCTTCAGCAAAGTGCAAACTGAGGCTAGCAGACCCAGGCTTGACCCTTTGAGCACTTCAAAGTGGCGCCAGACTCCTACAACAACAAATCCTTATGGCCATTCCAGGCGCTACAGTGAGAACAATGACTGGAGCAGCAAGGAACGGCAAAAGCACAAGGTTTACACGAACGGAAATGAGAACAAAGACGATTATTTCGGAAACTATAGTATGACAGAGCCATCCATGACCACCAGCGGTGGGTGGGTTAGGCCAAGTCATGCTACTTGGGGTACACAACCTGATAGCAGTCTCTCCACGCCAACAAGTGATATCGACAAAGCCATGCGATACTTAGAAGAAGCTGCAAAACCTTATCCAGAAAATATTGACAGCAGGGCATATGCAAGGAGATATGGCAACTATAAATTCTCAACCAGGCCATAAACAACAGTAGATAATCATACAAGAACGATAACTGTCTACGATCCGTTTGCTAGGCCTCCAAATGCTTCCTAAATGATCCTACAACCTGGTTCTTTGGCCTTATTAAGCACTACAAAGGCGTCCACTTTAGCTTCTATTCACCTGCTTGGTATAACTATCTGGTGTTAAGTCTGTCCTCAACAGTTGTTTCTCCTTTGGCTACTTAAATAAGCTACCTTTGTATGCAACTGCAATAAGTAATGAACCTGGATACCTGGGTTTATGCACAGAGACAGTCCCTGAAGGTGCATGTCAACAGGCTACCCTTGTGTCTTGTTTGATTTTAGAGCAACTAATTTCTCATCTTTTTTATTCGGAGAAGGTTGAAATCATCAATGAATGCGACTTGCATCTTGTTAGGGATTCTGCTTGATCATTTTTCTCGGGTTTTTCTGCCCTTTAAATTTATAGTTCATCGTGTTGTTGGAAGGGGGCACGGATGTACGGAAGAACCCTGCAATAATGGAAACGCATGATGCTACTCATAAATATTATGCCATGAAAACAAGGTACCAAAGATCGGTTGTATTCATTAAAAATCAATCTTGTGATAACGAGGTGAAACTTGATAGTTTTAAATTGAAAACTTCCACATGAATACAACAAAAATGAATGAGCCTCAGGGCTTTTGTCGCCCCACCCTAAATCTAAAAGCAATAATGATTTTTCGATAGAAGGTTGAAAGGATGCTGGCATCATCTCAACTTCAGTTGAACATATGGGGAAGAGGTCTCACTGCCATGAATGCATCCACCATCTGACAAAAGAAAACCAGGCAAAAACAAACAATGAGTACAGAAATTGTTGATGACAATAATTTTCCACTGTCTAAAAATGTGACCACAAAGCGTACTTCATCAGTTACAGCGGCACGAGCTGCTCGATGCCTCTCTACCAGTTCAGTTAAAACCTCAGCAAGGCGCTTCTTCACCTCTCCAGTAAGCATGCGCCCTGCAGCATACTCCTAAGCAAGGACAAGCAAATGAATATAAAGAAAGGAACCAAACAAATATATACCATTTATGCTGTTACTAATCCTGTGATTAAACCACCTTGAAGAAAATAGTAAATACATTCATCAAGGATAGAACAAAACAACTGAAAACACTAATCTCACCTTCTTTATGTGCTCAAGCTCATCATCATCCTCCAGGAAAAAACTTAAATATTTTACTGGTATATCTACCTGAAAATTGGCCGAGTTAAGTGACCTTTTAAAGTGAATTTTCCTCCTTCAACACAAGCAAGCAGAAGGCTATACTACCTCAAGATTTGCTCCATATTGTCTGTGCTTTTCTAAAGAATCTTGCCCACCAGAGAACGCGTGCTTGTTTATCTGTCACCATTAAAAATGCATAATGTTCCTCACATTTACCTAACCATGTCTATTTCTGAGCATCACTGCTGATCTATGACCTGGACTCATGTCATGCTTAATTTGCATATGTATGGATTTAACTAATAAGCATTTGCATCTATATACGTTAACCCAGTAAAGACGGAAGTGCGCAACTGGCACGCGGGTGGGGACAACATAACCAGATAAGACCAGTGGTTCCAGTTGAAAATCAAATATATCATTCTTGGACCCAGATTCATAAATGATAGAACTTCTTAAAGCAAGACCTGAAGGCTTGAAATTTTATGTGGTTGCAAAGAAATTCAATTTCTTTTCCACCATGATCAACGCTGAACATTCTTGATTAATATTATAACCCAATAACCTAGCCCCTATATGCCTTCGCATCCTAAATGTATGTCAACAGTGGAATGCCTGGCACAGGGAGAGAGATAGAGAAACAGAGGACGCAGTGTTCTCTCCGGGACCATACCTTGGTCTTAATGACCGTAGCTGAATCAGTTACATATATAGCAGAATTTGGATCACTAGCTGACATTTTTCCTGTCTCTCCCTGAAGAAATCCATTCACAAGGGGAACTCATCAATGATTTAGTATCGACCTCAGTCATAAACTGCATGATTAAATACATCAGGTTGTCAGAACAATTGATATCAAAGTAATTAAAGAACCTGCAAGGCAGGAAAGAATGACGACTCAATCAGCGATGGCTTGTTATATCCTATTCGCGGAGCAACATCTCGTGTCATTCTGAAATAAGGATCCTGAACAGATCAGGTAGCAAATTAACCAATTAAGAAAAGCAAGAGTGGATAAACAGGCATCAATGCATGCATAAACCCCACACACAATCAGTGCAAGGAAACTGGAGCACACATACACATGCACAGATTTACATATAATAACGCATCTGACTACTCAGATATCTAACACCACAAATTGATGAAACATCATAGAGATTCTCCCCTGACAGAGATTAAAAAAAAAAGTGAAACGACGAGAATTGCTTGAAGGCTCAAGATAAATACAAGGGCTCAACCTGGTCAATTGCACATGGAATTAAGCAACATAGGTTCTCTCTGCCAGAAAACAAGTGTGGAAATGAACTGGGAAATGATGGCACTGCCTGCAGCAGCAAATAATTTCAGCATATTTACTCGCTTCAACACATATCCAGTGATGAGTGATACAAGTCACACATTGTCTTGAAGCAGCAAGAGCTAACCTGCACAGGTGGAAAACTAACTTTTCCAATATGATCTTCACCGGTGAATCCAAAAATGCCAACAACCTGTAGATCGGTGGCAAAACCTTCAGATGTGCAACAGTCTAAATTACAACTTGAGAACAGTTGAAGAATATTAAGAAAAGAAAAGGAAAAAAAAAAAGAGTAGGAAAAGTTATTGCCTTATTGTATGTTACACACTTTGCAACCCTCACCATATTCTTGTAAAAGGAACTGCAATGAAGATTTTCACATAAAATAAAGAACAAAAATAATGCATTTGGCCACTTGCACAAACAGCAAGATGCACAAAGCAGACATGTTTTGTTGTCTAATGCAAACCAAATCAGAACAATTATCCATGCAAACTAAGATATGCATTTGATAACAGTAGTTGGGAAAGTTCAGCCTGTGAGATGCCAAAAGTCCGTTCAAACATAAATAACTTACTTTTCTCTTACAGTAAAATAAAGAAAGAAAATGATTTGTATCCTAGGTGCTTCATAAAAGCCAAATATAAGTTCAAGTTGGAAGTATACAAGCTCACCAACTAGTTTAATAAAGGGCGTTCAATGCAATGTAAAAGCACGTTTATGATAATAAACATCGTCCAACACAACTGCTGCCACTAGATAGAAGAAATTGGGTGTGAAACCCATGGTGCAGACATCCCTTAAAATAAATAATCAGTACAATAGACATCCTTAAAAGAAATGACACGTTACCCAAAAAAAAAAAAAAAATCCAAAGCATGGCAGAAGAGGAAACTTCCAAGTTCCAGCATGTACAGGTTGGTTGGGAGGCCACTTTTGTGTATCAACCAAGGGTGTTCCAAACTTTAATCTAAAACAACTATTACAAAACTTCACTTACACCTCCTGCAGAACATATATCTAAAATGCAAGTTTCACACCAACATCCTAGTGGGACACTCAACCAAACAGAATATTCAAGTATTTACTATTTGCATGATAATGGTAGACTAGTTACTTACCCACCGACATAATCAAAATCTGAGAAGATGAAAGTTTTCGTGATGTCAAACCCGCAAGCAATGATGTCTTTAGCATTTTCACGAGCAAGCCTCTGGCTCTCCTCCACAGTCAAATTTTTCCACATGCACTTCTCATCATCCGTAAGCTGTATAACAAGAGGAACCTTGAATGCATCCTGCAAATATCTGCAATTATTGTTACAGATTTATGGCAAGTTAACCAAAAAACAAGCAATCCACTTTCAAGCAGTCAAGCAAACTTCAACAACCTTTTATTTTATTGTATGCCCAATACAAAAATTTTTTTTGGGCCAAAAAAGAGTTTAGGAGTAGAAATAGTGACTTATCCCATAGTTAGAGAATGCATATAAACCACTAAAGGTTTACCGTATGACATGTCACTCCGGATTCAAACTCGAGATGTAACACATCAAAAGCCGAATTTTTAACCGTTGTACCCACCCTTGCCTTATTTTTCCCCTCTTTTTGGATGAAACAGCAATTCAATACTAACAAGTTAACAATTTCACTGAGATTTAAACCATAAATCCGAAACTTTAGCAATTGGCAAGCTTCGGATCCAGTAATTTAATTTGAATGTAATTTAGTGACTAACTTTGTGAACATGAAGGGCACGAGATGGCCCAAGTGAAGGGCTTCGGAGGACGGGCCTCTACCGGTGTAGAGATAGAACTTGTCGCCCCTATCGTACGCGTTGAGAATCTCATCGAAATCGCGGTGGGCGAAGAAGACACCGCGCCGGAGGAAGACGTGCGGAGGGCGACCGGTGAGGCGGTGAACGCGGTCGATCAGGGATTGGTCCAGCCTCTGGCACCCGAACTGGTCGATCAGCTTGTCGTAGTCGATCTTCCCTCCAGGCTTCGCCGTCACCTCCCATGGGTTCACCACCTGCTCGTCATCTTTTAGCTCGCCGTCTCTCGTCTCTGCCTCCGCCGCCGGCGCCGCCGCCATGGTTTACGACGTTACTTCCCTTCTCTCGTGCGCTCGCTCTCATATCTTTCAGCGGAAGACCCAACCCTTTTTTCCGTACCGGACAAGATGGATCCAGGAAAATTCGGCCCAAGTCGAACATGGCCTGATGGGAGTACTCATGGGCTAAGATGTCCAATTCAGCCCAAATATTTTGGGCTGTCACTGGGATGTCACGCTGTAAATCTGAGCTTAAATTTTTGGGCTTTTAGAAGAATTGTTGCTTTCAGGCTTTTGTTGGTAGTACTCGAGCGGGGTTGAGTGTTTCCAGGTAAAAAGTAGGGTTAAACAGACGTCTGTCTCTGTGTCGCGGTGGAAGTGGTTTGATGGCTCTTTCTAAGTATTCAAGAGTTTACTCATCTTTTAATTTAGTATAATGACTCTTATTTACTGTGCATAACGAACACAGAATAATCTATTCTAATAAAATTATAGAGTGTCATCGTATTTTTCTATTAATTGATTAGCGTTATTTAACAATAATTCAATTAGTAATTAATAAGAAACAATTTTTAAGTGGGTATGATTCTCCTATGTCTAGATGTAATAAAACCTTAGGTCATATAAAGGATGAAATTGTATTGTACTAATACAAAAAAAAAAAAAAAAAGATGTAATCTTAGTCACTATTCATTTCTGTCCAAAGTCGTATTTTTTTTCAATTGATTCAACTAGAGGATGTTCTAGGTGATGAACGATGTTCGTGGTGATTAACGAGATCATGATGTGTACTTTCTTTCTGTACTCTAGTTCAATTTTCTTTCTTTTTTTTTTTTTTTCCGGTTTGCCTAGTTCAATTTTCTTCCCCTGCGAAGTGCCCCCCACCCCAACTTTCTCAGCCTCCTTGGGCCTTTATATTGTTCCAATGTTGTGGACACAATGAATTGTCCTTGGGCCTGTGAACTTTTTTTATTTTTTTTTTATACTAAGGACATTAAAGAAAAAAGAAAACATCAAATAAAAATAAACATGAGCTGTTTTCAAAACGACTAAAACTTATGACATCAAATCGTAGGAGATTATTTATTTTCTAAGGCATAGAGTCTTAGAGCACAAGAGGAGCTTAATTTGTGTAATTCAAATTAACCATGAAACCTACACAATAATTTCTTTCCTTGAGGATATGCTGAAGCTTACATTCTTAGGGAAACTGTAGAAAGCAATGACATGCAGCAATGATGGATCTGTAGTAATTTGAATTTTGGGTAGTCTTTGTGATTGGAACGCAAAGATAGAGTCTGATTCAATAATGGTCTTTCGAAACCCTCTATCCCAAGCGATTTGTAAAGCGACATAAATCGCTTTTAATTCTGCCCCCAAGACCGTTGAGATACCGCATGAGCCTGAGAAACCATATATCCATGTACCACATTCGTCGCGCACAACCCCCCATAACCAGTAAGTCCTGGAGAGCCTTTAGCGCATCCATCAACATTAATCTTAATCATTGGAGCTGTCGGCGGGATCCAGCTTATAAAGTAGTGTGCTATGGAAGACTGAGTAAGTGTCCCAAGCAAAACCTTTGGGGTCAGGATTTGAGTAATTTCTACTGCCCTTTACCTGGCAATAAAAAGAACATCAGCAGCAGATGAATTAAAAGCCTCAAAAATGTATTTATTGCGAAAGAACCAAAGGTACCATAGGACAGAGATAAAAATGGATTGGACAGAGCACCCCCAAGCAGTGCAGGCTGAGGTTGTGAAATCAGCTTTAACCCAACCATGAAAATCATTCTCCAGACATAATGGAATGGGAATGCTTTGACGTAGAATTAGCCAAACTTGCATGGCAAAATCACAACCATAGAGGACGTGACACACACATCCTCCCATGCATGACCACACCTTTCACAAAAGCCATTGTCTGTAAGTCTGCATATAAATCTATGGCTGTTTGTGTTACAATCTTTGTGGTCCCTTTATTTTCGTTCCCAGTTCTGGGGGAAGTTACTTTGTTATTGCTTTGTGGTGTCTCTAAATTCCTAGTTCCATGTGTCATTGCTGTTGTAGAAGAAAGTGGTAGATAATGGTGTGAGACTAGATTCTGGGATAGTGGCCTTATTGGGTTTAGTGGAGTCAGTTGTTTTAGGATGTTGTTAGTAGCAGTTTTTCCCCACTACGTTGGTGGCATCTGTGATTGTAGCCTATAAAAGGCTGGTGTTGTAAATAAAGGGGATCGTTGATTGTTCAAAAATACCACTATTATTATAACAAATCACCAAATAATCGTCACTACATAATTTTCTCCAAAATAGCTCCTCGAGGGAGAGTTCGGATGGCTGGTCGAGGTCGTGGTAATGATCTAGATCGTATCAGTTTGCCTGTGAACTATTTCATGTTCGTGCTCATTCTATCAAATTTATTTTCGTATTGCTTATTTCTTGCAATTGAGCAGAACTGGTTCAAGTGGTAATTGAACATGAGGGGGCAGTAAAAGCTTCTTATCATTAACCATTAGCCATAACTTAGTGACTGTCACTCATGTATAAACCGTCAGATATAAAACTAATTTGAGATCTAAAGTTTTGATCTGATAAATCAGTCATTAATATATGGCATGATTTCTTGATCATAATCACTAAACTAAAAGATATATCATAGTTTGTTGACAACTTCTTCACAATCTTCGAATATTCCTGTCCTCGATAATTTGGCGTCAAATAATCAAAATCTTAAAGCAAAGACCGTGCTGCTAGCTTTAACTCCAAGATTCAACTGTATCACATGAAAGAACCTCTACTTTCAAATAAACTAAATGAGAATTTTAACGATCTGTTTCATGTCTTCGCGACTCCATATGGCTCTCATCCTGTTGTTCTTGAGTTGAAGAGAATAAAGAAGAAAATAGTCCCCCACTTTCGCAAAGCACAATGGTAAAGGAAATAATGCTGATCAAATTCTTAGCACATTGGTTGATTGTTTTCAATACATTAGATCAACTTGAGTTATGATCCATCCTCTATGGTAAAAGAACTGAAGAATATTTTTGTCAAGATTTTTCGAAGTTATACTCAACAGAAAATTACAAAACTTAATTTAAAGAGATCCAAATATGATTTTTTATTAATTTCCTCAATATTTTATCATAACAGAGAGATTAAAACAAAAAATCTACCAATTTTTCAATTATTCATCTACTTTCCTAGACTACTTCAGTTTTTTTTTTTGCAATTTTTAACTTCACTTATGAAAAACACACACACACACACACACACACATATATATATATACGGGCACCGTTAGGTGGCCAAATGCAAATAGCCAAACAACATCCAAATGACGTTTGAGCATATTTTGTGCAATTACAGTTATAAAATATGAATTATAAAAAATAATAATATTATTTTGTATCACTTTTTATTATCATAATTACATAAAATATATTATTAATTATACAAAATATCAATTTAAAAAATGTTTGGTCATAACTTAGTATGGCCATATATATTTTCCGTATATATATCTTGATATATTTAGTCAAACATGGTCTCATTGTCCGTCAAAATAGGTCTTACTGCAAGTCACTAGTCATTACCAAAAATTGTTTTTTTCATTAAAAAATCGGATCATGGGATTGTTTTTTTCATTAAAAAATCGGATCATGAGCTGCATCTATCTCCATTTTAATAAATTTTACATCTATTTTATAAATAAAATTTAAAATATCTAAAATAAATATTTAAATTCTTACAATCTAAATGTGGCCATTACAACAAGTACATTAATTCAACAGATAAATAATAAATACATTAATTATGACTCTCGATACACAACGAGGAGGGACGAGGAGGGACTGCGGTGCCGAGATATGACTTTCGCCGCTTGCTCATAAAACCCAAGTTAAAACCCTACAGCCTCTGACCGTGTGTTTGTTTTTCTGCCTCTCTCGAAACTCAAGCTCCCAGAACACTGATATCAGTGAAACTGGTAAGCAAAATTTTCTCATGAAAATCTTCAATCCAAGTCCAGTGAACCACTTCTAAATTGGGTCTTGGAGTTAATGTCAAGATGGGTCTCCACACCCATCCACGCACACAACACACACGTAATATTGATGTCAAGATGGCTTCTTTTTTCTTTTCTTTCCTCTTTTCTGAGGTTAGCCCCGTTGGGGCAATTTTGGGTATATAGAATAACTCCTGTTGCTTATTTTTTTTTCTGTGGGGGTATCGAATTTTTTTTCTTTTTTTCTGTTTTTTTTTTATTATATTGGTGTGGGGGTTAAATTCTGTTTTGTTTTTCTTCTATTTCTCGGAATCCGCGATTGTTTGTGCTTGATAAAGTTTAAGTCTTGGCCCGAATAGCTTGTTAAAATGGTTGGTGCAAGTTTTTTATTTTTTATTTTTTTGTTATTTTGTGGATGAGTTTATGAGATAGTTGGGGTCTTTGAGTTTACATCTCCACACGGACCACACCCATCCACGCACGCACCGCACCCCACATAATATTAATACCAAGATGGCTTCTTTTTTCTTTTCTCTTCTCTTTTCTGAGGTTAGTCGAGTTGGGGCTCCTTTTGCTTTGGGTTTTTTTTTTTTTTTTTGGTATTTTAGAGGTGGTTCATAGTGATACAGCTAATATATTGATATATTTTTCTTTTTTTTTTTTAAATGTTGGTGTGGGGGTTCAATTCTGTTGATGTTTTTCTTCTTTTGATAGGCTGTTGGTGTTTATTTTTACTAAGCATGTGTTTTTTTAATGCCTTCTTTGGCTATTTGGTCCGAATAGCTTGGTAAAATTATTGGTGCATTTTTTTCTTTTGTTTTTATTGTATGGGTGAGTTTAAGAGATAGTTGGGTGTAATTTTTTCCCCTTTTTGGCAGGTATGCTTTGAGGGATTTTAAAAATGCTTGTGCTATTTGAGACCCCAGCGGGCTTTGCCCTGTTCAAGGTGTTAGATGAGGGGAAGCTCTCTAAAGTTGAGGTAATTATTGTTGATTTTTGTTTACCATTGTTTGTTTTGAGCAAATGTTGAGTATAATCAGACCATGTTCTTCATGATATAGATTGGTTCTGCATACCAACTTTGATTCACTTGATTCTGAAAATAACTTATTGTAAGAAAATTTTGTGTATAGTTCACAATTTTTTCAATTTTATTTTTCTATGCGAGATAAATGGAGTTTTTGAGTTTCTTGCATTCTATATGCAGTGGCCATAATTTATCCCAAATTTTTGCTTCATTGCAGGACTTGTCGAAGGAGTTTTCCAGTGCAGACTTGGCAAGAAAGGTTCCCTCACACCCCTCCACCCCCACCTCTGTTATTTGGAATTATGTTTGCTAGATTGTTTTTTTTGGCGTTTATTCATTGGGGAATCTAACTTTTACTTATAAAACCACCAGGTGGTAAAGCTGAAAGCCTTTTCCAAGTTTGAAAACACATCAGAGGCTTTAGAAGCAGTGACCAAATTAATTGATGGCACGGCTAGTAAAGGCCTGCGCAAATTCTTGCGAGCTCACTGTGATGGTGAAACCCTAGCTGTGGCGGATTCAAAGCTTGGCAATTCCATAAAGGAAAAACTGGTCAGCATTTGTGTTTTTCTTTGTTTCTCTGTTCTTTATGCCCATTATTATCCATGATCAGCTGTCCTACATTGTCTAAGGGGTAGCAACTATGGTTTGCAGAAAATAGAATGCATTCACAGCAATGCTGTTATGGAATTGATGAGGGGTGTTAGGAGCCAGTTATCTGAATTGATATCTGGTTTGGCTACTCAAGATTTGGCACCGATGAGCTTGGGTTTGTCTCATAGTCTATCTAGATACAAGCTTAAGTTCAGTCCTGATAAGGTATATCCATTTATTTACACTTTCAATTTCTGGCGTGTCATGTCCTTCTCTCTATATGTTGGGACCCCTTTCTTGTACCTTAAGGCCTTTAATATATCAAGTATTTCCTGTTATCTGATAACAACTGTGAAAATAATGGCTATTCGTTGTAATGTGGCATCTTAGTCAAAACATAATCACTTTAATGATATCATTGACTTAATTAATGCTCATTGTCTTGGTATAGGTGGATACGATGATCATTCAAGCCATTGGTTTGCTTGATGATCTTGATAAGGAGCTCAACACATATGCAATGAGGGTGAAAGAATGGTATGGCTGGCATTTTCCTGAGCTTTCAAAGATAGTGCAGGATAACATTGTTTATGCCAAAGTGGTGAAAATGATGGGTACCAGGGACAATGCTGCAAAGCTTGATTTTTCTGAGGTAAATTCTCAAATTTTTGTTTTTAGCAGGTGCATGTTTTCTGTGTTGGTGGCTAATAGAAAGTAAAATCATCCATTTAGATGGTGGTATTTTATATGTTATCCTATCTGTACTCTTGTGCCATGAGCTGGTTGATGGCACATAAAATATACTGCAGTGAGCAGACCTCTGCAAGCTCAAACTCTGATTTTGAGCAGCTTGCTGGACTATAAGGCATGTGGTGTCATTTCATTTTTATACGGAGATGGTTGTCATTTATATTTTCTCTTATTTCTCTTATTTTTATTTTTATGTTTTTACAGATATTGCCAGAAGAAGTTGAGACAGAATTAAAAGAGGCAGCTATGATATCCATGGGAACTGAAATTAGTGAAGTTGATTTGATGAATATTAGAGAATTGTGTGACCAGGTTTTGTCTCTAGCCGAGTACAGAGCTCAACTCTATGATTATTTAAAAAGCAGGATGAATACGGTTGCACCAAATTTGTCTGCTCTTGTTGGAGAGCTGGTTGGAGCTCGCCTTATTGCCCATGGAGGCAGCTTGTTGAATCTTGCAAAGCAGCCTGGAAGCACAGTCCAAATTCTTGGGGCAGAAAAGGCTCTTTTCAGAGCTCTGAAGACAAAGCATGCAACTCCCAAGTATGGACTTATATACCATGCATCCTTGGTTGGCCAGGCACCTCCTAAAATCAAGGGGAAAATTTCCAGGTCACTAGCAGCAAAAGCCACATTGGCAATTCGCTATGATGCTCTTGGGGATAGCCAAGATAACACCTTGGGACTGGAAAATCGAGCCAAGGTACTCGGGAACTTTTCCATAGCAAGCCTCTTAAATTTATTTACTGTTGTTTGGTATGGGTGAAGGATCTCTTGAACATTATCAAATTTTCAGCTTGAGGCGCGATTAAGGAGTCTTGAGGGGAGAGAATTGGGTCGTTCTTCTGGGTCAATTAAAGGAAAACCAAATATAGAAGTTTACAATAAGGATCGCAAGAAGGGTTCAGGGGGCTTGATAACTCCTGCCAAGGTCCACCTTTCTGTTCTTGTATTATTTCTCTATATTGAGCATGTTTTGCACGTTATTGTTGACATTTGTTTTTTAAAATGAAAAAAATGTTCAGACTTATAATGCTTCTGCCGACGCTCTTCTTGGGAAAACACCTACCACGGACAATGACGAAGAAATGGTGCTAAAGAAGAGGAAGACTGAACCACAAGCATTTCTTACTGAGAAACCAGCAGAGGAGGCACCAGCTACTGGTGAAGAGAAGGAAAAGAAGAAGAAGAAGAAGAAGAAAACTGATGAAGACGAAACAGCTATGTCTAGTGACAGACAAGATGCTGCTCAGCAGGAAGGTGAAGAGCCGGTGAAGAAAGAAAAGAAGAAGAAGAAAAAAAAGACACACGAAGCCGAGGATAACAAAATTACAGACGACCTTGAAGTTGAGGAACAAGAAAAGAAGAAAAAGAAGCGAAAACATGCTGAACAAGATGATGAGTCCGAAACGCCGAGCAAGAAGAAAGAGAAAAAGAAGAAAAAAAGAGAACTTTGAGAAAAATTAGCAAAGCTGCTTTGCTTGCAATTTTGGAGAAGGAATTAGGCAACAATTTACTACTTGTGTGTGTAAAATTCTGCTGTCTGTTGATTAGTTTTGTCATTGCAGTTGTTCCTGAGGCATGCATGTTGTGGAAAATAATGACTGGCAATCCACTGAATTATTGGTTGCTTTGCCCTCTTTGTTTTCCATTGTCATATCTCTGGAGAAAGCCCTCTGCTTTGGGTTTGGAGACATTTATTAAGAGCTTCAAAGGTGGTTTTATCTTAAAATGGTGACAATAACATATTGGCAACTTCCACCCCACTGTTAGATTTTCATTGCATGCTCAGGGCATTTTATTAATCAAGATAGAAGGCCAAGGTCTAAGTGGTAGATCAATTGTAAAAAGAACAGTCTTCAGATCAAGCGTTAAGAAAGTTGTATTTAAATCCTGCATACAATACTAAGATTTGAACTTTCTACATTTGGACATTGTGATCTATGAACTTTCCAAAGCACTCAAAACTTCTAATTGTTAGAGTCATATCAAAAACTGTTAATAAAAATGCTAATCTGTAAGCAAAAAGCAATTAATTATGTCGAAAATTTAAACAGCTGATCTCCTAATCAATGAAATATCAGTATAAGGTGGTACGATCTCTAAAAAAATAATAAAAAAAATAAAAACCAAAGAAAAACCCCATTACTATGAACTAAATTGTAAGGGCTTTCAGAATTTTTTCATACGAAATGCTTAGGTTAATCCATACAATTTTATTTGGAATTCTGGCATGTCAATTATAGGTGTCAAAACGGGTCATCAGGTTGGGTTCGGGTTGGGTCACTTCGGGTTCGGGTTACTTCGGGTCGGGTTACTTACAGGTCAAGTTATCTTCGGGTCATTTTGGGTTGGGTCACTTCGGGTTCGGGTCGGGTTCGAGTCAACCCACGGGTTGACCACGTCATCAAAAATGATGACGTGACATTTTTTATTAAAAATTTAAAAATTTCAAAAATTTTACTAAAAATTCTTAAAAATCAAAGAAAATCATATGATTGAAAAATAATTGAAAATTTTTCTTTTAAAATATTTTAAAAAATTAAAATAAAATTTAAAACTGTATAAAAAATCTCAAAATATTCTAAAAAAATTTATAATTAAGATTTATAATGAAAATAGTATAATCTATACTTTTTATAATATAAAATATGCTAAATTTTTTCATTTTATTTTTTTGTTCCCTTAAGAAAAAAAAAAAGTTCGGGTCAAACGGGCGGGTTAGGGTTGGGTCGGGTTTGACCCAAAGATTTTTGGGTCATTCAGGTTCGGGTCATTTCGGGTTAGGTCATCTTTCGGGTCGGGTTCGGGTCGTATTTTTTCGGGCGGGTTCGGGTCAACCCATCGGGTCGGGTCAGATTTTGACACCTCTAATGTCAATGTAAGCTCCACATTTCTTAAATTGCACATAAATCTTTTTTGGTACATAAGAAAAGATATATTTTTTTTCTACATAAGTTACAAATAAACACAGATATAAAAGGCAGATAAACTTTGATTAAGAATGTTCCATTTGATCTCCAACGCGAATATTCAAATATTAAAAATCATCTTGTCATTCTAAGAAAAGAAGCTTAATAATGACAATTTTATTATGATCACCATTATCGTTTTACTTAACAAAATAATTGATGAATTGCAATTAGTAAATTTGTGTACTAACCCTCCTAGACATTAATCGATATTCAATCTCTTTGTTGATCAAATTTCTTTCAATTTTGTGTCCATTCGTTTTTCTTCGTCTACTTGAAACTTGAGATGGAAAGCATAAGCACTTAATTATGAGAGATTAAGGCTCAAATTCAAGTTTCACTTGCAAGTTTGATGTTTAATAATTGTGATTAACATTAACACATTTTTATCTGAAAAAATAATATAAAACTTTGACACAAAGTGAGACAAGAAAGTGAAATTCTAAAATACCGGTAAAGAAATAATAATCATCAAACTTTGATGACAAAAAAAGTGTAAAGAATTATTTATACCAGTTTTCTAATGCATAAGGAAAAAATAAATAATAATATTAAAATGTCTAAACTTGCTTTAACAATATTCTCTCATAATTAGAGGTGCCAAAATATGACCAGACTTAAAAAATGTGACACGAACCCAATCTCAAAACGATTTAACCTAGAATGTTCCGAACTTAAAATGACCGAAAAATTTTCGGTCAAATCCAAATCTGACTCGGATGACCAGTTTGACATGAATTTTTTTTCTTAAGAAAACAAAAAAATAAAATAAAAAATTTATAGCATATTTTATATTACAAAAAGTATGAATTCTACTATTTTCTATATAAATCTTAATTATAATTTTCTTTTAGAATATTTTGAGATTTTTTTATGAAATTTTAAATTTTATTTTGAGTTTTTAGAATTTAAAAAAAATTCTTAAATTATTTTTTATCTTATAATTTTCTTTTAATTTTAAAGAATTTTTAAGAAAATTTTTGAAATTTTTAAAATTTGTTATAAAAAATAGTACGTTATGATTTTGATGGCGTTGTTAACTTTTAAATTGATCTGAATTCAACCAAAACTCAAAGCACTCAATTCAAAATAATTCAAATATAATTTAAATTATCAATAAATTGACTTAAAATAATTTAAATCTAAAACGATCCAATTCAAACTTGATCTAACCGTTTATTTTAATATCTCTACTCATAATCTCTTAACTAAAACTACCAAAGTCTCTAAAAAAAAAAGACCAACTCGGGCGAGTTGACCTCTGGGCTTTGCTGTAGAAGTCAAAATGTTCCAAAAGATTTTCGGGTTGACGTGCTCGCACTTTGACGGTGTTCTTTGATTCCCTATTATAAAAAAAAAAAAAAAAAAAAATCTCCAGAAAAAACTACTATTTAAAATATATAATAAAAATATTGAATTACAGCATAATTTCGTGATAAGTTTTTAACAATGCACGTTGAATCAAATTTATATGGAAAGACTAAGAAGTATGTTTTACGTGAATGAGCTTAATCTTTGAAAAAATAAAAAATTAAAATTTTTTAATTAAAATTTAAATATATTTAATATTACTTTAATTTTTAATTTAAAAATAATTTTTTTTAAAAAAAATTTATTAAAAAAACATTTTTTACCACTTACAACGACTTTACGATTATTTTTTATATTAAAAAATTTTATTAAAAAAACATTTTTTACCACTTACAACGACTTTACAACTATTTTTTATATCTCCTTGCATCCACACACATACAAACAATAAACCCACAAACAAGTTATTCCAACACAAAGAAGAAAAACACCACCAATTCACAATTCTCACCTTTTTCTCACCTCTTCTCCCTCCTCACTCTCCAAAAAAAATCCATCATATCTCTTCTGCATAAATAAAACCCTCTCTCTCTCAATCATCACAAACTTATAGGGAACTGTTCTGGCAATGATGGAAGAGAGCAACACCAGTGATCTAGCAAACAATGTGGCTAGAGCCATTGTGGCTGCTCTGGACTGGAACTCCACTCCCGATGCTCGCAAAGCCGCCGCCTCTTACCTTGATTCTGTACTCCCTTTACCCTGACCTTACTTCTCCGTGTGTTTAATTGTGTTAGTTTATCAGTTTCTGAAGAAAATTTTGAATTTTGATTGATATGACGCGGATAGAAGTTATAAAGACTTCAACTTTCTGTGGAAATAATTGCAAATTTGATCTGGGGTTTAAGGAAAAAAGGTTGTTAATTGCTAATTAGGTTATATCTGAGGGGTTTTCTTGCTTTTGTGCTTATTTACACGACACTGGACTGTTAAGCCTAGGCAAAGCTGTTCGCTTTTAGCTATACAAATACTGATACTCTGCTTTTTGAATGTGTAACTGTGTTGCAGAAGGCGTCCCTGATTAATTTCTTCCATAATTGTATTAGACCTACTGACATTAGTAATGTGAATATTTTTTTTTATCTGTTATGTTGTTCTTGTTTTGTAGGGTTTTAGGCTAACTATGTATATTTAGATAGTTATTTGGCTGGAGAGTAAATTGTGCTAATTTGACTTCATGGTAGTTTCATAACATTGAAATTTATTATTTATCTGGTCGATGTTGCTTTTCGTAGACTTAAAAAAGTTCTCGAGGTTGTTAGACCGTATATGCTTTGAATCTTAACTTTCTTGAAGTTTTGGAATAACTAGATGTAATATTGGTTAGCTTCCATAATCTAAGCAAAAATTTCGGTTTCTCTATATAACGTCTCCGACTATTTTTACCTTTTTTTTCCTGAAATATATCTGAATTTATTAAATATTCCTGCTTATGCTAGTCTTATAGAATTTTCTCAAGTTCCTTGTCAGTTATCTGCCGTATTTTCTTTGTGTTCCTTACATAAACTCGAAAATTTGCAGGTCAAAGCAGGAAATGTACGGGTTTTAGCAAATGTCTCATTCCTTCTCGTCAAAAAAGACTGGTCTTCTGAAATTCGATTGCATGCTTTTAAAATGCTACAGGTTCAACCTCAATTTCCGTTGCTTTTTCCTTCTAGTTGTCTTATGTTTATATAACATAGCATTAGACAATAATCGAATGGGTTAAGAATTTTTTTACAGCATTTGGTCCGATTGCGGTGGGAGGAACTAAGCCCAACAGAACGCAGGAACTTTGCAAATGTTTCCATGGAGGTGATGTCTGAGATTGCTAATTCTTGTGAAGAATGGGCACTGAAAAGTCAGACTGCTGCTGTTGTTGCCGAGGTCTTTATCATGTTCTCTTGGATATCATGACATTCGTTGCTGACATTTGTTGCTGACATTCGTGTTGCCGCTTACTTTTTTCACTTGTATAGATTGTCAGAAGAGAAGGTGTAGAACTATGGCACGATTTGCTTCCATCTTTGGTCTCTCTATCCAACCAGGGTCCTGGGCAAGTAAGTTCAATAATTGTTATTGCATATTTTTTTTCCTACCTAGTTGTGCTTAATATTTAATCATGCCTCAGTTTCTCATTATTTTTTTTTTTCTTTTCATTGGATTAGGCTGAATTAGTTTCAATGATGTTGAGGTGGCTTCCTGAAGATATCACAGTTCACAATGAAGATTTGGAAGGTTTATAATGAATTGTCTTTTGCAGTCACTTCCATTTTCGATTTGTGTATAGATAAGTGCATTATGTCTCTGAAAAATTGAGTATGAGCTTAAAAAATACCACAACGATGAATGTTGATTTCCTCAGTGTTGCTGAACAGTAAATGCATGAGCTCTCACATTGTATGACATGGGGAAGGGTCAAATGTGCACAATCTTGCCCCACTAAGATACTGTTTCGGCAACTTGAATTTGTAATCGCCAGTCATAATAAAGTGTTGAACCGCAACTATTCACTGTGGGATGAAATCAAAAGAATTTCTTCTTTTCCTGGATTGTTGAGGTGTCAACTGTGATGATTCTATAAATGTTGCCCTCTTCAAAGCTTAATTTGTGTTTAGTGGATTGGGGCTCTGAAAGTTATAAGTGAAGCTTTCTTATGGTGGTTATGACTTGATTTTCAGGTGATCGGCGTAGACTATTGCTGCGGGGGCTTACTCAGTCATTGCCTGAAATCTTACCTTTGTTGTACACTGTACTGTTCGTACACTACCTTGATTGCTTATTTCTCTCTCCTCTCTTTTTTTTGGAAATTATCTTTATGTTGTAATCGTAACAGTTACTGGAAAGACACTTCGGAGCTGCTATGAGTGAAGTAGGCAGACAACAACTAGATGTTGCAAAACAGCATGCAGCCACTGTCACAGCTGCTTTAAATGCTATTAATGCATATGCTGAGTGGGCTCCTTTGTTGGATCTAGCTAAACATGGAATAATCCACGGGTACGATGATACAAAGAACCCACAAATATTGCTATAGATTGATTTTCATCATCTTATGTTCTCTTTCTTTGTAGGTGTGGCTTTTTACTTTCTTCTCCTGATTTTCGCCTTCATGCTTGTGAATTTTTTAAACTTGTCTGTCCCAGGTATGATGGCTTATTCGATGTCTTCTGTATTCTTTTATTTTTATTTTTTTAAACTTGAGTGTCCAATGCATGATGGCTTATTGGACGTCTTCTGTAGTTTTATCCGATGTTTTCCCACCTCTGGATAATTATCATGGTTGATGTGACTTGATTTGCAGGAAGAGACCTGCCGACGCCTCTGCTTCTGAATTTGATTCTGTAATGAGTAATATCTTTCAGATTTTGATGAATGTGTCAAGAGAATTTTTGTGCAAATCTGAGTCTAATCTGGGTGGTATAGATGAGAATGAATTCGAGTTTGCAGAATATATATGTGAGAGCATGGTATCTTTGGGCTCTTCTAATTTGCAATGCATTTCTAGTGACACAAACGTACTCACACTTTATCTTCAACAGGTAATGATAAGACTTCAATCTAACTGAAAATTTTGGAGCATATACTTTTTCAGAGCATTAGGAAACACTTTTTTTTTTAGAAGCATTTAAGATCTAAACCTTTGCTGATGTTTTCAGATGCTGGGCTTTTTTAAGCATTTTAAGCTAGCTCTTCACTATCAATCCCTGCTGTTTTGGGTGGTAGGTGAAAGTCCATTTCACGTTCTTATATGCTAGTTAAATAATGAAACTTAGCTGGCTTACCTGTGTAATTTAATGTCTTCTGTGTTTACTTGTTTTGTAGGTGCTAATGAGAGATCTTCTGTCAAAGCCAAAAGTTACTTTGCATTCTTCTGGAGAGGGGTCCGTTGTTAATAATATGGGTATTGGTTCCAAATCGAATGATAATGATAAAGCAAAAATATTAGGTCTTGTGAATGATGATACCTGTAGTGCAATTCTGGATATCTCTTTTCACCGCATGCTCAAGAAAGAAAGAATTTTTCCTGGGATGTCCCCTGCTATGGGGTCCTTAGAGTTATGGAGTGATGATTTTGAAGGCAAGGGTGACTTTAGCCAGTACCGCTTCAAGTTGGTATGCGTTACATGAGACTAATGCTTCTCCTTTTATGTCATAGATTGATGACTTCTTTTTGTAAATTAAAAATTGCGCTTCTGAGGTTTTTCTTTTTGTTTGATTATTGTCTTTGAATTTGTTACTTAAAATGTGTGGGTTTCTTTGATGTTGTCTTCACCATTTTTTTTTTTTTCCCATGTTTTGATTGTCCGCAATTCTTTGTCTATTGCATATCTGTCGATGCAGTCTGAGCTCGTAAAGTCTGTAGCCTCATTCAAGCCGCTAATAGCCGGTGCTAAAGTTTCTGAAAGAATTTTATTGATTATTCAGAATATCCCGATTTCTACGACGCCTATTCAGGTGCAGTGGCAAACTCTTTTTTTTTTTTTTTTTATAATAAATTTCTTCATGGATTGCTGGTCAATAGATTTAAGTCTATGGAGTTCTTGCAATTCCAGTTTCACTTCATGATTCAATTGAAATTTTTGTCATAAAGATGTACTTTTCAAGATTTCAGGACTTAGCAGTGATGGAAAGCATGCAAGCGGCTCTTGAGAATATTGCGACTGCAATTTTTGATGGATCAAATGAATTTGCTGGGGGTAATTCTGAAGTTCATCATGCAGTCTGTAGAATATTTGAAGGTCTGTAAGCAACATTTTTGTTATTCGATTAGAGTTTTATGTTGTTAACATGAGTACGTGCTGAGAAACTGAATTGTGCTATTGAAGGTTTACTTCAGCAACTTTTATCTCTTAAATGGAGGGAGCCAGCTCTTGTGGAGGTCCTTGCACACTATCTGGATGCCTTAGGCCCCTTTTTGAAATACAGTACCCCAGATGCAGTTGGCAGTGTTATCAATAAGTTATTTGAGCTTTTAACCTCACTTCCATTTGCTGTTAAGGTTCTTCTGAACACCAGTCTCATTTGCAATTTTCTTTTGCCATTCCTTAAAAATGGAACATATTGGATAATATGATGCTCTTGTTTGTCAGCAGGATCCTGCAACAAGTGTTGCACGATATGCAAGGTTGCATATTTGTACATCATTTATTCGAATAGCCAAAGCTGCTGACAAAAGCATTTTGCCTCACATGAAGGTGCTTATTTTCCTGCCAGTTTTTCCTTTTTGTCAACAATTATCGTGTACCTCTCTAAAAAGATTTCAGAGCTTTTGCAACTATCAGGGGAATTTAACTACTTGAATATCTTAATAAAATAATTTAACATCCTTTGGCTTCAATTTCTAGCATGACTTGAATTTCTGCTGTAGGGAATAGCTGACACCATGGCGTATATGCAAAGGGAAGGTTGCCTGCTTCGTAGTGAGCACAATCTTCTCGGTGAAGCATTTCTTGTTATGGCTTCGGCTGCGGGGTAATTTCTTACTGCGATGAATTTCCATTGTGTTTTCATTACTTAACGCCCTTTTCTTATTCTTCTAACTTTCTTAACGGGATGCAGGGTCCAACAACAACAAGAAGTTTTGGCCTGGTTGCTAGAACCTTTGTGTCAGCAGTGGACAGAATTGCAGTGGCAGAACAATTATTTGTCTGAACCACTGGCTCTTGTTGAATTATTCTCAAACACAACATTTATGTGGTCAATTTTCCACATTGTGACATTCTTTGAGAAGGCGTTGAAACGGAGTGGAATAAAAAAAGGCAGTTTGAATCTACAGGACAGCACAACAGCAAGTACTTCTTTGCACCCAATGGCTTCTCATCTATCCTGGATGCTGCCTCCTCTCTTAAAGGTATGATCATTTCTCTTGTTAATATTCTTTTAAGCAGTAATCAAGGGCCATAAGGCCATTGATTTTGAAAATAGTCTTACTGACTTGCAGCTGCTTCGTGCTATACATTCACTTTGGTCTCCATCTGTATGCGAAGTATTGCCTAGAGAGATCAAAGCTGCTATGACCATGAGTGATGTTGAGAAATATAGTCTTCTTGGGGAAGGGAATCCCAAAGTATCAAAGGGTGGTTTAACTTTCGCAGATGGATCACAAATCGAAATGAGTAAGGAGGGCAATGTAGAAACAAATGAATCCGATATTCGGAATTGGTTAAAAGGTATCAGAGATAGTGGGTAAGTATGATGTCTCTTGGGGTGTTCTATGGTTTTTTTTTTTTTTTTTAAACCTCTACCTATCATTACGGACTATTGTAGTTGTTCTAAGGCTCAGCATGAAGGTTCATTGTAATAAAATGGAAAACTAATTGAGGATGAAAAGAAATAAGATTTCTTTTTGTTTTTTTTTTTCCGTCAATTCATTTTGGATAAATCGTTTGGTTTTTAGTGGCTTTATAATCAACATCCTGGATTATGAAATTGTCTTATTGGGTGCGCTTAGCTCTCCTAATATTGATGTAGTTGTTGAATAATTTCTGCGCCTCTCTCTCTCTCTGTCTCTCTCTCTCTCTCTCTACACACGCACACACGCACACACACATTTGTGCTGACATCCAACCTTGAGAATGACAAGAGCGGTTTAGGTTATATATTTTTTGATAGAGCCTAATCTTGATAAACTATTCTGCATCTTCAATAATTCTAGGTACAATGTGTTGGGTCTATCGGCGACTATTGTAGATCCATTTTTCAAATGCTTGAATGTTCATACTGTTGTTGAGGCACTAATGGAAAATATACAGTCAATGGAGTTCAGACATATACGGCAGCTTGTCCACTCAATTTTAATACATTTGGTCAAATCTTGCCCTTCAGAAATGTGGGAGGTATGGCTAGAAAAGCTCCTCTCTCCATTATTCCTCCATGTGCAGCAAGCTCTTAGCTTCTCTTGGTCCAGCCTTTTGAATGAAGGTAAAGCAAAGGTTCCAGATGTCAAGGACATTCTCGTGGGATCAGACTTGAAAGTGGAAGTAATGGAGGAAAAACTTCTCCGAGATTTAACTCGTGAGATATGTTCACTTCTCTCAACAATAGCTTCACCACTTCTAAACACTGGCCTTCCTTCTCTAGAACAATCTGGGCATGTTAGCCGCATGGACACTTCTTCACTGAAGGACTTGGATGCTTTTGCATCCAACTCTATGGTTGGGTATGCATTTAATAACTTAGCCAGTATTTGTGTTTAACATCTGAAATTATTGTGAAATATTTGTCTTTTGTTATTGCTTACATCACAAATTTAATTCCCTTACAGTTACCTTTTGAAGCACCAAGCCTTGGCTCTTCCAATATTGCATATTTGTTTACAAGCCTTCACATGGACAGATGGTGAAGCTGTGACAAAAGTTTCTTCCTTTTGTGCTACTGTGGTTCTTTTGTCGATATCAACTAATAATCCTGAACTCCGACAATTTGTTTCCAATGACTTGTTCTCGGCAGTTATCAGAGGTTTAGCACTCGAGTCAAATGCTGTAATCAGTGCTGATCTGGTTGCTCTCTGTCGAGAGATATTTGTATATCTATGTGATAGAGATCCAGCTCCAAGGCAGGTAGATTCTTAGTTCCCATGCCATGCACTAAGGATTTTGGCATTAGCTACTTATACGTGTAATCCTTTTCAGCTGATTAAGGGGTTACCACAACACTGAAAATTGAAGGATTTCTGTTTGTACTTCCACAGGTTCTACTATCTCTTCCTTGCATTACTCCCCAAGATTTGGCTGCTTTTGAAGAAGCTTTGACAAAGACATCTAGCCCAAAGGAACAAAAGCAGCATATGAAAAGCTTACTTGTATTAGCTACTGGGAACCAGTTAAGGGCACTAGCCGCTCAGAAAAGTGTAAACATAATTACAAATGTTACAAGTAAGCCCTCTGACATCAAATGGTGTCTTAAATTCTTTGAACTTACCACTCTTGATGAGAGCATTGTGGCTTTTATGCTTACTTACTATACTGCTTTGGAGTTCGCTTTTCTGGTCATCTGTTGACAAAACCCCTGAAAAGAGCTTGTCCTCACTATTCTGGTTCCTCTTACTTCCAGTGAGGCCTCGCAGCTCGGTTGGCCCCCCAGAAACTAGAATCGATGAGGGGGATACGGTGGGACTGGCAGCCATATTATGAGGAATCCATGTGATGGCTGCAGAGTCATTGTACAGATACAAAGAGAGGAAAAAGATTTCATTTGACAAGCACACGGAAGTAGAAGATCCAAGAGGCAGCTTTTGTCCGCCCTTCACCCTGTTCTAATCCGCCCTTCACCCTGTTCTAAAGTACAGAGCTTTTATCCCACCTCAAGCCAAGTGCAAATGTGAAGAATATCTTAACATTTCCATGGCATATTCTCTGCGTTTATGGAAATTTGTATGAGATGGATATACCGTGTTTCGTTATTCTTTTTCCTTGGCAGGTAGGGAATCATGCTGGCTCACATGTATTTTATTCCTGAGCTTAAACTGTACCTATTCCTTTTGCCATTTCCAAGCCCATTGACTGGCAGTTTGTTGAGTAGAGCTTGGTTATTTTGGGGGAATGGACAAAACCAGCCTATAAGAACTGTCATATTCAGATTTGGTAATGGGGACAATTTAGGCCCATCAGGATTTTGATATTTAGGCATTCATTATCTATTAACTAATCCATGTTTCAGATTGGTTCACAATTATGAGCTGCCCAACAGGCTGCTTGGTTTTGGGATTAGGTTGTTTGGGCCCACTGGTATGAACTGCTTCACCCAAATTCAACCATGGGATAGAGATCTTCATATTCTTGCTATCAAATCATGCAAATAAATTATATGAACTCTACATATATTAACAATTTAACATCAATGGTTTAACTAACTAAAGATATTCGAATATATGTGAAATATTGTGCAATATCACAAGCTCGAATGTTATTAGGGCCAATTAACGGGAATAGGTCCACAACTTATCGTTTTGTGTGAGAAACACCGTAATTTTTCGATTGCTTTACAATTATCTTAGACATAGATTTACAATACTTCTTAGTTGGACTGTGGCTAATAACCTATGTCTTTCCATTTTATTCAACAAAAATATATATATATATTAATCAATACCAATCAAAACATTGTATACCAAATAGATTTTGTTCTATAGCAAATTATGATAGAAGTCTCTTTTTTCTAAGATTTGTTTATAAAATTTACTTACAAGACACACTAAATTGTAAGAGAAACAACACAAACACAGCACAATTTTTATATATTGGACTCTAATATACATCTTTATTGTTTCCATGGAGATAAAAACATCATTTTCTCGAGAAACATGGGTAGATGGTCAAGGCGATTGTTTTGTAAAAGAATTATAGGTTTGAATGATAGGTTTAGAAGAGAAGGTAACAAATAAGAAGTGTTAGATGCAAAGACTCAATTGGAAGGCAACTTGGTGTGTTGTCGTGGATATAATCATAGAAAGCAAGATGCTTCAATCGTAAGAAAATTCCCGTTATAAATCACAGATCACCATGATTGGAAAATTTGTGTCTCACTTCTGGGTGTTCTATTGGTGCCTGGTGGTGGGTGGTGCTGGTGCTGCTTCCGGAAAAGTCAATTACTGTCAAGAAGGATACTAAGCAATGGGGCCAGGAGGACCAGGGGGACCCGGCGGACCGCCCGGATGGGGTGGTCCCCCTCCACCCGGACCGCCCGATTTCTTTGGTGGCATTTGTAACTTTATAGGTTCTTGGTACGTGACATGATCTAACTTTTCATATACATATATTCTTTTTGGTTTTACTTGTCTTAATGTTTTTTTTTTTCTTTCTTAAGGTAAGAGTTTTCGAGTCAGTTTTTGTGCCAATTTGAGTCTCTTTCTAATTAATCTTAAACACGCTTGATAATTGGAATATACAAAGAAAATGTTGAGTATCAACTCTTACAAAGTAAGAAGTCTCGCTGCAGCGAGGACCATGATCTAAAACATCAATAATGAACGAAAGTTATTTTTTTACGGTTTTTCACGATTTAACTTTTTGTTAACGTGGTAAGGAATTTTTTATAATTTTAATTTATTTTTTAAAATTAAAATCTAATTAGATTTAATATTATCATAAAGTCTAAAATTTTTTTGTAAAATTTCGTGAATGATAAAGAGTTAAAACCCAACTAATAAAAGAGGCAGAATGAGAGTTGAGAAGTCCAAAGATCGAACCAATGAGAGGTTGGAGAATAAATCCTCCAACTACTACAGCAATACTGCACCCGCCTATATTTATCTTTATTCATAACAAATTAGTGCTAGCTTAGTTTGTGAATTGATGGACCGCCCTAATTAATTTGCTGAAACACTGTTTTGCAGCTTGAACTTTTTGTGCTGTTGCTGGTTACTACGGGACTGCTTTGGTGGGCCAGGCGGACCACCCGGTCCATTCGGACCTCCTGGTCCATGATCCGCTGCATGCACCACCGTCAAGGGTGTTCCGGATCCTGTGCTGACTTTTCGGCCCTTTTCATGTGCAACATATTGTAATAAATTAATTGCAAGACCAAAAAAAAAAAAAAAAAATTGTATTGCAACTTTCTTTCATTGTTCATGGATTTACCACAAAAATCTGTCAGGTATGACATATAAATGCATTTGTTCATTCGAAGGTTGAGAATAAAACGTTAAAGCAAATGTTTTATTTTAGTGTATTTTGATTTATGAGACTATGCTCTCATAATGTTTTTTTTTTTTTTTTTTCCTGTGGGGATACTATTATCTGTGACCACAATTAATTTTCAGTGTGCATAGAATATTCTTAACATGGTCATATTCTTTTTTTTTTCCCCTCAATTTTCCTATAATTACTGCCTAACTAAAAATGAGTTGATTTACGTGACGTGACCTTGATCTTATCAAAAAGATGCATGTAGGACAAAAGGCTGATCTTATCAGCGAGTTACGTCAATCTAAGAATTGATGGTAATTAAGGATTTGAAGAACCGTGAGAGGTTTTGGGCTTAAAATCCCAAGCGAGATTACAAAAGGATCAACAAGATTGACACTTAATCACCAAATATGCAAAAACACTAATTTTTATAGTGTTTAAATTGTAAAAAATTAATAAAAAAATTATAAAAAATATATTTTAAATATATGAAAAATAAGTAAAAAATAATAAAAATTTATGATAAAAAATATTATTTAATTAGATAAAAATATATAAAAATAATAATTAAGAAAAACGGATAAAATTTTCTTTTTCTCCCTCGTTCTTTCCCTTGGATTCTTGAGAATCCGAACAGGCCATTAGTCAATCGTTATAAGTATCCTCTTCTGTCAAGTCCAAAGCCACGTATTCAACAATAGAAATTTGTTACAATGGCTCTCCCTCTCTCAAAACCATTCCAAAAATCTTTTTAGGAGCATTTCAGTAGTTAAAATTTATATAATTATTTTAAAATTTTAAAATTTTAATTTTTTTAAAAAAATGAGATTTATGGAAAAAAAATTATTTTATTAAATAATTCATAATCAAATAAATTTTTTAATTGAATTTTTTTAAAAAAAATTTAAGAATTCAAACATCTATCATGAATGAAAAAGACATTGATCATCAAAGTTGTTTTAATGATTAATCTTGAAAAAGGGCATAGAGATTATAAAAAAATAAAAGTCACTTTTATTGTGTATTTATTGTGTACCTGACCATCTTCATAAAAAAAAAATTGTTAACAACTTTTAGCGCGAGACCGAAGCTATTTCTCTTTATTGAAAGTTGGTGACTCAACTTGTATAAATTTAAAATTTGATCAAAAGTAACAAATCCACTAAATTAATCACTAAATCTTAAACTTATCCTTTTAATCCCTGAGCCTGACCCAGATCCACACCCTCTCTCATTTTTTTTAATAAGTTTATTATTTCTAAGACAAAAAAAAAAAAAATCCCTTTAATATATCTTTAGCTTCTATAAAAACATATGCTCTATTTGGGTAACCTCTAAGGTTTGAATATTAGGTTTTGATTTTTTTTTTATTAAAAAAAAATTCAGTTGCAGACGTATCGATCGTCAGATTTCTAAGCCGCGTTCAGATAAAATTTTTGTTTGAATAACCCGTTTAACAACCTCCAAAGGGGTTAAACCCACCACGCGAGCACCAACAAGATCAACGTAGTCCACCACTAGTGTCTTAGTAGGCGAGTCTAATTCCAAACACGACTCACAGACTTTTGCCACTTTTGTGACCAACTCGCACATTGATAAGGGAAAGACATATTGCATTAGGACTCGAATTCGAGATGTCGAATATGAAAATACGTCAACTTATCACTGAACTACCAAATCACACAGTAAATATTAAGTTTTGATGGGAACCATGACCACAGCCCCTTTAATCCAAACACTCCAAAGCACATGTTATCACTTACTAGTCCAAAACCTAATCTTGATATTTCAAGACTCCTTAGCCATTAAGCCAATCTTTTCCTGAATTTCTTCACATGCACGTGCCTGTTGTCATCTCATTCCATTGAGCCAATCTTTTCTTCTCACTTAGTGCGTACTCTATAAAATATTTGCAAACTATTAACACCCATCGCGTTTGCATTAGCTTCAGTGCAGTTCTTCTGACACTATTAGAAAGGGTTGCGTTATTTTGGTGACTGGAAGATAGAGATGCCACCGCCAGGCTGGGGACCGCCGCCGGGAGGACCTCCCGGAGGACCAGGGATCTGTGGTTGCTGTGAATTCTGCTGTCATGGTATTGGCCGCCTTATATCTTCTTGGTAAGCTTTTTCTATGTAAAATCCTTTAACTTGTAGCCAAAAAAATATATTTTTTTTTTTTTGGGAAAAAAAAAAGCCATCCCAGTTCACTTACCCAGTAAAACTGCACGTGAACAAAATTGAAAATTATGTGTTAGTTTGATCGATTAATTGCCAACTGAAATTAAATAAATTAATTACCTGGGAAACATGAATTTGAAGTTTTTAACACATGTTTTCATTATAAAGAGAGATTATTCCAAGAACGATTGTATGTTAAGGCGAAGCAATACTTCAGAGTAGATTCTTTTTGGTCCAAAGAAGCTGCTTAGAGTTGCGGTAGTACAAAGGAATTATGATGGCAAGTTTGAGAATTGATCTATGATAACTATCAACTACTTACGCTATACCCAATCCGCTGGATAGAGTACGCTGCAAGACCATCTCTGACTCCAAAACAGAGGAGAATCTTCCAAACCCACCAGTTAGGGCCATTTACAGTTACGAAATTTGGGCCAATAGGGCTTGATTGTTTGCTGTCTAAACCATGATGACCTACTCTCTAGTGCTGGTTGGTATTTTCTTCTTCTTCTTTTTTTTGTCAGTTGACCCTTCAAAATGGTAAGTGAATTAAATGATGTGTTTCGCATTAGAATAAATATTGTAGCAGATAAATAACAAGAAGCTAGTCGTGATCGACAGGCTTAGTGTGGCAAATGCTACCTCACAACTTTCATTTGTTTGCAGTTTCTACGTGCTGTGCTGCTGCTGTATCCTAGAAAACTGTTGTGGACCAATATTTGGTGGACCACCGGGTCCACCAGGACCACCTGGACCATGGGGGCCACCTCCACCTGGGCCGCCGCGTTGATCGGCGCGTAGCAATATGCTGTCCTGTTTGACCATGTCTATGTCGTAGTGATTATGTTAGCAAAGACGCATGTAATTTCTCATTCCTATTTCATGACTATGATACTTAATTATGTGAAGTGATTATAATGTATTCACAAAATCGCACTGGATTCAAACAACACAAGAAACTCATTGCAAAATATCCCACAAGTCTTTTAACATGTAATAACCTTATCACCAACAGAATAGAATAAAACGCAACATTAGAAAAGCAAAAGAGAAGTCTCACAGAGAGGAATGGGGGAAAAACATCATGTTGAAATGAGTGCTATTCGGGGGACATGAATTGGCGACACAATCTCTGCACTACACGATCCTTTCTAGCTGAAGCATAGTAGCCACCAGTTAAAGATTCTACATTGGGGATCCCTGCAGCTATACACTTTCTATGCGTTTGCAACACACTTTTGCAGATAATGCTGCAAAGCAGATAACGTGCTCGAGGAAGGCTTAATATTGTTATAAATTCCGTTGTGCGGGCAATTAATCATCAAAATTTAGTTCTGGTCCATGGGATGCCCTATCCACCAACCTCCTCTTTCACTTCCCAAAATGGAGGTCACACCACCAGGATGTTACATAAACTTGTTAACCATGGAAAACTTCTAACTCGCAGAGCGTTCATCCATAACTACCATGAATCAAAGTCACATCAATCTTCTTCTTCAGACGCCTCCTTCAACCACTGGATGGAGAGATTCAAGATGAAATTCATAAGCCAGGGCAAGAATACTTAATTGGTGCAGCAGGATAATGAAATGAAGAAGATACACCAAAAAAGCCATTAACTCTTCGAGTGTGTGACTAGCAAAGGATTAACAGGGAACCCATTAGAGAACATTGTTAACATGATGAGATAAAGGGCATCACATAATAGCATGCACTAATTAGTATGCTGAGACAAGTAGTAAATATAGTCTTACTTGAATGAATTTTTCCGACTGCTTAACATAAACTTTGTCTGATTCATCTGCATCGTTTTTCTCTTCAGCCCACCTCAATATGGCATCCTCTTCTAAGACATCTTTATCATATAAAAGGTGTAGAATCTACAAGAATAAATTTACAATCACTAAATATTTGTTTCTGTTGAGCTGCACTATACGCACTGGAACGAACAAAAAATTTGCATCTTCCATTCATCATCAGTCAATAGTCACACAACAAAAAGTCAATTTGCAGAATTTTGCTTTTTTTTTTGGGACGCTACAGATAACAATTGAGAAAACAATATTGTCAGATAATGTGCCTCATAAGCCAGCAAGACATTCCCAACCAAACCAAACCAGCCTAATTGACATTTGCATTGCAGCCAACTAATTAAAGTATACAGTTGAAGGTAAAATCATTTTCATCTTTCTCTATATTCATTATCCATTTGCAATATCAAAAATCTTCAATAAGTGACAGTCCAGGAGTGCGAATGATAAACCATGATATCATGATGACCTGACTGGATGACACATAAATAAAGCTAATTGAAGTGTTGCCATTTAAGTTTGGAACAATTCACTTAGATAAACAATCAAAATTAAGGCAGCAAATACCTGCGCAAAAGACGGGGAGAACTCCTTAGCAGATTCTAGACAAATTTCTTCAAACCTCAGTATCACTTCAATCTGTTTACCATTACTATCAGGAGGTTAAAACCCAGTTACAATGCTCCCAGGCAGCTTGTCTATCCAATTTCTTGACCAAATCACCAGAAATACACATAGTGATACAAATACATCCAATGTAGCAGAAAGAAAATGTGTGCAAACAAACAAATAAAGTAGTATAAATATGTTTGGAAAACTTCAGGACACAACCAAATACCCAAGATTTGGCTGCAAACCACCCCAGTTGACGGCTAACAAGACAAGGAACAAACAGAAACCCTTTAATAGTCCAGATAATAATGCTAAATTCACATGAATGTCAGAAAATAAATTTCACCGGTACCAGAAAAAAGTTACAGCATCCTTTATTTCTTCAACTAAATAACTACCTCAACCAAAAGTAGAGAAATCAAAACGTTATAACTAGCAAAATCTCTACTCATTAGATTCATATATAAAGAGAGAACTAGAAAATCAAATTCATTTCAGCAACCAGAAATTCCAGACAAAAATAAGTGTGCATGAGAGAGAGAGAGAGAGAGAGAGAGAGAGAGAGAGAGAGAGTTTGTGAGTTATAAAGGGAAGGCCAGCAGACAAAGGGTAAATGTAACTGTAGAAGATAAAATTGAGGTTAAGAAGATCAACTGTGCATACCTGGTCATCGATTTCTTTTGCATAAAACATCAGAAGTTTTTGCCACGCACTGATGACACCAGCAACATTCTTCTGTAACTCGCCTGAAAAAATTGGAGTGAGAACCAATTTAAAAGCATTATTGATCTTTCCAGCCCCTGTCCAAACAACAATGAAATATCGAAAACAGCCATACAAATAAATGACGAACATGACCATTCATAATTCCATGGCTATGTTCCTTTACCATCCTAACTTGAATAGACAAGGATTTCATAATGGTTAAGAAGATTCAGAAATTTTCTTTTGTTTTATGGCCCACTTTCATCCACCAACAGCTAATGTTATTTTCAATCAATTCATTCTGAAACAGACTACTCCATTCAGACATACCACTGCATAAATGATAAAATAAAATACTAGCTAAATCAAAAAATAATAATAATAATAATTACCAGGGGAAGTATGCGGAGTTTCTAATGCCAATTTCATCATTGCATAAAATATTGCCCCAGCACAATCTGCAGATGTCATATTGTATGATAACCTGAAAAGCGAAATGGAAAAACTATGTTAAGCTTAGAAAAAACAGAGAAACTATCCTTGTTCTCCTTCTTCTTCCACTTCTCTTTTATTTCTCTTGCCAAAGAAGAAGGTTTGGAAACAAATGGAAGTGAAGTGAATTCTCAAACTAGTCACAATGTGATATAAAAGTTTAAGATGAGAAAAATGTCATATGAAAAGCATATTTAAGTTATCTATCTGTTTGCACTTCATAAAAAATAGCAAATGACAAACCACTATTGAAGGGCAATGACACCCTTTGTTACGAATGACAACAAAGAGGTCCAGGCAATAAGATCTACAGGCATGAGGAATCAAAACAACAAAAGAGAAAAAGAACACCAGGTAGGTTACTTTGTAACCTTCATGACATGTTCTACATTCTTGACATCTATGTATGGATTGAGAAATAGCAAAGAGTTGTAACTTGCATTTTTGTACCATCAATAAATTCTCCAATTAATAAATGACAGACAAAAAAAACCCACCTCAGCGAATTCATTTCAAGGATAATGTCATCAACTTTGATATTTTCTTGAACAGCCCTCAAAAAGGTTGCTTCCACCTACAAATCACAAAGCAATAGTCAAGGCTCTTTCTGCAAATGACATGAAAAAATTCCCATCATGATCCCAATTAAATTTGGTCCACCTCTTTCTCAAAGTAGATGGAGTCATCTCTTGAGTCTTCATTATCCTCATCTTCAGAGTCATTAGTGTTGGATTCAAGTTTCAACTCTCCAGAAGATGAGAGAGTACTGACATCTAGATTTAACAATTCCAAATCATCATCCACAGTTTGCGCGGCCTCAGTAAGTTTATCAGCAGGGATTGGTGCGACTGAATGTCTCCATTCCTCCTCGTGACCTCCTTCACATATGGACCAAACATGGCCAACACCACCAGGCCCAAGCTGACAAGCAAATAAAAAGTAACACAGAAACAAATGAGTTATTCACAATCCACAGTTAAGGCTAAATGAGATCATGAACATTACGGTCCATGGCTTTCAGGTTATCTCTCATTGCAGAATGTAGACAATAAAAGAATAGTAAGAAGAAGAAAGGAGACCTGGATATGTGACACACAAGACAACAACCCATTCTATAGTGGAATCAGAGAAAGCCAAATGGAGAAATAATCCAACCTTGGCACTGCTGCCCCTTCTGATTTGCAAACTAAACACCTATCATTACCACAGAAGGGAACGATTTTGTGACCTATTCAACCACATCACAGACAATATGCCTCTCCAATGTTCGCCCACCTCCAAAGGAACGAACATTGATGACATTCAAATTTAGACACCAAAAATTTTTGTCATCACTCCTTGACAACCAAGACAATATGCCCATCTCTGAGCGGTATTGTTATATGTAAGCCTCAATTATGTTTCCAGTCTTTGTTGTATTTCCCTCCCTCACAAAAAAGGCATGCTCTTCTTGTCTCCCATTTGACAGCCCTCTCCCCACAAAATGCTGTTTCTGAGAATAGTATAGGAACAATAATATAGAACCAAAAAAAATAAAACAGCACGGAAAAAAAAGTCTCATACTATATATAAACAAAGCTCACAGGCTAACCTCTGATGAAAGCCAGTGCTGTGTCTCAGATAATTCAGATGTCATATCTCCATTTAATTTATTCACAGTACCAATAGTTGCTGCATACCACACAAATTCAGATAAGAAATGAATACATTATCTCATATTTTTTTCATACATATCCTTATCCTGTTTCTAAGTCTAAAACCTACTCTCAATCGCAAATGGCAAATGGCAACCCCATACAAAAATATGGAAAGAACATTATCATCACAAGAATCAATGCCATTTGTCATAATAAGAAACATAAGACTGTAAACTGTCTGTACCTCTATAGAATAAAGCAAGATTAGATGGTTTTTGCTCTGTCCTCAGGCATTATAAAGTCAAAAAACATACTAAAGTAGCTCAGGCATATCTCAGACTTACAGGTTTCCACTGTTCCACTGCTATTGTCAGCATATTCCAATTCTTCATCACTGTCTTGCTTAGTAGGCTGCGGTAACAAGGACACTTTCGAGTAAGCAGGGACAACGAATTGTTGGCCGATCACAACCTGAAGAGAAAAGGTTGGGCAGATTATGAATCTAATAGGTCCAGAAGTAATCAATAACTCACTAAAAAATCACAAGGGTATTCATAAGTTGAATGCTCAACTCACAACATTGGCATTTCACATTAATTTAAAAGGCATTATCGAAACTTTAATATCACTAACTACATAATGTAAGAATTGTTAAATTATTGGACAATTTGCTTTCCAATGTCAAATATTGCACTGTACCACTGATTGGCCTACAACCTCAAAAATATAGCAATGTTCATTTAAACTACAAAAACAATTTCAGACAGCAGTGAATTAGAAAAAGGGAAATGAAATAGTGACGTGTTTCATGACATACCTTAAAAGACAACACTACACCTGGTTCCAGAACTGCTCCTGACTTTATTATCACCCCATCACATACTATTGAATGCCTTAGCTCACAGCTATCTTCAATTGTGACATTGTCCCATATATAGGAACCTATTACTGAAACATTTGATCCAATAATGCAACCCTTTCCAATAACAGAATTCAAAATCATCGAGTTGTTCCCAATTGTGGTCCCTTTTCCAATAACAGTAAAAGGACCAATATGCGAAGAACGTGATTGCTTTATCTCTGAAGAAGACAAATTAGGGATTGGGATGAGCAGTCAGCAGAAAACCATAAATGTAAACCAAGTGGAAATCATAAACAGTAGCCGCTAGAAGATAAGGATGCGATGCTACTTATACAAATGAAACAGGACCAAAAGTTATATACAGGAGAATAAATTGCAGGCAAAAAATAAGTCAGTACTTCTCCATAAATGATGGGAGGTGCAGACGCAAAAAAAAAAAAAAAAAAGCATTAGGAAGCTCCAAGACAAATAACTCGGTAAAAGTTAACCCCAGAAGAATATATTGGCTGCAGCAAGAAAACAGAGCAATTGCTCCAAATGCCTAAAAAGGCAAAAAACAGCTATTTGCAGTATGTCTCAGCTAGAGAACTTCAGGAAAATGTGCAAAGTCAATTCAAGTGCAATGACACTGCTTACCTGATGCTCGATACATTCCCTCTCTTTCAAGCTTAGTTGCACAATTTTCAAAAAATTTCACATCTGGAACAAATGGATATGTCCACCTTTGGATTATGTCCTTGCTGACAGTATCATAGCTCCGATAGTTATCAATCCTAGCCGCATAACTTGAGTGTATTTCATGGGTGAATATTTTGTAACCCATAATCTGAAAACCATAAATAAAGGGCTTCACATAACATAACACATTTTTCAAAGAAATAACATTGACAGGAAAGATGTACATCAATTTTCATATATCATCAAATAAAGGTAAATCACACACAACATAACTGGAAAAGAAATGCCATCAGTACATTTAAAAATTAAACAAATCTTAGCCAACAAACCAAAGAGAAAGCAATTATGCTGGTACACATTAACAAGGATGAACAACCTGAACATATTAAGGCATGCAAGAAAGACACTGCATTGACTAGAAGATTACAGCATGAATGTCCTTCTGAGAATAGCAATAAAAAAAATTGAACATGCATGCATATTAAGGTAAATTGTTATAACCAATGAGCTTGGGGATTACAAGCATTCTTTTTTTTTTTTTATTGCATTTTTCCATGAATTGCAGGGCGCTAGTATCTGTAACTATTTGTATGGATTTGATGTGTGCTTCCGAGTTAATGATCACTAGTGTAACATGTATAATTCTCAAAAACAAATATTTACGTGCATCAAGCACATTTGAAAGGATGGCGTACACTAAAGGAAAAAAAAAGGCAAAAAGAGGAAAAAACACACATCATCAACAAGCAATCCCTTCACAAAATGACGGCGCAGGTGTTGATAATCAAAATTGTCAGTGAACAGACTCAGAACTTCTGGAGAGCATATGTCAATATAGCAATCCTGCAATAACAAAATGACATTTTAGTGGGAATCAATTTGAGAATGAAAACATAAAAATAACTACAGCTTTCCATGATAACAGAAAACATAAGGAGGAACTTCAAAATATAATCTTGATGCATCAACCAAAAATGAAAGGATGCAACCCCAAACTCAACCACCCCCCCCCCCCCAAAAAAAAAAAAAACCAAACAAAAGGAAGCTGTGATTAGAACAAACCTGCTTGTCATTGTGCAAAGAAATAGAAGGATTACCAGCAATCAGTGAATTATCAAGAGAGATAATCCCTTTTAGCTGGTCTGCTTTTTCCTCATAGTATAGAAGCTGCTTTGTTTGAGGATCAATTGCCATAAAGAGCTCATCTGTGCCAAGGCGCGACTGATGGGTAATTGGGGAGGGCTTGGATTGTTTAATAACCATTGTCATCACTGCATTATTATCTCTTTTTCTTCTATCCTTGTGTTCTTGAAGTGCCTGAGTGAGTGACATATTGCTTACTGTATCCCCACTGATCAAGACAAAATCTCCATGTATCTTCAAGACAAAATAAGAACGATCAACACCTCACAGAAACAATTTGGGAGTTCTGAAAGAATAAACAGGCAAGCATTAAGGGAACCTCCAAACTTAAATGCCACATCAGGACAAACAAATAAATCCTATGCTAAAAAGCAGCAAGCATAGATTATAGCAGTTACAGAGACTTGTCAATAATATGGCAGACCATTCACCATGAGACAAAGAAATGAACCATGCCAACTAGTAAGTATAAGTTAACCATGTAAAAAGATAGAATTGTAGAAGATGGGTAATCAACACGACTTATATCAGTATCCCAGTCACCACAAACATGTTCATTATGCCAAGGACCAGGGAGTATAAGCCAAGTATTCAGCATAACAATAATTCCAGTTGTTTCCTAAGAAGCTTCCAATGTGAAATAGCAACTTGTGCACGTGCAAAGATCTTCAAATCAGCAAGCCAAGGAAAAACAATCCATTGGTCCCCAACTTCAATGTCATTAGACTGATATTTCATGGATAGCATTTAACTCACTCAAAATATGAAAACAGAAGTTCAGATCACATCAAAGATAGTCCCTTTCAACATAACAATTATCAGAAATTTTATCCAGAACATACACAATTCTTTTCTCAAGATCAGATCAACTTTACAAAAAATAAAAAATCAACCACCTATACAAACAAACAAAGCGCAACCAAATTTCAAGTAATGACACAAGCATACCACGTTACGTTCATAGATCAAGCGCAAAGCATCTCCAGCACTGATAGAATTGTGCGACTCAATCGTTGTGACTGCAAAATTTGGCTGCGAGTGCCATTCCGAATTCTCCAAATAATCAATCACTTGCCTAGAATGAGCACAACAGAAAACAAACACCTCCTCAACTCCAGCAGATTCAAGCCATGCCAGAGTGTAGTTTATCATGGGCGCATTTACCAACGGCAACAACACCTTCAAGAGCAAAACAACTGCATTGTGTCAGTCCAAGAACTGGCATAAAGAACCTCAAGATTTTTTTTTTACATTTACCCACATTTGCAAAAAGATCTTGCTCAGACTCTAAAAAAACTAACACTTCTCGTAAAGAATAATTCTTGAAATCCAAGAAAAAAAATCGATCCAAAGATCGGGCCGTACATTATTTCCACAGAGCCAGAATGCATTCTTGAAATCAAGAAAATTAAAAAAAATAATAAATCTTAAAAAAAAAAAAGAACCCCTCAAATATACATAGTTGCGCGTGTGCAAGTGCGTGTGCATGTCCGTGTACGGTTACGTACTTTGGGGCGTTCGAGAGTGATGGGACGGAACTTGGTGGCGAAGCTATCGGCGAGGAGGATGGCTTGCAGCGGCTGGCGAGCCAGATCCTCCGCCTCCACCGCAACCCTAGTCGCACTTTTTCTCTGTGCACCCATTTCCAAACAACCGGATTAGGGCAAAATCTTGAGGGAAAATTGGAATAAATTAATTTCTTGGATTAGGAGAGATCAATTTTGGAGAATTGAAAAACCCTAGTCCAATGATCAAAACCCTAATCTACGCTCGAGGGATAGCGTTTTGGTGATAATTTTCTTTTTTTTCTTTTTTTTTTTTTTTTTTTTTGCTCTTTTCTTTTCTGAGAGGTTGGGTTACTGTACGGAGGCTACCCGTATTTATATGTGGCCTTCCAGTAAGAATTTGCCATGTAAGACCAAGACTGCCCCTGAAAAATAACCGTTAGAAAGGTGCGAATTTACAAATCCCACCTCCCAAAGGGCGGCCCTAAACCCTAAGCCCAATATTTGTTGGGTTAGGGCCCAAAAACACAAATGAAAGTCAAATATGTACTGAAGCTCAGTGATTGGCCCACCTCACTGAATTTTTTTTCCAACCAAAAAAAAAAAAAACTCAGTGATTGGCCTCCACTAATTATAAAATCATTTTTTAACATCAAAATCACGGATTTATATAATTAAATTTACTTTTTTTGAGACAATCAAGGTAAAGATAGTTCAAAAAAAATGTTTACTTTAAGCATGTAAAAATTATGAGTTTAAACCAACTTGAGACTAAGAGTTTAGACAAATTTGTCATTAGATCACATGAATACCAGTGAAAAGTTAGTTTTTTTATGATAAAAATATAATTTGTTGAAGCAAATAGTGTAATTTGTATATATGGAGACAAATCATGAAAATTTCTCCAAAAAAATAAATCACAATACTTAAATTATGTCTCATTTATTACGAAACCTTCAAGCTCAGATTTAACTCATTAACTAAATGACAGTGATGTTAAACATCATTTTTATGCTTGTTTATTAAGATAATTTGAATTAAGGGTTAAAGAAAAAAAATAAACTAAAAAATGCCCCCTACCTGACCCATATCTGAGAACATTTAGCTGCCCTAACACTTCCAATTTATAATCATAGAGGCCGCATGAATTTAGCCATCATGTCAAACATGTTCAGTTTGTATATATATAAAAGGACACTCTTTTGCTGAGGCAAACCCTTGTAAATTTCCTTTATAATAAAAATATATATATATTATGCGGTTTAAAGAGGTAACTTTAAATTTATTTTGTTGCGATTCAAATCTTGAGATATTGGAAGAAAACTAACTGCACCCCTCATATATATATTATAAGAATCCTATGTAATAATATTTCTTTCCTACAGTATTAATTGTATATTATGAGAATGCTCTGTAATAATGTCCCTTCCCCAAGATTTTGGTGTAGTGTGTTTGTTTTTGGGTATAATATGTAAAAATAATCCTTCTTATTCTTTAGTTTGTATCTGTAATGGTAGGGCTCTGCCTTCATTTTTCTTTCTACGTTATAACACCTTGTCACTCTTATACTTGTAACCTTTGTAAATAGATAAAATAGGCAAATGATTGATTTTTAATCTCAGTTTAATTAACACAATAATAGCCTAAAAAACCTATTCCACTACCCATGTAGGATTTTTTGCTGCAAAATCTGATGGTCAGCAATATGTATGGGCAATTTATCTTGTGGTCTTCTCTTTTTCATAAAATTAAGTTTTTTTTTTTATATATTTTCCATTGCTTATTTATGGATTTCTCCGCTGTAAAATTAAGTGTTTTTAGATATTTTTCACAGCTTAATTTCTTCTTGGTGAGTTGATATGTGGGAATTAGAGACAAGAAATGAAGATAAATGGCTATGAAATTCTGGAGTTCTTGAGCAATTGAAACATGTTAAGATCCAGATATTACACATCTATACTAGTGGCATTTTGAAAGTGACTGATAGAACCAATTGTTTGGTGAAAAAATCTATAGGAATATATGTATGGTAAGTTTTGCGTTTCTGTTTATAATTAGATTTTGTATTTGCCTTGAATTTTTAAGGAGTGGGAATTATATTTTTTATTGGAGCATCTCAAAATTAAAAATAAAAAAAAAATTATCTATGGTGACTCCATTGATTAAGCTTATTTGATGATTGCTCGCAAATACAATATGCTTTTACATCCACAGCACGCATAGCAAAGCAAGAGCAACCTGGTTTGTCGGCCCATTGATTTGTTGAAGAAAGTAATGCACTTTGATCGAGCCAATTCCGAATGGGATGGGGGCTGAACGATCTAGAGAAATACATGTTTATATTGGATATCGTGACCTATAAGATAAAACACGACTAAAGAATATTGGAATAGTGAAAGCCTCGATGGTTTTGTATTTTTGGTAGGACACAGAATTAACACTTTAATGTCTAAATCAACACTGTGAATAATGATAAGAGATCAAAGTATTTAGAAGAATATGAAGTCATTACTTTAAAAACAATATCTTTTTAGAATACTTAGAAGTAGCTCAGAAGATCTTTATTAACTGATGAATGACTGCACTTAAAGGTGACGTGTCCTACTTAATAAGTGAGTTTTGAGATCTCCAGATGGGATCCAAGGTCTTTCTTGAAGGCTCATCCTTAGCACTATGGTCCTGAGCTTGGGTTCAATTCTTATCACACTTGATAGTGGTCTTGAGAGAAGTCTGAATCATCACATCACCCATTTGTTGGGCTTTATCTTCTACGATAGTTCTTAACAGAAATTGGATACAATAAAGTATGTAAATAAGTATCCGATGACAGGAATAAATTGACTGCAGATTGTGTATAATTTGCGTCCGAAAATTGCTCAACGTGAAGTCTAAAATCTTATTAACGAGATTAGAGAAACATATGTAGTGTTTCAATTTAAGCTATGAGTAATATTATTTTTCACGACCTGATTGCCTAATTAAGTTGTGCCAATACACTGAACTGGGAAACACTCTATTTTTGTCAAATTAAATTTGTCCAGATCAGCTAAAAAAATTATTCTACGAGTCGGCTATTAATCAACAATTGTTTGATTTGTTTCAGTTTCAAACGAATTAAACATGTATTCTTTAATATGTTCAATTTCCATCAACATCTTGTACTCTGCCATCTGAAGTCCTTTTTTTTTATTTTTTTTTGGAGTTACCATCTGAAGTCGAAGTTGAACAAGAGAAAAAAGAAGAAAACGATGATGACATCAAATTATTTAGGCTCTTGGCAAGGAATACAATGTTAGAGCAATTACTTAACTTTCAATGCTACACCTTGATTGTTGCTAATTAACTGTCATTGCTTGGGTTTCATGTAAAAAAGTTTCTATGAAAATCTTCTACTAACTAAGCATATTCACGTAGTTTTATTTTAGAACTATTGTTTTTTTTTTTTTTCCAGTTTAGTTCAATCTGGGAAAAATAAATTTAATACAAATGAAGCCTGAGTTCAAACTTACATCTTCTAACTGCTCATCACTCAGTTATATTTATATTTAGTGGTTGAAGTGTTGAACTATTGCCTTATACAGATAATTCAATGTACGCGGGGTTGATCCAGGAGTGATAGAGCTGTGCCATTATCAAGCCAAATTGCTCCCAGGCCTGCTATTTCGTGGCCATGTTCCACATGCTAGTGTAGTCTCTGCGCCACTTATCAATCACTATGAGCATTGTGGAATATCGTGTCATTCCAGCTGATCTGATCGTACGATCCAACAGCTACGTATGGTTCCTTTTTTGTTTCCCCACTCGTTGTTGCAGCTGTCTCGGCACATGTTTGTTTGTCTTTCGTTGTGGATGACACCGTAGATTTTGAAACCCTCGTTCTCGTATTTTAAAGATTTTTAAAAATATATGAATTATTAAATAGTTAAATTTAAAAATTAAAAAAATAAATAAATTATTAAATATTATTAGATGAACTTATATTACTATTTTAGTATTATTTAAATGAAATTACATAGTGATGTTATTTAATCTAAAATTCGTGAACAAAAGAACGAAGGATACAACGCATCATAACTAATGAAAAAAATGCAATTTGTATATATATATTTTCTCTATTTGTCAACACATTTCACATTATTATAATGATATGTACATTATTTTTTTTTTATTTCATCACTTATGTGCTTGGCAAGTATTTTCTTCAAAAAAAATTATAGACCTTCTATGTTTGGAGAAATTGAATGCCTTTTATGGTACGAGTATGAACTCACCATGGTATATTGATCAAAAACAAGAAAGAGAAAAAAACTCGCAAAAAAAAAAAAAACTAATCACAAAGTGAATTAAAAGGAGAACCTTAGATCTGTAATGATCATGTATTCTCTTTTATTAAATAGAGGAGGACCCCGAGCACATACTTTATGGCTAAGCACGGTAATTATTCAGTCCCCAGTCCCCACGCATGAGAGAATACGTAGCCTGCCTTTACTGTTAAATTTGTTACAAACCCATCAACCCCGAAGAGATAATTGTTTATGAGAAGTCCATTGATTTTGCGGAAAAAATTTTTTAGCAATACTAGTTTCAAAATAAGCAACAAAATGATATGAATAGTTAGATATCGCATTACTATTCAAAGTAGTTATATAATTTTATTCTTATTTGAATTACAAATTAAAAGGAATAATGAAATGAATACTCGTTAATAACCTTGCTCTAATTTATTGATATTTTAATCGTTTTTAAAATTAAAAGTCTCGAATTAGATTCTTAATAGAGTTGATTAATTAAAAAAAAAAAAAAGGAAAAACCAGGTGAGATCTGGGTGAGGTTTTTCTTTTTTCATAGTCATATGTTGAGGCCAATGGATGATGAGTAGATAAGTCATGTTTCTAGCATCCAACGTTAGAGCAATTGCAATCCTTTTCCTTTCCATTTTTTTTTTATAATAATGATGAGTCATGTTTCGTTTTACAAAAAAGCGTTACAAAGTTTTTTTTTCCTTTTTTTTATTGGAGAAAATAATAAGAAAAATAAAATTAAAAAATATGAGATGGGAAAGATCTCACATATTTTATTTTTATTTGTCTGAAAAAAAATAAAATTAATAAGTAATATACATGTATATATAACTTTTAAAAATATTATTTACATATTATACTTAATTGTATATACACCAAAAACTTATTAACAACAAACTAAAAAAAAAATCGTAAATTTCACCATCTGTCCATGATCCGTCTTTGGTTCATTCCTTTACACTGTATTTGGATAAAATTCTTGAGGGAGAGGAAAGTGAAGGAGAGGAAAGTGGAGGAGAGTATCATTAGAGGAAGAGAATATTTTCTATCCTCTCTTGTGTTTGGAAAGAGGTGATGGGAGGGAGGAAAGTTATAAATTTTTTTGTTTGAAAAATGATGAAAAATGAGGGAGAGGGATATAAAATATGTTGAAATAACAATTTTATCCTTTATAATAAATTCTATTAACATATTTTGTTTAGGTAAAATTATAATTTTTAAATTATTTAAGGGTAATTAAGTCATTTGATAAATTTAATAGGAGAACTAACAATTTTTCTCTCATTTTTTAGAGGATTGGTTTTGGTGGGGTAAGGAGAATTAGGGGAATTAGAAACTTTTCTCTCTCTCACTTTTCAAACATTTCTCAAATACAATAATTTAGGGGTCGTTTGGTTCGTAGGATGGAATCGGAATCGGAATCGGAATTGGAATTAAATGGAATCGGAATCGGAATCGGAATGACTAAAATTATAATGTGTTTGGTTTACTCCGGAATAGGAATCGAATTCTCTTATTGTTGTTTGGTTTAGTAAGGAATCAGAATCAAAATTACTTTCTTAAACTATTTAAATAATTTAAAATTAAAAAATTATTAACATGAAATTAAAAAGTATGAAATACAAAAAATATTATAATGTAAGTTCAAATTAAAATATATTAAATTACCATAAAAATAAAATTATAAATTATAATAAAAACTAATAATAATAATAATAATAATAATAATAATAATGATATACTTCACAATGATAACCATAAATAGAAAATCCAAAAAGAAAATCTTAATATAAAATTTTATTATTATTATAATAATAATCATTTGTTAATTTATAATTTAAATATTTTTTAAATTTAAATTTTTTCTAATTATAATACTATGACATATTATCATTAATAAGTAGTAATGGTAATGACAATAATAACAATAACAATAACAATAAAAATAATATTTATTATTATTATTATTATTATGAAAATAATATTGTAGATATTATAAAATAATTTATTAATAATAAATAAATGATTATTTTAACTATAAAATTATATTAGTATTTACAATTTAATATTATCTTAAGTTTTGAAATATTTATTTTTTATTATAATATAAAAACATATTATTATTATTATTATTACTATTATTATTATTTTATGAATAAATAAAATCAAAAAAGGAATATGATAATAATATAGAAATAAAAATATGGGAAAGTGGAGAAATTTGAGGAGTTAGAGTTAGTTAAGAGATGAATGGGAATGATTGATATAATAAACTTGAGAATCATGATTCCCTTAAAAGGAGGAATCTCATTCCCCTTTTTAAGGGAATGAGAATCCATTTTTCATAAAACAAACAATAGGAATGGGAATTAAGTAGTTGATTCCCATTCCCACATTACTTTTTTTCTAAACAAACACCCCCTTAATTTAATTATCTTACTTCCCTCTTTCTCCCTCCACTTTTCTCCCTCCTAAACACAGTATTAGCGGAACTGTTTTGAATTTGGATTTCCCTTTTAAATTTACTCGTTGTTTTAATTTCGACAGTTGCTTTCGGAATTACGACTGGAAATCAACCGTAAAACATGCGAACAGATGTCAGGTTTGACTGTAGCTCTCTCTCTCTCTCTCTCTCTCTCCAGCAGAATTATTGGTGTTGATGTATGATATGCGTACAATCCGACAATAATTGCGGCGTCACCACCACACGATCCACAAGTCGAAAAGTACAGTCCAGTCCCCGTCTAGAAAACCTCGTAGGATATCATTAAAAAAATAGAAAAGTTCAATTTTATATTGAAAATATATATATTTAATAAAATAATAATATTTTATACTATTAAAGAATCTGAAATGATATTTATATTTTGTATTTTAACGTAATATTTATATAAATTTGAGTTTTAACTTTTTAAAGGAATAAAAAAATTAATTTTTTAATAATTTTAGTACAGGTAATCGGTACCTGCATTCAAATCTTTTTAAAAAATATATCGACACAAAATTTAAATATAAATAAATAAATTAAATTTTAATTAATTATTTATTAAATAATAAATATAATATAATTAATAATTTAAATTTAAATAATAAATTAATATCTTGATGTTATATATAATTTTTATATTTAATGAGACTTATAATTTTATTATAATCTTAACTATTAATTAAATAATAAATATAAATTTAATATAATTTATAATTTAAATTCAAATAATAAACTTATCTTAATTTTTGTGTTTAGAGTCTTTAGACTCATAATCCTATCGTCACCGCTCCCTTCCTTTTCGCGTCTCTGCCCCGCCAGCCTACTTCCTCTGTTGGCTGCAGCCATACGCATCTCTCTCTCTCTCTCTCTCTCTCTCTCTCTCTCTCCTTCCATTTCTTTCACTTTCCATTTTTTCTTCCTTTCTCTCTCCATTTTCTTTCACTTTTCACAGCTTTCTTTTTCTCTCTCTCTGTCTGTAACATACATACATATATATATATATATGTAATGCTTTTCAATTCAGTGCATTAGCTGAATCTGAACTTAAAAAGATCTTCGTTTTCGCTACATACGCGAACCCAGATTCTCTCTATCTCTTTCTGTTTTGCGTGATTTGGTTGGCTCGTGTCTGGAAATGTGAAGGTAAAAAAGTATTTTCGTTTCTGCTAGCCGAGAGAATCGAGGGGGAATATTGTAACATTCCCATCTTCCAAACAAAGCAACTTGTCTATTTCTTGTTTTAATTTTTTGTTTTAATTTCAACAATTAAGGGGGTTTAATTTTTCAGAAGATTGATTTTTGTGGCTGGTTTTGGTTCAATGCAGGGATCATCATTAGACATGCAAAGACTCTGTGCCTCCTGAAATGGACGGTTCAGAGACATAAATTGAAACAAAAAAAAAAAAAAAAAAAAAACTGTGGCAGATTTTTACCTCTGAAAAGATAAAGCTGATTTTTTTTATAGACCCAATTGCCTTTTAATTGTTTTGGAGAGGAAGGGAGACGCAGAGAGACAGACATATTACAATGGATACGTACATAAGCTCGGCCGTGTCGAGATTGCAGATGGTGTCAACGTCCGACCACGCGTCTGTGGTGTCTATGAACCTGTTTGTGGCGCTTCTTTGCGCTTGCATCGTGATTGGCCATCTTTTAGAAGAGAATCGATGGATGTGGATGAATGAATCGATCACCGCCCTCATGATTGTATATCTCTCTCTTTTTTTTTTTTTTTTGGCGGATTCTTCGTTGTTCGTTGAACTTTTTGTTTGATTTAGAGCATGAAAATCTATGTATGATTGTTAATCCTTGTGTGGAATGGTGGTGGCAGGGTGTATGCACTGGGATTGTTATTTTACTGATCAGTAGAGGAAAAAGCTCGCGTCTTTTGTTCTTCAGCGAGGATCTTTTCTTTATATATCTTCTGCCACCAATTATCTTCAATGCTGGGTAGGATTCTATATCCTTGTCTTTTGAATCTTCGTTCCATGAACTTTGTGGGGAATATTTATGCAATGTTGAGGGGATAACTGTTTCTGTGCAATGCAACTGTAATATTGCATACATCTGACTTCATAGTGTGGAAGCCTCGTCTTGTTATTTTTTTTGAAGGATTATTGGCTTTCCTATTCGAGCTTGTTTCAATAATGTCAGGTAGTCGATTTTGGTCTTTGTGGCAGGTTTCAGGTGAAGAAGAAGCAGTTCTTTCGTAATTTCATGACCATCACGCTATTTGGTGCTGTTGGTACATTAATATCCTGTTGCATCATATCTGCAGGTATATGATCTGAGAGATTCAGGTATGGAGTTAAATATTAGCAAGCAAGAAATTGATGCTAGTTGTTAATTTTAACCTGACAGGTGCTACACTAGCCTTTAAGAAAATGGATATTGGTTCTCTGGATGTTGGCGATTATCTAGGTATCTTCTTGACTTCTACTTGCTTTGTATTGTTTGCTCTCTCTCTCACTCTCATCTGTTGTTATTTTCCAGCAATTGGTGCAATATTTGCTGCCACCGATTCTGTTTGCACATTGCAGGTCCGCAACATTCAAAGTAATAGCAATAATCGATGTGTCGGTTAATTTAAAGCAAGACCCTGATCATGGAATCTAAACTCGTTTCATCTGATGGAGTGCAGGTCCTTAATCAGGATGAGACACCTTTACTTTATAGCCTGGTTTTTGGAGAAGGTGTTGTAAATGATGCCACATCAGTTGTGCTTTTTAATGCAATCCAGAGCTTCGATCTCACTCATCTTAGCCCCACTATTACCGGGCAGTTTGTTGGCAGCTTTTTGTATTTATTTTTCACAAGCACTATGCTGGGAGTAATTGTAAGTCTCTCTCTCCCAAAGCCCCCTAATTTATGCATGTAAAGACAGATCTGCTCTCATCTGTTTACTTGCAGACAATTTTGCTTGAACTGGACGATGGTTTTTTTTCTTGCAGACTGGTCTAGTTAGTGCCTACATCATCAGAAAACTCTATTTTGGCAGGTATGCTGTATCCGGATTCTTAGTCCTTGTTGCAATTCTAATACTTACATTTGAAGCAAGGGCAAGTATTGAAGTTCTTAACTTAGAGAAACAATTTACCAAAACAAGGGAAGATATCTTGAGATGCCTGTCAGCTATGTGGATAATAGTTGAACGGGTGAGGTGGAGCTTACAATGTTCTGCAATTGACATTTATAGCTATCCCCAAGAGTTTTGCAAGGCATTTTCTGTAATAACATTGTGCATGCGAGTAGTTATTTAGCACATCTCAGATAGAGAAAGGACCCATGCTTTAGTAGGTATTGCTTGGTTCTAGATACACCAAAGTGTGTTCTTCCTCAACTGTTGCGCTTGCTAGTAATGTCAACTTAACGTAAACTGCTAAATTTGAAGGAATCTTTTGGTTGGTGCCTTGAATTGTGGTCTTTGAGTCTCTTTAAATGTGGAAGAATATGGCATTAACTCGATATTTATATGATTTAGGCACTCAACAGACCGTGAGGTTGCTCTTATGATACTTATGGCTTACCTTTCATATATGCTGGCCGAAGTATGATTCTTCTTTACTTTTCTTTAGGCCTTTCTTTTTCGTTTTCTTGGATGCTCTCACCATATTTGGTAATCTTCTGGTTTCTGCAGCTGTTCTACTTAAGTGGAATTCTCACAGTATTTTTCTGTGGGATTGTGATGTCACATTACACCTGGCACAATGTAACAGAGAGTTCAAGGGTAACTACCAAGTATGTCACATCTATACATTTGTTTTCTTAAATGGTAGATGGATTATAAAGTTTGATAAGGCATGGTTCATTTTTTTTTTTTTAAATATTGTTAATCATTCGCAGGCATGCTTTTGCAACCTTATCGTTTGTTGCTGAGATTTTCATCTTCCTTTATGTTGGCATGGATGCTTTGGACATTGAAAAGTGGAGCTTTGTGAGTGATAGGTACGGTTGGATTAGCATATCTTGAGTAAGATGACCATCATGTTGAGATACCATTTTCCGGCTTTAATCTGTTGCATTTGCCTATATCCTTTGCAGCCCTGGAACATCAGTTGCAGTGAGCTCCGTACTGCTATCTCTTGTCCTGATTGGGAGAGCAGGTTTTGTCTTTCCATTATCCTTCATATCCAACCTATCTAGGAAATCAGCTAATGAGAAGATTGGCATAAAGCAGCAAGTACAAATTCCGTTCCTCCGATTCTAGTTGTTTTTATGAACAATCTATCTCACTGCCTTGATGTTAACTCCTTTCCAGATTATAATATGGTGGGCTGGTCTAATGAGAGGTGCTGTGTCAATGGCACTAGCGTACAATAAGGTAACACAAACAATACTTCTTTCTATTCTTTGTTTTGGGTGAAATAACGCACTTGCTAAATGCTGATGAGTTATTTGCATGAGTTAATTGACTTCTTATTTATTGGATGCAGTTTACAACCTTTGGTCGTACTAATGTTCGAGATAATGCGATAATGATCACAAGTACCATAACTGTTGTTCTCTTCAGCACCATGGTACGATTTCTCCTTCCTGGAAGCTTTTTGATGCTAGATTTATTAGTTTCCTAATGAGCTTTTTTACCATTTTCTGGTTAGGTGTTCGGCCTGCTGACTAAACCTCTTATAAGGCTTCTGCTGCCTCATACGAAACAAAAACAAAAACCGATAGGCACATTAGATCCAACTTCTCCAAAATCAATTACAGTGCCACTCCTTGGAGAGGGGCAAGATTCTTTGGATGACATTGGTGGGCATGATGTTCTCCGTCCAAACAGTTTACGTGAAATTCTACGTCCAGACAGTTTACGTGCCCTTCTTGCAACTCCAACGCACACCGTTCATTACTACTGGCGTAAATTCGACAATGCATTCATGCGTCCCGTGTTTGGTGGTCGGGGTTTTGTTCCCTTCGTTCCTGGCTCACCAACAGAACGGAGCGTCCACAATCAATTGCCGTGAAAAAGGAGCAAAATGTACAATTATGTGAAGTTATAACCATTTTGAAGATGTACAATTCTGTACAATTAACCTGCTGCTGAAATTATTGGTTTTGTTTTTCCCCATCTCTCACTCTTCAATTCATACCCTTTTCAAGTTTAAGTTTGCCCCAGAAGAATATTCTTGTGTTGCCTATTTTTTTGTTTGCAGGGATTTGTGGAGGAAATTTGGTATCTGGTTTATCTAGTATCTTCGAAGGCTGCCAAATCCAGATATGAATTGTTGCAACTTGCAATTATCGTGCAGAGATATCAATTACATGGGAATCACAGGTAAAAATGCACAAGGCAACGCATATGGCATAAACAAAAACCAAAAATACGTCTACCTTGTCCTATTAACAAATTACAATGATCAAAACTCATCTGCTGTGTTTCTCCTATTTTCTTTAGACACACACTCGCCACTAAATGAGCTTCTTTTTCGCACATGCATTACATTTACAATCATGCGTCAATAGCAAAAAGAGTTTTTATGTTTCCAGCTATTAACAAACCTTCTGGCGAATTCTCTGTAATCCGGTAATCACATTCAAGAGTGAGAAATGTATCCAAGCGCAACACTGAACAGAGCAACCATGACAACAAATAGAAGCGGAAAACCAACTTGTACTCTTCTTACAGTCTTCCCACTCCTCAACACTGCCTGCCAAGCGAAAAAACCCATTGTTACAAAATTTAAATAAGGATTAAGTATGAATCCTATTGGGTGCAAAAGCTTCAAAAGTGGAGAACTTTCATAGTTGCCATGAGAAAAGAAGCCGATGTTATACATATATGCTTCTTCCCAAGCCAAGATGAGATCGAGAGCACATGTTTATATTGTTATCTGTCAGAGAACCTACAATTTCTTCTTTCAAGATTTTCCCATCTTCAGTGCTCAATCGCCTCTCCTCTTTTAACTTTGAAATGGTAGATTCAGCCTGCGCGTGAAATCCAAAAGGCCAGACTGTAACTCTATTTGATAAGCCATTGAAATGAGTGTTTAAAGCCACGTAAAATATTCTCTCATGAAAATATATCATCAGGTCTATTGTCACGGCTCACATGACCCATAAACGTTTGTAGATGAGGCTATTCCTGGGGAGAAAGATATCAAAACCCGAGCACCAATTTCATAATTGAAGATAGTAATCAAAAGACTAAAATTTTTATCATTTCCACCAAAGCTCGCCACACGAGATTTTCCTTTTTTTTTTTTGGGTGTAGTTGGATTAGGGGAGGAGGGCATTTTATATTAGTGACGCATGGATTTTGAACTCCATATCTCACCCCAAATTTTAAGTTTTTCTGAATCTTATCTAAGCAGTCCACTTGAGCAGGCCGATAGAACGAAGGAACTCTATCTCCCAACTTTGTGATTGCTAAAATATCCTATAGTCCAGCTGCACCTATGCAACTTTGTGGTGAATACATTGATATCAGGTCAGAAAATCTGAGAAAGACTAACCTCGATTATCTTTGATTCTAGTAAATTCAATTTTGACTTCATCTCCTCAATATTGGCAACTAACTTCAGCTCATCAACAGCCTTTACAATTGTAAATCCTTCATCCTTCACTGCTGGGGACTCTGGATGCTCAACTAGCTTTATTTGTGCGTTATCAACAGCATCCTTCTCTAGCTTCAACGGTTCATCCTTTGCCATCTTTAACTCCTCCCCATCAACTATATCATTATTTGATGTTAACTCTGCATTATTTGCTGGTTTTAAGTCTTGACCATCAGCCACATCCATCTTTGGCTTCAACTCCAGGTCTTTTTTCTGTATTGAAGAGCCATTGACCATTAATATTTTTTGAATTCGCCATCCTTGGCAGCCTTATGCTGATAAAAAGAAAAATGAGAATAAAAGGGTAGTTTAAAAGAAAATTTGTAAACATTGGAAGTTAGCTGCTAGCAGGCATCAGATCAAATAGTTGACTTAAAAGCTTAACCCCATCAGAAATTCCAAGCATTTGCTAACAACAAAGAGAGAAATCTAACCATGAATGATGGAGTTAGAATCTCAATTTTCTTCAAAATCTGATCTTGTGACACTGGATGATCAGAAATAGGCCCCTCCGTAAATTCCCGATTAATGGGTGATAGCACTGGGGATTGTGGTGGGCTGATAAGCACCACTTTGAGCTTGACCTCTTCAACGAACTTACCATCTTCTTTGGCAAACTGCCATTTAAAATATATGAAAGAACAATGATGGCATGATAAAGAAGAAGGAATAACAATGAAGGCATGATAAAACAATAGAGACTAAAAGGTCAAAAGCTAAACTATGGCACTTTACCATAAGAGGGGTAATATCCATGTCGATTGTCCCAGCAGGAACTACAGTGCTTTGAATTAAGAACTTATCCTTGCAAATCATATCCGGAGGAGCTGCCTTCTGAGCTTGCATTGTAACTGCATGTAACACAAAAGGCTTAAGGATGAACAAAAGAAACAACAAAAAAAAAAAGGAACCAATATTACTGAAAACTACCCTATTGCAGCATAAAAAGAATTGAAGGTAAATTATGTGCAGCAAGGAGTAAAATAAAGTGCAACTTCTATCAAAACATTTATATCATAAGAAGCCAAAAATTTTGCATCAGGATGAACCCAGAAGCTCCATGTTCAATCGGGCAACCCATGCACCGCACACCCCCCCTGGTGCGTGCGGCAGGGAAAAAAAAACCCCAAAATAAAAAAACAAAAAACAAAAGGAAAGTCAAAAGAAGGTGTTCCAAGATAAACTTTACTCATTCACAACAACTTTATCCATTTATTTTCTTGAACCAAAGGGTAAAGTAACGAGCAATTCTAATTACAAAACTCTCAAAAGGACAAAGAGATTATAAAGACTAACTCAAATTCCCAATGCAGATTAAACATCATCCTTTAAAAAATGTATGCCCCACCCCATTGAACAGCTAACAACAACAGAGCCAATCGCAAGAACAGACACGGACACGTCGGAGAGACTAAGTCAATATAAGATGATGAATAAATTACCGATGAATTCACAACTTGATTTAGGCAGGACAATGCCAACATTTGGCCGAACGGAGTATTTCCTAGGGGATGTTGTTTTAACCTGCCAATATCACACCCCATAACCACAATAATGGTATACTCAAATCCCAAAACCAAAGCCAAAAAACTCAAAACTCCAAACCTTGAAAGCAATACTGTGAATGGTATTATTGGTGAGGCTTACTGAACACAAGCTTGGCTTTTTCAATTCAACTGCCAAAAGCCAAAACAATACAACAAAACGACGGCGTATAGCCTAGATTATCTTTCTTGCCAATAAATAATCATTAATTAAACACAAATGATCAAGATTGATACAAAAATGGTTAACATTGGAGACCTTAGTCCTTGGTAATGTAAGTTGTAAGTTAAATAAAACACTCACATATAAATTTCAGCTGCTTGGGCTGGATTTCCAGAAGTTTCGAACTCATGATTCTTCTTCTTCTCTCCTTCTTCTTCTTCTTCTTCAAGTAATTCAAATATCCAGTCTGCATAATCATAGTAAACCATAAATCAATATTTCTATGAAATTTCATAAATCTCATATGCTTATTGTCCACTATGATTTTTCTTTTTTTTAAAATTTTAAATTTCAATGTTATGTTAATATTTTCCTCACTTTTCCGCTCCGATCCATAAGAAAAAAAAAATTAAAAGAATAATAATAAATTACTTCACACGAACAGCGGAATACTGAATCAAAATTTGAAAAAAAAAAAAGGAAAAAGAAAAAGAAATGACCTCCGAGCTTAAAACCGACTCGGTTTCAACTCAGTTTATGAAAACGACGGTGCCTTTTGGATCAAAGAGAAGCGGAAAGACGATCACTGCCAGAGGAGGAAAAGGAATCGAGAAAAAGAATCACAAGAAGCCGGCGGAAAACTTTGAATCACAAGAAGCCGGCGGAAAACTTTCTCCTTTCGAATTTTCCGTTTCCAGAAAGCTCGAAACAGGGAATTCCAGCTCCAGATAGGGAGAAAATTGCCAAAAAAAAAAAAAGAAACAAAAAGAAAAGAAGAAAGAGCGAAACGACAACGTATTAGCACTCGTCTTCTCCGTTTGAGTCCAAACAGATTTCACAGTTGACAGAGTCTTAAAACGCTCACTAGCGGTTTTATTTCAAGCAGCAAACGACAACGTTTGGCATCCCAAAATCACAATGAGAAATTTGTCTTCGGCCTCTTTACCTACTCTTATCTTAAAAGTGCAGAACTGGCAGAACAGAATCAAAGCTCAAACTCTGAGGAAAGGAGACTTTGAATTGCGTGAATTTTGTATGCAAGAGAGAGAGAGAGTTTTTATGCGGTGGCGAGAATATTATTCAATTGCGTGAATCCGTCGTTTTTCAGAAGTTAAGTTCGCAGAGAAAATCGATAAAGCTGCAAACAATTGGTGACGAGAAGCACGAATGAAGGCGGCGGCGACGGCGGCAGTGGTGGTGGTGCAGTGACCGTAAAGAGCGGTAGTGAAAGCTAATCCTTGGGAGATTATGACTTCAGTTCTTAAAAACTGTAAATTTAAAGGTGAAATACTGAGGGATATGTGTAAATTAAGTTTTAAATTTTTTATTTTTTTATATTTAAATTTTAAATTTTTTTAATATTTTATTTGAGTTTTAAATCGTTGGATTTCTTACTACATTAACTCTTTTGTTTACGAAAAAATGATCAATTTATTATTAAATGAATTTAAATTAATGTAAATTATTAAAAAAAATTAAATATATGAACTAAATATTTTTTTATTAATAAATATGCACATTAAATATTTTTTTAATTAACAAATATATAAATTAAATAGGTAGTATACATATTATTTGATAAAAATATATTTAATTAATGTATTTAATCTTTTTTTAAATAAGTTTTTATAAGATCAAAAATATTTTTTGTTAGATTGATCACTTTTTATCAACAGATGAACTGATTTGAGAGAAAATTAAAATTTTTAAAATTTTAATAAAATATTAAAAAATTTAAAAATTAAATATAAAAAAATTTAAAAATTTAAGACTTAATTTATACATTCAGCGGATACGTTCTGGTAGCTCCGAATTTGACAGCGGTTGTACCAGCAGCGTAACCGACCCGGCTTCTTGATTTTGTGAAATATCGGCATCTTCTTTGTTTTTTTTAATTTTTATTCTTATTAGAAATCTTTATATTATCATGTAAGTAAGAAGATCATGGAAAATAAATTAAATTTATTATACGATCATACCAAATCCAGAAATTAATTTTCATGTAATAATGAATTTATAGCTAAAAAAAAAAAGTAATAATGAATTTATAAATGCATTTACTGCAAGGAAGGGATTGCATTGCGGGTTTTGACTGTTCAAAAAATCCTCCAACGTCACTTGACTTTACATGCGATGCGCAATAACTGCTGGCTTTAGCCACACGATTAATGTAGAAGATACATGAGATTCGTATGGGCTGTGAGCCTACCTGCCCGTCCAACAACGTTATTTTCGTGTAGTTATTTTGACTGTATCAAAAATTAGATTCTGAGATATTCGATTTCATTTTTTAGTTTATCGATGCGTGGTTTATATTTTTGTAGGCAACCTTTTTTAACTAGATGAGATTTAGTTAGTAATTTTAGGTTTCATGTCTATTATTTTAACGGTCAGTTTGATTATTTATTATGTAGGTCATTTGTATCGAATTACTGTTCTATTTTATGTAGGTATTTCTGATGTTTTAACGTCATTTTCTTGTACGATTTCTTTAAGTATTAATGAATTAATCCCGTTTCGGTAAAAAAAAAAAACTACTTCAATGAGCTTGATACCCATTGATTCTTGAATTTGGAAATTCTTGTAGTTCATTTGTTTCTCCTTTTGTTAGATTGCCTTTTCAATTAAATTATCCTTTTGACCCTTTTTTTTTTTTTTTTTTAACATCGGTTTTACTAGACTACTTTTATAATCTTCTAAAAAAAAAAGGGAGACTACTTTTATGATCATGTTCTAATAGACTCCCCTTGTTGTGTGGGACACAACATTGTGGTCTACTTTTCTGCCTCTAAAGAAGCTTTTAAAGAGGAGAATTTGGAATTCGATGAGGGGTACATGTCCGAATAATTTTATTCAATTTTTTTATTTGACTGATTAACCAAAATATAATGAATTTTTTTAAAATTTTTATAATTATATTGATAAATTGTACAATCAAAAAATATTTTATTGCTTTATTTTTTTATTTAAAAAATATTAATATGATTAAAAAAATTAAAAATTTATTACATTTTGATTTAGTCACTCGGACAAAAATTTTTGACTGTGTACTTATTTTCCATTTAGTAATAATTAGAAGTGGTGGTGGTGATGATCAGATGACGAGCAACATGCCAACATCACACGAATACAATTATAAAAATACAGTTTTATATTGTATCATTATTATTATTAAATATATTTATAATTTTTATAATTAATTGTAATTGTGTATTAAAATATTAAATACATAAAATTAATAATTATAAGGGTTAAATAATTAAAACTCTCATGTAGTTTAATTATTTTATATTTTATCTTTTTGTGGTTTTAATTTAGGTATTTAACTTCATTGTAGTTTTTAATTTTTGTGATTTACCTCCCGACCAAAATTTTGTTAAATCTATTAATAAAATTTGATCAAAATTACATTGTTTTATAATTATTACATTTTATCTATTAAAAATATATAATATATCTCTCAAATTGATCTTCATTATATATTTGAGTTATATTTCATCTTATATTTTTCGTAATCTTTGTTTTTTCAATGCATTGCACATGTTGTTATAAAAATATTTAGGATAGTATTTATGGCTAACTTCTACTTGAAGATATGATGAAACTCTTGCTATCACAAGATAATGTAAGTTTAGTCAATTTTTGTTAATAAATTTAATAAATTGCTGTTGTGAGGATAAATTGTAATAATTAAAAATTACAAAAAAACTTAATACTTAAATTAAAACCACAGAAATGTAAAATATAAAACACTCAAACTATAAAAAATTAAATGCATTTAACCCTAATTATAACAATACAACATGTAAATAATGATTCATTTGTAAGCATACTTTCTGCTTGTTCTCTGGCCAAATTACCGACTTTATGTCCGTTAACTAGCTATTATTAGGGACCAATTTCTCAGATCCCTCATGATTATATATATTGCGATCCAGTAATCCAACTTATGGCTTTATTTTAAACTAGAAAAAAACACATCAAAAGAACATGTGATCGAATTTCCAATAGTTAAAAGTTGAGTTTCTTTTGGCAGTTCAGTAACAGGACATATAACATCCTAAAACCCAGAATAACATTATTAGAGAAGTTATATGTTGAGTTTCTTTTGGCAGTGTACATCTACGATGATTGTGTCCCCTTTGGCAAACACTTTTCTCGTTTTCCAAGTGATTAAAGAGTATAATATAATGGTAAATTTTAAATTTAATAATTATTATAATTTTTTATAATAAAATTATTTTTAAATTTTATTAATCTTTGGATAAAGGATTCATTTTTTTAAAAATAATTAAATGAGACAATTTTAAATAAAAAATATTTTTATTTTAATTTATAAATTTAGTAATTAATATATTTGAAATAAATTTTTTTATTAAAAAAAGACATATGTTGATGTGTTAATTCAAAAAAAAAAAAGGCATATGTTAATGTGTTCGTGCGGTCTTGGATTATTGACAGACGTGTGGGACTGGATTATTGACTGAGAATGTTGGTCAACCTCCTCATTATAATAAGATGAAATATAATATTTGTAAATTTGGTGTACAACAACTGGCAGTAAGGTTATAAATTTGGTGACTTGTCTCTGTCTTATTTCATCTTAGCTGTTTGGATTGCTCAGCTTTGTTTGTTTTCTTGGTTTGTAGTTTGCTTGACCCAACCTATGTAATAGTAGTTACTTTTTAATGAAATTATCTTTTCTGCTTGGTTAAAAAAAAAAAAAAACTGGCAGTAAGGTTATGGTCTGGATTTTGGTACAAGTTATAAATAATATATCACCTTTTATTACTCTTGGATGGCAATTTTTTATTGTTATATATTTTCTCTTTTTTTTTTTTTACGACTAGAGGACATTCTACCATACTGGTTAGGACTGTTCAAAAATTAACCAACCCGACCCAATCCGATCAATCCAATTTAAACCAATCTGAACTTGTTAAAATCGTTGAAGTTAAAATTGATTGCGATTTCAAAATTTTACAACCCGCTAAGGGCGGATTGGATGCGGATTGGGGGTTCAATCTGCCCAATCCGACCTAATCCGTATATATATATATATATATATATATATATATATATATATATATATATATATATATATATATATATATATATATAATTTATATTGTGAATTAAATTTATCGATATCAATCGAATTAAAATTAAATAATCATATTTCATATAATCTTACAAGTCAATAAAATTAGAAGTAAAAAACTATTTTATTACTCTCGTATTATCATCATATTCTCTAATTGTTACCACGTAATTTTATTTTAAAAAATAAGAAAAAATCGGAGTATCTCTATCTCCCTATTTTTTTGTAGCACAAGTGAGACATTGGACACTATAAAAGAGAGAAAGAGAAAGAGAGAGAGAGACTACCTTATTTGCCAAGCAGAAGCACAAATAAGAAATTTTTATATTTAATAATTTGTGTTTTTATCAAATAAAATTAATCTAATATAGTCTTTTAGTAAATTTTAATCAATTCTCATAAATATTTAAAATTGCGAATGAATATGATATATATATTATAATAACAAAGTTGGTAAAAATAAGTAAAACATTGATTATTGATAATATGTATAAATTGAAAAAAATTATAATTTTTTTTATTATACCAATCCGCCCAAATCACTCCAATTCAATCCGTCAACGGCGGATTGGATTGGATGGATTGGGTTGTACGGCGGATTGGATGTGAATAGATAATTATTCAACCCGCCGACAGCGAATTAGATACGGATATACCTCCAAGTAGAACTAATTCAACCCGCGAACACCCCTAATACTCGCTATCTTTTAATTTATCCAATAGATTGCATTGGTTTTTTTCTAAATAATTAAGGTCAGTTAATGATTCACCTTTAAGTTAGCAAAGATAACATTGCTAATCGGAATTTAGAGGTTTGAAAAGGAAATAAAACCGACTGGTTGGTTGGAAACTTGAAAGAGACGAGAAAACAATAAAGAAATGAGCCACGCATCACATGATACACACACACATTGAATTCGGAGGCGAGAGAAAGTTTAAAGTACTCTAGTGATTTCATTTTGTGGAACATACTGATTTGATAAAAAGAAGAGAAATTTTCTTAAAAAAATTATTCAGCAGTTGAAAACTTGTAATATTACTATAGTAGTTAAACTAAATGGACAAATTCATTAGTCTAAATCATTGCATAGAAATATAAGTCTTTGGTTGATCTAAGTTCATGTAATTTATTATTTCACGGGCCCTTACTTGCTATTGATTTATTATTTCACAGAAACAGCAAAAAAAGTTAAAATGAGGGAACCTTTTGTATATTATTCAGAATAATCCCCGAACATGGGCCCACAATTAGCACTCATTGTCCTTCAACAAATGGACTAGTTGGCCTAAAGCTTCGCTACACAAAGACACTTACTTGCTATTGCAATTTGCAGGCCACGTTTTTTGCTGTTTTGGGCCTTGAAAGGTCAAAATTTTGCATTCTCGGAAGCTCCGTCCGGAAGCTGAAAATGGTTGCTTTGTTCAGTCAGTATCAAGCAACAGCATAATTTCCGGGTAGCTCCAACCATCTTCATGTATACATTAATATATAGACCTGACACCTAACCACTTTCCTAACTGAAAAAAAAAAAAAAAAAAAAGGATCTCAGAAAACTCAACTACCTGGAAAATCAAGGAAACAGAATTAACAGGCAGTACACATATTTTCGTCATGCCAGTACCCCATCTAATAAATGAGCACAATTGGACTTATTATCTTTATTTCTTTTATTTCTCATGATCATTGATTTGAATCATGATTGCTGAAATTAAAAATCCAACTACACGACATTTATTATTATTATTTTGGTTTACAGTAAGAGTGGTTAGACTACATTGAAAAAAGGGTCCTTGCCCCTAGACATCTAGTCTCTTGCCACTTAAGCACGTTCAAGTGCTCACAATATATCAATATATATATATAGATATATATATATATATATAATCCAAAGAACTGAAAGTGCAGTAGTAAGAGGAAGGATGGTGAAAATCAAGTTGAGAGTCCTGAACCTCCAGCCAAACTACCAACCGTTTGAATTAAACCCAACTTTCTCACCATGCTTCTTTCTTTAGTAGGAATGACCCCACAAGCTAGCTACAGAAAACATGGATTGGGCTTGGACTCCAATCCCAGTTTGAGCGAAACGCCTATTGGGTTTGAATCCATTTTGGCCCAATCGACCCCAAATAAAAATCCTCGTCAGTCAGCGTCCAAAGCAGTAGCTGGTAACATCCAACAGTTAACGGACGCAATAGAGAGAAAGACTCCCATGTAAGCGTTCTCTCTGTAAACACCAAGTTTCCTCCTTACAACCGTCCAATTAGCATACCTTCAAACAAATAAACAAAATCTGACGGCTAATAAGTAGGCGGCTCATATGTACAAACAAAAAATGGGCCATTCAACTTCTTCAGCGCTCTGCAAATGGCCGTCTTTAGGCCCACCTAACTACGATCTTCTTTGCATTGATCTTATCGTCCACAAAGGCTCCATGTTTTTCTTGGATCCATTACTTAAAGACCCACCACTTCTCCTTTCCCCAATATATAACTCACCAAGCTTCTCTCCCTTGCACAAGCTTAGCTTTCTCCGCCCAATATTTTGCACTTCTCCAATGGCAGCCACCGCGGGTTCATTGATCTCCATGCAGTCTCGCCCCGCCCTGGTAATTTCAATCTCCCTTTTCCCCCCAACAGATCTGTTATCATTTGTTTTGCATGTGTTTGATCATGTTCTTAGTAGGGTTGTAATTTTGTTGATCTGATTTTATGTGGGAAATTTTTGAACTTTTGGCTTTCTTTGCATGAGATTGGGCAGTGATCTTTTGTAGATGGTCCCAAATCTTGTTGGGTATATTTTGTTTTTGTTGTTCTTTGGTGGGAATTCAGTGTATTGTGTGCATGGTTGGTGTTTGATCAAATTTTTTTTTAATTCAGTGGAGCTGTTGATTTGTACTCAAAGATTGAATCTTTTCAATGGGTAATCATGCATTTGTCTATTGATTTGTAGATAGAGACACCCTTTTGGGATTTGTTACTGGTTATGTTGTCTTAGCCATATCAATCAACAAGTTTTTTAGGTGTAGAGATTGCATGGTGCTTTGTATCTGTGCACTACCTGAATACGATTGTTTGCTATTTGTAAGTTTATGCACTTCGAATGGAACCTTCCCGTTCAGCCGGGGGAGAATCCTGTTATGCTTTCTTTTAATCTTCTTAATTGCTTTATGCCATCGTTCTTTATCAGATGATTGACTGAGATTGTCGTATTTGTGTTGAACAGGGTGCTGCGACCAGGATCTCTAGTCTGAGCGCAATTTCCCTATCCAGTCAGGGAAATAGCTTTCTTTCCTTCAGGCTGAGGCCAGTTCCTGCACGTCTCAGGATTTCCTGTGCTGTATGATTTCTTCATACATAAACTATTTTTGCACTTTAGTTTTTACTCCTTTTCTTTTATCATGGTGCAGTTTATCCTTTTCTAAGGAAATCTTTACTGAAATTGCATTCAAAATGATAATTTATTAAGTGCTATTCTGTAGGCCAAACCAGAAACACTTGAGAAGGTGTGCAGTATTGTGAAGAAACAGCTTGCATTGGCCGATGATATTACTGTTTCTGGAGAGTCAAAATTCGCTCAACTTGGTGCGGATTCTCTTGACACGGTACTGAAGATTTAAGTTTCTAAGCTCCCAAATTTACTCTGAAGTAGCTTCTGCATTGCGTAGGCCTGATTATGTTCTATTTTGGATTCACTTCTCTTAACCTTCTAAGCATGTTTGTGGTTTTTCAGGTTGAGATTGTGATGGGACTCGAGGAGGAATTTGGCATCAGCGTTGAAGAAGAGAGTGCCCAAAGCATTGCAACAGTTCAGGATGCTGCAGAGCTTATTGAAAAGCTTGTTGCAAAGAAGAGTACTTAGTTAACCGAAATTAAGACTCTGGAGAACTTTTCTCCAATTTGCTTTTGTCCCTTTTTAAACCTGTTATAGACGGAGTTCTAGGCAATCTTGTTGTCAACTCTTTGTTTTTGTCAGTTTCATCCAGAAAAACCCATGGTTGCTGAGTTGTTATGAAACTTTGCTGTGTCTTTTCCCAATCTGTTCTTGGTGTGAACAATATTTGCTTCAGTTTTACACAGTTTTACATCAACTGCACATTTTGCCACTTTTATGATCCTTAAACTGGAGACTATTTAAAGATGGAGTTTCCGCTTAGCGAGAAAGCAGAGAGAGAAATGTGTCCTTTCTCCTTCCCTCAACTGGGGAGTAATGCACGCGTGCATACACACGCACATGCGGATACATCCATTACTCCGCCCTCATCACTGCAACACACGCAAGCTTGGAAGCAAACGCACACATCAGCATCCATTTGGTTGCCTACCTTCTCAATCTCCAAAATGACAAACAAAATAGCATAATCAGCTGTAGTCTTTGATTCTATAAACCTAATTCTTACTAATTTGACAGCACATTCTTGAACGAGACTACTTGCTCTATTTAGTGACAATCTCCGTGTTTGGGATAAACGAGACGGCAGGTTTCCATTTCTTCCATTTCTTTCCCATCTTATTCTTTTTTGTGGTTTAACTCATTCCATGCCATGCAAAGTTGAGATTTATTGCAAATCAATTAACCGAGTCAAATGACACCTGATGCACAATAGAGGAGCCCAAAATACTAACGTCACGTTCTACACAAAGTGGCTCATCCTGATGGGCACATTGATCAAATATCCCTTCAAGTGGGCACTTCTGCTAACGAAAACCATGTACACTTCTATCTACAGATTGTGAGAAGCGGACCATGGGATTGAATATCATCGTTAGATCACTCCCAATCAGCATCAAAGAAACCAGCATCTTTCATCTCTGAGTAGTATACATTCTCCAGATGCAAATCTTCCTCCTAAAGTCAATCAGCAGTGAAAAGAAAACCCCGTAAAATAACTATCCTAGAGTAGAATAATGGAACTTTGCATTCAGAACAGTTACGAGGAAAACTTTACCTGGAAAAAGTCTGCCAAAAATGTTCTATATAAAAGAGGAAGGTAAAAGGCATGGTAGCAAACTATTGTGGTAGAATACAACCTGTGTTAGAAGATTAAAGCAAAGGAAAAATACGTAAGGGTGTATGTAGTCATTGAATATCATACAAGGAACATAGGGCATATGATTTGAAATTACCAGAAACCAAAGCCAGCCCCATTGCCAGTAAGACCACATCCAAACAGCGACAGGGCATTCAAGATGAACATAATGGCAATGTACTTGTAGAACGCAGGTCTTGCTGCAGAAAAAAAAAATAAATGCAATGTCATGATAAACTTTTGAAATAATGCCACCACTTTCAGTCATTCTAGTATGCCTGCACTTTGGAAAATTTACCGGGTAACCTCTCCCTCCACCTGGAATGGTACATGAACAATATCAAGCCATAAACTGCAGTTAGTGCAAGCCTATGGATAACCCATAAGCTCCATTTCATACGTTGAGTGTTTTCACTGCTGTCTATGAACAAAGGGATTCCAAATCCAAATAGGTAAATTGCCTGTTAGAGAAAACAAGTACGATTAGTGACCATGGCATAGTCTAATAAAAATTTAGGTTATAAGCGACAAATTTAGGTAAACCCACAACTGTCAACAAGTTAAGACTTACAAGTTATAAGTGACACAATCTGAATTGGGGAGAAAGAATACATTTGGAATCAGATAATTGCACAAATTCATCATGATTCTCTTTATACAAAGGTTATAGATAATACTTAGATACCGTTTACAACCTAGGAACCAGCATCTGGTAAGAGTTGTAATAGAAGGCATATGAGAATTCAAAGCACAATATTAATGCAACATATAGACAAAGAAGAATTCATGACTTTTCTCTGTGTCATACGTTGTTCCTTTTCAATAATGAATAAATCTGCCTACAAGAACAAGGTCAAAATTCAAGTGAACCAGAGATACCTTCAAAAGTATGTCCAAACCAACAATTAGTGCTGAGATACCAAATGGCCTTGTCAAAGCATCAAAGCCACTGGAATAATTTCCTTGGAGTAAAAAGGCAATCAAGCTAATTTCCAAAAACAGCATCCCGGACGTTGTAAACAAAGATAACATATTCCATGCTAATTCTTTTCCAGTACTGCATTCCCAAGCCTGTATCAAGGAACAAAGCGTAGTCTGATCATAGCTCAAGGGTGTGGACGAAGAAGCTTTACACTAAGCCCACTAATTGGCCTACCCAAAGCAATTCACATCATTTTCATAACGCCATCAAACTCTAAATTCAGTGCAAAACCGATGGATCATAAAACACATACAAAAAATAAATGGATTAGCATTTTCTGCTATTTTATTAGAAAGAAATTAGGAAACTTAAAGCCAGTTCAATTCCTTAAATTTGCTCTTTTTTTTCATGAGATATAACAGCAAATTGGTTTCCAAACATGAACATATTGTCCTCTTAAGGCGTCTCTCGGATGGACAAAATGAAATGCCTCTAAGAAAGGGAGCTACAGCATACTTGCTCGTTAATCATCACCATTGACAATCTGAAAACACGTCAGCCAATAGGCTTTCACCGATTACCTATCCCGATATCCTATTTCTAGACTTACAGTAGCTTAACTTGGTCCAGGGATAACAACATTCAAGTTTTGTCTGGAAAATTGGAACTTGGAAGTGTGGTCATATAGTCACAACAGGTAAAGGTATCTGAACTGCTACGATCAAGAAAACCATAATGCTAACCAAATTGTCAAAATGGAAGAAATAATCAGACTATCAGAGTAGCAATTTACATCCAAGAAAGGTACCACAAAGAACTGATCAAGAAGACCACAAAACTAACCAAATTGTCAAAACCAACGAACGACAAAAACTACAAGATATCTCGAAAAAACCCGAATTCTTGAAAATTGATCAAGAAACAGAGTACCAAATACACATAAGAAACTAAGAACTAGATCATGACACTCCAAAGAACCCAAGAATTGACAGGCTGAATTATTGAAAGTGAATAAATAAAATACCCTAGAAATAACATACTAGATGATATTTCAAAGACCCCCAAAATTAACTAACAAGAAGAAAAAAGATTAGTAATTTACACCCAAGAAACAGGAAAACTAACGGATAATTCAAAGAACCCAAGATTAGCTGTCCACTAATAAGGCTTTAAACAAAAACCCCACAAACCTGAAAGCAGCACCAAACGAGATTGAGCAAGCTAACAAGCCAAAGGCTCCCATAATAAGCGAGAATTATGTGGGATCTTCCATGGGTCAGCTTTCTAAAGCTCTTTTTAGCATGAAAAGCCAAGTAAACTACGAAAAGAAGAGAAGCCACGATCAGGGTCACATTGTGCAAGAAGCCATGACAATCAAAGAGCCAACTGTAGAGTCCCGGGCGTATAAAGCCTCCATCTTTGAGAGTTGAATTGGGTTTTGGCGAGATGGGGATTGAAAAAGACGATCCTTTGGTTTCTTGCAGATCGGTTCGCATTGTTTTGTTTTGTGGGTTGAAAGTTTTTTTTTTTATTTTTTAAAGATTGGAAGAACCCTAACTTTATGTCTTTGTATTGTGGTGGGGAGTTGGATGATTTGGGGCTTTGGCAATTAAATCTCTTTATTATGGTGGTTGTCGGTTCAGTTTGGTTTATTATGTCTCTCTTTCTATGCGCTTTCCTCTTTGTTGAAAAAATTATGAGAGAGTTTAACTATTTAGGTAGGAGGCATTAATGATAAAAAAATATTAAATATTAAATAATAAAAAATTAATATATAAAATTTAAATTATTAAATTATAAAAATATATTAAAATTAATAAACTGTTAAATTAATTATATACTGTCCGCATAACATACATACCAATGCTTATATAATTGTACCTAAAAAAATTTGAATAAATCCTTCATTAGGTTATATAATATGGTGTGTACCGTGTTTATGAAGTGTTACTTAATGTTTTTGGCTATGAAAATTGTTGCAAGTTATATTGATATGTGGATAGCATTTGGCTGAGTAACAACTCTGCTCGACAGGTGTTTCACGTGGCTAATAAATTTTTTTTAAGAAAAACCTATATATATAAGGAAAGAAAAACAGAGACAAAATGGACCAAAATAGATGAAAAATGTTGTCTTTAGTCTCCAGACCTGTAAAATTATCGACACTTCAAGAAAAAAAATTCTGATGCGCCTCTCAAAGCATTGGATATGCATCAAACACATAAAACTTTAAATCCAAATTCCTAAAGATGACATGTAATAATTTTTTTCATATATATATATATATATATATATAGTTTTTCTCTGTAAAGAAATAATAATTTATTATTATGAAAAAGATAAGTGAAACCGTGAAAGAGGGAATTGAAATTTGAAAATCACACTTTCCAATTGAAGGCATATATATTAATAAAAAATTTGTTAATAAAAAATAATGTGATTAATTAACTTGCAATCTCAGCTTAAAGAAAGACATCATTAAATATATCAGGAATTTTACTATTTTTTTGCTTCAACCCAATAACATCCCACAGGGCGGACAAACCATATCTAGACCCTAAAATTTTCTTATTAATATCGGTATTTTGTTATACATTTTCTACGCCTAATGTAAATGGATTATACACAGTATTTTGTTAAATTAAATCTCAGATTATTTAAGAAACAATTTTTTTTGGTCATGAAATTAAGAAACAATTTTAAACAATTTTTTTTTTTGGTCATGAATTAATTAAGAAACAATTTTAAACAAAGTTAAATAGAACTGGGCAAGCATAAGGATTGGGCTAAGCATGGGCCCTCTCCAGGTCCAGCTCATTATACTCGGATATTGCCAAAATAAAATTTACCCATTTTGCCAAGTGGTTAGGTGAGGAAGGTACTAGAAGCTCACCATAAAAAAAAATAAAAAAATAAAAAATAATAATAAAAATAATCCATTTGATTTTTGTTCCTCACTTTGCATCGGGTCAGAAAATGATAATTTATCATTTAAAAGTCACTACACAAACACATATAATTAAGTATGTAAAAGACATATAATTAATATAAAAATATATAATAATTTATTTATTTTTTATTTTTTAAATTTTAATCAATTTTTTATAATGTAATAATTCAAATTACTACATGTTTACTACGTTATCATTTCCCGCTTACCTTTTCCGTTGTCGAGTATATAAGGAGTTAAAAAATCTACCACTCTCCACTCTTCACAGTCACTGCTAGCTAGCGCTCTCTCTTTCTCTCTGTCTCTCTCAAAACTGTTCAAGGGGTGCTCTGAGGTAATGTTTGGTTCTACATCTGTCCATCTGTTGTCTTTTTTTTTTATTTTTTAATTATGTTAAAATTTAAAAGTTATTTTCTTGTTCTTCTATTTTCTGTGGTTGACTTGAGTACAATTAGCTTGGTGTTATGATTTTTGGCACTTGGATTTAGAGTTTTTGTATGTTGTAATTTACTTTCCATTTTATTGGGTCTTTGCTTGTGGAAATGATAGTATATGTAATGAGATGCTAGTTCTAGTAGTCATGTTTATGAAAGTAGTGAATGTAGTTGCAGTTCTTAGGGTTGGTTTAGGACTTGGACGTGGAATAATTAGAGCAAGCAAGGGGGAAAAGGGCAAGCTTTTTGGAGTGTTACAACCTTGTGATGTTGATTTTGAGGGCTAATGTTTGCCCAATTCCCCATGGTTGACCCTGTTGGGAGATGTAAGCTGCTGTATTTTGGGGATTGAATTTATGTTAGGATTTGGAGCTACATCGCAAACGGTGATCAGAGATTGGTGAAAATTAAACTGTGTTAGATTTGTGTGCAGATGGTGTTTGAAGCTTTTTTTAGTCTTCTTTTTTTTTTTTTTTTTTTGACAGCTCAAGTTGTAAAGTTGTGGCTTCTTTTTATCTTCGTGGGGTTCCTAATTTACTAGCTTGTTTGTGGTTTTGTCTATTGAAATGCGGTTCAAATTGATTTTATGTGTTTGTTGTTACTCTCTAATCTTTATGTGTGTAGGGCTCTAATGTTGTGTAATGCAACTGGCTGCTTCATTTGCAATAATGTGTCTGTTTTTAATTTTTTTTCTTTTTAAGTTGTTGATTTATGTTTGAAGCTTTTTTTAGTTTTCTTTTTTTTTTTTGACAGCTCAATTTGTAAAGTTGTAGCTTCTCTTTCTCTTCGTGGTAATTTACTAGTTTGTTTGCGGTTTTGTCTATTGAACTGCGGTTTAAATTGATTTTATGTGTTTGTTGTTGCTCTCTAATCTTTTTATGTGTAGGGTTCTAATGTTGTGTAACGCAACTGGCTGCTTCATTTGCAACAATGTGTCTGTTTTTGATTTTTTCTTTTTAAGTTGTTGATTTATGTTTGCTTTTCTTTCATATGTTTATGAGAAGTAGGCATTTAACATTTATCGTAATTAGATCACAGGACAATGGTGAAAGCAGTAGCTGTTCTTGGCAGCAGTGAGGGTGTTACTGGAACCATCTTCTTCACCCAAGAAGCAGATGGTAAGCAGATGAGTTGATCAGTTGTTTTAGAAGTTTGTGCTGCTTGAATGAATGATCATGTTGACTGTTGAGTGTGTGTTTATTTTGCCTCAGGTCCAACCACTGTAACTGGAAATGTTTCTGGCCTTAAGACAGGGCTTCATGGCTTCCATGTTCATGCCCTTGGAGACACAACAAATGGTTGCATGTCAACTGGTATGATAAATATGTGCTTCTCTATATTCTTAACTTGAGACACAAAAGGAATGATAAATATCTGTTTGTCTTTCATGAATTTCTGTGTCGAATCTTTTGAACGTTGCTTGTAGGTCCTCATTTCAATCCTGGCAGCAAGCCCCTGAAGATCAGAATCGTCATGCTGGTGACCTAGGAAATGTAACTGTTGGGGATGATGGTATGTTGTTCACAATATTCCAAGCTGTTTCTAAAGCGCTTGTATAATTCTGTTTCCATAAAAATGGTATGGTGTTAGTATGAAAATAATTGTTATAATTCTTCCTTTTGTTGGTTAACAAATGCTGGACAATTTTTTATCTCATGAATTATAATAATTTCATATGTGGTTCAGGCACTGCCACATTCAGATTCCTCTGACTGGAGGAAATTCCATTGTTGGAAGGGCTGTTGTTGTTCATGCTGATCCTGATGATCTAGGCAAGGGTAATTTTTGATAAGCCCTGAACTATAAGGCTCTCTTTCAGAAACTCCTATCAATGTCTTATGTTATCAAGAGTCAATTAGCTATACGCTACGATTTCCTATTGTCTGTCTAATTTTGAATTCTATATATACTTGGGGCTTGGTGAATGACTCTATCAGAAGGGCTGCGACTTGAAGGTCATAGATTTGAATTGCAAAAACAATTTCTTTGGAGAAAAGGGGAAAGACTACTTACATCATTACCCTTTCCAATAGAGTGTGGGAGCCTTGTGTACTGGGGTGCCTTTTTATACATATTTGACTTATGGAGAATTTTTTAATGTTTTCATAGATATTATTGTTAACCGAGGGCCTAGAGGGACATGAATTTGTGCTAGGCTCAAGTTATCATGGAGCTCATTCTACAATAGAGTAAATGTTGTCTTTATTAATACCTTTAATTGACCATTAAAAATAGCCATTAAAAGGTGCATATGGGTAAGGGTTACAAGTGGTGAGGTGAAGTTGGTGTTCTCACACATTGTCGTTTGCGGGAATAGGCCATTTATGGCCGTAAGATTCCACCGCCTTTCCAACAGTGTTAATCTCTCTGTTTCTTTTGCAACATGCAGGAGGCCATGAACTTAGCAAAAGCACTAGAAATGCCGGTGGCAGGGTAGCATGTGGTAAGTCAGTTATGCAAGAAAAGAACTGCAATGAAGTTGATAGGTAAACTTAAAGCAATCAGATTACCATGCACGTATCGTTATCACTTCAATAGAATGTCGGGCACCTCATTAACTATCATCCTTGTACAGGCATCATTAGCTTGACCGCCGCATGATCAGCATACAGAGAGCAGCTAGGGAGTCTGTAGGATCCGTGGCTATGCCCCAAATAAAACCCCATTGAATGAAAGATCTCATGGCACTGTACTTTATCATCCGTGTTGGTTTTGTGATCGAATTAAAAAATTGTACTCTGTTTATCTCTTCTATTGAACTTTTGTCTCAAGTTGGGGTACTTGCTCTTCTGTCACATGGAACTCGTTCTGTTTGACTTGTTTTTGTGATGTCAGTTAAACAACCCAATAGATTTAGACGTCCCAATAATATGGCCAGAACAACTTTGCAATCTACTCACTTGAAGGGCATATTTTTTGTTGCAAGTTTAGTCAAATATCAGGGAAAGAGAAAAAGGAAAATAGAAGTGGCCTCTGAAACAATCAAACAATCCTTTTATGCTATATAAGAAGGTGGGATGCCCGGAAAAACTCAGAAAAAAGATTGATCTCGGATTCCAGTTCTGTCTATTAATTTCTCCTGGCTAAAAAGGAAGAACTGTTGCTTTAGTTGTCTTAGGCAATCTACAGTTTAATCTTTAAAAAAGTGAATTTGATAATTATTGGAGATTATAAATCTTGGTACTTAGAATCATGAATTGGAGATTTGAGCACAACAATTATATATCAAGCTCATTGGAATTGGCTTTCGGAATTGAAAGTTTAAATTTTAGTTCTTTCTCTAGGTTGTCATTTCAGTATGGGAAGAGGAAAATGGAATTCCAATTCCAAATGGGTGCTAAATAAAAGAATTGAACTTTAAGGCTCTAATTTCAATTGTGCGATTCAATTCTATAAACGGGATTTACTCCATCTTCTACATTTGGTTTCTTAGCACACGCTATCTTGATAGCTTAGTTTAATTTGCATTTACTTGGCATATCTGAGACTGGAATCAATATACTTTTTCTTAAAAAGATGTTCTCGAGTGGAGATGCAGGGGATCGAACCCTGTACCTCTCGCATGCAAAGCGAGCGCTCTACCATTTGAGCTACATCCCCCATTGGTACTATGGTCTCAAATTAGTTTAATTTAAAATTATATTTTGGGTTGATATTTGCACCCCTTACTCCTGCAATCTAATCCATACCTTTTGGATTGCCTTCGGCTTCGTCCACCAAAGAATAATAAATGATTTTATGTGTGCATTTATCTTTAATTGTGAGTAGCAAGTATTATTATGATATTAAATTAAATATTATTCTATTTTAAATTAGAGATTAAATATTTGAAGTTGTAGTTCTCTCAAACAGAAACACCCTAAAAAGATAATGGTTTAAAAGATAAACAAGAAGTAAATATTCAATATATTGAATGATATAATATGTAATATTTGATAACCTTTTAATTAAGCGAACATATATGGCAACTGAGTTTTTGATTGACGGACGAGGGAGGGACACGGGGATGGGGGATAGAGAAAGAAAGAATTGAAACGGTGGGGTCTACATTGCGTCCCACTAATTTTTCATTTCATATACTCAAAAATAGATGTTTTAAGTATATAAGAAGTAATATTAGCATATAACATATATAAAAATAAAGAGAATTTTATTAGTGACAATCGCTTTTATTTTCTTTTTTTTTATAATTGTTTATATGTGGTATGTGTTGATTAGTTCTCAAAATGTTAGAAGTCAAATATATTATAAATTTATTATTAAAAAGTATTGATATGTTAATAACAAATTCTGAATAAAAAATCTTTAAAGTCAAGTGCAACAGGTTTAATTAATGTACAATATATAACATATGTATAAATATTATAATTGATTTACAATAGATTGACAGTTAATGTGTATCAAGATAAGATGAAAAAATAATAAAACAAAATGATTAAATGATGGCGTTATCCTTCTTGGCTCTGATACCCAAACTTTAATAATGCAATAGGGTATTTCCTAACAAATGTCGTTTATATTAGTAACGTTAATTAAAATAACTTAAATTGTCTTGTTTTGCCTATCAAATTAAAACTTGTACTAATTATTTAAAACTATCAATTCTATTATTTGAGAGCTGGGATTTTGATAGTTCTCAATTTTAGTGACATATATCAAGTTTCCCCAAGCTCGATTGTAGATTAGGCCACGACGAGTTAATTTCTCATGGATCGATATAGTTTCTCATTTCAACGTTCTATACACCCACAATTCCAATAGCAAAATAAAAATCTTGTTAGTTTTTTCTACATGAGCTGAATCAAGAATCACTCCTAATGTTGAATGTGGTAGGCATTAGTTAGATCATAGTCATTGTTATATCTGTGCTTATGCCTTGGGCTTTAAGTTCCTATCTTTTTTTGAGCAACTTTAAGTTTTTTTTTTTTTTTTTTGTCTATAAGAAGTTTTATTGGACATTTGAGGAGGAAGAAGTGAAGTTTGGTAGGATTTAAACCTCCCACTTACTGGTTGAGAAACAACTCCCTCAACCAGTTGAGTAAATGTTCATTCGGTTAATTAACAAAGATAGCACTTAATAAGGCTAAAATATATATATATATATATACTTTACTTGCTAAGCCCACTTGATTTTATTTTTATTAATAAATTTCAAAACCTTCGTTAATTTAAATATAACTTTGAGATAACGATGTCGATAACATGCAGTTCTGTGAATATATTAAGAGTGAAATAACTGTTTTTTTTTTTTTTTCGATAGAAGAAAATAACAGTCTTAAATATATTGCAATCAGTTTGGTTTCGGCGAATTATTTATTCAACAACTGACAACCAAGCTGCCGAGCACAGTTTCTCACAAACTTTATTGTTATTTTTTTTTTATTTCAAGAAAAAAAATGTAGGGTTGGTTATCCTACGAAATTCGTAGAAAAAATTATATTGATATACTGTATAGTAAATTGAGCTATAACACTAAATTTATGAAAAAACATATTTTTTAATACTCAGTAAAAGTCGTTAATCTCTCTTAAACAAATTATATAAGATCAAACGTTCATTTAGTACTAGTCTGCACTTCCAAACATCCAAACCTTCGTCAAGTGTTAACTCGAGCCGCGCACCCTGTGGTTCTCACAAATTTTATTTAGATTCAGTACAAGCTCAAAACAGTTTTGTCGATTTACAGTTCGGATTTACCCTAAGGGACCGAACTAACTGGGCCATCACTGTGGATAGATCCAATTTTAATTTTTCCAAAGCCAATTGGTTCCAAATCTAAAACCCAAAATTCAACAACACGGCAAAGTAGGCTCTCTGGGGTTCCTTATCATGGCTGGACCTCCTCCTCCTCTCCTCCCTTTACTGGACCAAGACCGTTTTGGTGTTCAATGGCCTCGTCTTAGGCCACCTAAGTGTGCACACTCTTTAGGCCTAGGAACCCAAAAAAAAAAAAAAAAAACAAAGGACAAATTGGTACATATGGTAATGATTTGTCACCGCTTAATCAGAAGTTTTAATTTTAAATTTCTAAAAATGCAGTCACGTTAAAAATTTGCTGAAAGATTTTTACTGTTTTTTGAGGTCCTGTCTGAATCGGTTTAAATTAGTCAGATTATTGAACTGAATACTGGACGATCTCATGAAAAAAAACACAAAGTAAGTTAAGTAGTTAAGAATTTCATATATCTTATTTTCAATTTAAATTTTTTTATTGTTGGAATCTCTAAATATATATGCAATAGTACTTATAAATTTTTAGTTAATTTTGAGACGAGGATATTTCTTTTATACTTAAATTTTAATTGAAATATTTTATTGAAATTTTTAATCTGTGAGAAACTTCGTTGAGAGTTTTTACTCTTGCGTATTGTGGGTAATTATAATCGGTTCTCAATTTTTAATCTTTAGCACACAATAACATTCAAGCAATTAGAAAATAACCCAAAAAAAAAAAAACGAAAAAAAAAAAAATCGAGAGGGAGAGAGAGAGAGAGGATGGGACGAGAAGTATCGGAGAGCTGCATTGATAGCCTGCTGACGGAAATGGTATCGTCGTATTGCAATCGGTTCTACGCCAACAAACCGGAGCTCGCCGCTCGCCGGATCGAAGCCATCGGCTATCAGGTCGGCCACCAGCTCTCCGAACGGTACCGCTTCAAAATTCGCCTTTCGTTTTTCGCTTCAACTTACAAATTCTTATATTTCCGAATCTGAATTTTGACTTTATTTAGGTATTTATATTATGATTGTTTTAAAATTCTTTGTTAATTTTTTTATTAGCTGTTTGGTTGCTGAGAAAGTGTAGGAAAGTCCCAAAAAAAAGGAAAAAAAACTTTGACGTACCTTATTAAGTTGTAATACAGAAAGGGAGATAGGATGGATGTGAAATGGATTTAAGTTGTTGTTTCTATTTTTATTAGGTATACAATGGAGCGGGCTCGATTTAGTGATCATTTAGAGGCAATAAAGTTCATTTGCAAGGATTTCTGGTCCGAGGTTTTCAAGAAGCAGATAGACAATTTGAAGACAAATCACAGAGTAAGTTTTTGGTTCAAGAACTGTTTGTGACATCTGTTATAAAAAATTGACATTTTATAAATTAGAAGGGCGAGCTTGGTGTAATGGTAATTGTTACTCCGTTGTGACTTGGAGGTTACGGGTCAAGTTATAGAGACAACCTCTTTGTAGAAAAGAATGGGAAGAATTCGTACATTTGATCCTACCCTAGACCCCACGGTGTGTGGGATCTTTGTGCATTGGGAATACCTTTTTTGAAGTAAAATCATACACTTAATTTGTTTGGTCAATATCTGTATTGGAATAATGAGTTCAGATCTGGATAGTTGTCCAGACTCCAGATGGGGGTGGATGGCAGGTTGATTTCTTTTTTGTGTTGTAGGGTACTTTTGTGTTGCAAGATAATCGGTTTAGGTGGCTTGCACGGATGTCAGGAGATCCATCAATGGAAAATGGTGGATTGCCTGAAGATCCTTCTGCCTCGGCGGAAAACAAGGCTGCCCAAGCAATGAGCATGTATCTATATTTTCCTTGTGGAATCATTCGGGGAGCTCTTTCAAACTTGGGGATCCCTTGTGCAGTTTCTGCGGACATTTCCAACCTTCCAGCATGTGAGTAGTTTTCACCTTCCTTCGACATGTGTTTTATTGTGATTATTATAATATGATGATATTTCTTTTTTTTGAAGTTTATGAGAGTTATCTTACGTGTTGGAAATTTTAGCTGTAACCAATGAAGTCAAATATCCACAATTATAATCCTAGCTAATCAACTCTAGTGCTGCTGAATCTATGATCTCATGAGGGAAAATAGTGACACGTAAGGTCCCTCAGCATCTGGGCAGCATCTATTGTAGTGCTTTTCTTGTAAATTCACAAAAACTGAAGAGATCATTGTGAGCTCCTTCTGGTTCTGATGACAGTTTCTTTTGACTTACTGCATTTCATTGTAGAGTCATCGAAGTTGTGATGTTTGTTAATTGGTGTATGCATGCACATCATTAAATTTGATGAGGGGCACTTGCTTTCTGCGATGGTTTCTAAGATGTTACGTAACACTGCGACTGTGGATCTTCTGGTTAATGAGCTCTCTCTATTCTGTTCACCTGTACGCGTAATTTTTCCTTGGGTGCAGCATCTATACTGCTATATAATTTGTTGGTCAGCTCTATTGAGTTTGCATTCCTATGGATTTAACTAAAAAAAGATGAAATATTACAGGACTAACATCATTAAGGTGTGAATACTTTCTGGTTTTCTGTGTGCTTCCCACCTTGAGCTATACTTTGGCAGACTATGCTTTCCTAGGGTCTAGTTTTTAGCGAGACCTGTGTGTTGACTTCCGATTTCATTAGATAGTTTTTCGACTGATAACAAATCTTTGATTGAGAACTGCTTTTGAATCATCTAATGCTTCTAAAACCATGAACAGGTTCATTTGTGGTCCGTATAAAGGCCTGATGAATATCCTACTGAGTGTCGGATTGGGCTTGGAATATGCTAATCGAGAATCAGATGTTGCTTTGTCTTGCTTCATTCATTAGCACGGAAATGTAAACTCTGTGGACGATACCAAAAACTTGCAAAATTTGTAGCAATGTTGTGGTGTGGAGGAATCTATGTAACGTAGATAAACTAGCATTTTGACTGGAGAAGGTTTGTTCTGTTGGCATTATTCGTCCTTGTCTCTTGGATGTTCACGTCGAAAAATTTAATTTCATCGATTCAAGGCCTCATGGCCTCCCCCTTTTTTTTTTTTTAACTTCAATAACTCCTTCATTATATTACGCAACGTCAATGCACATCCACTGCGCTGCTTCTTCTATTTTTATATTAATCCTAAACAAAATGCTACATATGAAATTTACCCTTGTGTGTGTGATTTGGATAGTTTCTGGTCATGCGTGTCTAACGACTACAAATATAAAATTTAATTGATTTATAAATATTTTTTGACATTGTTTCATTCTCATTTGCATAAAAAAAACAAAGGGGAAAGATTCCATAAGCTTGCAATGGTTAGTGGTGTTTATAATTTGATTAATGTAATTGAACTATTGTAATTATTACTAAATTAAAAATTTGATTAATTGAAAATTTTAATTTAGTTTCAGTTACCTGTTCGATTAATTGAATTTAATAATAAAAAAATTAATATTATAATTTCAATGTCAAAAAAATAATTTTGATATATATATATATATATATATATATATATATATATTTTATAACTATCATAACATATAAAAATAAATAAGCAATTATTTGGAATATAATAATATTTTACTAATATTTATTTATTAATAATTGTTGTATTAGTAATATTTTTTTGTTATTAAAAAATAAAAATAAATAAATATATTAGCATTTCAGTTTGGTTCAATGAATTACAATTTTTTAACATTAAAAATTGAAATTGAACTTAAAATTTCAGGTTTTGTTCAATTCGGTTAACTGATTATAAAATCGATTCGGTATAATCGAAAATTCAGTTTAGTTCGGTTCTATTTTCTTAATTAATTTTCAGTTTTTTTAACACCCTTAGCAATGGTAGGTACAAAGTTAGCATGTGCAAATTTGGATTATTGACTCGTGAAAAATGTATTAAATTTGAAAAAAAAAATAAACTATTATATTAACTGTATGTATTCTGCATATGACAAATTGTGTTGTTGCGTAATGGTGCAAAAAAAAAAATTGTATAGGCCAAAAGGGTAAAGGGTCAAATTTTGATTTAACTTGATGGGTCGACCTGAGGACCGATTTGTATTCCTTAAAAAAAATTTTATTGAAAAATAATTTTATTATGATTTGAATTTGAAATCATCAAAAAATTTAAAGTCAAATTTGACTTGACCTGAACGCCCCAAAGTTTTTTTTTCACTTAAGAGAACACAAAAATAAAGTAAAAAAAATTATAACATTTAAATTATGTATTTTATATTAAAAAAGCATATATTTTATTATTTTCACTATAAATTTTAACTATAATTTTTTAAAAAAATATTCGGAGATTTTTATGAATTTATATATTTTATTTTAAATTTTAAAATTTTTTGAATTTTTTTTTAATTATATATATATATATATATTTTATTTCTAGAAGTTTTTGACGAAATTTTCGGATTTTTTTTAATATTTAAAATTTTATAAAATATATTATGTAAAATAATAACATAACCAATTTGTGGATAGATCCGAATTCGACTCGAATTTCTCAAATCCGAAGAAATCAGGCCCAAACTTCGAGAATCAGTTTTGACACCTCTACAGAAAGGGCTATTTATCAGCGAGCACAGAGAAGTAAGCGAGATTCTCTACCTCTTTTTCTTCTTTTCCCCAAAAGTTGCACTCTTCTCCCTCTTCCTCCCGCGCGAGTACACAGAAGTAAGTGAACGAGCTTCTCTCTCTCATTTTTTTTGATTGTAATATTAATTTCAAAATAAGCAAAGAAAAATTATAGACTCTGTAGGGTTTATTGTTTTTCATTTTGCTCTTTTTTTTGTTTTTAGTTTTTTTGGGCGTACAACTGGATTGGATTTCTTTTGCAAAACATAATCGCAATTTTGAGTTTGTGGGTAAATACCCATGTCCATTCTCAGTCTAGATTTTTATGTTTTGTGCGATTGTATTGTATTTGTTGTTAAATATTTTTGGGTTTTTTGCTAAAAAAAAGGGTCAATGGTTAATAGTAAATGCAGTCTTGCTTTCTTTTTGAGTGGGTGTGCTTTTGTAGTTTGTGGGGTTTTGGGTTGTGTAGAATAAAGGGTATTGGTTAAATGAATGCTCAAGCTGTTTCTAGCTAGTTTGTTCATTTGCATGAAGATTTTTTTGTTTTCTTTGCTGTTTTTGGCTCTCTATTTGCCACTTCCTGTCATTGCTCTTGTGGTGTCTGAGATTTAATAATGAAATCAGATGTGAAAATGGGTCTTTTTCACCTGTCAAATGTATTTATTTCTCTTGCTTTTGTGTTTTCCTCTTATTGAGTTGTAATTATTGCTCATTGGCTTCTCTTCCATTGGATATTTATTGTTTGTTGTTTATCTTTTTGTGAGGTTTGTTTTTTTCTCCTCCCTTCTGGTAGTTAGCAAATGGTTCTGATATGTGACTTTTTGATATGGCTTTCAGGTCTTACGCTTTGAAGTTTATGCTCCTGGGTCCAGTTTATTGTCTGGACTAGGGGGGTTGCTTGAACACTTCCAGTTGTAAAAGTGCGGTGGTTTGGTTCTGGTTCATTTCCATTTTGGATATCTTTATAATGGTTCAACAGGTGAATGTTGTTTTTTGATGCGTATCCTTTTCTGTTGGAGATTTTAATGGGTTCCTGGTGAGCGCATAATTGTCCAAAACTTGAGACTAAATCTTATTGGCTTGTATTGATGCAGGGAGAGGAATATGGATGATTATTTCTTTGGGCCAGGTAGGGCAAGGAGCGGTTGCTAGCTCTTTTTTTCTGTTTGTGCCAATAGAACATAGTGTGTCTCATTAGCTACTCTTGCGTCCTGGCCAATCATGGATTGTAACAAAGAGGAGGCTGTCAGGGCAAAGGCAATGGCAGAAAGGAAAATGAAAGGTGGAGATTTTGATGGCGCACGGAGGTTTGCTAAGAAAGCCCAACAACTTTATCCTGAGGTTGACAACATCTCCCAATTATTACTGGTCTGTGAGGTTCATTGTTCTGCACAAAACAAAGTAAATGGGTCTGAGATGGACTGGTATGGGATACTCCAGACTGAGCGATTTTCTGATGAGTCTGTCATTAAAAAGCAATACAAAAAGCTGGCATTCTTGCTTCATCCGGACAAGAATAAGTTTGCAGGAGCAGAGGCTGCTTTCAAGCTTATTGGTGAAGCACATAGAGCTCTTACAGATGCAACCAAGCGTATTCCATATGATATGAAGCTAAGAGGTTTAGTGAGACCTGTTGTGCCCCATAAGTCAAGTAGGAGCTTTGATGCTAAGAAGCAGCACGGATTGGCAAACAGGTTTACTATTCCACCTTTTTCACGATCCATGAACTCACAGACTTATCAGCAGCCCTTCCATCCATCATCCTGGGCATGCTGCCAGTCTTGTGGTATGAGGTACGAATACGATCAAGAGTTTCAAAATAAAGTTTTGATTTGTCAAAAGTGCAAGCAGAATTTTATTGCCGAGGATTCAGGTATTCACGATGTGCCACCTGTACTACCCTCATGGAGTCAATTTCTTAAAGCAACCAATGGGTCGTGTAACGTTCCACCACAAAGTAGTGGTGCAAAACCTTCTGATGCGAGTTCTTTGCATTGTTTTACTGGGTTGGATCCACTGTGTGAAGCAAAAAAGGTAGTTAATGTTGGCCGGACTTCTAAACTTAAAGAGAAAAAGGCACGAAGTTATGTAGAGAAAACCAATTGGTATGTGCAAGTGGATGTGGAAGCTCAGAACAATGTCTCAGTTCCCAAGCCTGAGACAGCAAAACCCAGGGACTTAGGAACTTCAAAATTTGGGGACAGAAAGAGAGGGAGGAAGGTGTTATCCAAAGCTGATGGGAATCATAAGACAGACAGCAGTGATAGTGAAGATAACGTTGTGTCGCAAGACAATCAAGGCTATTTTTCTGTACAGAATTCTGCAGCCAGCAGAGGTCATCAACGTAGAAGATCTTCAAGGCAGAAGCAGCATGTTACTTACCAGGAAAATTGGAGTGCTGTTGATGATTTTGTTTCTCCTGCGACAAAAAGATCAAGGGGGAATGGAGCATCTGGCAGCACTGTGGAGGAGATGAAAGAATGTGTTAGTGCTACAGAAGCCAAAGAGGAAAATTCCGGTGGTTCTGCTGCAGCAGCAGCGAATGATATGAGGAAAAAAATCAAACAAAAACCAACTTCCAATATTGAAGAAAGATCTTCACACAAGAAAAGTGAGGTTGTTGACACCGAGGAGAAGGGGGAGGAGGCATCCATGTTGAATAAATCCGATAAACAGCGCAAAGTTTATGATGACGCCAAATCAGAGACAAAGGAAGAACCAGGGATCTTTGAATGTCCTGACGCAGATTTTAACAACTTTGATAATGATAGGGCTGAAAACTGTTTTGCCATCAATCAACTGTGGGCTGTTTATGATGATGCAGATGGCATGCCAAGGTTCTATGCTTGGATAAAAAGAGTACACTCACCTGGGTTCAAGCTTCAGATAACCTGGTTGGAAGCTCGTCCAGGATTCAAAGATGAGAAAGATTGGTGTGATGGGAAGTTGCCTGTGTCTTGCGGTATGTTTGAAAATGGGGAGACCCAATGCACCGAAGATCCACTTATCTTCTCTCATCAAGTGCATTGCGCAAGTGATAGAGGCAAAGGACGTTATTTCATATATCCTAAGAAAGGGGAAACTTGGGCTCTCTTTAAGGATTGGGATATGAGATGGTGTTCGGAACCAGAAAATCATAAGCCTCCCTACCAATATGAAATTGTGGAGATTGTGACAGATCCTACAAAGGATAATGGCATTGGGGTAGCTTACCTTGGTAAAGTGGGAGGATTTGTAAGCATTTTCAAGCAAACTGCTTGTGATGGAGTTCTCTCATTTTGCATACCATTATGTGAACTGTTAAGATTTTCGCACCGGATCCCTTCTTTTAGAATGACTGGTAAGGAAGGAATTGGTGTCCCTGCAGGGTCCTTTGAGCTCGATCCTGCTTCTCTGCCTAGCAATCTGGTTAACCGGGGTGAACCTGGGGACATAAAGATGAAAAATTTGGATATTGGAACATGTTTTTTGGACTCTAAACCAACAAAGAATGAAGCGAAGAGAACAATGAGTTCCGAAAAGATTGGCACACCAGGGAAGAATGAGAGTGGTTCGAAAAGAGGGACCTCAATACTTAGAAGATCTCCGAGAGAATTTAATGGCCCCCACAAGAATGATGCTCAAGTTGATGGAGGCCAATGTGGGAAAGAAAATGGCAGCAATGTTATGAGCCCTGGCAACCTTCCTCACCCAGAAGGAATTAGTGCTTCATCTCAATCTAGTGAGAGGATCAAGACCCATAAGAAATGGAGAAATTGTGAGCTTTTAGCAGAGGCTGTGGAACCCAGAAGATCTCCAAGGGACATCAGCAGGAAAAGCAGTCAAGTGAATGGAAGCCAGTCTGCGCCTGATGGGGATATTGATAAACATAAGGATTTCAAAAAAGACGAAAGCTGTGGTAGGAAAGATTCACCTATGGAGGATGGAAGTTCAAATGGTCTCGGTAAAGGCCGCACGGGGCCAGGTCCCGTGGTTTTTGAAGTAGACATGCATGATTTCCGAAAGCAAAAATCAATTGAACATTTTCAGCTTCATCAAATATGGGCTATGTACAGCAATAAAGACAGGATGCCAAGGAATTATGCTCAAGTTAAGAAGATTGAATCTGCACCTCATTTCAGATTGCATGTGGCAATGCTGGAATCCTGCTTACCATCAAAAGATGCGACACAGTTGGTTGCATGTGGGACATTCAGAGTTAAAAGTGGTAGACTGATGGTTGCATCTCTCGCAGAGTTTTCTCATCAGCTGAAAGCTGAAATTACTGGAAAGGATAGGTATGAAATTTATCCAAGAAAAGGTGAGGTTTGGGCCATACACAAGAACTGGAACTCAGAGTCAAAACGTGCAGAACAGGGCAACGGCGAATGTGACATGGTCGAGGTGCTGAAAAATACTAACCAGAGCATTAAAGTTATAGTTTTGACGCGGGTTAATGCATCTAAGCCTTTTTACAGGGCTCCAAGAGGCGCAAAAATGAAAGTTGGCATCATGGATATTCCGCAGTCTGAGTTGGGTAGATTTTCCCATCAGTGCCACGCTTTCCTTCACGTGGAAGACAAACATCGTCGGGTAGGAATCTGGGAGCTCGATTCTTCCTCGATCCCTGGAAATGTGATTGTGATAGATTGAGTAGGCAATGTAGTGTGTGCAGTTGCATAATGTATCGTTTGGGTTATTCTTGTACTGCTAAGTCACTCCCCAGTGAAAGTGGAAATGCATTCAGTAGAAGCTTGTGTATTTTCCCTTTTCCTCCGGAGCGAGTTGATGGTACAACTGATCTCTTTTTAGGTTATTGACTTCAAGGTCTTCTTTCCTCTCCGTTTCGTTGTGTGTATGTGTGTAGCTTCATTTTCTTTTTGATCCAATTTACTTGGCAGGGCTTTCTTCTTGAATCTACAAATCACTTAAATATTGAACTTGATTGACCACGTTATTCCAACTAAATGTCAAATGGATAATGATATATATCACAAAAAATATATTATAAAATATTTTAAAATTTTTAATTATAAAAAAATTATTAAATTTTTTCTTTTTTAGTTTAACGTGTCTAAAAAATTAATAATTTTTATAATATTTAATATTATGATTTTAATGATATCATTATTTATATAAAATTAAGAATTATTGTCATCTAAATTAAGAATTTATTGTTATTTCAGTCAATTTTACCTAATTTATGACACATATAATTTGGGTAATAATAATTTTGGAAAGATTATGCAATCCAAATGAGGGTTTATATTACATTATTATTATCTTTAGTCGATGGTAGTTTAAAAAAAAAAAAAAACATCACTCTTTGAACTGCAAATATGCATCCATACTTTCTTTTAAATAATTGAAAAAGATATATGATGAATAAATTGATCATCGCATTCGCACTTGTAGGCTAAAATCAATTTTTTTTTACTATTGCATCTTCATTTCATTAACCCTGTAAGCATAGACTTACAACCCAAATATTAATAGAATTAAGCAAGACTCTTCAGTTAGAGATTACAATGAAATCTGAGTTTAAAATCTATAACGTACTTAATTTTTTCAACTATAGCGAGCACCCATCTCTTAATCAAGACAAAATTACGCATGCAAAAACTCAAATTTATATTATTAACGTAAAATATACATTAATTTATTATCAAATTATTATATTAAGTGATACAAGTATACTCTCCATGCCTAAATTTAACCCATCCAAAGAAACGAAAACTTTGATGTACGTGAGCGAATTGCTACGATAAAGACAGAATTTTTTATTTATTGTTATACAGGCATTTATTCAATTTTCGGAACTGCCCCTAAGTTTTGCAGCTTTGAATTTTGTTTTCCTGTACTCTGCCCAGCCTCTCTCCCCCATCATTGTTTCATCATCATCATCATCATCAATATCATAAATAATCATGGGATGGGTTCGATCATGATGTGCTTCTCTTCTTCATGAAATAAATAAAGGCTTCCAACAACGTTTGCTTACTCCGAAGAAGGTTGGTTACTTTTTGATTCGAGCTTTAATGTTTTTACGGTTCAATGCACGTTTCTTGTTCGATAAAATGCTCCACTCAAACACTTTTACTCTTTTTTTTTTCGCTTTATCTTTATACTTTCAAATTTTCCTCTTTAATTATCTCTATTTTGGTTTTTAAAAATTCCTAAATTAAACGTTTTAATTGAAATTGTTTTAAATTAAACGTTCTTTAATGCCATTGAAATTGTTTTAATTGAACGTTTTCTTTGTCCTTTTTTCTTTTTTTCTTTTGGGTATAATACGAGCAGGTCCGTGTTTCTGTCTGTGAATTATGTTGAAACAAGTGCTTTGCAAGGTTTCCAAGAATGGGGTTCCTCTAAATGGAGGAAGCAAGCTTAGGCCTTTCTTGCTTGTGCCCTTCACCGGCATCCACAGTGGACTGGTACGTTCCCTGTAACTGTATTGGATGGCTGTCAGTTTCCTTTATCTTTCTCTGTCTTCGCTACATCAGCCCATGTGTATCTCAATAACATGGTTGGTTGATTGGTTGGTTGGTTGGTTGGTTGGTTGTGTCAAGACAAAGCAAAAGGTTTGATTATTCCCCTTTGTTTCTCCTCGTCTTGGAATGCATGCACGTTCTTTAAGCTGTACACACGATTTTTTATTGTCAATCAGTTGGGATTGATTTGGTGTTTTGCAGACTTGGGGCTATTTGTTAGGTCTCAGAGAAAGATTTGGGAAATTAGGGATTGAGATATCAGATTTTGCTTCAGAAAAAGAAAGAATCAGTAGAAGATAGAGAGAAGATAGAAAGAGAGAGAAAGAGAGATTAGAAAAGGAAATTTATTAGAGAGAACTAAGAATTTTCAGTTGTTTCCTTAATCCCCCATTAACCAACTCAATCCTTCTTTATACAAATGGCAACCCAGCATTTGCCTCCCTTAAGTGAAACGATGTGTTTCACTAACAACCAATAGAACTAACGACTGCTAACGTAATCCAATTATTACATTTAATGAATAACAGAATGAAGAGCTGGACTCTGCAGGTTCCTAACAATTCCGCCCCCAAGAAACAGGCCTTGTCCTCAAGGCCGAAACTGAGGAAACTGAGATGTGATAAAGCTCCAATTTTCCCAAGTAACATCCTCTGGATATAGGTTGGACCACTGAATCATTGGCTGGGTGACAACTTGATTATTTTGCTTGACCATGAGACGAGCCAAGACCACCCCCAAGTTCAGCCATGCCCTTTTCTTATCAACTGTACAAATTTGTTCCACAATCAGATTGCCTTGCAACCACCAAAAACAGAACACTCCCCAGCAGAATGCAAAAATACAATCTGTTGTGATGTTGCTACCGACGGTTGCTGAAAGGCTCTTTGTAGTTATCAATAGTCCGAATATAGACCTCATAAACTACTCTTTTGGTCACAAGGCCACTTGAAGTTTCCCTTCCAATGTCAAAGCCATTGTTGGTCAAGGAAAACAGGATGAAGAGGGACTCTGCAGGTTCCTAACACTATTTTCCCAATTCAGTGATCAGTTTCGAGTTTGATTTCTACTTTGAAGACCTTTGATTAATATTCTCCCTGAATTTTATCTTTCAAGGAACTAAATGATTACACTTGCTCCCAAGATGAAAATTGGTTTTGGGGCTGCTTCCTACTTGTTAGCTTTCCATGCCTTAATCTTGACAAGTAAAAGCAGAGGCATGATATCAATACTCTTTCCATGCATTGCTTGTAGCCCATCAGTTCGGTGGAAGGGATGTCAGTTCTAATTAGGTTTACGATGTGAAAGATATTTCGACATTAGGTTTATCTAGGTAAGAGTTGTGCATTATTGTATTTCTTGCACTTTTTCTTTGTTTGTGTGGGGATGATCAGCATTTAGCATGCTTGGTTCGTGTCATATCCCTGCTTGTAATAGACCAACTGTTCTTCCTTTCAGCTTTGAAAATTTTGCAAATTCTGCTGTAACAACTATTGGAAAGCCAATTACAATGGCTCCAATAGGAAGAGATTCATAATGTGCTGGAACCTGTCATCCTAATGTGATTGTATTAACAGGCTAATTGTGCACCAAGAAGCTTTTTTGGCGTGGAAGATTTCCTGGACGATGACAATAGCAGGCCTTACACTTACAAGAAGGAGAAACAGTCAAAGAACCCAAAAAAACACACATCATTTAAACAACGGACAATTGCTTATATGGAACCATTTACACTTGATGTTTTCATCTCAAAGCGCTTTGTTTCAGCATCCCTCACCCATAGGGTAACAAGTAAACAGGTTGCAGTTGCCGGCACTAACTCTAAAGACATTAAAGCTGTCTTGAAATCCCGATCGGACATACCTGCTTGTTTGGCCATTGGCCGCATATTAGCAGAAAGGGCAAGAGAAGCTGATGTCTACACTGCTTCATATACCCCAAGGGAGAGGGACAAGTTTGAAGGGAAGATCAGAGCTGTAGTTCAGTCACTCATTGATAATGGGATTGATATCAAAGTTTATCTTGACTGAATTATGTTTCCTCCATACTTGTAGTTAGCATTGGGGTGACTAGGAATGGTGTTTGTAACTTTTATTTTCTACATTTAAGCCATGGCTGCTATACTTTTGGGAACATAATTTTTCAGGTGCAGTACCTTCTCTCTTTTGGGTTTAACATACGTAAAAGTCCCATGTTTTCTCCCTGGTTTATAGACTTTCTAATTTCAAAGTCATCAACCATATATTCTTAGTCCAATGATAAATGAAAAAAAAAAGAAAGTGAAAGTCATCATATTTGAAGGAAAATAACCTTTTTGTCCATCTCTACGCCATGAACTTTGAAGAGAAAATTTTCATATTGAGTATCAACACAAAATTGCCCCTTCCAAAGTGGGGAAATTGAATTGATTTATCAAACAAAAGACCTGTGAGGGGGTAAACAATCAAGTCTTAGGTGATGCAGCTAAGCCGTCTGAAATCAATCTCATCTCCTCCCATTTGCTTCAATTGCTGATATTTCGCTTTTCCACTGGACACCACAGTTTCATGGTTTTCTGGTTGTTAAATTTTCAATTCTAATCTCAAGCAGCAATCAATATCTACATAAGTTAACAAGTGGATTGTGTCACGACTACTTTGATTCTGCAGTTAATCAAGACACCATTTTTTTTTTTTTTAGTTTTACTACGAAAACATAAAAAATATTCATAAATTAATCATAAGAATAAGTTTAATTTTTAATAAATAATTAAAAATTTATTTTTTTAAAACTAAATTTTAAACATACCCAATATTATTTTAAATATACTTAATATTACTTTAAATTTTATTTCAAAATTTTTTTGCTAAATTTTCTTTTTATTACTTATAATTTCTTTATAATTATTTAATATGTAGTTCTAGTTTTTATCTTTTTTTTTTCCCCTCTGTTTTCAGGACTTCAAATATCCTCTAACAAAGTGTATCTCATCTAAGAACTCCATAATCTAGCCATCCTCATCAATGAATTTCGGGAGTTAAAAATTCTAGTCGACGAAATACTAGGGATGCAAAACAGAAAACATAAAAGTAAAAAGAGGAAAAAGAGAGTACGGGGGTGGAGAATCTAACTATCCAAGAGAGGAAAAGGAAATTTATGGTTTTATAGATTCAATTACTGGCAAAGTGGTAACAGTGATTCATCAATTCCGTTCGATAACAGTGGGTAATGACTGTCGTGGAATTACAATGCTCCTCAACACCAATTTCTGCTTAATTGACAAACTGCCAGCTCCAAAAAGAAAAGAAAAATGACACCAAACACTAAGCGGCAAAAAATAGGATTCAATGATCTTGACACTAACCAGTTATGTAGTGCAACAGTCCTATAGTGGCGTTGAGATCGCCCTCCCAACGCCCTTTGTCATCACCTTCTTCTTCTGTCAGTTTTACTCTCTTGAGCTTTGGTGTGGTTGGGACTAATCTTGAGAAAGTCTTCATCTTTGGACATTGTGTCACAATTACTTCCTTCAAAGATGGAAATTTGAAGGTGTGATATGCAGAGGAGAAGCAAGTGAGACTTGCCAAACGATCGAGTGTCAATGTTTCCAAATTGGCCCAGGTAATCATCATCTGGTCTTCTCCGTCATCGGGGCGGTCTTCCTCCTCTCCTGCCACTATTTGCTCCACCATGTCGCATTCACTTATGCTCAATTCTGCGAGATGCCTCAGATATTGGGCTGTTGAGGAAGTGACCAGATTCAATAAAGCAGCACATTGCCATACATCTAGAATGGACAAATTTCCAAAGCATGCAACAGAAGGCGCCAAACTAATCAAACTGTCACAGCAATACACATGTAGTGATTCAAGATCTTTTAACAACGTCTGTTCCTGTGGGCAACCCTGTTTCCAAATAGTCTTCAGATTGTGAAGATTTGTTAGCACCATCATTCGAATCGTGGAAACTGTCCTGCCTTGATGCTCTTCCTCACTGACAGTGACAGGTCCTTCGCAACAGAACACCTCCTGGAGCTCATTAAAGGCTACACCGAGTAGTTCCAAATTCCGGAATCGTGGGAGGAGAGCAGGGAGAAATGATGCTGACTTCACATCAAGGTTTTCCAAGCAGATATAGCTCAATTCATCCGATAGGAGGGCCTGAAATCGGGCATCCCTTATCAAGTGTACGTCCCCACCAGTCAAAGTCAAACCTTGTAAGTTGGGAATGACCTGCAGCCCAATCAAGCAGACAGACTTCAAAGTAGTACGATTTTGAATTTTGATATTTCTCCAAAGGCGCTAAAATAAAATAAAATATCTTACTAAGTATTACACACTATATTGTCATACCTACAGAACATGAATAGATTCTTAAACGATAAATATTATTCTTTCGTAAGATCAATTAAATGTATATAAAATTTTGAGCATCTACACGACTATTTAATGATATATTAACATTTAGATCGTGTTTTTCCGTCTTAATCTTTTATTATATTTCAAATTTCTTGCCATGAGGTATAAATTTTACCTTTTTTTTTTCTATTTTCAAACTCATATTTTGAAGATAAAATGACAAATTTCACAAATCTTTAAATGCAATCTCATTTTCAGGTGTCACTTATATCAACTTAGATTTTTTCTTTTTGAAAAAAAGCCTTTGATCTTATAATATTTTAAGAAAAAAAAAAGTCATATTATGGTTACAATGAATGCTGCAATTCAAAATAATTCGTTATTCTATTAATGCAAGTTGTGCTGGGCAATCTCATTTTTCTTGAAAACCCAAAAAATTTGGTTGACTGTGAAAATCGAAACTTATAAGCCGAAGTAAATCTATTTTTCTGATTCGATTAAAGAATTTTTTTTTAATTTTAGAAAATCACACTTAACTAAATTGAAATGTTATCTTATATCTATATTTTTATTTTTCATTTAAATAATACTAGAAGTATTACCGATAAATAAATGAATAATAAGTAAATCTCACTAAAGCATGATTATGTCTTAGATAATGACTTATTTATTTTATATAACTATAATTATAGTTTTTTTTCCTAATAAATATATCAAAATTGTATATATGTTACATTAAAATTAGAATTATTATTATTATTTGTTGGAAATTAATTGTCAACCAGTTAAAGGTTTAAAAAACCAAACTGAACCAAAACTTTTAATTGACCAAAAATTTTGAACAACTTTGATTTTTAAAATGGTCGAAGCAAAATATAGGTCAGTTTGGGTTTTAACGTCAACCGAACCATGAACTTTCCCAAATTGACACAACTATTAGCCATCGGTATCAAGGGATTTTTAGATGACGATTTCTTGACTAAAACAGTTCAACTGTATGGCAAATGCATTGATGATGGACGAACAGAAATAAGCTGGAGTAAATCTCCGTACCTTCTCAGCTGAAAAAAATGATCGTTGAAGGGAATTATCGAATTGGCTTCCCAGGCTGTTTTCTTGAAAGCTCCCACCTTCTGAAGTAAAAAATTTTATGCTGCCACAATTACGAACATCCAAAATTTTTAAGTTTGGGCATTCACAAGTATGCATCCCTGTGTAGAGTCTCTTGAGTTGTTCTAAACGATAAAGACTCAGAGTTGTCAATTTGGGAAATTGAAACCTAGCATTTGCTTCCGTTTCTTCATCTGTCTCAATAATTTCTTCAACCCCACAATCTCTAAGCTTAAGCTGTTCAAGCTGCGGAAGACCCCTGGCAATGAAGGCTGGAAAAACACTTTTCAGATTTGGGCATTTAGAAGCATCTACTACCTGGAGATCATTAAAGGAAATGACTTCTCTTTGTTGGGGATGCTTACTCCAGATGTGCTCCAAATTTGGCAGATTTCTTACCTTCAAGGTCCTCAATCGACTAGCTGCGGGCCCTTGTGTTCTAATATTCACCAATGCCTCAAGTTGAAGGCTAAACACCTCTTTTAGTGACGCACAATCAATCAACTCTAGGCTCTCTAGATTAAGGAACCTGCTTACCAGCATTTCGGATGAGAAAATATTCAGCAGTTCCTTTGCATGCTCTACAATTATAGATTTTATTTTGGCAAAGGAACATTCGTGAAGTTCAGAATGCCATATCGACTTTAACCCATCCATGTTAACAATCTGCAATTTCTCCAACTTCGGGACAGCGACCTATAACAAAAAGTAGAAACCAAGCGTCTAAGAATACCAAAAAATCGAATTAGACACAAATGTGAAACCAAATTTAAAGTCTGTTGAAAGTTCAAAGATCAGTCCTAGTAAAAGTCAATTTACCAAAAAAAAAAAAAAGAATTATCTTGGACCCTTTTCTCTATCACTGTTTTTAGGGGGAAAAGGATACATTTTGTTTTGTTAGATTGGAAATAAAACACAGATTTGAGAATTCAAGGAAACAAATTAAAAGAGCGAAAACATTTTCATAAAAAAATCCCATCTAATAATAGAAATTTAATGAGGACAAAAAAAAGCACCACACCTTCTTGTCGAACAGGGCTAAGTTTGATCGTATACTGACGGCAACAGGATTTAAGATGAATGCCTTCAACTCAACACAATTCTCTATCAACAACTCTTTCAGACAGGGAAATTCTATTAAGTCACCGGTGCAGAATGTACTGAGCATTGGAAGACTTTTGAGCTTTAAAAATTCTAAATTAGGAAATGGGGCACTGCTTATAATTTCCCCTCTTGTAGCTATTACATCTTTCATTGAATCACAATTAGATATTTCAAGTTTTTGGAGTTGTGGAAGACTTTTGACCATCGACGTTGTAAATAGATAATTTAGATTCTGACACTCCGTCACAACGAAACTTATTAACTTGTAGAAGGAAGGTTGATCTGCAAAGTGGTCATGCCATATCTTATCCACTCTGATTGAGGCCAGCTCGAGCTCTTTCAAATTTGAGAAAAAAATCTGAAACCACAATTTTAGTTTCACCGATTAACAACTTTAGCAAAGCTAAATCTATTGCAATTTACAAATTATGAAAGTGAGAATTGCATTTTTTTGTGTAAAGAGACCAACACCATGCAACCAAAAAAAAAAAAGTAGTACACACTCCATGCATTCGAAAACACTGTGCCTTATTTTTAGAAATTTAAATGACATCAGATTTCCATATTCTTATTTCTCTTCCAATAGACAAAAAATTGAACCCTACATATTTTCCTTATTCTCATAATACTAAGAATTATTAGCAAAAGAATTATAATATCAAAATTGGCACTAAATTTCTTATTATATCCTTTTCTAGTTTTGTTATGCTATTTAGTTTTAAAAAACTTATGGTTAACTGAACAAAATCAAAGAGTTATATTTAAGGCTGCAAATGAGTCAAGTTTGACTATGTTCAAATCTAGTTTATTATTTAACAAAGGAGCCTAAAAAGAGGCATCGCGTCGGTATTTAAAATGACAAAACGTTATTTTAAGAAAATTAATCAATTAAAAATAAATATTTAATTTGATTATATTAGTATAAACATATAAAAAACTTATATAACATATAAATTAAAATATGTGCCTAACAATCTCACTCTAATAACACAATAAATGAAAAATTTTTATTGACTATATATAGGGGCGGATCTAGAAATTGTTCTTAGTGGGGATAAAATTTATAATTACTTGTAGATATTTTTGTGTGCATGTATATATATATATATATATATATATATACCACAACATTAATTTTACTTTTTTGCAACACAACAAAAATAATTATAAATTTATAATATTTGTATTAGAAATATTCATACAGAATTATTGTTTTGAGATTTTACATGGTTTTCAAATTTTGAGGATTGACTAAGATTTTTTTGGGGCCAAATTTCCATATTTAATAATAATTCTTGCAAAAAAAAATCTCATTTGTTTAATACAAAATGGATACACCATGCATCACAATAAAGTTTTCTTTTTTTTTGATAATTAACCTTTTTTTTTACATTCATAATTACTACCTAGCTTGATCTAAAATAAGGAATTTGAGGAAAAGTTATTAGATTTTAAAAATTCATGGGGGCCAAAAAAATTTCTAGTGGGGGCATACCCTAAAAATCTTAATGATTAATATAATAAATTTTAATCTCAAGTGAGGGCAATTACCCTCACAACAAAGCATGTTAATCTCAGTAGGGGCAATTTTAAGCTACCAATGCAATAATATTGGATTCTCAACCGTTCTAACATAAAAACTTTCATATTTGTGTCTGCAAATGACCCATCCTAGCCCCTCACACAAACAAAAACTAGAAAGGAAAAAGATTGATAACTAGAAGATCTATCTAAAATTTATATAGAGTAATATATTTAAAATCTATTTAGTATAATATTATTTTAGATTTAATATAAATAATATATATATATATAATTCAAAGGTGTCATCAAAACTTTTTTCTAATTAAATTTAAGCTAAATAAATTGTCTAGCCATGAAAAACACTCTACCCAAAAGTATAAAATTATAATGTGATTTATGTCAAGAAGCACCATACCATTTCATTAAATAAGGGCATCGAAGTATCACTTGCTGATTCAATTTCCATGACAGCTGGATCCATTGCAGATTGCTTTTGTCTTGAACTAGACGCGTTTGCGGATGCGGGAGACAGTTTCTCTTTCGAACAAAAGCTTCGGAGCAGTGGCAGTCGTAACTTCAAGGAGTATAATTGAGTGAACTCCACCACTTCATTTTTGTCATCTTCTTCTTCTGCTTGTTCATTTTCATGAGCAAATAACACTTCCATATCACTGCAGTCCATTATTTCCATTTCTCCAAGTTGTTGAAGGTTTCTTCGAACCATGGAAAACGGGAAGAGATTCTTCAATTTGTTGCAGCTTCTGACTTTTAGGATTCTTAGTCTGCAGAAGTCCCCTACCAAAAGTTTTCCCAGGGAAATCTTGTCCAGATTCACCAGATTGTGCAGAGTCAACGACTCTAGGGCGGGAAATGCATCACAAGAAACCCACCTTTTTGAGTCAATGATATATCGAATCTCTCCATTGTTTTGGACATAGAGATGCTTTAATTGCGGAAATCCTTCACTGTGTAGATCATACAGCACGTTGGTGATTCCCTTCACTTCATCCAAATAAAGATCTTCTGCGTCCTTCAATAAGGTCTTCAACCCATGCTTGGAGTGAATGCTTGTATCCAGCTTCAGCTTTAACGTTTTTGAAGTTTGATATTTGCCACCCCAGTCCCACACATCACCAATGAGTATCTTGTATCTTTCTAACTTTTTAGAAGACAGCCTCTTTGGTAGTTTCTTGGCATCTGGCACATGAATCTCCAAATTTGTTAGAGACAAGTGCTCCAACTCATACAGACTTGCGTTGCTTTGATTATTGGAACGTTTGGCCTCCCAGTTGACAAAGCAGTTGCCCATGAGCAGTTCTTCTAACCGAGATAACTGTGACAAGACATTTTCTGGAATAAATTCAAGTTTGGAACAGTTGCTCAAATTTAGTAACTTCAGTCGACTCAATTGAGCCAGATCTCTGGGCAACTGAACAATTTCAGAGCCCATAAGGCTAAGGATCTCAAGATTCTTCAGCTGCGTAATAACAGATATGTCCTGCAATGTACAATAGTCCAAACACAATGTATGAAGGCTTGTTAGTAAGCCCAATGATAAAGGAAGAGATGAGAAACACATCCTCGCGAAATCCAGCACTTGGAGCTTCATTATCCCTTCGAAAAATGAATCAGGGATCTTCAAGGAGAGATCTTTCGGGGTTAAGCGAAAGAACTCTACTGCTGGGCATTGCGACTTCAGAGAGAGCATAGAAACATCACATTCTTCTAGAAAAAGCTTTGTGCAACTTGTAATATCCATTCTTTGGAATTCCTCCAACGAAGCACCGACCTTCTTGAATCCAAATTGAGTTGTGGATGCAATTGAAGCAGCAACGCCTTGAACGATATCATGGATTTTGACGCGCCCATCATGCTCACTCTCTGACAACAAGCATGAGGCTTTGAGGTCTCCGATCAACTTTTGGACTCTATTTCTAGCGTCTCTCACGGATTCTATGTGTTTGAGTATACCCAGGCCCATTGTAATAACCAGAATCTTACTGGATCATGTGGCAACTTTGGATGCTTACATGCATGAAATGGGGTACACCTCTCTCATTATATTGCTACCACCTTGGGTATCAACCTATTGTCTTTTATCATTGTTCATTGACACATCACCCATAAATGTGGCACTTTGTGGTTCTTTTGAAGAAGCCGTTGTAGCTTCTCTTCCTTTTATAGATAGCCTTAGTTTTTCCTTAAAGTGAACGGTTCCAATAGCCACAAAAGTCTTGCCCAATTCCTTTCTCTTTGCAATACTATCTGCAAGAGAATTTACAACCCTATTTGATTTCATATAATCTCCCTTTGGTAAATGTCTAGACTTTTAAAAACACTAGTACCTTATAGATTAATTTAAGTCCAGTTGTAAACTTATTTTAATATTTATTTGGTCTGTTTAGGATCCTCGGAGACCACTAGACCATCACTTGCGCCGAGCTCGTGAATCTCAAAATAGCTAAATCGCTGTGAGTAATCTTGACACGTATAACGCGCTAGATTACCTTTATTGTTTATTTATATTATTTGATATAATTTTTATCTAGTATATGAATAATTATTTTTTATGGTTTAAATTAATAAATTATATTCTAAGTGATAATCCTCGATAAAGAAGAGTGAGTTGCTATATTTAATTATTATATTGATATTTATACCTGTTTCTTGTAACCATAAATACTTGAGGAATTGCTACTGTTGAAATTTAAGTTAAGCACGGACATATCAAATAGGGACGGGTTACTAGGCGCTCAGCTACCGGAGACTGCGGTAGACAGTGTGCACACTGAGCTTGCATTTGTGGTACACCTCAGTAGGTAGGTGACCACTATTGACCGTGACGGGGGAGTGACAGTGTTGGCTGGCTAACTTTTATGAAGTATTTATTATGATTCGATATGCCTGTTGCTCTGCTCTCTAGTTATGTCCGTGAGATATTTACTAAACCTGCGACCTGGAGTTACATCTATATTATTTTAGACATGTACCTATTTATTTAATCCATTCTGATCATAGTTAGTATATTCACTCTCCCGTTTTATGCGCGTCAGGCTTATTCACTGAGATATTCGTATATCTCACTCTTTATTTTTCTTTTAAATTATTTTCAGGTTTTGAGACTCGAGTCCTTAGTACACGTTCGGAGCGTTCCTAGAGGCTGCTGGGGGTACTTCCTTGTGTTTATGTGTTTATATATATAGTAGTTTCCGCTGATACGGTTTTTTTTTTGTATGCTGATATATATATTTTCTAAGTTGTAAGACTAAGTCCAATTTGCTGGACCTTAGTTTTTCTAAACATTTGGGCTTGTACCACCTTTTGTTTATGATAAACACTTGTGTTGTTTCAGCCTTTATTTTGAATCGAGAATTCTGCTTTGTCGTTTCCTTCATTTAAGGCTTGCGATTGTCTCGAGGTGGGTCCTCCATCTGAGATAGTCGCGCCGGTCACATGATCCAAAGTTGGGATGTGACAAAGTTGGTATCAGAGCTCAGTTTTCTTTTATACACCCTATTGTATTCTGGTGGGGAATATGCATTCTAAGTTCCTTGGGATTTGGTGTAGCATGCCACTTAATCCTGTTACCTTAGAATGGATAGGCCCTGTGTCTTGATTGACGTATTAGCGGAGTTTAGGTTTTGTGGTTTGTTATCCCCAGCTAGGACTTGTTTTCTGTAATTATTTTTTATTCATGACAACTAACATGTGAGGTGCATATCTCATGTCTATAGGATAAAATGCCACCGAAAACTCGAGTTCCAGCGACTCGTGAGCCGGAGGCACCCAATGAACAATCGAGACCACGTGATCCACTTGCAAATCGGCCTAGAAGACCCCGAAGTCGACACGTGCCACCGACTGCAGAAATGTCCGCTGCAACCATAGCCTCAGGAGAACAACAAGGACGTGGAGTTGCCGCAACACTAGGAAGGACCATCACAGTTGAAGACTTGGCCTTGGGACTACAAGAGACACAGCAGGCCATACAACAAATGGCTGGAACTCTAGTCCGAGCTCCGGTACGTCAACCATCTACGGGAGTTGATATGTCCCTTGTAGATTTTATGAAGCTGAAACCCCCTACCTATTCCCATCAAGAAGGAGAGGACCCGGAGACATGGTTGATGGAGATGGAGCGAAGACTTGACCCGATGGGAGTTGATAATTACAGAAAAGTGGAGTTAGCTGCATATCGACTCACTGGAGAGGTCGTCTTGACTTGGTACAATGGTTGGAAGGATAGCTTGGGAGGCAGGACTGTCCCGGTAACTTGGGAACAGTTTCGTGCGGAGTTTCTGAAAATTTACTTGCCTCAGAGCGTTCGAGATAGGAGGGCATATGAATTTGAGAACTTAAGGCAGTTGGGACGTACTGTTGATGAGTATGAACGGGAATTTAGTCGCCTTGCCAAGTATGCTACATATTTAGTTCAAGATGAGGAACAGAAGGTGAAGAGGTTCTTGAAAGGCCTTAATACTGGCATATATAAGAGTGTAATTTCGATGGATCTCAGATCATATGCAGCAGTAGTCGACCGGGCGCGGATGGTGGAGGAGCGGACTAGAGAAGAACGTGATTATGCTCAACGAAGGAAGGCCAAATTTGATCCCAGATCCCGAGGTGAAGGGAGTTCTACAAGAACTGAAGAACGGACCCCACAGACTCGGCTGCTTGAAAGAAGTCTCTTCCCAAGAGGAAGGATCAGCTATCCGCAGAGAGGGGGATTTCATGCCTATTCAGGGAGTCCTTCTACTGGACGAGGAACTAGTACTGTCAGTGGGAGTACACCGCTATGCCAGTATTGTGGGAATCTACACTCGGGGGTGTGTCGCCACCAGACGGGTGCATGTTTCCATTGTGGACAGACGGAACATATGATTAGGGAGTGCCCAGAGCTTGGGAGGCAACCTCGCTTAGCACCCTCACAGGCTTCGGTACCATCACCTGTTGCAGGCCAGTCAGGAGGGCGAGGTACTTCTAGGACAAGTAGCTCTAGTGGAAGTTGTGGAGGTCAAAGACAAACATCATCTGGGCATGGACAAGCTCGGGTCTATGCCATGGTACCAGGGAATGCAGAAGTTTCTAACGCTGTGGTAGCAGGTACCTTCGCTCTTTATTCCATTCCTATTAGAGCTTTATTTGATCCTGGCTCCACCCATTCATATGTGTCATACACATTAGCCTCTAAATTACCCGTCAATCCTAGACCCTTAACCACACCATTAACTGTACATAATCCTATGGGAAGAACCTTAGATGCTGATCAAGTGTGTGAGAAGTGCATAGTTCGAATAAAAGAACATGATTTTAGTGTGGATTTGGTGGTGCTCGACATGACGGATTTTGATGTAATATTGGGAATGGATTGGCTAGCAGCGCACCATGCTTCGCTAGACTGTCGTCAAAAGATGATAACCCTGAAGTTGCCAGGTGAAGAAGAGATTAAATTTCAAGGGGATAAAAGTTCTGTACCTTACAACCTAATCTCTTGGTTAGGAGCGAAGCGGATGATTAAAAAGAAATGTTTAGCTTACTTGGCCCTTCTACAAGATGCTAGTAAACCTATACTCAAAATAGAAGATATCCCAGTGGTGCAAGAATTTTTGGAAGTGTTTCCTGATGAGTTGCCAGAATTACCCCCGGATCGAGAGATTGAATTTTGTATTGATTTACTACCGAGCACCGAACCTATATCGATCACTCCATATCGAATGTCACCTGCTGAGCTAAAGGAATTGAAGGTGCAATTGCAGGAATTACTGGATAAGGGGTATATTCGCCCCAGTGTGTCACCGTGGGGAGCACCAGTGCTGTTTGTTAAGAAGAAAGATGGGACTATGCGACTTTGTATTGACTATCGTCAGTTGAACAAAGTCACAATAAAGAATAAATATCCACTACCACGGATTGACGATCTATTTGATCAGCTACAAGGAGCTTGCTATTTTTCAAAGATTGATTTACGCTCAGGGTATCATCAGCTGAGAGTGCGAGAAGAAAATGTACCCAAAACAGCATTTCGAACTCGGTATGGTCATTATGAATTCCGTGTACTGCCTTTTGGGTTAACAAATGCCCCTGCAGCTTTCATGGATTTGATGAATCGAGTCTTCAAGCCGTTTTTAGATCAGTTTGTCATTGTGTTTATTGATGACATCTTGATTTACTCTTCAAGCGAGGAAGAGCACAAAAAGCATTTAAGAATTGTCTTGCAGAAGTTGAAAGATGAGAAGTTATATGGCAAGTTTAGCAAGTGCGAGTTCTGGCTTCGAAGTGTGACATTCTTGGGCCACGTTATTTCTGAGAAAGGGGTTGAGGTAGACCCAAAGAAGATTGAAGCAGTTAAGCAGTGGCCGCAACCCACTACAGTAGGAGAAGTTCGCAGTTTCTTGGGATTGGCAGGTTATTACCGCAAATTTGTGCCAGGATTCTCTCGAATTGCAGCATCAATGACTAAATTGACTCGAAAGGGGGTCAGATTCGAGTGGATCGAGGAGTGTACTAGAGACTTTCAGAAACTTAAAGAATTACTCACATCAGCACCGGTGTTATCCCTTCCATCAGAAACTGGAGGATTTACAGTATATTGTGATGCTTCACGAGTGGGACTTGGTTGTGTGTTGATGCAGCATGGTAGAGTCATTGCCTACGCCTCTCGACAATTGAAGAAACATGAGCAGAACTATCCAACTCATGATCTAGAGATGGCAGTAGTGATTTTTGCACTAAAACTCTGGCGACACTATCTCTACGGTGATACTTGTGAGATCTTTACCGACCACAAGAGTTTGAAGTACATCATGGAGCAGAAAGATTTGAATATGCGTCAGAGACGTTGGATAGAATTGCTGAAGGATTACGACTGTGTTATTCAGTATCATCCAGGTAAAGCGAATGTTGTGGCTGATGCTCTGAGCAGGAAGTCTATGGGAAGTATAGCGCATATCTCAGTAGAGAAGAGACAAAACCAAAGCGAATTGAACCAATTACTCGAGCGGGGTTTGAAGATGTCAGTGGGAATCTCAGGAGCTTTAATAGCTTATTTTCAGGCTAAACCACAATTAAAAGGAAGCATTAAGGCTGCTCAAACTAGAGACCCACATTTGCAGAAGATTAAAGAAAATGTGTTAGCCGAACGCATGCAAGAATTTTTAGTAGACTCTGAAGGCGTGCTGTGGTATGGTGAACGACTTTGTGTTCCAAATTTAGACAACTTTCGGAGACAAATACTAGAAGAGGCACACAATACTGCGTATACCGTGCATCCTGGAACAACAAAGATGTACCAAGATTTGCGTCGGGCGTATTGGTGGGAGAATATGAAGAAAGATATAGCAGAATTCGTTTCGAAGTGCCTCGTGTGTCAGCAAATTAAAGCTGAACACCAAAAGCCTGCTGGAACCTTGCAACCCCTACCAATCCTTGAATGGAAATGGGAGAGTGTAGCAATGGATTTTGTGGTTGGATTGCCACTCACACAAGATCGACATGATGCCATTTGGGTCATCGTAGATCGATTAACCAAGAGTGCACATTTCTTGGCAATTCGAGCGACTTATGGTTTTGAAAGGCTGGCTCAGCTATATGTAAATAAGATTGTGAGTTTGCATGGAGTGCCAGTATCTATTGTATCTGACAGAGGACCACAATTCACTTCGCGGTTTTGGAGGGAATTTCAGAAAGCCATGGGGACTCAATTGGAATTTAGCACGGCATTCCACCCACAGACAGATGGTCAATCTGAACGTACCATACAGACTCTAGAAGATATGCTACGGGCATGAGTGATGGAGTTTGGAGGTAGTTGGGACCAACATTTGCCGTTGGTTGAATTTGCATACAATAACAGCTACCAATCAACCATTAAGATGGCTCCATATGAAGCCTTATACGGCCGTAAGTGTCGATCACCTCTGTACTGGGATGAATTGGGAGAGAAGAAACAATTAGAACCTGTTTTGGGACCTGAAATACTATAAAGGAATTTGGAGAAAATTTGTATGATTCGGGATAGTATGGCAGCTGCCCAGAGTCGACAAAAGGCATATGCAGATCGTCGACGACGTGAATTGGAGTTTATAGTAGGCGATTTGGTGTTCCTACGAGTTTCACCAATGAAAGGTGTGCTTCGATTTGGAAAGAAAGGAAAACTTAGTCCGCGTTTTATTGGTCCATACGAGATATTGGAACGTGTTGGAGCCACAGCCTATAAATTGGAGCTACCACCAGAGTTCTCTCGGATCCATCCAGTATTTCATGTGTCAATGTTACGGAAATATCTTCCCGATCCATCGCATGTAGTTATTTCCCAACCGGTTGAACTAAAGGATGATCTGACCTATGAAGTCCAACCAATTGAAATCCTGGATACTAGTGTGAAAAAGCTACGCTCTAAGGAAGTCAATCTAGTTAAAGTAGCTTGGGATACCCAACCTGGAAAAGAAGTCACTTGGGAAACGGAAGCGAATATGAAAATGAAATATCCATATATGTTTCCAACTCCTGGTAAGTAAACCCAACGCCTAGTAAATTCGAGGACGAATTTAATTTAAGGGGGGTAGATTGTAATAACCAGAATCTTACTGGATCATGTGGCAACTTTGGATGCTTACATGCATGAAATGGGGTACACCTCTCTCATTATATTGCTACCACCTTGGGTATCAACCTATTGTCTTTTATCATTGTTCATTGACACATCACCCATAAATGTGGCACTTTGTGGTTCTTTTGAAGAAGCCGTTGTAGCTTCTCTTCCTTTTATAGATAGCCTTAGTTTTTCCTTAAAGTGAACGGTTCCAATAGCCACAAAAGTCTTGCCCAATTCCTTTCTCTTTGCAATACTATCTGCAAGAGAATTTACAACCCTATTTGATTTCATATAATCTCCCTTTGGTAAATGTCTAGACTTTTAAAAACACTAGTACCTTATAGATTAATTTAAGTCCAGTTGTAAACTTATTTTAATATTTATTTGGTCTGTTTAGGATCCTCGGAGACCACTAGACCATCACTTGCGCCGAGCTCGTGAATCTCAAAATAGCTAAATCGCTGTGAGTAATCTTGACACGTATAACGCGCTAGATTACCTTTATTGTTTATTTATATTATTTGATATAATTTTTATCTAGTATATGAATAATCATTTTTTATGGTTTAAATTAATAAATTATATTCTAAGTGATAATCCTCGATAAAGAAGAGTGAGTTGCTATATTTAATTATTATATTGATATTTATACCTGTTTCTTGTAACCATAAATACTTGAGGAATTGCTACTGTTGAAATTTAAGTTAAGCACGGACATATCAAATAGGGACGGGTTACTAGGCGCTCAGCTACCGGAGACTGCGGTAGACAGTGTGCACACTGAGCTTGCATTTGTGGTACACCTCAGTAGGTAGGTGACCACTATTGACCGTGACGGGGGAGTGACAGTGTTGGCTGGCTAACTTTTATGAAGTATTTATTATGATTCGATATGCCTGTTGCTCTGCTCTCTAGTTATGTCCGTGAGATATTTACTAAACCTGCGACCTGGAGTTACATCTATATTATTTTAGACATGTACCTATTTATTTAATCCATTCTGATCATAGTTAGTATATTCACTCTCCCGTTTTATGCGCGTCAGGCTTATTCACTGAGATATTCGTATATCTCACTCTTTATTTTTCTTTTAAATTATTTTCAGGTTTTGAGACTCGAGTCCTTAGTACACGTTCGGAGCGTTCCTAGAGGCTGCTGGGGGTACTTCCTTGTGTTTATGTGTTTATATATATAGTAGTTTCCGCTGATACGGTTTTTTTTTTGTATGCTGATATATATATTTTCTAAGTTGTAAGACTAAGTCCAATTTGCTGGACCTTAGTTTTTCTAAACATTTGGGCTTGTACCACCTTTTGTTTATGATAAACACTTGTGTTGTTTCAGCCTTTATTTTGAATCGAGAATTCTGCTTTGTCGTTTCCTTCATTTAAGGCTTGCGATTGTCTCGAGGTGGGTCCTCCATCTGAGATAGTCGCGCCGGTCACATGATCCAAAGTTGGGATGTGACACCCATGGTGTACTTCATCAAATCTAGGATAGAAATATCAGTGTACGTAAATAGACCACAGAGCAAGAAAAATGATTTGGCTTCCTTACCGGGCAAAAGATCATAACTGAACCCTATAACTTTTTCTTGTATTTCCTCATCCTCAAATGTCGAGAGACGCTGCAAAGCATCATTCCATAATTCGAACTCCTTATTCTTCAAAGCGCTTGCCATCATGACAAGAAGAATGGGCCAACCTCCGCACTCTTTGGCCACTTTGATTGCTATACATCGTAGTCTTGGTGTTTCGAAGCCACCCACCATTCTGTCAAATAAAGTCCATGACTCCTCTTCTGTCATAAGATCAAGCTTGAAATCTTTCTGCACTCCCATTTCATCGGTTAACAGACGCCCATTTCTTGAGGTCATTAACACTTTGCACCCCTTTTCTTCCTGTTGGATTGATTCCAACTGAGAATTGAACTGAAAACCTTCATGTACAGAGTCAGCTTCTCTACCCGTGACCCATTTCTCGTTGGTTAATGGAATTCCCAAATTTTCCAATTCAATTTTTTCCAAAAGATTGTCCAAAATTATAAGGACCTTGTCTTCCTTCATTAACCTCTGGCGTAGTTGATTTGCTCTTCCATCTAGACTCTCCGCCTCAAATTTTAAGCCCAGCACGTCCGCAATACTCCCTTGAATCTCTTTGAGCTCATTGAGGTCTGGTTTCGCAGATAAAGTTGCCATAGCCACAACATTGAACAGCTTCCCGTCTGCTTGCTGGCGTACCTCCTTCGCCAAAGTGGTCTTACCCGTTCCGCCCAAGCCGTAGACACCTATCATTTTGACATTGGGATCTGATAGTGCATCCATAACTGCTTGAAAGATGGAAGCTCTCGAAGGCAAGCCCCCGAAACCATGAACGGATGAAGAAACTATCTGCTGTGGAGCGGGCCGGTAGGATATTTGATTCCGATCAAATTTGCCTTCATTCTTCAGACCTTCAATGGCCAAAGCTTTTTTGGCTGCCTTTTTGCCAAGCTGATAGCGAGTATTTATGTTGGGACACCACCCAGCAAAACACTTCTTCTTTGCCTCTTCTTCTTCGCTTTGAGTAAGCTCCCCAGCCTCTTCAATGGCATTCTGCGCATCGGTCAGCCACTTTTCAACGTCAGGCTGGATCTCGTACCCTCTCCTCCGATCTTCTTGGGCAGAGTTCTGCAAGCTCCCTCTTGCAGTGGCCAGCTTCTCAACCTGATTCTTGAGCTCTGCAACCTTCCTTGCGTGGCAAAAAGCATATCCAGCATGCCGTATCACGGGGCCGATGGTGTACTCAAAAACAGTAGGAGCTATGGAAAGAATGAATTCCAAAGCCATTTTTTGCTTCCGACTTCTTAGACTTTTGTTATGCTTTTTGTACCTTCTTTTTGTTTGTTTTCCTGGAAAACTGATATGAAATACTTTTAACAGAAAATTTGTCAACAAGACAGAATATGCGAATTGGAATGGTTGGACAAAAACACGGACTTAGGAGGGAAGACAAAGATGGCAGCAAAGAAAAGCATGCAAAAGGAAAAGCAAATAGTAGAAGAAATAAGAATGAAAGGTAGGTGATGAAAAGGTAGCAAAAAATGGAAGGAAGTTAATGGACCGAATCACGGAGACAGGTTGAAATCTACTGGGAGGTGTGGATGGCGTATACAGTAGCGCAGAAAACAGGGTGTGATTTATGGTAAGCGGTAAAAGGACGGCAAAAATGAGAAAGAGAGTTGTTTATACGATGTGAAAATGTGTATTTGGATGGACAAAAATGGGTGAGGGAGAGAACAATTTGTCCGGTACCGGCAGGAATCTGAAGGAAGCTTGCAAAGTTTTAGCAGATAGATGATGATGATGATGATGATGATGAGTAGTACTGGGAACTGGGAAGTGAAGTCCGTGTAAATGAACCTGTGAGAAAAGATTTTTGCGTGACAGGAAATAGAGACAGCTTGCTGTATTTAATCCCCTCATCATGCTGTCCGTAAAAAAAAAAAAAAAAAAAAAAAAACAAAATAGATTTAAAAACTTTGTTGTTTAAATTTAAATAAACAAATAAAAGACTTTGAACATTTTATTTGTTTTTTAAGAATAAGATTACGTGGATATTCTTAACAAAATATACAAAATATAAAAGATATATAATTAATTTAATAATATTTAATAATTTATCTATTTATTTTTAAATTTATTATATTTTTAATGATCTAATAATTTATATTATTATATATTTACAGTATTTTTATAATTATCTTTTAAAAAAATTTAATCTAAAATTTTAAAGAAAGACTCGGAAAAGACTATTGCTTGGGACATCAGAAGCTGCAAGAGACAAAAGAACAGAAAAGAAATAAAACAAGCATGAAACCAACGACTAACAATTTAGAAAATCAAACAATTTTATTATATAATTATATTTTATATAATACTAATATTTAATAGTTTATTTATTTTTTTAATTCAGTCATATAACAATTCACAACACTTAATTTTATTTTGATTATATTTAAAAAAATTCTTTTAAATATTTTTAAAAATAAATTGGTGTTTAAATGACTGTATTACGTTTCAAAATTTTTAGAAAAATTTATAAAGCAAAACTTACTGCTCGACTTTGTTGTTAATGTATTTATTTTAATATATCCAACCAATATTAGCACACTTTTAGGAGGTGCGGGAAAAAAACAGAGACAAGATATCTCATCACTGATTTATCCAACAGTACGAAGAGATGAACATAAGTTGGTTATTGAAATTGAAATAAAGTCTATCCACCCAACGCAAAGAAGAAATTAAGGAGAAAGTGGGTCCACAGCATTTTGGAAGAAAGGAAGAATGTGACACAGCTAACAGCTAACTAATGTTGCATTTGGACTGTGAAAAGAAAATAATTTAGAAAGATAAGAAATAAATGGGAAAGAATATAACGAAAAAATTATGATAAAATAAAGTTATTTATATAGATATAAAATTAATGAGAAAATAATGATAAGAAAAAAAATAATTTTCTTGATTGTTGAATTATTTCCTATAAATTCTTATGAATCCAATCAAAGCTCTAATAGACGACCAAAATCATTGACAATCAAACCATGAGAACCAAATTATAAAAAATGGAAAACATTGCTGCCTATAACTAAAAAGCAGCAAACCTGAGATCAAATAAGGCTTTTTGCCGTTGTAGAAAGTGATAAATAATTCAAGTCCATGTACTTGGATGGCGAAAAATGGTTGAGATAGAAGAATTTCTCCAGCACCAACAGGAATCTGGACGCAGCTTGCACAGTTTAGCAGAAGACGATGAGTAATGTGAACAGGGAAGTGAAGTCTATGTAAATGAATCTAGGAAAAAAGATTCTTGTGTGACAAGAAAGGACCAGAGGCTGTCGTCTTTAAAATTGATTTGAAGACTTTATTGTTTAATTTTTTTAAAAAACAAAAGGCTTGGAAGACTTTGTTGGTTAGGAGATCAAAAGGTACAAGAAATAAAAAAGAAAAAGAAAAAAAAAATCATCAAACGGATGACAAACAATTTAGAAAATCAATCAAATTTTACTATATAATTATATTTTAAATAATATTATAATGGTTATACATATTATCTAATAATATTTAATAACTTATTTAATTTTTTAAAAATTCAATCATTCAACAACTCGTATCACTTAATTTCACTTAAAAAATGCCACCAAATATTTTTCAAAACAAATTAGCATAGAATGACCGAATTGGGTTTCAAAAGTTTTTGGAAAATTATAAAGAAAGACTTGCTGCTTGACTTTGCTGTTATTATCCTTAATTAATGTATTTATTTTAATATATCCAACCAAAATTAGCCTTGTTAAAAAAAAAAAAAACAATATTAGCACTTTTGCGCGGAGAGTGGAAAAAAAATAGAGACAAGATATCTGTCTTTGATTTCCAACAGTATGCATAGATGAACATTGGTTGGTTATTGAAATAAAAAGTCTATCCACTTAACGCAGAGAAGAAAATAAGAAGCAAGTGGGTCCACAGTATTCTGGAAGAATGTAACCCAACAAACAGCTGATTAATGGTGTGTTTGGATTGTAAAAAGAAAGTAACTTAGATACAGGAGATATGAGTAAAAAAAGAAAATAATAAGAAAGAAAATTATAAATAAAATTGTGAGAGAAAATATTGTGAAAAAAATATATTATTTGAATAGATGAGAAATTAATAAAAAAAATGATAGAAAAGAAAATAGATTTTAATGTTCTTGGTATTCGGATTCTTTTCTATGGATTCCATGAATTTAAACAAGCCCTAACGGGAAAGACAAAAATCATTGACAATCAGATTGAGAACCAAATTATAAAAATTGCAAACCAATGGGATCTAAAATTAAAAAGCAGCCAACCTTTGATCAAAAAAGGCTTCTTGCCGTTGTAGAAAGTGATAAATAATTCAAGTCCACATATTTTTGTTCGAAGGTGGCTATGGAAATATAACAGGCAAATTAATGTATGTGTGGTTTTCTTTTTTTTTTTTTTTATTAATAAAAGTACCAGTCAACTGGTAGATTATTAGGTATTAAAAAGAAATAAAAATATAGGTGCATTTGGTATATAATATAAAATAGAATAATATAAAATAAATTAATTTATATTATATAAAATATAATAAAATAAAATTATTTTATTTTATATTATATATTAAACACACCAATACAAGTCCAAAGACATCATAGTAGTGTAGGCACCCGACCTGTCTCAATTTGCCAATTTGTCATTCGGGAAAGTAACAATGTATGGTTTCCAAAGGTCCACGGCACAACAATTTCGTGACATTGACTCGAAAACTTTATATGTGAATTATTGTACTTTTTTTCTGCCCCACCTCCCTCAATTTTCCACAGCAGTATCGTAACATTTACTTCGACAACTATATGTGAATTATTGTAACATTTACTTCGAAAGAAACCAAAATATAAGTGTGCTTGGTATATAATATAAATAAAATAATATAAGATGAATTAATTTTATATTATAAAAAATATAATAAAATAAAATTATTTTATATTCTTTTATTTCATATTATGTACCAAATATATCAATATGAGTCCAAAGACATCATAAAAATGTAAGCACCCCACCTGTATCAATTTGCCAATTTGTCATTCGGGAAAGTAACAATGTATGGTTTTCCAAAACCAAAGGTCCACAGCACAACTATTTCGTGACATTGATTCGAAAACTTTATGTGAATTATTGTATTTTTTCTGCCCCACCTCCATCAATTTTCCACAACAATTTCGTAACATTTACTTCGACAACTAGTGAATTATTATACCTTTTTCCTGCCCCACCTCTATCAATTTGCTAATTTGTCATTCAGGAGAGTAACAACTTGTAAAATCAAAATTTGTGCACACACACATGCATTGATTTAGTAGTAGCCCACTTGTTCATTTGGCTTTATCAACTGCAATTATTTTCTGGCTTATCTCCTAATAAAATACTTTCTTTATACATAAGAATATAATTAGAGAATGCAATCCAAATGAGATGTACATAGATAAGCACTCAAAAATATGGTTTAGATAAAGGAAACAAAGGCATCCCTTTTCTTAATGACAAATAAGACGGAAAATGGTATAAATTGTCACGTGATTTCATTTTTCTGGTTCGATTTATCTCTTTTTGTATTGAAACGATCATTCAAGTTTTATACCATTCCACATCACAATATTAACTTGTCGTAGCATATTTTTTAGAATAAGTTTTTAAAAGAGCCAGAAAAGGAATTCATCGTCTAATCTTTTTTTTTTTTAATGAAAGAATTTTTGAATTGTATTATTCTCAATATTAAGATTTAAATTGCACTCAAAACATATTTCTAAAATAACAATTCAGGATTATAAATCGTGATGCGGTATTATGAGTTTAACACTCATTAATATTGTGTTCGGATGTAGGAAAGACCTACTGAAACTCAATAATACTCTAATAGGAAATCTCTTCTTATAGGTTTGGTTGAATAGAGCAGTTCAAAGAGAGTTACTTTGACTTGGATTCACAGATTTGATAACTGACTTATGCGCGAAGGATTATTTTTTTTGTTGAAAAAAAATAACAATGATTTGTTAATATATTTAGATGACTAGAGTTGTTTGCTTGTCCTATGTTAATTGAGTACATGATACTTTATTGAAAGTGAATTCTCAAGAAAATAAAATTGTTATGGCATCCAAGATGATATGGACTCAAAAATTTCTTTATAGCCAGATAAAGCTTCCATTCCACGACCAATGGGACTTTGGTACATTCTCTTTCTCCCCCTCTCTTCCTTTTTTTTTTTGTAAAATTTTCATATGCACATTAGTTATTTTGAGTTTTTTTGACGCTGATTTTATTTCCAAGTTGTTTTTCATTGGTTTCATGCTTTCTTTCGTCTTTGTACCGTAAAGAACAAAATCTTGTTCCGGGACCTTTTCTTCTGGGATCTTTAGATTTAAATAATAGTTTTTTCACAAGTCTTCCTTTAAAATTTTTCGATTTTTTCTTTTGTTTTGGAGATATGCAAGACCTAGCCTAACTGGTTATAATGAGCAAGAATAATTAGGGAGGTCTGCCATATTATTACTGTCATCCAAACTACAAACTCATAGCTTTTAAAATTTTTTATTTTAACAAAGAAACAACTTGTCCAAGACGTTCTTTCATTATTTTCAATTTAAACAATGAACTCTTTTTCCAATGTTTTTTTTATTTTTTTTTATTTTCACATTCAACAATTGTTTCATTCCTTAGTTATTCCATAAGTGATTTTTATTTACGACTCCATCCAATTTTCTTTATCTGACCCAAATTATAAAAAACTGTACCATTCATAATTGATTATTTTTTTCGTCAAACCATTCATAATTTGATGAGGAGCTCACCAAAAGTTGGGGATTGGACCTCCAAGCGAAGGAACGCCCAAGGGTTGGAGGGGTCCCCAATTTCTTGGACTTTTGATCAAGGAGTACGATAAAACTCACATGTCTGTGACTTAGGGCCTCCCCGCAACATCCGTTACTCACCTGATACACAGATTCGGGCTCACGACAGGCCTCCGTCGCCGAATGAGATGCATGCCTGTGAGTCAGTTCCTAGACCTCGCCACAAATCAGTCGCTTTTATTACGTCGAGGAAGATTTCCAGCATGGTTCCCTGCTGCTTTAGGCCGACCCTATTGTCTGGGCACCGTGTGCAGGTATGGTGTTCTCTCGGGCTGAATTTGCACCAAACGACCAGCCTGGCCTTTCCATCATGTAGCATCTCGCCCAGCTTGGGCTGGGGCTTCCAGCCCTCATGGCCATCTAAGTGTCCACTCCACAAAACACTTGTTTCTCCATTAACAAAAAAAAAAAAAAGAACACTTGTTTCTCCAACCAAAGTAACAATTTCCAATTCACAAAGCTGTGAAAGCCTTGTAATCATGGACAATGAGAATCCACTGAAATGTCTTGCGGTTAACATTCATAGCTTGCGGAAGGCTTCTGCCAGAATTCTTCCATAGCAAATTTTCTCTGGATTCATCTGTTGTACAGAATTTAAGGATGCATTTGATATGTATAGGGAATAATATAGGATAAAATAATATGGGGTAGTACAGTATAAAATATACTACTAAACTGGATAGTATAGGATATGAAAGTATAAAATAATACAATATAAAATTAAGTAAAACAAAATAATTATTTTATATTGTGTTTGGATGGTATGAAATATTATAATATAATACATTAGAATGACTTTTTTTTGCTCTTATAGGTAATGAATTTATAGCAAATCATATATGGTATAGTTTTGTCTCAATCTTTTTTTAAATAAATAACTAAAATTACACAATAAAATTAATGTTTAATTTACATACCATTACATTTTAAAATATTTATAATGGCAGCTGAGCATTGCAATTTGAAGGCGTGGGAGGATACATGTCGCCTGAGTGCCAAGTCACTAGAATTATATTTTAAAATTTCTAGGTTGTACATAGAGTCTAAGGTTTGGTCGAATAACAATACCAAAATCTCCAATCAAATTTCCGTGTCTTTAGCACCAAGATAAATTTTTAACCATAATAATCCAGCCTGAGACGTTGTTGTTGAAATGGAAGGTGATGTGGAGAAGCCGGAGGACAGTGGTGCCCGGAGGGCTCTCCGGAAAAATGTGAGGACGGTGTCGGCCAAGAAGATTGCCACCAGTTTGCGGTGGTTGCAGCTGCCGGAGACGGTGGGTGCTGGATGTGGAGAGGCGAAGAAGCTGCCAGGGTATTTTAGTAATTGTATAAATTGTAACACTATCCCATCAAATATGATAGACTAGTCTATTAAAGTAAAAAAAATAGTATTATCTCATATTTATAAAATAATAAATTTATACTATCTTATTATATACTTATCTTCTTGAATAAATAAATATATGTTAAAGTCAGATAATTAATTTTAATTTATACTATTATATTTTAACTCATAAAACAAACGCACTTTAAAACGGAACATAAGGAGCCAATCTTTCAGAGTCCAAGATGTATTCAATTTCTAGATCATTTTGGACTTGGAGACACTTCAGTTGCAAACTAAAGAACAAAAAAAAAAAATGGTAGTTACTGGTTTGCAATTTAGAAAAATATAGCTGAAACATTCTCGCCGATGAATCATGTCGCACTCACACAAAAGAAAAGCCGAGAAGAATCAGTTATTTCTCTCCCCTGTACAATTATTCTGCAATAATGAACAGCTTTAAGCAGAAAAAGGAAAAAAGTAAACAAATCTATAACCGCCAGAAAGACAACACAAACAACAACTAAACATAAGTGCAAGAATTTGTAAAAGAAATTGGTAGGAATATAATACAGACCATCTAGCCAAAATAATGGTCAAACTGAATCACACTGCGATCACCTATGTTGCAGTGCTTGGACTTTACGGGTCTGGAACAGGGAAATGCTATATTTTAATAAAAGGAAATGAAAAACTCATAAAGAATCTTCAGTAATAAATCAAAGAACTCACTTTGGAAGTCTATAAGTAAGTCATTCTTTCTCTTTGTATGTGATATATTGTCAGTGAGATGGGTAGAGAGACATTCCGAAACATTCTCAACCTTCACAATTCCTAGATCAAAAAAGAAACAGTATAACACTTGGTCTAACCAAGTTTAAAATGCAATGACAGAAACTAACAAATTTGCAGCTGAAGAGAAATATCTGTTACTAGGCACATGCCCATACTCCACTTAGATAACATCCAGGAATAAAGCTGCTCCAATTATTGCGAGGCGTACAATTTGCAATGGAACAGAAAAGAGTATAGTGTAAGATAGCTCTACTACTATAAAAGGACCTACAAACTTTTCTATACAAGGCACTAGTGGGATAAAACACAGTACAAGAAGTTATAAAATACGCAACTCTAAGAAAGTGCCAATCGCTCAAAATCAACTTTGTATAATTCCTTTTACCTGCCTCATTCAAACTATAAATTTATAACTTTCTTTCTTGCCATAATCTCCAAGAAACATCTCTATTCTCTATTAGCCAATAAATAAATCCTCATTAGTAAAACGTATTCAAATCTCTCATATATGCCGAGATAATTGATAATATAATCTTTTAATTCCAATACCAAAACATGCATGACCCCAACAGCGCACAATCACTACTTTCACAAATATACAAAAAGCACAAACACCCACCCACTTTATCTTTACAATTAACCAAAACCGGTAATACCTGTAAAACAGGATTAGGCACATTACGGCAGAAATGCTGGATGGAGAATATGACATTGGCACCAGTCACCAAACACAGCCTCAACACGCCCCCTTCAACGGCTCAACCAGATCAAGTGCACCAAATCAATACCCAAAAAAAAAAAAAACAACTCAGAAATAGAAATTCTAATGCCTCTGTATTCTCAGACAGGTTGAGAGAAAGAGAGAGAGAGAGTACAGGAGAGCGAGGAAACAATGGAGGGGTACAATGGGGGTGCCGCAGAAGATGGGCCATTGAGCACATAAAATTTAGACCATCACTAGTAAGGTGGCCAGGCCGCGTCAGATTAGAACCAACCCACTGTGCGGCCATTATACAGAGAGAGGGAGAGATTTTTAGGTTCTAGGCTCCATGGGAATTTTGACGAGGATTTCGGGAATTCGGACCATGATTCGTCTCGCTCAAAAAAAAAAAAAAACAAAACAAAAAGAAAAATCAACAAGGTGGCATTTGTTAAAATTTTATATTATATTTTTGCTGCTTCTTTTTGTCTTTTCCAAGTTATCTTTCTTCAATTTTGTAGGATTTCCTAAACGGATTAGGGAAACTTGAAATACTATTATTAGAATTTTACGTGGTTCCTTCCTATTCGGTAGTTCCCATATTTTTTCTGGATTGCTTTTCATTTTCCAAAATGCAGCAACATAAATTTGGATTAGTAGTGCAATTAACATCCCAATCAACTTTCAGAAATCCAAAAAGGGATAAAATTCCCTTTTTTGGAACAAATCACCTAAACATAGATCAAATAAAAAGATTTCACAAATGTATTTTGTTCAATCACTTTACCTGAATTTGTCAAAATGATATTGATAGAGTTTGCTTTGGATCACAGAGCCCACCGTAGCGCGCAAAATCCAACAACGGAAATCACAAGAAGCAACAAAATTTGCTGAAAGATTCAATGTTGGAATTGAATGCCCAGGAACTAGCCATACCCAAGTTTGCGACTACATATTTACACTCTAGTTCTCCAAATATTGTTCTTTCAAGAATTTAACAATATTTGCTTAAGTGTTCTAATTCTACTCTAGAGATTATGATTTTAAGCTCACCAATCTATTGCAAATTGCTGACGCCACAAGCTTTGGAGGAATTTGTTACTCACAATTTCAGATCAAAAGAAGAACAAACAAACATTCCATTAAATTCACTCACACAATGTCATAAAACCCTTCAATTGATTATCATCTGTTCATACAATTGCCAAAGAAAGATCAAGCAATGGAAAATTTTGGATTAATTAATCCAAAGGCTGTTTTATCCAAAAAAATAAAAATAAAAATAATTTCTTGCATTCGAGAATGAAAGTGCTATGATACAACTGTAGATTAGATTCCTTAAAACAACTAGTGTCTTCCAAAAAAGAGAGAGCTCAAAACCCCTGAGAAGCAGAACCGATATCTCCCTTATCCTTTCCCATCTTCTTAGGAAGGAGAGTTTGGTGAATGTTGAGCAATAAAACTCCATCGGCAATGGTGACAGACCCAAGAAGCTTGCTTAGCTTCTTGCCCTGCTAGGGCTGGGGCCTCAAGCCGTGTGGCCCTCTCAGGGTCCGCTCCCTAGAACACTTAGTTTCATCAGCCAAAGAATCAACTTCCACCAATTCACAAAGCTGTGAAAGCCTTGTAATCATGGACAATAAAAATCCACTGAAATGCCCTACTCTATTAATTCATAGCTTGCTGAAGGCTTCTGTGGCAAGTTGTCCATGGCAAATCTTCTCAAAGGACTTCTATAAAATTTGAGACTCTAGAATGGAACATGCATTACCAAGAACCAATCTTTCTGAGTCAAAGAGGTAATAAAACATCTTGCCCATTATGGATTTGGAGATACTTCAATCGCAGACTGCCAAATAAAAAAGGCAGTTACTGGTTTGCAATTTAGAAAAATTTACCTAATACATTCCCACCGATGAATCATATAGCACTCCCCTAAAAAAGGAAAACCAAGAAGCATCATGTATTTCTCTCCCTGACATAAATATTCTGCAATAAAGAACAGCTTTAGGCAGAAAAACCAAAAAAAAAAAATATTTATAACTGCTACAAAAGCACCACAAACAACAACTAAATGTAACTGCAAGAACATTTAAAATAAATTGGTAGGAATATAATACCGACTATCCAGGCACAATGATGGTCAAATCAGGTCACACAGCAGTCAAATATGCTACAGTGCTCGGACTTCATGGGTCTAGAACAGGAAAATGCTACATTTTAATAGAAGAAAATGAAAAGCTTGTAGAGGATCTTCAGTAATGAAATAAAGAACTCACTTTGAAATTTTATAAGTAAGCCATTCTTTCTCTTTATATATAATATTGGCATTGGGATAGGCAGAGAGATATAGCAAAACATTCTCAACCTTCACAGTTCCTAGATCAGAAAAGCTAGTCAATAGAAACAGTATAACACTTGATCATATCAAGTTTAAAATGCAATGACAGAAACTAAACAAATTTGCAGATGAAGAGAAATGTCTGTTACTAGGCACATGCCCATGAACTCCACTTAGATAACACCCACTGGGAATATAGCTAAACGAAAGTTTTGCAATGGAGCAAGTTGCTCCAAATATTGCCAATCTGCAATTGAACAGAAAAGAGTATGGTGTAAGATAGCTCTACTACCATAAAAGGACCTTACGAACTATTTTATAAATTGGACTAGTGGGATAAAACGTAGTACCAGAAGCTATGAAGGAAAGACGCAAAATTCTCTCTCTTTTTGCCTTTGACAAAGAGCCAATTACTCAAAAATCAACTTTGCATAATTCCTCTTACCCGCCTTATTCAAACCATAAATTTAGAGCTTTCACGCTGGATTAATTTAAAGAATCTTAAGTGAATGCAACTTTGTTATCATACATAATCACCAAGAAACATCTCCACTCTCCAATTAATAACAGACCGAACACGGATTCAAATCACTGGACAGGTATTCAAATCTCTCCAATATGCCAAGAAAATTGATAATATAATTTTTAATTCCAATACCAAAACATGCATCCCAACAGCGCACAAACACTACTTTCACAAACATACAAAAAGCACAAACACCCAATTTATCTTTACAATTAAACAAAACCCACCAACATAGAAATACTTGTAATACAGGATATGGCGGATTACAGCAGAAATGCTGAATGGAGAATATGACATTGGCACCAGTCACCAAACACAGCCTCAACACGCCCCCTTCAATCAGGCCAAGAGAACCAAATGAATGCCAAAAAAAACAAGAAAGACAACTCATTAATAGAAACCCAAACGCCTCTGTTTTCAGATGGAGAGAGTACAGGAAGCAATCATAGGCTTCAAAGGCGAGGAAACAATGGGGGGGGTTCAATGGGGGTGTCGCGGAAGATGGGCCGTTGATCGCATAAAATTTAGACCGTCACTAGTAAGGTGGCCGGGCCCTGGCACATCAGAACCAACCCACCGTGCGGCCACTCTGGAGAGAGAGAGAGGAGTTTTTTTTTTTTGGTTGTTGAACAAGACAGAGAGAGAGCTTTTGGTTTTAGATTCCATGGGAATACCGATGGGGGAGTTCGGGAACTCCAAGGCAATTCGAGTTAAATTTAAAAGAGTAGGCTACAGAGGGCAAAAATTTTTCATGATTTTTTATAATTTAATTCTTTTTATTGTTATTTTTTAAATTTAAATAATATTAAATTTAATATTATCTTAAAATTTAAAAAATTTTCTTAAAATTTCTATAAAAATATTTTTTGATATTTATCTTTATTCAATTTAAAAGAAAGAATAAAGATATTTAACTGCGCTAAAATCCGGGAAACCAAAGGGGATGTGGATTTTTTTTAAATGCAAAATCTAAGATGGCATTTTTCATTTTTTTTTTATTTTTTTAACCATGATATAGAATAATTTATACCTATATATAATATATATAATTATAAAGAAGAGAAAATTTCCCTTAAGTCTTGAGAGCCTTTTAACTTATATAGCATGTTTCTTATCTTGTCAAAATATTGATATTTTAATTATATTTATAAATTATATATTTAATTAAAATATATTATTATAATAAATTTATTATTTAATTTAAATTTTATTTAATTACTATTATCTAAGTTTCATCTCATTTATTCATTTAAATGTATTTTTATCAAAATTTAAATTTGTTTACAGCCATCAATCATTATAATAAGGAATCGACCCTATCTTGGTGCTGCAATTGCTGCATTCTATCACCACCATTTTTAAATCTCTTGGTGCACGAAAAAATTTCTCTGTGCAAACTTTACCTCTCAGCAGATACGAAAATTGAATTCTCAAGGATTATAAGAAAATTATAGTTTATTTAATAAAAAATTGTAATCTAATACTTTTTACCTGTCTGTCTCGTTTAGTGCGTGTATATATATATATAATATTATATTAAGATATATATATTTTAAATTTTAAATTTTTTTATTTTTTATATTTAAATTGTAAACCTTTTTAAAATTTTATTTAAGTTCTAAATCTTTTAATTTCTTACGAAATCAGTCTTTTTATCTAAAAAAATGGTCAATCTGTTAATAAATGAGTTTAACCTAATTCAGATTATTAAAAAAAAGTCAAATGAATGAATTAAATATTTTTTCATCAACAAAATATATATATTAAATATTTTTTTAATTAATATATATACGAATTAAATATATACTATGCATATTTTTTGATTAAAAAAATTTAATTTATGTATTTAAATTTTTTTAAATAATTTTTTGTAAGTTCAAACTTATTTTTTAATAGATTAATCATTTTTCATTAACAGATAAACTGATTCGATAGAAAATCAAAAAACTTAAAACTCAAATAAAATTTTAAAAAAATTTAAAATTTAAAAATAAAAAAATAAAATTTTAGAATTTAAATTACACATATATTATATTATATTATATTATGGCTGCAGAATCAGCCTGGCAAGTGGATGCCTTCTGTTTCATTTTTAACCAATTTTGGTTGTTTTTTCTCTTTCTCCATATATGAGCCCAATGTAAAAACATAAAATTTAATGCTTCCAGTTCTGTGCGTTAGAATGGCTGAAAGGTTTAAAGGTGGGAAGTTGAAAGGGTTGAGGGAGTTGAATAGCTGTTTTGGGTTCCGGCTACCCAATTGGCAGTCAATCGTGGAACACAATTTTCAAAAACTTGGGTTTTTGTTGAAATGCTGGCTCGAGGAAGGAGTAACATGCCTGAGAGATTCAGGTACTTGACCAAAGAAGCTCCTGACCACCCACCCCCCCCCCAAAACTTTGGCCATCTTGAAGGTTTTGGACATGGGTTTTGAAAAAAAAAAAAAAGTTATTTTTTTGCTATGGTGCATTTTTTAATTTTCGCCGTCTTTCTATTTTCTCATCCGTTTGTTTTTGTTTTTTTGCCGTCTTGGTTGGTATGCGGTGTTTTCTTGTTGAAATTGAATCACGGCAATTGTCTTATAAATTTGCTATGTTCTTTGACTCAAACAAACACTATGCAATTGATGGCAACTAATTTTGCATGGTTGTTTATCTTTCTATGTAGGATTTTGAGAGGTTCTAGCAGAAAAGATAGCCCAGTTTGAGAAGTTAGATCCCCTCATGGAACTTTATATGAGGTCAGCATTCTACTTTTATATGTTACTTTTCCTCCAAATAACATTATTGTCTACCGATTTTCATTTCAATTTGCATTGTTCAAAACGACCTCTGTTCTTTCTTCTTTCCTACAGTTGCTGAGAAACCACTTAAGTGTTCTGGCTGTAGTTTTGCTATTTTCACGGCAAAAGATATAAGATGAAGAAAATTGGTTTAAACACCCCAGTGTGGAATACAATCACGTCTTTATTTTTCTGTCAATTGTTTTGTTCAGATATGCAGATAGAGTAAAAGCAAAGACTGAACGACTGTATTAGCTTGAACTTGATTATTTAGAGGCATGTCGGCTTTCCTTTTTATATGTCCTTTTTTTTTCTTTTTTTTTTTTTTGTGTGTGGGTAGTTCAGTAATTGTAGGTTGTGCATTATGCAGATGGATGAAGAGCAAAAAATTATTATTGGAGACTAGAATTTGGACTCTATACCATCCAGGTTAGATTTTTTTTTTTTTTGATGATTTCTTGATTGTCTTATAGTTGCATTTACATGATTTATTACAATGCAGTTACTAATGCAAAGTTGTGGTAGATTCTCTCCAAGCTTATCTAAGCTTTTTGTAGTTTTCATCCTAAAAGAATGGAGACTTGAATTGTTATAAAATTTTTTTTCGAATATTGAGGCCAATGTTTGATAATCACAAACACAATTTGAAGTTACAAGACCCATAAGAGACATTAAAATAAAGGCACAAATTAGGCATTTATTCAGAATCTTATCTAATAAAAAATCTTGACATATTATTTGGAGACTAAGATTGCATTTCAATTAGAGTATTTATTGAAAGAATTAATGTTCTTTTAATTTTAGCAATTTAGCATAACCGCATAAGTAGAACCTCACATTTAAAGTTACCAGTGTAGTGCTGGCACACAAATTTGCTTTAAATATGATAATGGTTAACATCCACATGGTCCATATATTACAATTTTGTTGGTAATTCTTATGTTAGGGGAGCCGACTGTGAGTAGAATATACCTTCTTTCTTTGTTGTCATCTTTTTCTTCCTTGAATTTGAAGTTGAAAACATAAAATTTTTATTTGCTTTAGGTTTTCGTCATAATTTATCTTTTCCTTTCTAACTTCTGTTTTTTTCTTCTTTTTTGAGTGGACCTGCAGTTGATAGCTGTTATTTGTAGGTCATGCTCTGAGTAAGTTTTCCCCTAGCCCCTCCTCTATGCCTTCGTGCCATGGTTTTCAGCCGTAGAAAGCATCTACTGGGCTATCCATTTTATAAACACATAACATGACAAAAGGTGTTATAGATAAGTAAGGTATTTCTCTCAGCAGTTTCCGTAACAACAACAGATCAGTTTTTGTGCAATTTATTGTTTTTTGGCCACAAGTTGCTCTCCAAAGAGCAAAAGCAAGATGTAGCATTTTTGTCGAGGGACTTCAAAGTCTCAAATGCCTGTTACGAGGATCATACTGAAATTTTTTGTTGGAAAAGGACATGTTAGTGAACAAGGTGTGTTTGTTTCCCTAGTTTTTGCTGGCTCCCATTTCTCCCAAGGTCTCACAATAATGGTGATCCAATGGCCTTCAGCAAACAGGGCACCAATTTGCGCCCCTAGAAACGTCTCAACTACTCCTTTCGATTAGCCTTCCCCCACGTGCACCCACAATACCAACAGTCCAACCATAATTCCTTCCTAAAGTTTTCATCTCAGGTTGGCTCTATGATCATTTTCTTATTTTTGTCCCAATTCTGTGATTGTGAGCTAATTGCTAAATTTGCTTGTATCTTAGATGGAGACTGGGAACTTAAATTGTATATGGCACCCGTGGGATAGGGACCCAGTTGAGTATTTCACCTCGGCTGATCTTTGGAGTTGTTTTGATGAATGGAGCACATGTGGGGTTGGTGTTCATATCGCTTTGGACCAAAACCTTGATTTGAACCATGCACGTTATCTCTCTGCAATCAAAATTTTCACAATCAATCCCTACGTCATGTTTCAAGTACCACTTTTTGGCCTATGCTTGTTTTTTTTTTTTTCGCCAAGTAGTCAAGTAGATTATTCAGTTAATTCAACGAAATTGAAATCCCAAAATTTGTTTGAATTTTATTTATTTTTATTGTCTCTCTTCATAAAGGCATATGGTTTAGTCAAAGTTTGTCAATTTCATTCCACTGGAATGATTTTTTTGAACTACGTGACATATAAATTGGTGCGAGTAATGTTTTGGTCTTGCTTATATTGCAAATTGAAAGAGGGTTTTAATAATGTCTTGAGGATAGACCTAATCTGTTTCTTCTTACTGTTGGTTGAAGGTTACAAAGATTTCACATTCTTGGAATATGCCAGGGAGGGGAGAGCATTGGCCCTTTATGAGGTTGGGACGGAGAAGAAGCAATTGCTGAGATAGAGGTTGTTTCGGTACAGTGGAAGGAATTTCAAGGTTTTTGGAAGATTTTACATTCCCAGGCTATATCAGACTACGTTGCATTAGCTCTAATGCTCGCCCATTGCAGCTTTTAACGTTGTCTTTTGTAATTAGAATATGAGATCTACCATGTAATATAGATGCAATTGACTTCTACTGTTTGTTCAAAAATTATTCCTCCTTAGTTTATGGTGTGGTTTATAAGAACTATAAGGAATTTGGCTACCCTGATGAACCTCGCTAGCAATGATAAAAAGTTGGGTTAAATGTATATTAACTTTTTGTGGTTTAGTTGTTTTATATGATACTCTCCTATAATTTTAATTTATGCATTAAATCTCCTTGTGAATTTCAATTTTAGCAATTAACTCTTAACAGGAATTTTTAAATCTATTAATAGAAATTGATTAAAATTATATTATTTTGTAAATATTATTTTTTTCTATTAAAAAATATGTTATATATTTTTTAAATTGAATGTTAATATATATTTAACTACATTATACTATTTTTTTTACAATTATTTTTATTTTTATTATATTGCACATATTGATATAGAAGTGTTTAAAATAGTATTCACGACAGTATTCATAATTAACATTTATGTGAAATATAATGAAATACTTGTTATCATAAAAAAACGTATTTATTGTTAATTTTTATTAATAAATTGAAAAAATTGCTGTTAGGTAGGTTGATTGTCAAAATTAGAAACTATAAAGAGATTTAATGTTTAAATTAAAATCATAAGGAGTAATATGTAAAATAATTAAATTATAAGAAGTTAAAATGTATTTAATTCTAAAAAGTTAGAAGATATGATTTTATATGTACGCGTTCATGCTCATGACATTTGATTTCTTGTAGGGAAGTGTAGTGCCATATCTGCCATTTTATTCTAATTTTCATAAAAAATGAATAATAAATATCGATTGGACGATTGCATATGAGAGTTATAACCCGCAAAACGTGCTTCATAAATAGGTATACGTGCCGAGACAAGAAAAAGAGGAAAAACGTGTATTGGTGGTTCTTTTGTGCACAAATTAACCACAAATGATTAATTATATTTGTATTAATGTCAAAAAAAAATCATGAACTTTTTAAAATTTTTTAAATTTATCAAGAACTCTATCTTTTTGTTCTCAAATATATCATGAACTTTAATTTTAGATTTAAATCTATCAAGCTGTTAAAAGATTTCATTAATTAGCTTAAATGGTAGTCTGATGTGGCATAAGATGCCGCATAAGAATGCCATGTGTCCATTGAAATTGCTGACCTGTAATTGGAAAAGCAAAAAGTTTGGCCCTAATTCAATCTTTCAAAATATTTACCGTGATTTGGCTGAGCAAGCAAACCCAAAACTAACAACAAATCCGACTTCAGCTGCAAAACCTCGCTCTGCTCTATCCACAGCCCCATTCATGACTCTTGCTTTGCTTTTGTCAAGACGTCGACGACAACGTCGACCACGACCACTACCATTGAATTGCACAGTATCCTCCTAAGACCTCTACTCTTCCAGCCAAAATCCCTTCCTGTCCCTGTAAAATCAGCAGCAATCTTGGGTCGAGTCATCATCAAGTGAACTCCCTCATGCCAAGGGGAGGTGGAGAACGCTTTGCGGAAAGCGTCATTGTCAGTCATGGAAATGTGTCAATCATGCAATGAGGGGCCTAGCTGGTGATGGTGATGACGAAGATGCTTTCGGGGCCGCTGACAAGATTTGTGGCCACGAAGCACGTTTCAGATCTTTCTGGAGCGAGTCCGGGTTTGGTAAATCTCTATGGGGGGATCGCTGATTTGAAACAACGCAATTAAATTAACGATTTTCTTTGGAATACGATGGAGTTTGGAGTAACGGAAGGGCTTTTCTTTTGTTTTTTTTTTAATTACACCAAAGCAATCACGTGGCACAATTTTGTGGAACCTATGCCAACTCAGACTGCCACCTAAGCCAATTAACGGAATCCGTTAAAATATATTAACAATGCGATAGACTTAAGCCTAAAATATATGTTCATGATATATTGAAAAAAAAAATGTTTATGATAGATTTAGAAAAATTTGATAAGTTCATGGTTTTTTTGGGATAAACCCATTATATTTAGTGTATTTCATGAGTCTTTGTTTGACTGGAAAAAATAATATTTATTTTTATATTATTTTAATGTCAAAAATCAATTGAAAAAAAGTTAATAAATACAAGAGACTTTTAAAAAATTCAATATAACTATCTTAAAATAATTATTAAAAAAATAATTATCATAAAACAATCGTACACAACACGGGTATTTGAGTATTTTTGACTAATGCGGTTTTCCTGTTTTGATTTCTAGGCGCACATTTCAATTCTCAATGGTTAGAACTTCTTTACCCGGACATTGTGCAGCCAATCCAAGGGGGCATTCGACTTTCTTCGAACTAGACCTGTTTTTATCACCTTCTTCTTTTTTTTTTTTTTTTTCCCCCTTTGGCTTTCTTTAATATTATGGTTCGTGTTCTCTGCTTGGCGAATTGGTTTGAATTTCAATTGGCTTATAATTACTTGATCATATTTTTTTTCTCACATAGATATATATGTTAAATTCATGATGGGGGCATTAACGGATAGAAAAGTATTTAAACCGAATTCATTTAATTTCAGTCAATGGATTCATTATATTGTTAAAATTCATTATATTGTTAAAATGATATAAGTCACATTAACCAACTCTCAAACTTATATTCTTTTCGTTTTCTTCTTTCTCAACCGGACATTTTCACCTCCAAGTATAACTGAAATCTTTAGCAACTAGTTGTTACTTGCTTAATCATTACAGGCCTTTACCGTCTCAAATACAAGTATTATCTAGAGATATCGTTTCAAATACCCACTCAAGATCTTATTTTAAGTCGTTAAACCCACCTAAATAGATTTGTTGCTTGCTTAATCATTACGGGTCTTTACTGTCTCAAATACAAGTCTTATCTAGAAACATCATTTCAAACACTCACTCAAGATCTTATTTTAGGTCGTTAAACCCACCTAAACAGATTCAAACTCTGATACCTAGCTAATTTTCATGGCGTGGGGCATTAATGAGTAAGAAAGTGTTGGGTCAAATTCATTGAATTCATTTAATTTTAATTATTAGATTCGTTATCTTATTAAAATGACATAAGTGAGTTTAACCAACTAATCCCTAAACTTACGTTCTTTTCATTTTCTTCTTTCCCAACCGATGTGGGACATTTTTGTCTTCCAACAATATAGATATATATTTGTTTGTGATCTTTTGCTTAAACCTCCTTATGTTTGGCTATATTAAATTTATCTGTATTTGGTCGTTTTGTTAGTGATGGTACCAGTGCAAAGAAGATAGGGAAAGCTTATCCTGTGAAGTCTCATGAGAAATCCCACAGGTATTTGTCTAATGCAGACGTCCAAGTAAGCTCCGGGAGAATGCCAAGATGGAAAAAATCTAAGGTATGTCTTGCCAAATTTCTGATGCGCATTATGCTTGTGCCATATGTTGACTGTGACTTATCGAAAACTTTCCAACCCATGAATTTGAAATAAAGCACAAGGAACTATTGCCAGTGTTCGATTACTTTTATTGCGTCCAAACAGGATGGCTGGACAGGTGATGACTATATTAGCTATTATTAATTTTTAATCCCTACATCCAAACATAGTTCGTTAAAAACTTAAAAGTTTGGCTCGATAATTACAAGTTCAACTAGAGCTCGACTCGTTACATCAAGCTTTATTTTTAAGCTTGTTTAATAAATAAATCGAGCAAAACCCAATTTAATTAGGCTTTTCGGCTCATTTGCAGTCCTAATTGGAATGTTGCCATATTTTGCTTCTAGGTTTGCTTCACATTTTTCTGATAAATGCAGCAACGTACTTTTGGATTGGTTTGCAATTACCATCCCGATCAATTTCAGAAATCTGACAGGCAATAAATTTCCCCCTTCCGAACAGATCACCAAACAATATATCACCTAAATGTCTCAAACGAATTTTGTTCATCACTTTACATGAATTTGTCAAAATAACATTCAGAGATTGCTTTGCATCCACGGCATGACAGTCTTCTCTGTTGTCAACAGAGCCTGCCATAACGTACAAAATCCAACACACCAGAAATCACAAGAAGAAACGTACAAAATCCAACACACCAGAAATCACAAGAAGAAAAATTCGCTGAAAGACTTACAATTGGAATTTGAATACATGAGAAACAGCCATAGCCCAGTCTGCAGCTGCATATCTACACTCCAGTTCTCATCTGTTCATACAATTGCCAAAGAGGCAAGATCGAGCAATTGAAAAACTTGGATTAATTAATCCCAAAGCCGTTTTACAGAAAAGGATGGCATAATTCCTCAAGTTCAAAAGTAAGAAGGATATGAGACAACGGTAGATTGGATTCCCTAAAACAACTAGCATCTTCCAAAAAAGATGAGACTTTAAAACTACTGAGAAGCAGAACCGATATCTCCTTTGCCCTTCCCCATCTTCTTAGGAAGGAAAGTTTGGTGAATGTTGGGCAATACACCTCCATTGGCAATGGTGACAGAACCAAGAAGCTTGCTTAACTCCTCATCATTACTCACAGCAAGCTGGATGTGCCTCCCCATGAAACGATTCTTCTTGTTGTCTCTTGCTGCATTTCCAGCAAGCTCCAAGACCTAGGAATCAAAAGCCACGCCAATCGGCAAAATCCAGAGAACACTCTAATTCAAAACAAAAGTTAATTGAACGGGTATTAAATGAAAGGGAATTACAATTCAACCCATCAATTTTGGAGATTGCATTTAAGTGCTTACAAACGAGAAAACCCTCTAATCAAAAGACCATTATATGTTTAACCTTAAAAAAAGGACCATTTATCTGACCCAATTCTTGGTGACACAAATGTCTGTTGAAGTATGGAAACAAAAGCAAAAACAATCAGATGATGGCAAAAGCAAAAGAATTGTCAAAGCTTAATTGAACAATTCATTAATGCAGGTCAGGTAAATTTAAAATTAGATAAATAATGAAACTAAACCAAATATAATTAGATGACAATATGTAGTATTCTCACAAAATTTAACTTGAAGAGAAATTTTTTCATCCAGACCCCCCAAAAGAAAAAGAGAAAATTTTTATATGGAGTATTCTCACAAAATTACCTCTTCCAAGGATGAGACGGAGAAATTTTGACTCCTGAAACAATACACTTGTGAGATGGTACACAATCCCTGCCGCTGCAATACTCAATTATGTTCATTCCTGTAAGTTGCACAAAATTTTAGCTGTCAAGGAAGTCCAAAACATAAACATTCGAACATAAATTACAAAATGATAGCGTGCAAATTAGACACAAATTAGAAATCTAAACATGACAAAAGTTCAAAAAAATTAGCATATAATAAACCTCACATAAGTTTAAAATATTAGTTTTTATAAAATGGCCACATTTTCTTATTATAACCTAACAATTTTAGTAAAACAAAATATTGAAACAGTCAACAAAATGTAGATTGCTTTTTCATACTTAAAAATATCAAAGAAAAGAATTGTTTTTGTATCATTTCCAGCAATTATTTTACTCATTACCTTTTGTAAATATAAACAAAAAATGCAAATTCTATAAAATTTCAAACAACTTTTCGAAATGTAGTGATTTTATGTTTCCTATCTAGTAACGTGCCTATTGAAGAAGTATAATTATTTTAAATTGCAAAATGAAAAATATATTGAAAAAATGATTTTTTTTGACACCATTACCCAATCACATAATCTACAACATACGGTAGACACACAGTTAATCCAATAGTTTATCTTTTTTTTTTTTTTTTCAAATTCAATACTTCACGATTCAACGGTCCAGATCTCCATGTGCCAACTTTATATTTACCATTATATGTCTATTTAACTTTTTTCTTTTTTTAACCAAGGACATTTCAGTATTAATAAAAGTTGTGTGTATTTTAGCCCAATGAATTTTTTTTTTTTTTTTATTCAAGATGAAAATTTTTCACATATGTTGACTTTTACATGTAACATACAATATGGATATTATGGATTATAGATAATAAATTCTCTTATTTTGGCCTAAAATTTCTTGATTACCAGATGCAAAGGATTTCTCTATTTACATACCTTTCAATAAACAACTGTTGTATGGTGGCATTAAGATTTCTGTGCCAGCGGCATTTGTGATCTTCTTCCTTTTGTTTCACTCTCTCAAGCTTCGGCGTGCTCAAGGCTCCTTTTGAGAAAAACTCCATCTTTGGGCATTGGCTCATAATAACTTCTGTCAAACACGGAAATTTGAAGCTGTGATTCGATGAGCAGAAGCTAGTGAGGCTTGGTAAACAATTGAGTTCCAAAGTTACTAATCTTCTGAACATGATCCCCTCTTCAGTTTCACATCCCTCACTAGCTACTATTTCTATCAACACATTGCATTCTATTATCCTCATTGTTTCCAGATGCACCAGAGATTTGGCAGTTGAGGAAGCCACTATGTTTATTAATCCATGGCAATTTTTCATTTCCAGAGTTGTTAGGCCTTGGAAAGAAGCAGAGGATGGTGCTAAATTTCTCAAATTGTCACAAGACCACACTTCTAGAGTTTCAAGGCTTGGAAGAATATGGTCCGGCTGAAGCTCATGATTCCATATATGTTCTAGAACAGGTAGATTATCCAATGTTAAATGCTGTATTTGAGCCAGCACCCTTTTATGTTCCTCCTTGTCAAAAAGTTCTTTATATGCAAATAGCCCTTTGAATTGGCTACATGCAACAAGAAGTTTCTCCACATTATCGAATTTGTGTAGGAATTCAAATGGAAAAACTGTAGATTCATCATAAAAGCATTGCAGCTTAAGAGCTTTGACTTTCTCAAAGACGTTTGCTGGAAATTGGCATTTCCATATCATCGTGACATCTTCATTGTTCAGTGATAGTTCCTCCAAACTAGGGGCGACCTGCATACCAAATAATCAAAGGCAACTTACCGTTGATGTTCCCCAATCAGCTTTAGAAATATATTTTAATAACATTTTTCTACCACGCTTCCAACTAAAAAAGAGGAAAATGAGAAACAAGGCAAAATTTATGATGCAACAGAAGTGACTTGTCAAATGAATAGATATTGGAATTTAAAAAAGAAAAGCACGAGAGCGAATTGCAAGCAGAGAACCAAAGGCAGGCAACTGAGGTTTGGCTGCTTACTAAAAGTTGATGGAAAATTATTCAAATAGGATTAAAATAATTGTACCTTGCGAAAAAATTTGACTTAATTTGATATGAACAAGAAAAAAAGCACTAGATCTTAGAAACTTGGTCACAGTGCAATGACACATTTTCACATATAACAGTGCAACACGACAATTTCATCACCAGGAAAGTCTAGATTAATTACCTGTTTAGATATTCCTCCAAAAAAAAAAAAAAGTTCAGTTATCACCTAATAAGATTGTTTGTACTTTGTTGGATGTGACAGATATATGTTTTGTTTACAAGTGAATCATAATATTTGTGTCAGTATCAAACATATTGGCTTTTGTTACATTATGAATCTAAAGTGCCTAATTACACTGCCTTTTTAAATGATTTGATAATATGCCTCTGATTAAATACACCTTCAGTAGCCGTGACAACAGAGGCAACTTTAAATATAAGAAGTTGATTATCATTCAGTCCAGGACAAGGATAGAAATGGAAAGAGTAGAGAACTATACCTCTCGAAATGAAACAAGTGGCTGCGGAACTTGGATATCAAGTTGCTTTTTCACACAAGGTTCCTCCAAACTCCGAGATTCAAAAGAAAATATCTTCATTTTGTCACAGTGATAAACATCTAATGTTTTCAATGCTGGCCATCCTCCAGTATGTACTCCCGGGTAGAATTTGTCTAGTTTTGATAATTTCCATAGCGTCAAAGAGTTTAGTTTGGGGAACATAAACCTATTAATTGGAGCTTCTTTTCCTCCTTCTTCTGCCATTGCAACAATTTCCTCCACACCACAAGACTTGATATTGAGGAGCTCAAGTTGCAGAAGACATTCGGCTACAGAAGCTGGAAAGATACTTTTAAGAAGTGGACAGTCCCAAACATCCACCGAATGAAGGCTTTGAAAGGAAATATTTCTTTGAGGATTTTCCTTCCATATATGCTTTAGATTTGGTAGATTTCCTAAACACAGAGTTCTCAAATGAAAGACTGTTTCCGCATGTGTCTCCTTTATATCCATCACAACTTGAAGATCGAACACCTCTGCTAGTGAGTCACAGTCTTGAACATTCAATTGCTCTAGATCCTGGAATCTTGTCAGCATAATGGGCGGGAAAATTTTGGACAGTTCTCTAAAATGCTTTAAGGTCAAGTTTTTTAGTTTGCAGAAAGACTCTTTGTGGAGTTCATTGTGCCATATCATCTTCAGCCTATCCAGGTTGAGGACTTGTAGCGTCTCCAACATAGGAAATGCAACCTGCACATGCTTTATTCTAACGTCAATGACCTTCGCCAAAGCAAACAGTAACATGGGTGTAAGAGAGGGCCGGAGGGGATAGGCATTCTGATTGCTTATATGACAAACGAAGCAAGGGTATTAAACCTAATTTATTTTATTTTCATAAGCAGATCTTAGAAGAACCCTTATTCTTTCACGGGAAAAATGAGCTTCTTTTCATACAGCCAATTTGAATGATGTGATTTTCAGGAAGGCCCATTGAATAAATGGAAGTTTATTATAAAAAAAAAAACCTACCTTTTCATCAAAGAGGACTAAGATGGCTGCTCTACTCGCGGTGAAATGATTGGAAATAAATGTCTTTAACTCTGGACAATTTTCTATCCACAACTCTTTCAAGCACGAGAATTCTACGAAGTCACCAACGCAGAATCTGAGGAGCTTTGGAAGACCCTTGAGCCGCATGAATTCTAGTCGAGGGAACATCTTCCTAAGCATTTCTCCCTCTGCAACTACTACCTCTTCCATTAACTTGCAATCACAGATCTCAAGTTTTTGGAGTTGTGAAAGACTTTTGGCAGCAGATGGTGATAACAAATAATTTAGATTCCCACAACCCTCCACCGCCAAGTTTGTTAGTCGGCTGAAGAAGGAAGAGTGATGTACAAGTTGGCCGCACCACAAATTCTCCACTCCGATTGAGGACAACTTCAGCTCCTCCAAATTAGGGAACACAACCTGCTAAGATTAAAGGATGCGATCAGAGGAAAATATAGTGGGGATAATTTAGTTCTGACATTGAATTTGAGAATGTATTTTAGACCCCGTTTTATTATATACATTTTCAATTTTTTATTCTCATAATACTAAAATTTATCACTAAATGATTACTAAATTACTATTATATCTTAAATGTCAACAGCGCACTGTAGCTGATACCATTTAATTTTTGCACGAATCGACGTAAGGCTTGTCAAACTGGCAAGAATGATGACAAAAACGAAAAATAATCGATCCAAAAGGCTGACCTTTGGACGTCTAGCTCCATTAGCGTGGTTCTTTTGTTAAAGGAGTTTTGAAATTAGGCTTGATTGTTACTCATTTGTGTAAATGAACAAACTCAAGCGATCACTTATTAAGCTGAGCTACTAAACCTTTAGAGGTTGTATCAATTTGTTTCCTAATCCTAGTTATAATATATACAGTTTTAATTTTCTATCCTAATAATACTAAAAATTGTTGCTAATGGAGCTATATATATCAGATAATAATTACTAAACTACTATTCTATCAAAAATATCAACCATGCATTGTGGGCCGTATCATTTGATTTATGCACGAAACAACATAAGGCTTCTCTTATTAGCAAAAATGACAACATAAACGGAAAAAATGCATAGCAGAAAACTGACCTTTGCCTGTGCAACTCCATTAGCAAAGAACGGTGGACGTTCATTCAAAAATGTGAATGTAAAGGTACTTGAACATTCAATGATAGCAATTCTTTTCAAGCGTGGACATTCCACAGTACCACCTCTAGAGTAGAAGCTTGTTAAGCTGGGCAAACACTCTAGAGAAACGAAATTCAACAGTGGAAGCACGACGTTATCAACTATTGATCCAGATGCTTCTCCTCCTTTTGTTATGATTTCCTCAATTAGAGGGCAGCTTTTTACTTCTACCTCCTGGAGCCGCACAAGGCCCAAGCACATGGTTGAAGTAAATAGGTATCTCAAAGTGCTACAGTTGTGTATTTTTAACACTTTAAGGTTTCTAAGGTGAAACACCCTGTTAGGCCCCTCCTTCCATAATTGCTTCAACTTTGGCAGGTCAATCAATTGTAATTTGTTTAGCTTGGGTGTCCCGATTTGCCGATCGGCAGCATTGGGCAGAGTGAGATCAAATACTTCTTCCACTAAATAGCAATTTATCACCTCAAGCTCTGCCAAATTGTCCAAGGACCCTAGTAAATTGGATGGGACAGCGTTGGAGCAATGTGCACATTCGTCCACCACCAGAGACCTCAATTTGGAGAGGACATTTGCTGGAAAATTTTCCTTATGCCATGTTTCTTTCAACTCGGGAAACTCTGAGAGCTCTAGATGCTCTATGCCATATAGTCCAACCTAGAGAAGAGAAATGTTGTGGCACCTTAGTGAAATTAAAAATGATCAAAGAAAAAAGAACATGACAATAAATACTATCTGGCAGCCAAAACTAGGATTTAGTAATCGCGCTAACCAATTCCTCACACAACTGTTGTATGGTGGTGTTGAGGTTGCCCTCCCAACGCCCTTTGTCATCGTCATCTTCTTCATCCTCTTCATCATTATCTTCTGCCAGTTTTACTAACTTGAGTCTTGGTGTGATTGGGGCTAATCTTGAGAAAGTCTTCATCTTTGGGCATTCCGTTACAATTACTTCCTCCAAAGATGGAAATTTGAAGGTGTGATATGCAGAGGAGAAGCAAGTGAGGCTGACCAAACAATGGAGTTTCAAAGTTTTCAAATTGGCCCAGGTAATCATCTGGTCTTCTCCATCATGGTCTTCTTCTCTTGCCACTATTTCCTCCACCATATTGCATTCTCTTATGCTCAATGTTGTGAGATGCCTCACACATTGCGCCGTTGAAGAAGTCAACAGATTCAATAAACCTTGACATTTTTCTACATCCAGATGGGACAGATTTCCAAAGGATGCAACAGAAGGCGCCAAGCTAATCAAACTGTCACACTTACGTACTTCTAGAGTCTCTAGGTCTTTGAACATCTCTTCCAGTTGGCAATCATGTTTCCAAATGCTCTCCAGATCATAAAGAACATTTAGTGTCATGTGTCGAATCTTGGGGACCGCACTCCCTTGATTTTCCCCACACGGGAACAGCTCTTTGAGTTCATTATTCACCACTTCGAGTTTTTCCAAACTTCGGAATCTTGAGAGGAGAGCAAGGAGAAATGATGCTGACTTCTCATCAAAGCTTTCCAAATGAAGAAAGCTCACCTTATCAAATAAATGTGTAGGAAGTTGGGCATCCAGCATCATTTGTGCGTCGTTAGCCGTCAATGTCAATTCTTCCAAGTTTGGAATGACCTGCACACGCCAATCAAGTAGACAGATTTGAGAGGAGAGGTGTAAGATTGTTTTTGACATTTCTCCAAACTAGAAGGGATAAAAAGATGAAAAAGAATTCCGCTTTGCTTGTCCGCTTGGTCAATATTGAATTGTTTGCAATGAACAACTATTTGTTAATACAACATCAACAACTAATACAAAAACCATTGTGAATTTTCGTAAATTTTTGTATGAAGTTAGCGTGATTATGATGCAGGAAGAGCTTATGAAACAATTAACAAATACGAAAATACAGCAGAAATCTGCCTAGAAAATAGCAAACGATAGGAATTCACCTATAAACACGCGAAAATTAGCACTAAGAATCTTTTTTTTTTTGGTTCATCAGGATGACTATTATGCCTTGTGCTACATAATGGGGTAACTCTTTCAAAAATTAGAACTCAAGACTTACGAGATAAAAATCTTAAATCTTAACCATTGAAATATTCCCCTAAGCGACGTGCAATTGCTTCAAATCTTCAATACAATCTCATTTTCATTTTCACTTGTCATTTATATCAAATTGGACCTTTTTTTTTTTTTTGCAAAATCCTTTGACAATATTATACAATTTTAGAAAAAAAATCAGATCATGGTTACAATGAATTTCTAATCAATGATTGGCTATTCAAAATAATTTCTTAATCTATCAACGCGAGTTGGGCTGGATAATCTCCTTTTTCCTTAAAACCTCAAAAAGTTTGGTTAACTGTTAAAATCAAACCTAACCAAACTGAGGTAAATCTAGGTTTTTCAATTCAATTAATTTGTTTTTCTTTTGAAAAAATCACACTTTACTAAACGGAAATATTATTTTATAATGTATATGTTTATTTTTTATTCTAAAAATACTTGAAGTTTTACTGATAGATACCTGTATAATAAGTTTATATCACTATTATTATGTCTATATATAATGACTTATTTATTTTATACAATGGTGATTACAGGTTTTTTCGTGATAAATATAGCAATTTATATATATGTCACATTAAAATTAGAACTTCAATTTTTTTTTTGAAAATTAATTTTCAACGGTTAACAGGTGATAAAATTAGTATTCTAACAACAAGCTTATAAAATTGAACGAATCACAATTTTTTTGCTAATCAAAAATTTCGAACAGCTTTGATCTTGAAAATGGTCCGAAGCAAAATGAAGGTCGGTTTGGTTTTTTAGCCTCAGCAGCCAACACATGAACTTCCCCAAATTGACACAGCTATTATCTATTGGTATCGAGAAATTTTTAGAGGATTTCATGATTAAAACAGTTCAACTGCATGGAAAATGCATCGATGATGGACACACAGAAATTAGAGTAAATGCAACAGTTGACTGAAAAAAAAAAAAAGTTGTCAAGTAAATGTCTGTACCTTCTCAACTGAGAAAAAGGGTTGTTGAGGGGAATTATCGAATTGGCTTTGCAGGTTGCTTTCTTGAGAGCTCCCACTTTCTGAAGTAAAAAATATCTTCATTTTGTCACAATTATAAACATCTAAACTTTTCAACATCGGCCATTCAGAAGTATGCATCCCAGGATAGAGTCTCGTGAGTTGGCTTAAATTATAAAGCGTTAAAGTTGTCGATTTGGGGAATTCAAACCTAGCAATCGCTTCTGTTTCTTCATCTCTCTCAATAATTTCCTCAATCCTACAATCATAGAGCTTAAGCTCTTCAAGTTGCAAAAGACCCCTGGCAATGTAGGCTGGAAAAACACTTTTCAGATTTGGGCATTCTTCAACACCCACTATCTGCAGATCATTAAAGGAGATGACTTCTCTTTCTTGGGGATGCTTATTCCAGATGTGCTTCAACTTTGGCAGATTTTTTAGGCTCAATGTCCTCAATCGACTAGCTGCGGGTCCTTCAGTTCTCATATTCACCAATGCCTCAAGTTGAAGGTTAAACACTTCTTCTAGTGATGCACAATCAATCAACTCAAGGCTCTCTAGATCAAGGAACCTGCTCATCAGCGCATCCGATGGGAAAATGCTCAGCAGTTCTTGTGCATGTTCTACAATCATAGATTTTAGTTTGAGAAAGGAACACTCGTGAAGTTTAGAACGCCATATCATCTTTAACCCATCCATTTTAACAATCCGCAATTCCTCCAACTTCGGGAAGGCAACCTATAAGAAGTAGCAGGAAACAAGCGTCTAAGAATACCAAAAAATTGAATTTGGAAACAAATGCGAAACAAGTTGCTTGCAAGATTAAAGTCTCAAGTTCAAATTCTAGTCAAAACTAATTAATCAAAAAACCTGAAGTATCATGGACCATTTCCTCTATCGATGTTTTCAGGGGGAAAAGCAAGACCTCTTGTTTCGTTACATTGGAATTAAAACACACATATTTGAGAAATTTAAGGAAACAAATTAATAGAATTAAAACACTTTCGTAAAATCTTGTAAAATAATAAAAGTTTAGGACAAAGAAAAGTACTACACCTTCTCGTCAAAGAGGACTAAGTTGGATCCTGCATTGACAGCAACAGGAGGGGAGATAAATGTCATCAACCTAGCACAATCGTCTATCCACAACTCTTTCAAGTTGGGAAATTCTATAAAGTCACCAATGTAGAATGTGCTGAGATTTGGGAGACCTTCAAGCTTTAGGAATTCAAGATTAGGAAATGGGGCCCTGCTTATAATTTCCCCTTCTGTACCTATTACATCTTCCAGTGAATCGCAGTTAGATATCTCAAGTTTTTGGAGTTGTGCAAGACAATTGACCATCGATGATGTAAATAGATAATGAAGATTCTGACAAGCGTCCACAGTCAAGCTTGTTAACTTGTAGAAAGAAGGCTGATCTGCAAAGTGGTCATGCCATATCTTATCCATTCTGATTAGGGACAGCTTGAGCTCTTTCAAATTTGGGAAAATAATCTGCAACCCCAATTTAGTTTCACCAATTATATATATACATATGTATGAAAAGAATTTGGTAAGGTTAAATCTATAGCAATTTACAAATTATCGGACGTGGTAAATTGCGTTCTTTTTGAGTAAAGAGACCAATATTTTGTAACGAAACAAAAAAAAAAAAAAATATGAATAATGATCCATGCATTCAAAAACACTATGCCTTACTTTTACAAAACCAAATGATATCAAAATTCCATGTTCTTATTTCTCTTCCGGTAGTCTTAAAAGTGTACCCCTACATATTGTCCTTATTCTCACCATACTTCCGTTATTACTAATAGAATTTTCTATATCAAATAATTGTCCCTAAATTTTTATTATATCCTTAGTTTTAAAAAACTTATGGTTAATCAAACTATACCGAAGATTTATATTTAAGGCTGCAACCGAGTTGAGCTTTATTCTGTTTGAATTTAGCTTGATTAGCGAATGAGCTAAAAAACTAGGCTTCATGTCATTACAGTTTAATCATGAGCTGATCTCAAGCTGAGTTTGTTTTAATCGACGAAGCTTGGGAGCTTTTTATGAATAGCTTGTTTAGTTTTATTATAATAATAATTAAAATTATAAAAAATTATTGTTACAAATAGAATAAAAATTACAAAAGCTTCTATTTTTTTTTTAAAAAAATCAATTAAAAAATATTTAACTCAAGTCTATAAATATAAACATATGTGACACATAGAGTTTAACAAGTATTCACTAATAAATAAATAAATTTTTCAATGACTATATAAAAGAATTCAATCTGTCCTTTTCCACGCATTACTCTTTCACTATATGAGAAGTTAGACTTAAGTGTCGCTAATTTATGCAAATGAACAAATTCGAGCAATCTCTCATTAAGTTGAGCCACCCAACTTTTAGCGGATTTATCGCTCTTTTTTAATGCTGTACTCTAATAATAGTAAAAATTATGGCTAATAGAGCTATATATATCAAATAATAATTACTAAACTACTACTATATCATAAATAACAACCATGCCTTTTGGCCCAATTGTCATACTAGCAAGGATGATGACAAAAACAGAAAAAAAGCAGACAAAAGACTGACCTTTGCCCGTGTAACTCCATTGGCATCGAATGGCAGAGGTTCATTCAAAAACGCAAATGTGAATGAACTTGAACACTCAATGATAGCAATGCTTTTCAAGGATGGACATTCCACAGTACCACCTCCAGAGTAGAAGCTTGTCAAGTTGGGCAAATGCTCAAGAGAGACGGATTTCAATGGCGGAAGCACGACGTTATCAACAGTTGCTCCAGCATCTCCTTTCGTTATGATTTCCTTAATTAGAGGACAGCTTTTTACCTCTACCTCCTGGAGCCGCACGAGTCCCAAGAACATGGTTGGAGTAAATAGGTATCTCAAAGTGCCACAGCTTTGTATTTTGAGCACTTTAAGGTTTCTAAGGTGAAACACCCCATTAGGGTCCGCCTTCCATAATTGCTTCAACCTTGGTACGTCAATCAATCTTATTTTGTTTAGCTTGGCCAGTGTCACGATTTGCCGATCGGCAACATTGGGCAGGGTGAGATCAAATACTTCTTCCACTGAATCGCAATTTATCACCTCAAGCTCTGCCAAATTGTCCAAGGACCCTAGTAAATTGGATGGGACAGCGTTGGAGTAATGTATACATTCGTCCACCACCAGAGACCTCAATTTGGAGAGGACATCTGCTGGAAAATTTTCCTTATGCCATGTTTCTTTCAACTCGGGAAACTTTGAGAGCTCTATATGCACTATTCCATATAGTCCAGCCTAGAGAAGAGAAATGTTGTGGCACCTTAGTGACATTAAAAATGATCAAAGGAAAAAGAACATGACAATAAATACTATCTGGTAGCCAAAACTAGGATTTAGTAATCGTGCTAACCAATTCTGCAGACAATTGTTGTATGGTGGTGTTGAGATCGCCCTCCCAACTCCCTTTGTCATCTTCTGCCAGTTTTACTAACTTGAGCCGTGGTGTGACTGGGGCTAATCTTGAGAAAGTCTTCATCTTTGGGCATTCCATTACAATTACTTCCTCCAAAGAAGGAAATTTGAAGGTGTGATATGCAGAGGAGAAGCAGGCGAGGCTTCCCAAACAATGGAGTTTCAAAGTTTTCAAATTGGCCCAGGCAATCATCTGGTCTTCTCCATCATGGTCTTCTTCTCTTGCCACTATTTCCTCCACCATATCGCATTCTCTTATGCTCAATGTTGTGAGATGCCTCACACATTGCGCCGTTGAAGAAGTCAGCAGATTCAATAAACCTTGACATTTTCGTACATCCAGATGGGACAGATTTCCAAAGGATGCAACGGAAGGCGCCAAGCTAATCAAACTGTCACACTTACGTACTTCTAGAATCTCCAGGTCTTTGAACGTCTCTTCCAGTTGACATTCCTGTTTCCAAATGCTCTTCAGATCATGAAGAACATTTAGCTTCATGTGTCGAATCTTGGGGACCGCACCCCCTTGATTTTCCCCACACGGGAACAGCTCTTTGAGCTCATTATTCACCACTTCGAGTTTTTCCAAACTTCGGAATCTTGAGAGGAGAGCAAGGAGAAATGATGCTGACTTCTCATCAAAGCTTTCCAAATGAAGATAGCTCACCTTATCAAATAAATGTGTAGGAAGTTGGGCATCCAGCATCATTTGTGCGTCGTTACTGGTCAATGTCAATTCTTCCAAGTTGGGAATGACCTGCACACGCCAATCAAGCAGACAGATTTGAGGGGAGAGGTGTAAGATTGTTTTTGAGATTTCTCCAAACTATTTCGCTTAACTTGTCCGCTTGGTCAATATTGAATTGTTTGCAATGAACGAACTATTTGTTAATACAACATCAACAACTAATACAAAAACCATTGTGAAGTTTCGTAAATTTTTGTATGAAGTTAGCGTGATTATGATGCAGGAAGAACTTATGAAACAATTAACAAATATGAAAATACAGCAGAAATCTGCCTAGAAAATAGCAAACAATAGGAGTTCACCTATAAACACGCGAAAATTAATACTAAGAATCTTTTTTTTTTTTTTTTCATCAGGAGGACCGTTATGCCGTGCAGTATATAATGGGGCTACTCTTTTAAAAATTAGAACTCAAGACCTACGAGATAAAAATCTTAAACCTTAACCATTGAGATATTCCCTTAAGTGACGTGCAACTGCCTCAAATCTTCAATACAATCTCATTTTCATTTTCACTTGTCATTTATATCAAATTGGACTTTTATTTTTTTTTTTGCAAAATCCTTTGACAATATTATACAATTTTAGGAAAACAATCAGATCATGGTTACAATGAATTTCTAATCAACGATTGGCAATTCAAAATAATTTCTTAATCTATCAACGCGAGTTGGGCTGCGTAATCTCCTTTTTCCTTGAAACCTCAAAAAGTTTGGTTAACTGGCAAAATCAAACCTAACCAAATTGAGGTATAGGTTTTTCAATTCAATTAATTTTTTTTTTCTTTTGGAAAAATCACACTTAACTAAACGGAAATATTATTTTACATGTATATGCTTATTTTTTATTCTAAATATACTAGAAGTTTTACTGATAGATACCCGTATAATAAGTTTATATCACTGTTATTATGTTTATATATAATGAGTTATTTATTTTATACAATGGTGATTACAGGTTTTTTCGTGATAAATATAGCAATTTATATATAAGTCACATTAAAATTAAAACTTTATTTTTTTTTTGGAAAATTAATTTTCAACCTGTTAACTGGTGATAAAATTAGTATTCTAACAACAGGTTTAAAAATCGAATGAATCAAAATTTTTTGTAAATCAAATATTTGGAACAGCTTTGATTTTGAAAATGGTTGAAGCAAAATGAAGGTCGGTTTGGTTTTTTCGGACTCAGCAGCCAACACATGAACTTCCCCAAATTGACATAGCTATTATCTATTGGTATCGAGGGACTTTTAGAGGATTTCTTGATTAAAACAGTTCAATTGTATGGAAAATGCATTGATGATGGAAACACAGAAATTAGAGTAGATGCAACAGTTGACAGAAAAAAAAAACAAAAGTTGTTGAGTAAATGTCTGTACCTTCTCAACTGAGAAAAAGTGTCGTTGAGGGGAATTATCGAATTGGCTTCGCAGGTTGCTTTCTTGAGAGCTTCCACTTTCTGAAGTGAAAAATATCTTCATTTTGTCACAATTATTAACATCTAAACTTTTCAACATTGGCCATTCAGAAGCATGCATCCCAGGATAGAGTCTCTCGAGTTGGCTTAAACTATAAAGCGTTAGAGTTGTCAATTTGGGGAATTCAAACCTAGCAATTGCTTCTGTTTCTTCATCTCTCTCAATAATTTCCTCAATCCCACAATCATAGAGCTCAAGCTCTTCAAGTTGCAGAAGACCCCTGGCAATGTAGGCGGGAAAAACACTTTTCAGATTTGGGCATTCTTTAACATGCACTATCTGAAGATCATTAACGGAGATGACTTCTCTTTCTTGGGGATGCTTATTCCAGATGTGCTTCAACTTTGGCAGATTTTTTAGGCTCAATGTCCTCAATCGACTAGCTGCGGGTCCTTCAGTTCTCATATTCACCAATGCCTCAAGTTGAAGGTTAAACACTTCTTCTAGTGATGCACAATCAATCAACTCAAGGCTCTCTAGATCAAGGAACCTGCTCATCAGCGCATCCGATGGGAAAATGCTCAGCAGTTCTTGTGCATGTTCTACAATCATAGATTTTAGTTTGAGAAAGGAACACTCGTGAAGTTTAGAACGCCATATCATCTTTAACCCATCCATTTTAACAATCCGCAATTCCTCCAACTTCGGGAAGGCGACCTATAAGAAGTAGCAGGAAACAAGCGTCTAAAAAATACCAAAAAATTGAATTTGGAAACAAATGCGAAACAAGTTGCTTGTAGGATTAAAGTCTCAAGTTCAAATTCTAGTCAAAACTAATTAATCGAAAAACCTGAAGTATCATGGACCATTTCCTCTATTGATGTTTTCAGGGGGAAAAGCAAGACCTCTTGTTTCGGTACATTGGAATTAAAACACACATATTTGAGAAATTTAAGGAAACAAATTAACAGAATCAAAACACTTTCGTAAAATCTTGTAAAATAATAAAAGTTTAGGACACAAAGAAAAGTACTACACCTTCTCGTCAAAGAGGGTTAAGTTGGATCCTGCATTGACAGCAACAGGAGGGGAGATAAATGTCATCAACCTAGCACAATCGTCTATCCACAACTCTTTCAAGTTGGGAAATTCTATAAAGTCACCAATGTAGAATGTGCTGAGATTTGGGAGACCTTCAAGCTTTAGAAATTCAAGATTAGGAAATGGGGGCCTGCTTATAATTTCCCCTTCTGTACCTATTACATCTTCCATTGAATCGCAATTAGATATCTCAAGTTTTTGGAGTTGTGCAAGACAATTGACCATCGATGATGTAAATAGATAATGAAGATTCTGACAAGCGTCCACAGTCAAGCTTGTGAACTTGTAGAAAGAAGGCTGATCTGCAAAGTGGTCATGCCATATCTTATCCATTCCGATTAGGGACAGCTTGAGCTCTTTCAAATTTGGGAAAATAATCTGCAATCCCAATTTAGTTTCACCAATTATATATATACATATGTATGAAAAGAATTTAGTAAGGTTAAATCTATAGCAATTTACAAATTATCGAACATGGTAAATTGCGTTCCTTTTGTGTAAAGAGACCAATATTTTGTAACAAAACAACAAAAAAAATATGAATAACGATCCAAGCATTCAAAAACACTATGCCTTACTTTTACAAAACCACATGATATCGAAATTCCATGTTCTTATTTCTCTTCCAGTAGTCTTAAAAGTGTACCCCTACATATTGTCCTTATTCTTACCATACTTCGGTTATTACTAATAGAATTTTATGTATCAAATAATTGTCCTTAAATTTTTATTATATCCTTAGTTTTAAAAAACTTATGGTTAATCAAACTATACCGAAGATTTATATTTAAGGCTGCAACCGAGTTGAGCTTTATTATGTTTAAATTTAGCTTGATTAGCGAACAAGCTAAAAAACTAGGCTTCGTGTCATTACAGTTTAATCATGAGCTGATCTCAAGCTGAGTTTGTTATAATCGACGAAGCTTGGGAGCTTTTTATGAATAGCTTGTTTAGTTTTATTATAATAATAATTAAAATTATAAAAAATTATTATTACAAATAGAATAAAAATTACAAAAGCTTCTAATTTTTTAAAAAAAATCAATCAAAAAATATTTAATTCAAGTCTATAAATATAAACATATGTGACACAGAGTTTAACAAGTATTCTCTAATAAATAAATAAATTTTTCAATGACCATATAAAAGAATTCAATCTGTCCTTTTCCACGCATTACTCTTTGACTATATGAGAAGTTAGACTTAAGTGTCGCTAATTTATGCAAATGAACAAATTCGAGTGATCTCTCATTAAGTTGAGCCACCTAAACTTTTAGCGGATGTATCCGCTCTTTTTTAATACTGTACTCTAATAATAGTAAAAATTATGGCTAATAGAGCTATATATATCAAATAATAATTACTAAACTACTACTATATCATAAACAACAACCATGCATTTTGGCCCATTTGTTATACTAGCAAGGATGATGACAAAAACAGAAAAAAGCAGAGCAGAAGACTGACCTTTGCCCGTGTAACTCCATTAGCATCGAATGGCAGATGTTCATTCAAAAACGCGAATGTGAATGAACTTGAACACTCAATGATAGCAATGCTTTTCAAGGATGGACATTCCACAGTACCACCTCCAGAGTAGAAGCTTGTCAAGTTGGGCAAATGCTCAAGAGAGACGGATTTCAATGGCGGAAGCACGACGTTATCAACAGTTGCTCCAGATGCTGCTCCTTTCGTTATGATATCCTCAATTAGAGGACAACTTTTTAACTCTACCTCCTGGAGCCGCACGAGGCCCAAGCACATGGATGGAGTAAATAGGTATCTCAAAGTGCTACAGTTGTGTATTTTGAGCACTTTAAGGTTTTTAAGGTGAAACACCGCTTTAGGCTCCTCCTTCCATACTTGCTTGAGCCTTGGTAGGTCAATCAATCTTAATTCATTTAGCTTGGGCAGTGTCCCGATTTGCCCATCAGTGGCATTGGGCAGAGTAAGATCAAATACTTCTTCCAGTGAATCGCAATTTTTCACTTCAAGCTCTGCCAAATTGTACAAGGACCGTAATAAATTGGATGGGACAGCACTGGAGAGTATATTTACACATTCGTCCACCACCAAAGACCTCAAATCGGAGAGGAAATTAGCTGGAAAATGTTCCTTATGCCAAGTTTCTTTCAACTCTGAAAAATCTGAGAGCTGTATATGCTCTATGCCACGAAGTTCAAACTGGAGAAGCCAAATATTAAGGCTCGTTCATAGAATTAAATGTGAGGAAATAAAAAAGAAAAGCGACACTAAGCATTATTTAGTTGCCAAAATATGATTCAGTGACAGATGCTTACCAATTCTGCACATAACTGTTGTACGGTGGAGTTGAGATCGCCTTCCCAACGCCCTTTGGCATCTTCTTCTTTTGCAAATTTTACTTGCTTGAGCTTTGGTGTGATTGAGAGTCCTCCCGAGAAAGTCTTCATCTTGGGGCAGCTAGTTACAATTACTTCTTCCAAAAAAGGAAATTGGAAGGTGTGATATGCAGAAGAGAAGCAAGTGAGGCTTCCCAACCAACGGAGTTCCAAACTTTTCAAATTGCCCCAGGTAATGTGATCTTCTCTATCATCTTCCTCTCTTGCCACTATTTCCTCCACCATATCACATTCTCTTATGCTCAATTTATTGAGATGCCCCATATATTTGGCTGTTGAGGAAGTGACCAGATTCAATAAACCTTCACATTTCCATATATCCAGATGGGACAGATTTGCAAAGGATGCAACTGAAGGCGCCAAACTAATCAAACTCTTACACCACCATACTTCTAGAGTCTCAAGATCCACAAACATATGTTCCAGTTGGCAATCCTGCTTCCAAATACTCTTCAAATTGTAAAGAAAACGTAGCCTCAAGTGTTGTATCTTGGTAACCATCCTCCCTACTCGATTCTCCTCTTCATCGATAAGTTCTTCACAAGAGAACAACTCCTGAAGCTCATTATTATTCATTTCGAGATTTCGCAAAGAGCGGAACCTTCGGAGGAAAGCGAAGAGAGATGATGCTGACTTCTTGTCAAGGAGTTGCAAATGGAGAAACCTCACGTTATCGAACAGGTCTGCCAGAAATTCGGAATCATGTATCATTTGTACGTCCTTACTGTTCAATGTCAATTCTTCTAAGTTGGGAATGACCTGCAGGCCAGTCAAGCAAACACTGTCGTTGAAGCATTTCCTCACTCAAAAGGTCTAAAAAAAGACCCCACTTCATTTGGTCAATATTAAATTGTGAATAATTTTCTGCTAATACACCATCAGCACCGTTTATAACCAACATGTGAATTTCGGTTAAAATAACATGATTAAATAAACTTAGATAAAATTTTGAGGTATGCCCTAATAAATTAATGATCTTTTAACATTTTAATGCAGCCTTTTTGCCATATTCTTTTATTATACACCTTGCTTTTTGCCATAAAAAATGAATTTGACCCTTTCTTTTGTGATGGTAAAGACTTACTTTTTGAAGAGAAAATGTCTCATATCTTTTAATACAATCTCATTTTCAGGTATCATCCATATCAACTATAATCATATTTTGACATGTAAATGACTTTTTATTGTACTTTAAATTTCTTTGCTTTAAATGTTGCCTTTTCTTTTCTATTTCTAAAAACATATTTTTAAAGAGAAAATGACAAATCCCTCAAACCTTTAATGCAATCTCATTTTCTGGTGCCATTTGTATCAATTTTAATTGTTATTTCATTTAAAAAAAACTTTGAAAATATTATAGAACTTTCACAAAAAAGAAAAATCATCTCATGGCCATAATGAATATTATTACACCTACATTGCCAATTCAAAATAATTGTCTATTATAATCGCTACAAGTATTGATAGATTTTTAGATGATTTCTTGATTAAAAAAGCTTAAATATGTGGATAATATGATAATGATGGACACCCATAAATTAGAGTTAATGACCGTACCTTCTCAACTGAAAAAAAAGGTTGGTGAAAAGAATTCTCCGATTGCTTTCCCCAACTGTTTTCTTGAACGCTTTCGCTTTCTGAAGTGAATATTTCCATCTCACCACAATCATGAACGTCTAACTTTTTCAACATTGGCCATTCAGAAATATGCATCCCTGGGTAGAGTGTCTTGAGTTTCCTTAAGTTATAAAGTATTACAGTGGTTAATTTAGGAAATTCAAACCTAGCAATTGCTTCTGTTTCCTTGTCTCTCTCAACAATTTCCTCAATTCCACAAAGGCTTAGCACAAGGCTTTCAAGTTGCAGTAGACCCCTTGCAATGAAGGCTGGAAAAACTCTTTTCAGATTTGGGCATTCACAAACACTCACAACTTGTAGATCCTTAAAGCAGATGAGTTCTCTTTCTTGGAGATGCTTATTCCAGATGTGCTTCAAATTTGGCAGATTCTGTATGCTCAACGTCTTCAATCGACTATATGCCATTCCTTGTGTTCTAGAATTTATCAATGCTTGAAGTTGAAGGTTAAACACCTCTTCCAGTAATGCACAATCATTCAACTCCAGATTCTCTAGATTGAAAAGCCTGCTCAAAACCATATTGGATGGGAAAATATTCTGCAGTTCCCCTGCACCTCTTACAATCACAGTTTTAAGTTTGCAAAAGGAAGACTCATGAAGTTCATTGTGCCATATCATCTGTATTCCATCCATGTTGACAATCTGCAATTCCTCCAATTTAGGGAACGAAGCCTGGAAGAAAAGAAGAGAACAAGAGTCTCAATTATCAGACAATTGAATTGAAAAAAAAAAAGTGAAACCAAATTTAAAATCAAAATGGTTGTCATGGATCCATTTTTCCGTCACTTTTTTTAAGGTACATCCAGATTCTTCCTTTGATACATCGGAATCAAAGCCCCACATTTGTGGGAATAAAGGGAAATGAGATTTAAATCTCAGTCTAGGTGGAGTTTTGTTGTTGCAGCCAACCAGGTTAACTTGGTTTTTCCTTTCATGGTGCCATGAAGGAGAAAATCCAAACAAAATTATTTGCAAGGACCAAAGTGATTAAGAAGTTTTAGCTCCAACATAAACTGGAATAATTTACACATTTATACTATTTTTAAGTTTGTAAAAATATTAAAATGACTAAAAGCATAAGCATAACATTGCTACACAGTTCAAAAATTAAAAAATAATTGCATGCACAAACATATAATGAAGATTGACCAATATCTATTTGTCAATTATAATTAAGTGGGTGGTATGGACAAATTTTTTAATATATCTATACGCAAAAATAAGAAAATAAATCAAAGAATAAGAGAAATTAATGCTTAATGTTGTTAGTAACAAAAATATATTAAACAATGGTAATCAAACATTTACATAATATGCATACTTCCAACAATAATTGACTTAAACAACTACGCGCATGACATCAATACAATATCTATACGAGCTACAACGATAAAAGTACATGTTGATTGTTTTCTTAATAGTTAAAGCACTAAAATGAAGAAATAGTAAGAGCAACGATATAAATTTATTATGTTTATAAAAAAAATAAAAGCATGTAAAGTTAGAATGGTTGACTTCATGTATATTGTATAACATCATTTACTCTGACACATGCTTTGGTTTCACATTGCATTAATCCGCACAAGTAGGCAAAGGCCTTTATATTCCAAGGATGTTGTGTCAGAAGCACAAAATATGTAGATCAAAATCACACTTTTTATGTATGCATCACAACATACAGTTTAGTGCTCTGATATGATGTTAAAGAGAAACCTAAAAGGGTCTTATAATAAATGTGAGTTCTCTCCTACTCTTCTGTTCAAACATTACATTTCCATTTGTACATTCAATGACCCTTCTTGCTAAGAAAGATGAAGGAACATTAATTTATTATAGATGCTCGTTACTAAAGAAGGAGAAGAGACATCTTAGAATTATAAAAAAAAAAAATGTTATGGCTTATTGAATAAATTGATGGTTGGTATTTTTATTTTTATGTCCCATGACAATTACTAGAAGTTGAATAACGAGACAAAAATGCTAAAAAATAATATAAAAGTGTGCCACTTGGCACAGCCTGATTGGCATACTATATATAATATATAGATAGATAATAATATTTCAAAAAGGCCTGTAGAAGAATAGAAGTTTATCGTAAAGAAAAGAAATAAGAAAAAAGTTCTGATACATGTCTTTACAATTTAGTACTATTTCATTTTTACTCGTTTCTTCTCTTTTTTTAATTAAATTTTAAATATACTAAATATTATTTTAAATATATTAAGTATTATCGTAAACTTTAATTTTTCTTTTTCTAAAACTTTTTTGCTATTAGAATAGTGGTGAAATACTGCTAAAATGTAAAGTCATGGACATTTTCTCTTCTAACAAAAATACACACCTTCTCATTGAAGAGGGCCAAGTTGGATCCGTTGTTGTCAACGATAAGATTGGAAATAAATGCCTTTAATTGAAAGCAATCCTCTATCCAGAGCTCTTTCAAAGAGGGAAATTCTATTAAGCCACCAATGCAAAACCTGCTGAGAATTGGAAGACTTTTGAGTTTTAAAAATTCTAAATTAGGAAAAGGAATATTATCTATTTTTTGCCCTTTAACAGCTATCACATCTTCCAATGACTCGCAGTCACATATCTCTAGCCTTTGGAGTTGGGCAAGACCTTTGACCATTGATGATATAAAAAGATAATTAAGATTCCGACAAATCTCCACCGTCAAACTTGTTAATTTGTAGAAAGAATGCCAATCTGCAAATTGTTCGTGCCATATCTTGTCCACTCCAATAAATGATAACTTCAGTTCTTTCAAATTTGAGAAAACAATCTGCAACCATAATTTTCTATTTCATCAATTTATTTTCACACAAATATAAAAAAAATAGTGAGAATAAATTAATGGTAACATTTAAATTATCGTACTTGGTGAGATAAATCCATAACATTAAAAATATTAAGCCTTACTGTTTAACAAATTATATGATATCAACATTCCATAATCTTATATCTATCCTCACATTCTTAAAATATTGCACTACAAGGAGTATAATTTTACTTTTTTTTAATATAACTCATATATTATTTTATATTATATAAATTTATTTTTTTATTTTATTTATTATAAGTAGACTCTACATTTATATGATATAAAATTATTAATAAATTATACTTATTCGTAAAAACAATCAAATGAAAAATCCTCAATAATATTGGATTGTCAACCGTTCTAACATAAAAATTTTCATATTTGTGTCCGCAAATGACCCATCCTAACCCCTCACACAAACAAAAACCAGAAAGGAAAAAGATAGGTAACTAGAAGATCTATCTAAAATCTATATAGAATAATATATTGAAAATTTATTCAGTATAATATTATTTTAGATCTAATATAAACTATATATATATATATATATAATATATAATTCAAAGGTGTCATCAAAACTTTTTTCTAGTTAAATTTAAGCTAAATAAATTGTCTAGCCATGAAAAACACTCTACCCAAAAGTATAAAATTATAATGTGATTTATGTCAAGAAGCACCATACCATTTCATTAAATAAGGGCATCGAAGTATCACTTGCTGATTCAATTTCCATGGCAGGTGGATCCATTGCAGATTGCTTTTGTCTTGAACTAGACGCGTTTGCGGATGCGGGAGATAGTTTCTCTTTCGAACAAAAGCTTCGGAGCAGTGGCAGTCGTAACTTCAAGGAGTATAATTGAGTGAACTCCACCACTTCATTTTTGTCATCTTCTTCCTCTGCTTGTTCATTTTCATAAGCAAATAACACTTCCATATCACTGCAGTCCATTATTTCCATTTCTCCAAGTTGTTGAAGGTTTCTTCGAACCATGGAAAACGGGAAGAGATTCTTCAATTTGTTGCAGCTTCTGACTTTTAGGATTCTTAGTCTGCAGAAGTCCCCTACCAAAAGTTTTCCCTGGGAAATCTTGTCCAGGTTCACCAGATTGTGCAGAGTCAACGACTCTAGGGCGGGAAATGCATCACAAGAAACCCACCTTTTTGGGTCAATGATATATCGAATCTCTCCACTGTTTTGGACATAGAGATGCTTTAACTGCGGAAATCCTTCACTGTGTAGATCATACAGCACGTTGGTGATTCCCTTCACTTCATCCAAATAAAGATCTTCTGCGTCCTTCAATAAGGTCTTCAACCCATGCTTTGAGTGAATGCTTGTATCCAGCTTCAGCTTTAACGTTCTTGAAGTTTGATATTTGCCACCCCAGTCCCACACATCACCAATGAGTATCTTGTATCTTTCTAACTTTTTGGAAGACAGCCTCTTTGGTAGTTTCTTGGCATCTGGCACATGAATCTCCAAATTTGTTAGTGACAAGTGCTCCAACTCAGATAGACTTGCGTTGCTTTGATTATCCGAATGTTTGGCCTCCCAACTAACAAAGCTGTTACCCATGAGCAGTTCTTCTAACAGTGATAAGTGTGAGAAGACATTTTTTGGAATAAATTTCAGTTTGGAACAATTGCTCAAATCCAGTAACTTCAATTGGGTCAATTGCGCCAGATCTCTTGGCAACTGAACAATTTCAGAGCCCATAAGGCTAAGGATCTCAAGATTCTTCAGCTGAGTAATAACAGATATGTCCTGCAATGTACAAAAGTCCAAACACAAGGTATGAAGGCTTGTTAGGAAGCCCATTGATAAAGGAAGAGAGGAGAAACGCATGCTTGTAAAATCCAGCACTTGGAGCTTCGTTATCCCTTCGAAAAATGAATCAGGGATCTTCCAGGAGAGATCTTTCGGGGTTAAGCGAAAGAACTCTACTGCTGGGAATTGCGACTTCAGAGAGAGCATAGAAACATCACATTTTTCTAGAAAAAGCTTTGTACAACTTTTAGTATCCATTCTTTGGAATTCCTCCAACGAATCGCCGACCTTCTTGAATCCAAGTTGAGTTCTGGATGCAATTGAAGCAGCAACAACTTGAACGATGTCATGGATTTTGACGCGCCCAACCTTCTCAGTCTCTGACAACAAGCATAAGGCTTTGAGGTCTCCGATCAACTTTTGGACTCTATTTCTAGCGTCTCTCACGGATTCCACGTGTTTGAGCATACCCAGGCCCATGCTGTACTTCATCAAATCTAGGATTGAAATATTAGTGTACGTAAATAGACCACAGAGCAAGAAAAATGATTTGGCTTCCTCGGGCAAATGACCATAACTGAACTCTATAGCAGAGTCAGCTCTTTCCTTTATTTCCGCATCCTTAAATGTCGAGAGACGCTGCAAAGCATCATTCCATATTTCGAACTCCTTATTCCTCAAAGTACTTGCCATCGTGACAAGTAGAATAGGCAAACCTCCGCACTTCCTGGCCACTTCAATTGCAATAGATTGTAGACTTGGAGTTTTGAGGCCACCCACCGTTCTGTCAAATAAAGTCCACGACTCCTCTTCTGTCATAAGATCAAGCTTGAAATCTTTCTGCACTCCCATTTCATCGGTTAGCAGACGCCCATTTCTTGAGGTCATTAACACTTTGCACCCCTTTTCTTCCTGTTGGATTGATTCCAACTGAGAATTGAACTGAAAACCTTCGCGTACAGAGTCAGCTCCTCTACCTCCGACCCATTTCTCGTTGGTTAATGGAATTCCCAAATTTTCCAAGTCAATTTTTTCCGAAAGATTGTCCAAAATTATAAGGACCTTGTCTTCCTTCATCAACCTCTGGCGTAGTTGATTTGCTCTTCCATCTAGACTCTCCGCCTCAAATTTTAAGCCCAGCACGTCTGCAATATTCCCTTGAACCTCTTTGAGCTCTTGGAGGTCTGGTTTTGCAGATAAAGTTGCCATAGCCACAACATTGAACAGCTTCCCGTCTGCTTGCTGGCGTACCTCCTTCGCGAGAGTGGTCTTACCCGTTCCGCCCAAGCCGTAGACACCTATCATTTTGACATTGGGATCTGAGAGTACATCCATAACTGCTTGAAAGATGGAAGCTCTCGAAGGCAAGCCCTCGAAACCATGAACGGATGAAGAAACTATCTGCTGTGGAGCGGGCCGGTAGGATATTTGATTCCGATCAAATTTCCCTTCATTCTTCAGACCTCCAATGGCCAAAGCTTTTTTGGCTGCCTTTTTGCCAAGCTGATAGCGAGTATTTATGTTGGGACACCACCCAGCAAAACACTTCTTCTTTGCCTCTTCATCTTCGCTTTGAGTAAGCTCCCCAGCCTCTTCAATGGCATTCTGCGCATCGGTCAGCCACTTTTCAACGTCAGGCTGGATCTCGTACCCTCTCCTCCGATCTTCTTGAGCAGAGTTCTGCAAGCTCCCTCTTGTAGCGGCCAGCTTCTCAACCTGATTCTTGAGCTCTGCAACCTTTCTTGCGTAGCAAAAAGCATAACCGGCATGTCGTATAAGAGGGCCGACAGTGTACTCCAGAACGGTGGGAACTAAATTAAGAATGATTTCCAAAGCCATTTGTAAAATATTCGAAAACGGGAAATATGTCAACAAGACGGGATATGCAATGGGAATCGTTGAACAAATGCAGAGAAGGAGAAGGGAAGACACTGACGGCAAAGGAAAGCAGACAAGTAGGAAAGTAAGGAAATACGATTGAAAGGCGTCTTAAAGAGTAGCGAAATGGAGGAAAGTTGATGAACAGAGGGAGGAAGAAATGAAGAAGAAATAAGTTAGCAACGCGTTTGTTTGGTGGTTGTAAGTGAAGTAACAGGAACGGGTTTGATGGTAATTGGTAATTAAAGGGACAGCCAAATGAGAAAAGAGAGCAGGCAAAGCAAAGAAAGAGTAGCCGCTGATGATTGTGATGATGACGATGATGAGCAGTGAGAACTGGAAACTGAAGTCCCGTGTAAATGAATCTATGTGAAAAGATTTTTGTGTGACAGGAAAGAGAGAGAGAGGTGGTTGTGTTCAATGCCGTCATCATGCTATCTGTAAATTACATAAATAAATAAAATAGATTTAAAAATTTTATTATTTAAATGTAAATAAAAAAAGTCTTGAATGACTTTATTTGTTTTAAAGAGTGCCATCAGTAAGGTATTTTTAATAAAGTATAAAAAAAAAATATATAATTAATTTAATAATATTTAATAAATTATTTATTTTATTATTTTTTAAATTTTAAAATATTTTTATAATTTAATAATATAAATTATTTTATATTTATCTCACTCTCATAATTATGTATTTAAAAATTTTTTTATTTTTAATCTAAAATTTTAAAGAAAGATTCGGAAAAGACAATTGTTTGGTGTATCAGAAGTTACAGGAGACAAAAGAAAAGGAAAGAAATAAAGCGTGCAGCCAATGAAAAACTGTTTAGAAAATTAAACAAATTGTATTGTATGATTGTATTTTAAATGGTATTAATATTTAATAATTTATTTATTTTTTTAATGTTTATATAATAGTGCATAATACTTAATTTTATCTTCATCCTGATTAAAGAATTCTACTAAATGCTTTTTCGAAATAAATTAGTGTTAAAATGATTGAATTGCTTTTTAAAATTTTTAGGAAAATTTAGAAAGAAAAACTTGCTGCTTGACTTTGTTGTTAATGTATTTATTTTAATATATCCAACTAATATTAGCACTCTTTTACGAGGTGTGAAAAAAAAAAAACAGAGACAAGATATCTCGTCTTTGATTTTTCCAACAGTACGAAGAGATGAACATAAGTTGATTATTGAAATAAAGTCTACCCACCTAACGCAAAGAAGAAAATAAGGAGGGGGTGGGTCCACAGCATTTTGGAAGAGGGGAAGAGTGTGACGCAACCAACAGCTAACTAATGTTGCGTTTGGATTCTGAAAAGAAAATAATTTAAATGTATAAAAAATAAGTAAGAAAAAATATGATAAAAAATTATGATAAATAAAAATTATTTAGATAGATAAAAAATTAATGAGAAAAAAAAGAATAATAATTTTTTTAATTTTTAAATTATTTCTTATGGATTCTTCCAATCAAGCACTAATAGACGACCAAAATCATTGACAATCAAACCATGAGAACAAAATTTTAAAAAATGGAAAACATTGCTATCTATGACTAAAAAGCATGAGATCAAATAAGGCTTGTTGCAGTTGTAGAAAGTGATAAATAATTCAATTCCACATACTCGGATAAAGAAAAATGGGTGAGATAGAATAATTTGTCCAGCACCAGCAGGAATCTGAAGGAAGCTGGCACAGTTTAGCAGATAAAGATGAGTAATGTGAACTGGGAAGTGAAGTCTATGGAAATGAATATATGAAAAAAGATTCTTGTGTGACAAGAAAGGGAAAGACGTTGTCGTATTTAAAATTGATTTGAAGATTTTATTGTTTATTAAAAAAAAAAAAAAGGCTTGGAAGACTTTATTGTTTTTTTTTTAAATCTAAAATTTTAAAGAAAGGCTTGGAAAAGAATTTATTGGTTAGGACATCAAAAGGTACAAGAAACAAAAAAGAGAAAGAAAGAAAGAAAGAAAAAAAGCATCAAACGGATAGCAAACAATTTAAAAAATCGATTAAATTTTATTATATAATTGTATTTTAAATAATATTATAATAGTTATACAGATTATTTAATATTATTTAATAATTTATTTAATTTTTTTAAAATTTAATTATTTAATAATTTATATCACTTAATTTTATTCAAAGAATACTATAAAATATTTTTCAAAACAAATTAATATCAGAATAACCGAATTGGGTTTCAAAATTTTTAAGAAAATTATAAAGAAAGACTAAGTGCTTGACTTTGCCGTTATTATCCTTAATTAATGCATTTATTTTAATATATCCAACCAATATTAGCCTTGTCAAAAAAAAAAAAGAATATTAGCACTCTTGTACGGGGTGTGGAAAAAAATAGAGACAAGATATCTTTCTTTGATTTCCAACAGTATGAAGAGATGAATATTAGTTGGCCATTGAAATAGAAAGTCTATCCACTTAAGGCAGAGAAGAAAATAAGAAGCAAGTGGGTCCACAGCATTCTAGAAGAATGTAACCCAACTAACAGCTGATTGGGAGAGACTAAAATCACTGACAATCAAATTCAGAACCGAATTATAAAAAATGCAAAACAATGGGGTCTAAAATTAAAAGCAGCCAACCTTTGATCAAAACGGCTTTTTGCCGGTGTAGAAAGTGATAAATAATTTAAATCCACATATTTTTATTACGTATGATTTTCTCTTGTTCTTTTTTTTTAACACAAGTAACCATTGACTATTAATCTGGTAGATATGAATCTAAAGATATTATGTAAGTGCAAGCACCCCAAATCACTTATTAATGTGAGAAATCCTCCGCACAAGAGGAGGGTGGGGGGACCCCACAACCTCCGGGTGTCAAGATTTTTTCATTAATTAATATTATATCAATATTATTTTTAAAATCTAAACTTAACATAATAATTTATAATATTTTTAACGAGTACAACTTCTCAATAATTGATACGATTTTAAAAAAATTTAAGAAGATAAAGTTATAATTCAACAAAAAATTTGAACTTTAACTTAAGTTTTTAGTGTGATGACAAACACTTAATTTTAATAATTAGTATCAAAGTGAAGTTATGGGTTGAAGTGTTAGAAGTAATAATGAGGAAGCGATTATTAATTAATATTATATCAATATTATCTTTAAACTCTAAACTTAATATTTTAACCCATAACATTTATAATTAGTACAGGCTTCAATATATAATATAATTCTAAAAAAAATTTTAAAAAATAAAATTATATTTTAATTAATAATTTAAATTTTTAATATAATAACAAGGGTTTAATTCTAACACCTCAGCTTAGCCGAGTTAGCTTTGTACGTATGGTTGTCCAAAATCAAAGGTTCACAGCACAGCAATTTCATATGGGAGTACTATTTTCCACCCCACCTCTATCAATTTGCCAATTTGTCATTTGGGAAAGTAACATTGCATGTTCGGTCAAAAAAAACAAAAAAGGGAACAATGTTTGGTTTTCAAAACCAAAGGTTCACAGAACAATAATTTCGTGACATTGACTCGAAAGCTTTAATGTGAAATTATTGTACTTTTTCCGCCCCACCTCCATCAATTTGCCATGAAACAATTGCGTAACATTTACTCCGACAACTGTATGTCAATTATCGTACTTTTTTTTCCCCACCTCCATCAATTTGCCACACAACAATTCCGTAACATTTACTCCGACAACTATATGTGAATTATTATACTTTTCCTTCCGACATCTATCAAATTGCTAATTTGTGATTCAAGAAAGTAACAACTTGTAAAATCTGAAAAATAACAACTTTTTTTTGTTAAAAGAAAAGAAAGTAAAATCAAAATGTGCACACAGCACACATGCATTGATACTGTAGCAGCCCACTTGTTCATTTGGCTTTATCAACTGATAAATTATTTTTTGGCTTATCTCCTAATAAAATACTTTCTTTATAGTGTAAGAATATCGTTAGAGATTGCAATCCCAATGAGACGTACATAGATAAGCAAACAAAAATATGGTTTTGGATAAAAGAGAACAAAGGCATCCCTTTTCTTAATTGAAAATAAGATCAAGAAAACTAGTATAAATTGTCATGTGATTTTGTTTTTCTGGTTTGCTTTATCCTTTTTTATATTAAAATGATCATTTAAATTTGAGTCAAATTGACTAAACTATTCAAATCGTATTGATGTCATTCTAACATATCTTGAAGAATAAGGTTTAAAAAGATTCGGAGAAGGAATTCATTATCTAATCTCAATATTTAAAAAAAAAATTATTGTCCAAAAATAAAAGTTTAAAAAAATAGAAAAATACTTTATTGTTTAAATTGAAAATTAATAAAAGAAAGACTTATACGAGTTTATTGTTTGTTTAAATAAAAAGTTTTTAACAAGGACTTGTGAAAACCTTTTATTATTTAAATTTAAAGATTCCGTAAGAAATGACCTGGAAAAAGATTTTGTTGCTTATAGCACTGAGATAGAAAGAAAAAACTTTATTGTCCAAAAATAAAAGTTTAAAAAATAGAAAAAGATTTTATTGTTTAAATTGAAAAATAATAAAAGAAAGACTTAGACGAGTTTATTGTTTGTTTAAATAAAAAGTTTAAAAAAAAGACTTTGTAAAAAGATTTTATTATTTAAATTTAAAGATCCCATAAGGAAGGACCCGAAAAGAAGATTTTGTTGCTTATAAAACAAAGATTAAAAAGAAAGCATGAAACTAATGAGAAACAACTAAGAAATAAAATTAACATAAAAAAGACAATGAGTGAGTTTAATACACAGATCAGATAGTATAGTATAAATTGTATATAATATTATAAGTTAATATAATACAAAATACATTAAATTATTAATTTATATTAAATAACATCAAATAGTATAAAATAGTTATTCTATCAAATATTTAGATGATATCAAGTAAAATAGTAAAAGATATTAAAATAATTTTTTTAATTTTATAAATAATTGACTTATATTTATTATTAATTGTATTATTTTTATTAAAATAATTAAAATTAAGCAATAGTTATTAAAAGAGGAGAGAGCAAGGAAGGAGGAAGGAAGAGAGAGAAAATAGAGAGAGAGGAGAAGAGAGAGAGAGAGGAGGGAGGAGAGAGACAAATAAGGAAAGAGAAAAGAGAGAGAGAGAGAGAGAGAGAGGTGGGATGAGAGCGAGCGAGTAATGTGGAGAGAAAAGAAAGAGAAATTAAGGGTCCGTTTGTTTACTATAAAATAATTTACATTTGTAAAATATTTACAAGGGAAAATATTTGCAGTGAAAATAATGATTTTCCTTTGTTACTTACTTATAGCACAGTTTGTGTTTTCCCTGAAAATAACTTCAGCTCTGCAAAAAGAGAAGTTATTTTACCTGAAAATCTGAAAATTTTCCCCAAATTTTGCCTATGTAAAATATTTTCCGTGAAACAAACGCTGAAAAACCTGTAAAATTTTTTCCTGTAAAATGTTTACAGGAAACAAACACACCCTAAGAAAGAGAGAGAGAGGTGGGAAGAGAGAGAGAGAGGATTGAGGAGAGAGAAAAGAAAGAGAGACAAGAGAAAAAGCTGAGAGGAGAAAGAGAAGGTAGTAAGAAATAATTTTTTAATTTTATATTAATTTTTAAACAATACTTAAAACTTACTTTCATTAAAAAAATATTTTGATAAATATATAATTTATTAACACTAATTCATAAAATAAGATAGATTAATTTATAAGAATAAAAAAATTGTACTATCTTATATATATAAGATAATAAATTTACATTAATTTATTTTATATTTATTTTATTAATTAATTAAATATAAATTAAAATAAAATAATTAATTTTAAATTTATATTATTTTATTATATCTTATAAAATAAACACATTCAAAAAATGATCAAAGTGGAATTGAAAATTTTACAAAAAAGAGTTAGGAAGAGAAGGGGAGAGCGAAAACCTCTACAGCACAGCTAGCTCTCACATAGGTGTACTATTTTCTACCCCAGCTCTATCAATTTGCCAATTTGTCAGTCGGGAAAGTAACAATGTATGGTTTTCCAAAAGGAAAAGGGTAGGTGTACGCATATTTATATATTAAAAGTATATATATTTAATAAAATAATAATATTTTTATTTTATTTTAATAAAAAAAATTTTAAAAATTTTTATATAATAATTATATTTTATATTTTAAAATAATATTTATTTAAGTTTAAATTTTAATTTTTAAAAAAATAAAAAATATTCTTTATAACTTTTATTTCCGTACCTGTAATTAGGTCCTTTCCAAAACCCAAGGCCCACAGAACAACAATTTCGTGACATTGACTCGAAAGCTTTATGTGAATTGTTGTACTCTTTCCCGGCCCACCACCATCAATTTGCCGCACAACAATTTCGTAACATTTATTGTGTGATTAGATAGGCAGAAATTGAGTAAAAAATAAATAAAAAATAATATAATAATAATAATAATGTTATGATTGATAAAAAATAATAATTAAAAAATTATTAGAAAGAAAATAAATAGTAATTTATAAAAAAAAGTTAAAAATAATTATTTAGATTGATAAAAAAATAATAAAAAAAATTTAAATTTTTTTTTCTTTCCTCTTAAAAAAATAGCCAAACATGGAATTATTCCTGAGAACTGTATGTAAATTATTGTACTTTTTTTTCCCCACATCTATCAATTTGCCACACAACAATTTCATAACATTTACTCCGACATCTATGCATGAATTATTGTACTTTTTTGGTCGATATCTATCAAGTTGCTAATTTGTGATCCAGGAAAGTAACAACTTGTAAAACAAAAAAAGTAACAATTCTTTTTGTTTTTATTAAAAGAAAAAAAATAACAACTTGTAAAATCAAAATGTGCACACAACACACATGCATGGATTCAGTAGTAGCCCAACTGATAAATTATTTTTGGGCTTATCTCCTAATAAAATACTTTCTTTATAGCGTAATAACATAGTTAGAGATCGCAATCCAAATGAGATGTACATAGATAAGCAACAATAATATGGTTTTGGATAAAAGAAAACAAAGGCATCCCTTTTCTTAATGGAAAATAAGACCAAGAAAATTGGTATAAATTGTCATGTGATTTCATTTTTCTAGTTCGATTTATTTCTTTTTCTATTGAAACGATCATTTAAATTTGAGTCAAACTGACTAAATTATTCAAATCGTATTGATGCCATTCTAGCATATTTTTAAGAATAAGTTTTAAAACGACTCAGAAAAAGAATTGATTAACTAATCTCAATATTTTTTAAATAAAAAAACAACTTTATTGTCCAAAAATAAAAGTTTAAAAATATTAAAAAACTTTATTTTTTAAATTAAAAAATAATAAAAGAAAGACTTCGACGAGTTTATTGTTTGTTTAAATAAAAAGTTGAAAAAAAGCTCTTGTGAAACGACTTTATTATTTAAATCTAGAGACCCCGTAAGAAAGGGCTCAGAAAAAGATTTTGTTGCTTTCAGCACTAAGATAAAGAAAGCATGAAACTAATGAGAAACAACTGGGAAAGAAAATCAGTATAAAAAAAGTCAAAGGAGACATTTGATACGTAGAATAAATAGTATGATATAGGATAATATAAATTAATATAACATAAAATAGGATAAATTATTAATTTATATTATTTTTAAATAACATCAAATAGTATAAAATAGTTATATTATATAATATTTAAATGATATGAGATAGAATATTATAAGATATCAAAATAATTTTTTTTATTTTTAAAAATAATTGATTTGTATTTATTATCAATTTTAACATTTTTTATTAAAAATAGGTAAAATTAAGAAATAGTTATTAGGATTGAAGAGAGAAGGAAGAAGGAGGAGAGAGTGAGGAGGGAGAAGAGAGAAAAGAAAGAAATAGAGAGAGAAGGAGTGAGAGAGAGGAAGGAGGAGAGAGAAATGTCATAGAGAGAAAATGAGTGAGCGAGAGAGGTGGGAGGAGAGAGAAAAGAAAGAGAGAGACAATGACTGAGAGAGAGAGAGAGAGAGAGGTGGGAAGAGAGAGAGGGAAGGAGGCAAGAGAAATAATTTTTTTAATTTTATATTAATTTTTAAAAAATATTCAAAATTTATTTTAATAAAAAAATATTTTATTAAATATATAATTTGTCAACGAGATGAACTACTCCATAAGAATAAAAGAGATATCACTATCCTTAATAAGACTAAATTAGTCTGTCTTATACTTATATTATTAACTAATTAGACATGAGTTATAGTGAGATATTTAACTTTTAATTTATACTATCCTATCATATCTTAAAAAATAAATACACCAAAAATGACCAAAGTGGAATTAAAAATTTTACAAAGAAACGTTAGGAAGAAAAGGGGAGAGCAAGGACGGGCCAAATTTTTGTCCAATAAGCCGGAGAATGAAAGCTCAATTTGGTTCGAAAAGAAGCTTTTGTGCCTAGCTCATCTTCGGCATCATAACAATTTTGTTTTCTGGAGAATCCACTTTCAATATATTATCACATAGCTAATAAATATAGGACAAGCTAACAATTATAGTCATCCAAATATATTTACAAACTATTGTTATTTAAGTATATGTTTCGAGCGCAACTTAAATTTTAATGTTGAGAATAATACAATTTAAAAATCCTAAAGTATTTTATTCCTTTTTATTTCGCAAGTCCTTCTCATTTTATTTTGCAGAACCAACTTGTAAAATAAATAAAATAAATAAATAAATAAATAAATAAATATATATATATATATATATCATTCATAAATGATGAGGAGCTCACCAGAAGTTAGTTGGGCTCAAAGTTGGGCTTTGGAATTCCTTCGACTTTTACCCGGAGTACTACAAAACTCATATGTTCGTGACTTTGGGCCTACCCGCCACGTCTCCTACTCACCTAATCCACAGAATCAGGCTCATGACGAGCCTCTCTCGCCAATTGCGATGCATGCTCACAAGTCAGGTCCTAGGCCTTGCCGCAAATCCGTCTTTCCTATTACCTCGAGGCTGATTCCCAAAATGGTCCGCCGTAGGAATTGAGGCTGGTTCAAGTTGGATTACTTTTCTCTCTGGCTGTCAACCACATTCCCCTGCTTTGTGCCTACACCGCCGTCTGGACACCGAGTGCAGGTTTGGTGTTCTCTCGGGCTAACTTTGCTCCCGACGACCAACTTGACCTTTCACTCATGTTAAGCAAAATCCAGTTTCGGGCTATAGCATCTTGCCTAGCTTGGGTTGGGGCTTCCAGCCTGCATGGCCCTCTTAGCGTCTGCTCTCCAGAATGCTTGTTTCATCAGCTAGAGAAACAACTTACAATTTTGTTCAGAAAAAAAAAAAAAAAAAGGATAAAAAAGAAACAACTTACAATTCAGAAAACTGTGGAAGCCTTGTAATCATGGACCATGAGAATCCACTAAAATGTCTCACTGTTAAAAATAGCTTGCTGAAGGCTTCTGGCGCAAGTAGTTCATGGGAAATCTTCTCTGGGTTAAGACTCTAGAATGGGACATGCATTACCAGAAACCAATCTTTTAAAGATGTATTCAATCTCCAGAACATTTTTAACTTAGAGATAATTCAACCGCAGACAGCAGAACAAAAAAGTTAGTTACTGGTTTGCGATTTAGAAAAATATACCTCATACGCTCTTGCCGATAAATCATGTAGCACGGACCACAAAAGGAAAGCCAAGAAGTATCGTGTATCTCTCTCCCCCTATACAATTATTCAGCAATTATGTACAGCATTAACCAGAAAAACCAAAAAAAAATATTTGTAACTGCTAATAAAACACCACAAACAACAACTAAACATAAGTGCAAGAATCTGTAAAAGAAATTAGTAGGAATATAATGCAGACCATCCAGCCACAGTGATGGTCAAACTGGGTCGCACAGAGATTGCATATGCTGCAGTGCTTGGACTTTATGGGTCTGAGGCAGGGAAATGCTACATGTTAATATATCGAAATGAAGAGCTCGAAAAGGATCTTTAGCAACAAAATCAAAGAACTCACTTTGGAATTTTACAAGTAGGCCACTCTTTTTCTTTATATATGATATTGCCATTGGGATAGGTAGAGAGATATTCCGAAACATTCTCAACCTTCATAGTTCCTAGTACATAAAAGCTAATCTATAGAAATAGTATAACACTTGGCCTAACACAAACAAATTTGCAGCTGAAGAGAAATATCCGTTACTAGGTACATGCCCATGAACTCCACTTAGACAACGCCTAGGAATAAAGCTATTCCAATTATTGCGAGGTGTACAATCTGCAATAGAACAGAAGAATATAGTGTAAGATAGCTCTACTACCATAAAAGGACCTTACAAGCTTTTCAATACAATGCACTAGTGGGATAAACACAGAACAAGAAGCTATGAAATAAAGACGCAAAATTCTTTTTCTTTCTGCCTTTGACAACTCTAACGAAGTGCCGATCACTCAAAATCAACTTTGTACAATTCCTATTACCCACCTTATTCAAACCACGAATTTAGAGCTTTCTTTCTTGCCATAATCTCCAAGAAACATGTCTATTCTCTATTAGCCAATAATTAAATCCCATTAGAACCACTTATTCATATCTCTGATATGCCAAGATAATTGATAATATAATCTTTTAATTCCAATACCAAAACATGCACGACCCAACAGCGCAGAAGCACTACTTTCATAAACATACAAAAAGTACAAGCACCCACTTTATCTTTACAATTAACCAAAACGTGTAATACCTGTAATACAGGATTAGAAATGCTGAATGGAGAATATGACATTGGCACCAGTCACTAAACACAGCCTCAGCACGCCCCCTTCAACCAGATCAAGTGGACCAAATCAATCAAAAAAAAAAAAACTCATAAACAGAAATCCAAATGCCTCTGTTTTCTCAGACAAGGAGAGAGAAAGAGAGAGAGATTACAAAAGAGCGAGGAAACAGTGGACTAACGAGGTGCTGCGGAAGATGGACCATTGAGCGCATAAAATTTAGACCGTCACTAGTAAGGTGGCCAGGCTGCGTCATATCAGAACCAACCCATTGTGAAGCCAGATAGGGAGAGATTTTTAGGTTTTAGATTCTATGGGAATTTTGATGGGGATTTCGGAGAATTACAGAGCATGATTCGTCTTATACCCAACAAAAAAAAGAAGAAATGTTGGATTTTAGGGAAGCTTGGAGGTGGGAAATCAAGCTGAAAGTTGCAGAACATGGCTTCAATGCTTGCTGGAAATTGCAGCAGAGACAAAGTCTCTGGTTTGGTGTTTGCAGCAGAAACAAAAGAGCTTGCTGGAGAGAAATTCCAGCAAGGGAGAGGCACACATTTGAGGTACAATCTGACCTCTTTCTCTCTCAACTTCCATTGATCATAAACTTCCTATATATAGAGGTGATTTACAAGAGCAGTACACATAACTGTTGTAGTTGGAGCCTTTTTACAAAATTCAAATTCAGAATTTGAACTTAGCTTCTAGAATAATCATTAGCTGCAAATATGACAACATATCAGTCAATGACTGAATTAACAAGGCTCCAAAGACAAATACATTCAAATTAAAGTAGTTTTACACTCTAAAAATGATCTGCACAGCAGATTCTTCAACTGTCATAACTGACAGCAACAAAAACAGCCACCTGCAGTGCTTGGAATGCAAAATGGCAGCAACATGCTTCAACACTCCTCCTTGGTGCTGTAATTTTGCATGCTTCAAATTTTCTGGTCTGAAATCAGTCTTCAAGAATGTTTGACTAATTTTCTGCCTTCAAATTTTCTGATTTACGATCAATCTTCAAAGATGTTTGATTGACTTGGAGTCTTTAACTTTTCTGGTTTTTGGAAAGCAGTCTTCAAATGTATTTGACTCATCTAGAGCCTTCAACTTGCTGGTTTTTGAAGCCAACCTTCAAATGTTTTTAGCTCACATGGAGCTTTCAAGTTTGCTGGTTAAGAAACCAGTCTTCAAAAGTTTTTGTGCTTCATTATTTCTCCTCCTGAAGCCATGGAGGTCTTAAAGCTGAGTTCATTTTTTTTCTCCTCCTTGAACTCACAATGGAGGGTCTTCATATGCTCCACAAAGGATGCAACTTGCTGAAAAACAAAAGGCTTTCCTCAAGCTTTTGAAAGATGAGGCCTATGATGCCTCTACACAAACTGCAACTAACAGGACAATGCTGAAATTGGAAGTTGCAGGAAAGGATTTTGTTGTTTTAGACCTGAAAACTTGGGAGTTTCAGGTTTTGATTTTCCTGCAATTAGAGAAAAGAACAATAGCAAGCAAGAAGAAAGGAGAAAAGAGAGATTTCAAATGCTAGAGAAATGGCTTAGAAGCCATGTGATTTGTTTTTGGTTTGAGTGGGACAACTCTCTGGTTTTTCCACATTTTTCAAGTAACAACTCTCTCTTTCTCTCGTTCATGGCAGGTCTCAAGAGGATCTTCCTGCTCTGATACCACTTGTTGGATTTTCGGGAAGCTTGGAGGTGGGAAATCAAGCTGAAAGTTGCAGAACATGGCTTCAATGCTTGCTGGAAATTGCAGCAGAGACAAAGTCTCTGGTTTGGTGTTTGCAGCAGAAACAAAAGAGCTTGCTGGAGAGAAATTCCAGCAAGGGAGAGGCACACATTTGAGGTACAATCTGACCTCTTTCTCTCTCAACTTCCATTGATCATAAACTTCCTATATATAGAGGTGATTTACAAGAGCAGTACACATAACTGTTGTAGTTGGAGCCTTTTTACAAAATTCAAATTCAGAATTTGAACTTAGCTTCTAGAATAATCATTAGCTGCAAATATGACAACATATCAGTCAATGACTGAATTAACAAGGCTCCAAAGACAAATACATTCAAATTAAAGTAGTTTTACACTCTAAAAATGATCTGCACAGCAGATTCTTCAACTGTCATAACTGACAGCAACAAAAACAGCCACCTGCAGTGCTTGGAATGCAAAATGGCAGCAACATGCTTCAATAGAAAAATCCACAGGTGGCATTTTAAAAATTTTTTATTATATTTTTGCTTCTTCTTTTTGTCTTTTCCAAGTTATATTTCTTCAATTTTGTAGGATTTCCTAGACAGATTAGGAAAACTTGAAATACTACATTTTTAGCTATGGATTAGAATTTTTTGTGGTTCCTTTATTCCGCTGTTCCCATATTTCTTCTGGGTTGCCTTTCATTATCCAAAATGCAGCAACATAAATTTGGATTAATAGTGCAATTAACATCCCAATCAACTTTCAGAAATCCAAAAGGGGATAAAATTCCCTCCGTTGATCAAATCACCTAAAGATAGATCAAATAAATAAATTTCTCAAATGTATTTTGTTCGTCAGTACAACTGAATTCTTCAAAATGATATTGATAAAGTTTGCTTTGCATCACAGAGCCCACTGTAGGGTACAAAATCCAACAATGGAAATCACAAGAAGCAACAAAATTTGCTGAAAGATTCAATGTTGGAATTGAATATCCAGGAATCAGCCATACCCCGGTTTGCAACTACATATTTACACTCCAGTTCTCCAAATATTATCTTTCCAGAATTTAACAATATTTGCTTGAGTGTTCTAATTCCACGCTAGAGATTATGATTTTAAGCTCACCAATCTACTGCAAATTGTTGACGGCACAAATTTGGGAGGAATTTGTTACTCACATTTACAGATCAAAAGAAGAACAGACAAAAATTCCATTAAATTCACTCACACAATGTCATAAAACACTTCAATTGATTCTCATCCATTCATACAATTGACAAAGAAAGGTCAAGCAATTGAAAATTTTGAATTAATTAATCCAAAGGCTGTTTTCCCCAAAAAAAAATAAAAATAAAAATAACTTCTTGCATTCGAGAGTGGAAGTGCTATGATAAAAGTGTAGTCTAGATTCCTTAAAATGACTAGTGTCTTCCAAACAAGAGAGAGCTCAAAACTCTTGAGAAGCAGAACCGATATCTCTTTTATCCTTCCCCATCTTCTTAGGAAGGAGAGTTTGGTGAATGTTGGGCAATAAAACTCCATTGGCAATGGTGACAGACCCTAGAAGTTTGCTTAGCTTCTTGCCTTGCTAGGGCTGGGGCTGCCAGCCCGCATGGCCCTCTCAGGGTCCGCTTCCCAGAACACTTAGTTTCATCAGCCAAAGAATCAACTTCCACCAATTCACAAAGCTGTGAAAGCCTTGTAATCAGGGACAATAAAAATCCACTGAAATGTCCTACTCTTAATATTCATAGCTTGCTGAAGGCTTCTGCGGCAAGTTGTCCTTGGCAAATCTTCTCAAATGACTTCTATAACATTTAAGACTCTAGAATGGAACATGCATCACCAAGAACCTATCTTTCTAAGTCAAAGGTGTAATAAAAAATCCAGAACATTTTGGATTTGGAGATACTTCAATCGTAGACTGCAAAATAAAAAAGATAGTTACTAGGTTGCGATTTAGAAAAATATACCTGATACATTCCCGCCGATGAATCATATAGCACTCCCCTAGAAAAGGAAAGCCAAGAAGCATCATGCATTCCCTCCTTTATATAAATATTCTGCAATAATGAACAGCTTTAGGCAGAAAAACCAAAAAAAAAAAATATTTATAACTGCTACAAAAGCACCGCAAACAACAACTAAATGTAACTGCAAGAATCTTTAAAATAAATTGGTAGGAATATAATACCGACCATCCAGCCACAATGATGGTCAAACTAGGTCACACAGCGGTCACATACGTTGTAGTGCTTTGGACTTCATGGGTCTGGAACAGGGAAATGCTACATTTTAATAGAAGGAAATGAAAAGCTTACAGAGGATCTCCAATAACAAAATCAAAGAACTCACTTTGGAATGTTACAAGTAGGTCATTCTTTGTCTTTATATATGATATTGCCATTGGGATAGGCAGAGATATACAGCAAAACAATCTCAACCTTCACAGTTCTTAGATCAGAAAAGCTAGTCAATAGAAACAGTATAACACTTGATCATATCGAGTTTAAAATGCAATGACAGAAAATAAACAAATTTGCAGCTGAAAAGGAATGTCTGTTTCTAGGCATATGCCCATGAACTCCACTTATATAACACCCAAAGTTTTGCAATGGAGTAAGTTGCTCCAATTATAGCCAATCTGCAATTGAACAGAAAAGAGTATAACGTAAGATAGCTCTACTACCATAGAAGGACCTTATGAACTTTTTTATAACTTGAATTAGTGGGATAAAACACAGTACCAGACGCCAAATTCCTTCTCTTTCTGCCTTTGACAAAGAGCCAATTACTCAAAATCAACTTTGTATAATTCCTCTTACCCACCTTATTCAAACCATAAATTTAGAGCTTTCACGCAAGATTAATTTAAAGAATCTCAACTGAATGAAACTTTGTTGCCATACATATTCACCAAGAAACATCTCCACTCTCCAATTAATAACAAACCGACCATGCATTCAAATCACCGAACAGGCATTCAAATCTCTCCAATATGCCAAGAAAATTGATAATATAATCTTTTAATTCCAATACCAAAACATGCATGACCCAACAACGCACGAACACTACTTTCACAAACATACAAAAAGCACAAACACCCAATTTATCTTTACACTTAACCAGAACCCACCAACACAGAAATACCTGTAATACAGGATATAGCCGATTACAGCAGAAATGCTCAATGGAGAATATGTCATTGGCGCCAGTCACCAAACACAGCCTCAACACGCCCCCTTCAATCACACCAAGAGCACCAAAAGAATGCCAAAAAAAGCAAGAAAACAACTCATTAATAAAAACCCAAACACCTCTGTTTTTAGACAGAGAGAGCGCGTTTGGTGCACAGAATGGATAATGTGGTATATGATAGTATAGACTAATATTGTGCATTTGGTACTCAGACTGGACAGTGCGGTATATGATAGTATAGACTGATTCAAATATCTCCAATATGCCTCTGTTTTCACAGACAGGGAGAGAGAAAGAGAAAGAGAGAGTACGAGAGAGCGAGGAAATAGTGGAGGGGTTCAATGGGGGTACCCTGCCAATGTGGGAAAGAAAATGGCAGCAATGTTATGAGCCCTGCCAACCTTCCTCACACAGAAGGAATTAGTGCTTCATCTCAAGCTAGTGGCAGGATCAACACCCGTAAGAAATGGAGAAGTTGTGAGCTTGTAGCAGAGGTCATCGAACCCAGAAGATCTCCGAGGGACATCAGCAGGAAAAGCAGTCAAGTGAATGGAAGCCAGTCTGCGCCTGATGGGGATATTGACAAACATAAGGATTTTGAAAAAGATAAAAGCTATGGTAGGAAGATTCGCCTATGGACGATGGAAGTTCAAATGGTCCAGCTAAAAGCCACACGGGGCCAGGTCCCGTGGTTTTTGAAGAAGGTCGGTTAATTTTCGATTGAAGCGTAAATGTTTTACGGTTCGAAGCGCGTTTCTTGTTCGATAAAATGCTCCACTCAAACTCTTCCACTCTTTTTTTTTTGGCTTTGTCTTTATACTTTCAAATTTTCCTCTTTAATTATCTCCATTTGGCTTTTAAAAATTCCTAAATTAACAGTTTCTTCAATGCCATTGAAATTGTTTTAATTTAACGTTTTCTTTGTCTTTTTTTTAAAAAAAATTTCTTTTGGGTATAATATGAGCAGGTGCCTGTTTCCGGGTGTGAATCATGTTGAAACAAGTGCTTTGCAAGGTTTCCAACAATGGGGTTCCTCTAAATGGAGGAAGCAAGCTTAGGCCTTTCTTGCTTGTGCCCTTCACTGGCATCCACAGTGGACTGGTACGTTCCCTGTAACTTCATTGGATGGCTGTCAGTTTGCTTTATCTTTCTTTGTCTTTGCTACATCAGCCCATGTGTATCTCAATAATATGATTGGTTGGTTGGTTGTGTCAAGACAAAGCAAAAGGTTTGATTTTTCCCTTTTGTTTCTCCTCGTCACGGAATGCATGCATGTTCTTGAATCTGTACACACGATTTTTATTGTCAATCAGTTGGGATTGATTTGGGGTTTTGCAGGCTTGGGGCTATTTTCGCAATTCAGTGATCGAGTTTGATTTCTACTTTTGAAAACCTCTGATTAATATGCTCCTTGAATTTTATCTTTCAAATTGTGGGTGGAGGAACTAAATGATTACACTTGCTCCCGAGATGAAAATTGGTTTTGGGGCTGCTTCCTACTCGTTAGCTTTCCGTGCCTTAATATTTACATGTAAAAGCAGAGGCAGAGGCATGATATGAATACTCTTTCCATGCATTGCTTTTAGCCCATCAGTTCGGTGCAAGGGATGTCCGTTCTAATTAGGTTTACGATGTGAAAGATATTTCGACATTAGGTTTATCTAGGTAAGAGTTGTGCATTATTGTATTTCTTGCACTTTTTCTTTGTTTGTGTGGGGATGATTAGCATTTAGCATGCGTGGTTTGTTTCATGTCCCTGCTTGTAATAGACCAACTGTTCTTCTTTTCAGCCTTGAAAATTTTGCAAATTTTGCTGTAACAACTATTGGAAAGCCAATTTCAATGGCTCCAGCAGGAAGAGATTCATAATGTGCTGGAACCTGTCATCCTAATGTGATTGTGTTAATAGGCTAATTGTGCACCAAGAAGTTTTTTCGGCGTGGAAGATTTCCTGGACGATGACAATAGCAGGCCTTACACTTACAAGAAGGAGAAACAGTCGAAGAACCCCAAAAAACACACATCATTTAAACAACGGACAATTGCTTATATGGAACCATTTACACTTGATGTTTTCATCTCAAAGCGCTTTGTTTCAGCATCCCTCACCCATAGGGTAACAAGTAAACAGGTTGCAGTTGCCGGCACTAACTCTAAAGACATTAAAGCTGTCTTGAAATCCCAATCGGACATACCTGCTTGTTTGGCCATTGGCCGCATATTAGCAGAGAGGGCAAGAGAAGCTGATATCTACACTGCTTCATATACCCTAAGGGAAGATTATAGCTGTAGTTCAGTCACTCTTTGATAATGGGATTGATATCAAAGTTTATCTTGACTGAATTAAGTTTCCTCCATACTTGAAGTTAGCATTGGGGTGACCAGTAATGGTGTTTGTAACTTTTATTTTCTACATTCAAGGCATGGCTGCTATACTTTTGGGAACATAATTTTTCAGGTGCAGTATCTTCTCTCTTTTGGGTTTAAGACACATAAAAGTTCCCTGTTTTCTCCCTAGTTTATAGACTTTCTAATTTCAAAGTCATGAACCATATATTCTTAGTCCAACGATAATTGAAAAAAAAAAAGAAGTGAAGTCCAACTATTTGAAGGAAAATAACCTTTCTGTCCATCTCCACGCCATGAACGTTGAAGAGAAAATTTTCATATTGAGCATCAACACAAAATTGCCCCTTCCAAAGTGGGGAAATTGAATTGATTTATCAAACAAAGGACCTGTGAGTCGGTAAACAATCAAGTCTTAGGTGATGCAGCTCAGCCGTTTGAAATCAATCTCATCTCCTCCCATTTGCTTCAATTGCTGGTATTTTACTCTGCCACTGCACAACACAGTTTCATTGTTTTCTGGTTGTTAAATTTTCAATTATAATTTCAAGCAGCAATGAATATCTATATAAGTTAACCAGTGGATTATGTCATGACTACTCTGATTCTGCAGTGGATTAAGATACAGTAGAATAAGTTTAACCTCTAATAAATAAATAAAATTTTACTTTTTTAAAATAAAATTTAAAGGTATGTAGTGTTATCTTATATATGCTTAGGATTACTCTAAGCCTTATTTTTAGACTAATCTATGACTATTTTCTGCTAATATTTCCTTTTTTTCCCCCTTCTTTTCAGGACTCCAAATTTCCTCTAACAAAGTGTATCTCATCTAAGAACTCCATAATGAAGCCATCCTCGTCAATGAATTTTAGGAGCAAAAGTGTAGGAACGACAGATTTGGGCCACTGGTCGACGAAATATTGTCAGTTACAGTTAGGGGCATGCAAGACAGAAATGGTTAAATAGATTTAGTTAAAGGATTTATTACTTTTTAGTTCAAAAAAAAAAAAAGAAAAAAAAGGAAAAGAGAGTAGGGGTGGAGAATCTAACTATCCAAGAGAGGAAAAGGGAATTTATGACTTTATAGATTCAATCACTGGCAAAGTGATAACAGTGATTCAACAATTCCGTTCGATATCAGCGGGTAATGACTGTCGTGGAATTACAATGCTCCTCAACATCAATTTCTGCTTAATTGACAAACTGCCAGCTCCAAAAAGAAAAGCAAAATGACACCAAACACTATTTAGCAGCAAAAAATAGGATTCAATAATCTTGAGACTAACCAGTTCCGTGGTGCAACAGTCCTATCGTGGTGTTGAGATCGTCCTTCCAACACCCTTTGTCATCACCTTCTTCTTCTGTTAGTTTTACTAATTTGAGGCTTGGTGTGATTGGGGCTAATCTTGAGAAAGTCTTCATCTTTGGACATTGTGTCACAATTACTTCCTTCAAAGATGGAAATTGGAAGGTGTGATTTGCAGAGGAGAAGCAAGTGAGACTTGCCAAACGATTGAGTTTCAAAGTTTTCAAATTGGCCCAAGTAATCATCATCTGGTCTTCTCCGTCATCGGGATGGTCTTCCTCCTCTCCTGCCACTATTTCCTCCACTTTACGGCATTTTTCTATGCTCAATTTTGTGAGATGCCTAAGATATTGGGCTGTTGAGGAAGTGACCAGATTTAATAAAGCATCACAATTCCCTACGCCTAGATTGGACAAATTTTCGAAGCATGCAACAGAAGGCGCCAAACTAATCAAACTGTCACACCACCATACTCTTAGAGTCTCAAGATCTTCGAACAACATTTGTTCCTGTAGGCAACCCTGTTTCCAAATAATCTTCAGATTGAAAAGACCTACTAGGTTCATCTCTCGAATCGTGGAAACTGTCCTCCCTTGATGCCCTTCCTCACTGACAGTGACAGGTCCTTCGCAAAAGAACACCTCCTGGAGCTCATTATCCACTACATCGAGTATTTCCAAATTCCGGCATCGGGGGAGGAGAGCAGGGAGAAACGATGCTGACTTCTCATCAAGGTTTTCGAAACGGAGATGCCTCAATTCATCCGATAGGAGAGCCTGAAATTTGGCATACCTTATCGATTGTGCGTCTCTACCACTCAAAGTCAAAAACTCTAAGTTGGGAATGACCTGCAGCCCAATCAAGCAGAAGGACTTAAAAGTAGTACGATTTTGGATTTTGATATTTCTCAAAGGGACTAAAATAAAACATCTCACTAATTATTGCATACTATATTATCATAACTACAGAACATGAATATACTCCTAAACGATAAATAGTATTCTTTCATAAGATCAATCAAACATATATAAAATTTTGAGCATCTACACGGCATATTAACGATATATTAACATTTAAATGTTATTTTCCTATCCTAATTTTTTATTTTTTTTCAAATTTCTTGCCATGAGGCATAAATTTTACCTTTTCCTTTTCTATTTTCAAACTTATACTTTGAAGAGAAAATTACAATTTCCCCAAATCTTTAAATGCAATCTCATTTTTAGGTGTCACTTATATCAACTTAGATTTTCTTTTTTAAAAAAAGCCTTTGACAATATTGTAGCATTTTAAGAAAAAAAAAATTAATATTATGGTTACAATGAACGCTGATCCACGATTGGCAATCCAAAATAATTCGTTATTCTATTAATGCAAGTTGTGCTGGGCAATCTCATTTTTCTTGAAAACCCAAAAAATTTGGTTAACTGTGAAAATCAAAACTTATTAAGTTGAAGTAAATCTATTTTTTTGATTCGATTAAAGATTTTTTTTGTAATTTTAGAAAATCACATTTAACTAAATTGAAATGTTATCTTATATCTATATTTTTATTTTTCATTTAAATAATACTAGAATTATTACCGATAAATAAATGTATAATAAGTAAATCTCACTAAAGCATTATTATATCTTAGATAATGACTTATTTATTTTAGACAACGATAATTATAGTTTTTTTCCTTAATGAATATATCAAAATTGTATATATGTTACATTAAAATTACAATTATTATTATTATTATTATTTGGAAATTAGTTGTCAACCAGTTAAAGGTTTAAAAAACCAAACTGAACCAAAACTTTTAATTGACCAAAAATTTTGAACAACTTTGATTTTTAAAATGGTCGAAGCAAAATATAGGTTGGTTTGGGTTTTAACCTCAACCGAACCATGAACTTTCCCAAATCGACACAGCTATTAGCCATCGGTATCAAGGGATTTTTAGATGATGATTTCTTGACTAAAACAGTTCAACTGTATGGCAAATGCATTGATGATGGACGAACAGAAAGAAGTTGGAGTAAATCTCCGTACCTTCTCAGCTGAAAAAAATGATCGTTGAAGGGAATTATCGAATTGGCTTCCCAGGCTGTTCTCTTGAAAGGTCCCACCATCTGAAGTAAATAATTTTATGCTGCCACAACCCCAAACATCTAAATTTTTTAAGTTTGGGCATTCACAAGTATGCATCCCCGTGTAGAGTCTCTTGAGTTGTTCTAAATCAAAAAGACTCAGAGTTGTCAATTTGGGAAATTGAAACCTAGCATTTGCTTCCGTTTCTTCATCTGTCTCAATAATTTCCTCAACCCCACAATGTTGAAGCTCAAGCCGTTCAAGCTGCAGAAGACCCCTGGCAATGAAGGCTGGAAAAACACTTTTCAGATTTGGGCATTCCGAAGCATTCACTACCTGGAGATCATTAAAGGAGATGACTTCTCTTTGTTGGGGATGCTTATTCCAGATGTGCTCCAAATTTGGCAGATTTCTTATCCTCAAGGTCCTCAATCGACTAGCTGCGGGTCCTCGTGTTCTAATATTCACCAATGACTCAAGTGGAAGGCTAAACACCTCTTTTAGTAACGCACAATCAATCAACTCTAGGCTCTCTAGATTAAGGAACCTGCTCATCAGCATCTCGGATGGGAAAATATTCAGCAGTTCCTCTGCATGCTCTACAATTATAGATTTTATTTTGGCAAAGGAACACTCGTGAAGTTCAGAATGCCATATTGACTTTAACCCATCCATGTTAACAATCTGCAATTTCTCCAACTTCGGGACAGCGACCTATAACAAAAAGTAGAAACCAAGCGTCTAAGAATACCAAAAAATCGAATTAGACACAAATGTGAAACCAAATTTAAAGTCTGTTGAAAGTTAAAAGATCAGTCCTAGTAAAAGTCAATTTACCAAAAAAAAAAAAAAAGAATTATCTTGGACCCTTTTCTCTATCACTGTTTTTAGGGGAAAAAGGATACATTTTGTTTTGTTAGATTTTGTTTTGTTAGATTGGAAATAAAACACAGATTTGAGAATTCAAGGAAACAAATTAAAAGAGCGAAAACATTTTCATAAAAAATCCCATCTAATAATAGAAGTTTAATGAGCACAAAAAAAAACACCACACCTTCTTGTCGAACAGGGCTAAGTTTGATCGTATACTAACGGCAACAGGATCCAAGATGAATGCCTTCAACTCAACACAATTCTCTATCCACAACTCTTTCAAACAAGGAAATTCTATTAAGTCACCGGTGCAGAATGTACTAAGCATTGGAAGACTTTTGAGTTTGAAAAATTCTAAATTAGGAAATGGGGCACTGCTTATAATTTCCCCTCTTGTAGCTATTACATCTTCCATTGAATCACAATTAGATATTTCAAGTTTTTGGAGTTGTGGAAGACTTTTGACCATCGACGTTGTAAATAGATAATTTAGATTCTGACACTCCTTCACAACGAACCTTGTTAACTTGTAGAAGGAAGGTTGATCTGCAATGTGGTCATGGCATATCTTATCCACTTCGATTGAGGCCAGCTCGAGCTCTTTCAAATTAGAGAGAAAAATCTGAAACCATAATTTTAGTTTCACCGATTAATAACTTTAGCAAAGCTAAATCTATTGCAATTTACAAATTATGAAAGTGAGAATTGCATTTTTTTGTGTAAAGAGACCAACACCATGCAACCAAAAAAAAAAAAAAGTAACACACACTCCATGCATTCGAAAACACTGTGCCTTATTTTTAGAAATTTAAATGACATCAAATTTCCATATTCTTATTTCTCTTCCAATAGACAAAAAATTGAACCCTACATATTTTCCTTATTCTCATAATACTAAGAATTATTAGCAAAAGAATTATATATATCAAAATTGGCACTAAATTTCTTATTATATCCTTTTCTAGTTTTGTTATGCTATTTAGTTTAAAAAACTTATGGTTAACTGAACAAAATCAAAGAGTTATATTTAAGGCTGCAAATGAGTCAAGTTTGACTATGTTCAAATCTAGTTTATTATTTAACAAAGGAGCCAAAAAAGAGGCATCGTATCGGTATTGTTTAAAATTACAAAACGTTATTTTAAGAAAATTAATCAATTAAAAATAAATATTTAATTTGATTATATTAGTATAAACATTTATAAAACTTATATAACATATAAATTAAAATATGTGCCTAACAATCTCACTCTAATAACACAATAAATGAAAAATTTTTATTGACTATATATAGGGGCGGATCTAGAAATTGTTCTTAGTGGGGATAAAATTTATAATTACTTGTAGATATTTTTGTGTGCATGTATATATATATATATATACCACAACATTAATTTTACTTTTTCACAACACAACAAAAATAATTATAAATTTATAATATTTATATTAGAAATATTCATACAGAATTATTGTTTTGAGATTTTACATGGTTTTCAAATTTTGAGGATTGACTAAGATTTTTTTGGGGCCAAATTTCCATATTTAATAATAATTCTTGCAAAAAAAAATCTCATTTGTTTAATACAAAATGGATACACCATGCATCACAATAAAGTTTTCTTTTTTTTTTTGATAATTAACCTTTTTTTTTACATTCATAATTACTACCTAGCTTGATCTAAAATAAGGAATTTGAGGAAAAGTTATTAGATTTTAAAAATTCATGGGGGCAAAAAAAATTTCTAGTGGGGGGCATACCCTTAAAATCTTAATGATTAATATAATAAATTTTAATCTCAAGTGAGGGCAATTACCCTCACAACAAAGCATGTTAATCTCAGTAGGGGCAATTTTAAGCTACCAATGCAATAATATTGGATTCTCAACCGTTCTAACATAAAAACTTTCATATTTGTGTCTGCAAATGACTCATCCTAGCCCCTCACACAAACAAAAACTCGAAAAGAAAAAGATTGATAATTAGAAGATCTATCTAAAATTTATATAGAATAATATATTTAAAATTTATTTAGTATAATATTATTTTAGATCTAATATAAATAATATATATATATATATAATTCAAAGGGGTCATCAAAATTTTTTTCCAATTAAATTTAAACTAAATAAATTGTCTAGCCATGAAAAACACGTTACCCGAAAGTATAAAATTATAATGCGATTTATGTCAAGAGAGTACCGTACCATTTCATTAAATAAGGGCATCGAAGTACCACTTGCTGATTCAATTTCCATGACAGGTGGATCCACTGCAGATTGCTTTTGTCTTGAACTAGATGCGTTTGCGGATGCGGGAGACAGTTTCTCTCTCGAACAAAAGCTTCGGAGCAGTGGCAGTCGTAACTTCAAGGAGTATAATTGAGTGAACTCCACCACTTCATTTTTGTCATCTTCTTCTTCTGCTTGTTCATTTTCATGAGCAAATAACACTTCCATAGCACTGCAGTCCATTATTTCCATTTCTCCAAGTTGTTGAAGGTTTCTTCGAACCATGGAAAACGGGAAGAGATTCTTCAATTTGTTGCAGCTTCTGACTTTTAGGATTCTTAGTCTGCAGAAGTCCCCTACCAAAAGTTTTCCCAGGGAAATCTTGTCCAGCTTCACCAGATTGTGCAGAGTCAACGACTCTAGGGCGGGAAATGCATCACAAGAAACCCACCTTTTTGAGTCAATGATATATCGAATCTCTCCGTTGTTCTGGACATAGAGATGCTTTAATTGCGGAAATCCTTCACTGTGTAGATCATACAGCACGTTGGTGATTCCCTTCACTTCATCCAAATAAAGATCTTCTGCGTCCTTCAGTAAGGTCTTCAACCCATGCTTGGAGTGAATGCTTGTATCCAGCTTCAGCTTTAACGTTCTTGAAGTTTGATATTTGCCACCCCAGTCCCACACATCACCAATGAGTATCTTGTATCTTTCTAACTTTTTGGAAGACAGCCTCTTTGGTAGTTTCTTGGCATCTGGCACATGAATCTCCAAATTTGTTAGTGACAAGTGCTCCAACTCAGATAGACTTGCATTATTTTGATTGTTGAGCCGTTTGACCCCCCAGTTAACGAAGCTGTCGCCCATGAGCAGTTCTTCTAACTTTGATAGTTGCGACAAGACATTTTCGGGAATGAATTCAAGTTTGGAACAATTGCTCAAATCTAGCAACTTTAATTGAGTCAATTGTGCTAGATCTTTTGGCAACTCAACAATTTCAGAGCCCCAGAGGCTAAGGATCTTCAGATTGTTCAGTTGCATAATGACAGATATGTCGTGCAATGTACAATAGTCCAAACACAAGGTATGAAGGCTTGATAGGGAGCCCAGTGATAAAGGAAGAGATGAGAAACGCATCCTTGTGAAATCTAGCACTTGGAGCTTCGTTATCCCTTCGAAAAATGAATCGGGGATCTTCAAGGAGAGATCTTTTGCATTTAAGTGAAAGAACTCTACTGCTGGGCATTGCGACTTCAGAGAGAGCATAGAAACATCACATTTTTCTAGAAAAAGCTTTGTACAACTTGTAATCTCCATTCTTTGGAATTCCTCTAACGAAGCACCGACCTTCTTGAATACAAGTTGAGTTCTAGTTGCAATTGAGGCAGCAACATCTTGAACAACATCATGGATTTTGTCACGCCCATCCATTTCACTCTCTGACAACAAGCATGAGGCTTTTAGGTCTCCAATCAACTTATGGACTCTAATTCTAGCATCTTCCATTGTATGTATGTGTTTAAGGAGACCCAATCCCATACTGTACTTCAACAAGTCTATGATCCAAATATTAGAAAACGTAAATAGACCACAGAGCAAGAAAATTGACTTAGCTTCTTCATCAGGCAAATGATCATAACTCAACTTAAGACCAGAGTAGACTTCCTGGCCCTTGGATGTAGACAGTCGGTATAAAGCATCCTTCCATATTTCTAACTCTTTATTCTTCAAAGCAGTTGCCACAGTGACAAGTAAAAGAGGGAATCCTGCACACTTCTTGGCCACTTCCATTGCTACAGATTGCAGTTCTGGAATTTTGAGGCCACCCACCATCTTTTCGAATAGAGTCCATGACTCCTCTGTTGGTAAAACGTCAAGCATGAATCCTCTCTGCACTGCCATATCAGAGGTTAACAGATCCCGATTTCTCGAGGTTATTAATAGTTTGCATACCTTCTGATATTTTTTTCTTTGTTCAACTTCAGGCATGGAGTCAGTTCTCATGCTACTGGGCCATTGCTCATTCGCTACCGGAATTCCCAATTTTTCCAAATCAATTTTTTCCCAAAGATTGTCCAAAATTATAAGGACCTTTTTCTCTTTCATCAACCTCTGATGAAGTCGACTTGCCCTTCCATCCACGGTCTCCTCCTCGAATTTCAAGCCCAGGAAGTCTGCAATACTCCCTTGAATCTCTTTGAGATCAGGTTTTTGAGATACAGTTGCCATGGCCACAACATCGAACAACTTCCCATCAATCGCTTGCCTGTGGACCTCCCTTGCCAGAGTGGTCTTACCAGTTCCGCCCAAGCCGTAGACACCTATCATGTTAACATTGGGATCTGATAGAGCATCCATAACATCTTTGAAAATGGAAGCTCTCGAAGGCAAGCCCTCAAAAGCATGAGCGGATGAAGAAATTATCTGCTGAAGAGGGGCACGGTAGGATATTTGACTTGGATCAAATTTGCCTTCGTTCTCCAGAGCTTGAATAGCCAAAGCTTCCTTGGTCGCTTTCCTGCCAAGCTGATGGCGGGTCTTTAGGTTGGGACACCCCCCAGCAAAGCAATTCTTCTTTGCCTCTTCTTCTCCGCGTTGGGTGAGCTCCCCAGCCTCTTTAATTTTATTCTCCGAATCATTCAGCCACTTTTCGACGGTAGGCTGGATCTCGTCGCCTCTTCTGTTTGCCGCATGAACAGAGTTCTGCAAACTCTCTCTGGTAGCGGCCAGCTTCTCAATCTGATTCTTGAGCTCAGCAACTTTCCTTGCGTAGCGCAAAACATAACCAGCATGCCGTATAAGAGGGCCAATACTGTGTTCCAAAACGGTGGGAACAAAACCAAGAATGATTCCCAGAGCCATTGTTTCCACCTGTTTTTTTGTTTCTTGTTTTTTTTTTTTAAATTTTCTTGGGAAACTGATGAAAAATATTTGAAAACGGGAAATATGTCAACAAGACAGGATATACAATGGGAATTGTTGGACAAATACAGAGAAGTCAAAGAAGGGAAGACACCGATAGTAAAGGAAAGCAGACAAATGGGAAAGTAAGGAAATACGATTGAAAGGCGATTTAAAGAGCAGCAAAATGGAACAGAAAGTTAATGGACAGAAGAAATACTTGTTGAAATGTATTGGTTTGGCGGGTGTAGATGGGGGGAATTGGTAGCAGAAAGAAAAGTGAAGTAACAGGAATGGATTGATTGTAATTGGTAAAGGGACAGCGAAATGAAGTCTGAAGAATGAGTGCAGGCAAAACAAAGAAAGAGTTGCAGCTGTTTATACTATGCTATTTGGATGTCCGAAGTGGCTGGGTCATAGAAACAATTGTCCTGAAGGAATCTGAAGAAACTTGCGCAGATTAGCAGATGATGATTATGAGTGATGGGAAATCGGTAAGTGAAGTCTGTAGCGAATTGCCCAATTAGAGGGAAAACATATGAAATCTAAATTCAATATTAAATTAAAAAAGAACTACATGAATTGTTGGATTAAATACATATCTTTTGTATGCTACAAATTTCATACCCACGTAATTGTAACCTTATGGGAAAAGATTTAAGTGTGTTATTGGAAACAGAGAGAGATGTTGGTGACCTTAAAGCCATCTCGTGCACAAAGAAGCCGGTATATTTTAGAGCGTCGATACATCTATTACAGCATTTTAGTGTATTGATTAGTATCTTAAATATAAGAAAATTAATAATTTTATAATAAGGTTAATAATTTTTGAAAAAAAATTAAAAATATTATTCCATTGCAAATATTATTATTTTATTACAAAACTATTAATTTTATTTTATTCGACACATTAATATTTTCTCTATATTTTATGAACTAAACATTAAATTCAAGGCAAATCCCACATCTTTTAGCCAAAGTTCTAAAACTGACATTTTATTTTATAAAAATGATAATTCAATTGAATTCTATTGTTTTGAATTTTCTTTTGAACTGAAATAAATTAATTAAAAATTTTTAATCATATAAATATGTTATAAATTTCATCCATTCTAAATATGTTATATAATCTGAAGAATTACCAAATTGATTAATTTTTTAAAACTAAACTAATGCATGCAAGTTACATTTCACAAATCACCACCTATGTAACGTGGGGGCATGAGTTTTCAATTTCTTTATTTAGGCACCAGTGCTTCCGCTTGAATTTGTTGTGTGTGTACATATATATATATATATACTTTCAGTATTATGTATAATATTTTTTATGCTAAAATTAACATTCTTATATACATCAATATTTTTCTCTCACTTTTCACTCTTTCTTAAATAAAATATTTTAGTTTTTCTCCCTCCCATTATCATTTTTTAAATACAAAAATGATACCACTAGGTGACTGTCTATTAGGAAGTTACTAAGTAACTATCATTATATGACACATATAAAGAAACTATATGACAAATAAATAAATATATATAATACAATATGAAAATTATATGATGTACTCGATAAAATTGTACGACGTAATATGAAAATTATAATAATAACAATAAAATAACCAAAAAAAAATTTTTATTGGCTAAGCAACTATAAAAGCTCCCTAACAAACAACTAAATAGAATTTTCCATACAAGAAAGAGTTTAAAAAAATTTTCTCTCTTATTTTTCTCACCCTTACAACATCTCTTTTTTACTTTCTTATCTAAACGCAAAATTAATGTGCGCTACCCACTTTTCTATGCATGGACATTTGAGGCAGGAGCTTTAATTATATAAATCAAAAACAAATTTATTACATATTTAATTTTAAGTAATAAAAAGTAATCACTCAATTTATCTAATTATCTAATAACTAAATATAAGAAATGAAGTTAAATATAGAGAAATTATTTTATTATCATCTTATTACTATCATATTACTCATTATGTGATGTATCATGTTATTTTTTATATATTGTTTCTTTTTATATATTGTTACGCACTGATCTTCTTTTCTTTTTGAGCAAAGCCTATGTTATTTTTTAACCATATAATAGTGTTCGAAGGAGGGCGCATACGAGTTATCCGAATAACCAAAAGTCGTTGTGGGAGACGTGCCTAGAGAAAAAAGGAAAAAAAAGTGGTAGGGACAAATTTGAATGATCGAATGGGATCACTCACTCTTTCCTTTTTATCTTTTCACACAAATTGAAAAATAGAGTGATTACTCTACAATTTTATTAAAAAAAAAATTATGTTAAGCATATGTAAAATATGACAAATTACTAAACTTATAAAAAAAGCATACTCCTTAGGTCGAAAACAATGCAGACCAATTACCTGTCTTTCCTAAAACTGTACGAGTCAAAAGCACGTTTACAATTCAAGCGCTCGAGCCTTCGTTAAGCCTCAAGACTCAAGACTCAAGAGTTTAACCCCGCAGTCGCTTTGCCACTAAATCGGGCAAAGACAAAACAGCATCGTATCATTACCTTTACTTTTCCTGTTTTTTTCTTTTTTGCAACTTTTATTTTCCTTAAGACAGAAAAAATAAAATAAAAAAAAAGGCATTGTGTTAACCTTCTTATGAAGCATTCGTTAAAAAAAAAAAAAAAAAAAACCTTCTTATGAAGCAAAGCATTAAACAAGGCATTGTACTTTGTTTCTGTCCCACCGCTGTTGCTTTTTCAATTTGTCATTGATCTTTAGCCTTTTTTTTTTTTTTTTTTTTTTGCCGAAGAAAGAATAAAACATCCGGAAAAGTATCGCTCTTGCGTGCCTCAATCTCATGTGTGCTACCATATTGTGTTAACCTTATGAAGAATTCGCTCAAAAAAAAAAAAAAACCTTCTTATGAAGCAAAGCATTAAACAAAGCATTGTACTTTGTTTTTGTCCCAGCACTGTCGCTTTTTCAATTTGTCATTGATCTGTAGCCTTTTTTTTTTTGTTATTTTTTGCTTTTGACGAAGAAAGAAAAAACATCGGGAAAAGTCTCGCTCTTGCGTGCCTTGATCTCATGTGTGTTACTATTTTGTTGAAGTCTTATTTAAACTTCTTATGGAGAAGATTCGTCATTTGAGTATTGACAATGCTCACGGTCTTTTGCGCTAAGACACGTGACGTCGAACCTAAGTCAAACCCCAATCGGAGGTATGGTTTAATCGTGGACTTATTGTCACACTTCCACTTATTAGGATGCCTGTCTGAAATCATTTCACGAAAGTAACATCTTCCAAAAATCCTTATATATATATATATATATATATATTTATTTATATTATAAGTATATTAGTTATCACATTTGTAAAAAAAATTTACAGTTAAAATTAATGTTCTCTTTCAATTTTTTCTATAAATAGAACGTATTGTCAGAGTACGGTAGAATTCAAGTGAACTTTTTCATATACGACCATAATATTAACGAGTTTAAAATTTAATACTACATTCTTACAAAAATTTATGCTTATTTAGGGATAAATGATGATAAAAAAACTCAAACTTAAACAAATAAAAACAAAATACTGAATTATCAACTATAATACCACCTACCGTTGGTACCTCTTGCAAAATCAAAATGTGCACATACACACCACACATCCATTAATTCAGTACAGGCTCCCTCGTTCGTGTTCATTCGGCTTGTCCGCATATGTATAATATAACTATCTTTTGTTAGACGAAAAAAAAAAAAGGACTTGGAAAATTATAATGTTCAAATTGAGCGGGTGTTTGGAGTGCCTATTATTTGTTAATTGTTAATTATTGTTACTTTTTGATATTGCTTTTTTTTTTTCTGTTTTTTATGAATAAAATAAATTATAGTATTTAATTAAATTAATATTAACTATTGTGATAGGACTAAACGTACTTAGGTCTTTCAAGATCTCGAACGGTATTATTGACATATATTGACTTTTGAGGGTTTACTCTCTTGCAGGTTTAGTGTCTAGGCCTTCTTTGGTATGGTAACCTAACAAATATATAAAAAAATACACCTGCTTAACCATTTTATAGCTTAAAAAAAAAAAGACATTCCAATTTTTGTTGTATTATAATTGATAATCTTATTAAGTCTTGTTAATATAAACTGTTCTTATGAGTATCTATAAATAAACATTTGTATGATTTGAAGATTAATTATAATTTATGACAAATATATAAAAAAATCCTTATTATTGTTTACGCATTAAAAATAATATTAGTTTATTTTATAAATTATTTTTGACACAAGTATAAAATATTATTTTCACCATTCAATGTCAGAAAAAATAATAATATATTTTGTTTTGATCTTGGGGAGGGTTAAGCCAATATAAAAGAAAAGAGAGAGGAATGTGGTGAGATTCAGAAATACTCTTGATCAACAAAATTAATAATAACTTAAATTAATGTTTAGGATCAAATAATATTATTTACTATACATCTTTACATGGTAAAAGAAAAAAAAATACAATCACACTTCTTAGGACAAGAGAAATTGACTCAAACTGACGGGATTTAAGACTAGTGTTTTTTTTATTAATTTCCTTACTGCCTCTTCCCTCTCCCATTCTCAATTTTTTTTAAAATAATTCCTTCATGTACCGTACAGTGTCGTGTACCTTGCCGAAGACAATTTTGTTCAGAGAATTGTTATTTTCACGAATCAATTTAATTGATACACGCAGAAAACAACAAACAAACATGAACTCACATAGCCAATTGTACGTGTATAACTGTATAAGACTTGTTTTGCGTGCAAATCGTACTTGTCTTTTGTTCAAAAATAGCAATCCGTTGCTTGTTGATTCTCTTTAAAAACAGGCTTGTCAATGGCTAACCAAAAAATTTTAATCAAACACTTTTAATTTATACTTTTTTGAACAGAAAAAGTAACAATAATACCAATTAATAAACTAAACACCCCTTAAAAAAGTTTAAAGAAAGACGGGATTTGTTTCTTATTGTTTTTTTTTCACAAGCACAGAATAAAAGATTATAATTAAAAATTAAAAATGACGAATGGAGAGTAGAAAGTATTTTATTTTTTGTTCTCAATTTCGTCACGAAAGGGAAAGAGGAAAAGATTTAAGAATAATGAAAATTTCAAAAAGAATTTTTTCCCCCTCAAATAATCTAAAAAAAGAATCACACGGGAAATAACAAAACTCAGAATCAGAAAAAGTCCTATATTAGGTTAGTAATTTATTAATTTGACAAATTTAAATTAGTAAATTTAAAAATTAAAAATTTGGGTTAGTATTATTAAAAAATTAGCAAAGTCAGACTCATTAATTAAGAGGAATCTTTCGTTTAGTGCCGACGTGGAGGACAACGTGGCAGTCCTACTCACCGAAGTTTGCATACATGGCAAGACATGTCATTAATATTGCTGTAGTGAATTTTAATTTTTCTCTCTCCTCTTCATTGTTCTCACTTATCTTACGTGGACAAAATTTTATTTTTTCTCTCTCCTCTTCTCTTACCTAACTCCTGTGACTCTCTCTGAAACGCTCTCTCTCTCTCTATTCCGCTCCTGCCAAAATAATAGTTCGCCCCATTAAAATAGTATAAAAGAGAAAGAAGACGAAGAACTGATAACAGGAGGAAAAAAAAATGAAGTTTGCTACTGCAACAAAGTTGGGATTGTGAAGACATCATGGACAAACTTAAATCCCGGCCGGCGTTTCAGAGCATGTGCAAGCTTTCCAGTAAGCCCATGGCCTTGCTATGACAACTTTTTGTTTTTTTCTATTTTATAATTTTTTGGTTAATAAAATCTGTGTTGTGATGGAACTAAATTTTAATATATGACAGAGAAGAGAAGCTTGTGAATTTTTTGAGTGGATTGATCCCCCTATTTGTCTAAGGGCGAGCCAAATCATATCGGTAAGAGTAGATAATAGGACTGTTAAGAAGGACAACTAATGCTGAAAATGCAACCAAACAGGAAAGAAAACACTCAAAATGCCTTTTGATTGTCCTAGTTTTGATATGGATGTTGTTATTCTTATTGTTTTTGGGAAGAGTAGTGGAAATGGGGCATGGACTTGCAATGGTACTGGAAAAGGAGACATGTGCTCTTGTTAGTGTAATGGCAGTGGAAAAGGAAACATGTGCTCTGTTCATGATGAGAAATGAATATTATGTGGACTGTGATAAATAAGTAGTATGCAGAAAATGAGTTATAGTGGTGGCACTTGCTTTAAATCTTAAGGATATATACATCCAATGGTTTGGTGGTCCTGTGTTTGTTATTAGAAAGCTTCGCAGGACCACTTTGTATGCTCTCATTTCTAAATGTTAAACTTTTTCCTAGAAAATTTAACAATTTGTTTTTAATGTAATAGAATTTTTTTTTGCTAATAATATACCAACTCTCCTTAGTATCCTAAATACAAAAACTGTTTGTAGTTAAAGAAGTAACTATGGAAGCTTCAAAAAAGACAAAATATAATATAAAGAAAAATATCATAATTGACTAGCACAAAAACAAAATCTAATTAATTTTTAAAGAAAATAACATCCTATTGTTTTTAATTGGGATGTTATTTTCTAATTGGGGCTCCATCATAATCTAATTTAATATTTGACAATTCGCGCATTTTGTTCTGCTGCAGCTCGACGGAAATTCGTCGCCGCTGTCGTTGTCGCCAGCCACAGTTGCTGTTGCACTCAGATCCACCTTTTCCGGACTGCCGTTTCCCGATCTATCCATCCCCCGAACCACGCGCCGGAATCAAGCGAGTATCACGCAGGAGAAGTCTTCAAAATCCATTGCTCCACCTTGCCGCTCCCCACTGCACTGTCCTTCGTCGCCGTCTGGCGCGCTTGGTGGAATTGCAACGGAGACGTTGTGGAAGTCAGCCTTGTTGTTGATCGGTTTCAACCCCCAGACGGATGGCCTTTGCAATGGGCGACGCCGCTTGATACAAGTCAGAATGACGAACAGCTGGCAAGTACACGTGGCTCGACTAGAAGAAGGCGGACGAAGGCGGAAAAAGCGCCAGTTAGTTGGTTCAAGTTAATCTTGTAAAAAACACGAGGTTGTTATTCTGTAAAGATAGAGTGGCTTGTGTAGACACCGTTAGATTCAGATAAGAGTATATAATAGCTATTAATTGGTTGATTACATTGATGTAATTACATAAATAGAGAATCATATTCTGTAATTGATAAGTTTGATGATCGACAAAGAATTCTCTCTCTTAATTCTCTAATCTTCTCCCTCTCTCCAAATATATTTTCTTCAAGAAATTTCTCTTGGAATCCCTTCAATCTTAGAATTCCCTAAGCAATTTCTTTCCGTACCACGGCTCGCTCTCCCTGGCGGCAGTGCTAATCTCACGACCCTGCGGGTCCTTACACGCCGCCTCTCTCCCTCCACCCTCGTTTTATCAAATAAAAAATTGTGAAAAGACAAAAAGGATAGAAGGATGAAAAAATAAGGATGGACAAAAATAATGATGCAAAAGAAGTAGAAGGATGCATTTGACTTTTCAATAATTTGCCTAAAACGCTTCGTTTGGTACGGCAAATCCAGGGCCCAAATTAATCAAACAGACCCAAAACATCGGCGGCAGGCGTGGATGTGATGCAGTACTCGGACGCTGCATCGTACTACATCAAAGCCCTTCTGCATAAAATATCGCAGCCACCGAGGTAACTCCGAACCCGGTCGAAAAATCTAAACAAATTTATTAGGGCTTCATATCAGTTTTTCCATTTGAGGAGGCTTCTCATCTCCGATCTGAAACGCACTGCATCTCAATGACGCCGCCTCCGGGATCCTACTCCGGCATCTCGAACCACTTGTTACAAAAAAAATGGAATTTGCTCGGAATTTGCTCAATTTTGAATTTACTAATGTCAATCGGTAATAAACATTCTGAGCTCTGCAGTTCCTTGGATTCGTTGACGCCGTGTTCTCCAGGTGGCCATTACGGCAGCTCAGGGGTATATAGATTTAAATGTCCTTTTTTTTTTGTATTTACTTTTTTAAAATTTATAGTTTTCATTTTCATGCAACAAGCGCAGGAAAAAATAAAATTATTTGTTTTTATATAAAAACAAACACAAAGAAAATGCATTTTTTCTGAAAAGAATAATTTTCAAAAAATATATTCTACAGAATGTTGTTTTCCTGCAAAATAAACGAACGCTTATCGTTTTATAGATTCAATAACTGACTCTGCTTCATCAATTTTGTTCGGTTACAGATTTATGGGGCTAATTTACCAAAAAAAAACAAAAAGACTTACAGGGGTAATAATGACTCGCGCCGAAATACAATGATCATCAAAATCCATTCCAACCCAATTGACAAACTGCCAGCTTAAAACAAGAAAATGACATCAAACACTACTTAGTAGCCAAACATAGGATTCACTACTTTGAGACTAACCAGTTCCAAGGAGCAACTGTCCTATAGCGGTGTTTCAATCGTTGCAAATTGCCCCAGGTATATATTGTCGTCCTGGTCATCTTCCTCTCTAGCCACTATTTCCTTCACAATATTGTATTTCGCTTGTGCTCAACTTGGTGAGATGCCCCAGACATTGGGTTGTTTAAGAAGTTTCCGGATTCAATAAACCTTCACATTTCCATATACATGCAGGATGGGACAGATTTCCAAATGATCCAATGGAAGGCGCCAAACTAATCAAGCTAGGAAACCAACGTACCTGTAGAGTCTCAAGATCTGCAGTAATCTGTTCCAATTGGCAAAATGCCCTTCAGATTGAAAAGAGATACTAGCCTTGGGTGTCGAATCCCGGTAACTGTCCTCATTTCTTCATTCTCCTCTCTGGCCTGGCAGCTCCTTCACACGAGAACAACTCCTGGAGCAAATTATTTATTGCTTCGAGTGTTTCCAAATTGTCGAATCTTCCGAGGTGAGTGAATGGAGATGAGCCGACTTCTTATCAAGGCAAACCTCACTTTGTGGAATAGATGTGATGGAAATTGCAATACGTATATTTTAATTCTAAATTTATATATATATATATATATTTTTATATATATGAGATTTAAATTTTTTTAAAATTTTATTTAAGTTCTAAATATTTTAATTTTTTATCAAATCAGTCCATTTATTGACCGAAAGTGATTAATTTGTTAAAAAATGATTTTGACTTTACAAAAATTATTTGAAAAAATGTTAACTTAATGAATTAAATATTTTTTATCAAAAAATATTCATATTGCATATTTAATTTGTGTATTGGTTGATTAAAAAACTATTAAATGTCCATAGTTGTTGATAGAAAAAATATTCAATTCATATATTTTATCTTTTTTTAATAATTTCTATTAAATTAATATTAATAGATTGATCATTTTTCGCAAGCAAAATAATTGATTTGACAAGAAATCAAATAATTTAGAATTTAAATAAAATGTCAAAAAGGGTTATAACTCATATGTAACCAAGTATAAAAATTTAAAACCAAAATATTGCATATCTTAATAGAAATTAGACGTCCAGCATCATTTGTGCTTCCTTACCAATATTATATTGTATTTGACATAAAAAAAAACAAAGAAAAATTTGCCTATATTATACGCTTTTAAAAAAATTGTAAAACTGATATTTTCATAATTTGATTGATCACAATAATCAAAAAAGTAGGATAAAGAGTAAAAAAAATTCAATCAAAATTAATTAAATTTTGACTATTGTGTTTGATTACATGCAGTTAAATGAAATTCTATAGTAGTGATATTGTAAACGTGTTAAAAAAAAAAAGTCAAAAGTGCGTTTGTCACCAACTGCACAGTTGATGGCTTTAATTTTCCGCATTTCACACGATGTTTTCACACGAAAAGGAAGGCCTATAAATAAGCTCTTAACCCCAGTTCAACAGATCATTCAGCAAATCCATAAATAGAAAAATAGAGAGAACTTGAGAGAAAAAGAAAATTTTGAAAATCTCTCAAGAAAATTTCTCTTTTTTTTACGTTTTTGTATTCTGCGGTAAACTCTCCTAATTTCTTTAAAGAAGATATCTCAGGTACAAATCCCAAAAAATTTACTGTATCCATTTCTAAGTGTATTTTTGGTTTATACTTTCCGGTACCTCATATCTGAATCTGTGAAAGTATAAATCTAAAATATCAAATATCTGTCTGAAATTAAATTTCTTACAGCTCTCAGCGAAGCCAGTTCACCTAAAATAAAGCCTCTACGGCTCTCAGTGGAACTAAATCAGTCCGAGTGGGATCAAGCCCCGGCTCTCAGTAGAGTTAAGTCAGTCCACATGAGATCAAGCCCATACGGTCTTTATCGGAACCAGACCATTCCGAACGAGATCAATTCTCTACGGCCCTTATCGGAGTTCTAGTACCCCCTGAGATCAAGCCTCAGCCCTCAGTGGTATTCATTTCCTACAGTTCAAGAATACGTTGTGGAAATTCAATCTCTTTCTCTTCACGGCCCTTGACGACATCACACATGAGCATTAATCGGATGATCTGTCAGAGATCGACCCCATGTAAAGTTTAAATTTTTATCTGTAATTTGTATTTGTATTTTCGACTCTAGAAGAGTCCTCCACAATAGTCTTTCGTGGCGAATCATCTACCAATATTGATGAAATGATGATTGACACTGCTAGCATAGAAGACATGTTTACAAAATTGGATATCAAAATTGCACAGTTCAATAAAGGATTAGAAGAATTGGATCAATAATTGTTATCTCTCAAACAGCTGAAGGACGTGATAGAAAACATGTTAGCCGTCCTTAAAGAGAAACGTCAAATTAGGCATTACCAAATTCGATCCACTAATGCAGTCAACTGTAAAGATCATCCTTAATCGTCTCAAATTGGGGGCACAGTTCTTAGCCAATGAGGCCAACAGAAGGACGAGAGTACTGACTCGGCCACAAGCTCACTTCCAAGTAGGATGGGTCATGCCTAATTCAAAGAAATGCTGAGATGCTGTCAGGTCAGAAATGCATTTCGACCTGACCCAATCAAGCGATAAATTTCTAAACCATTGTTATGTTTAAAAAAAAAACAAAAAAAGAAAAAAAAACAAAAAAATAAAAGTCTGAAGCTCATATGCAGGTTCAAAATTCATCCTCAAATCCAAATTCATATTCGGGGGCAAAGTTTAAATCCTGAATCAAATCTTAAGTTTACAGCTCAGCAGCTCAGCAACTCAACAGTTCAGTAGCTCAACAGCTCAGCAGCTCTACAGTTCAGCAGCTCTACAGCTCAACAGCTCTGCAGCTCTATAGCTCAACAGCTCAACGACTCACCAGCAAGTCCAACACTATTGCCTCGCACGAGTATAAAAGGCGACACCACAAGTTCAACACTCCTACCTCGCACAAGTATAAAAGACGACACCACAAGTTCAATATTCCTACTTCGTACGAGTATAAAAGGCTATCAACAACAGTACACTCCTACCTCGCAAGAGTATAAAAGGCGAACAGTTCAGCAATTTCAACACTCTTGCCTCGCACGAGTATAAAAAGCGAACAGTTCACTAAGTTCAACACTCCTGCCTCGCACGAGTATAAAAGGCGATCAACAACAACACGCTCATGCTTCACACGAGTATAAAAGGCGACACCACAAGTTCAACACTCCTACCTCGCATTAGTATAAAAGGTGACAACACGGTTCAACACTCCTGCCTTGAACGAGTAGGCGATCAACAACAGCACACTCCTACCTCGCACGAGTATAAAAGACGAAACACTCAACATTCATTAAAACATCTCAAGTATAAAACTGGACTTCAAGACTCGGTTCAGATCACATCCCCGAAGTTCTTCCTCACTGACTCTTGAAGTGGGAGCATTTGTAAACGTGTTAAAAAAAAAAGTCAAAAGTGCATTAGCCACCAACTACACAGTTGATGACTTTAATTTTCCGCTTTTCACACAATGTTTTCACACGGAAAGGAAGACCTATAAATAGGCCCTTGCCCCCAGTTCAACAGATCATTCAACAAATCTATAAACAAAAAAATAGAGAGAACTTGAGTAGAAAAAGAAAATTTTGAAAATCTCTCAAGAAAATTTCTCATTTTCCTACGCTTTTGTATTCTGCGATATACTTTCCTAATTTTTTTGAAGGAGATATCTCAGGTACAAGCCTTAAAAAATTTGTTGTATCCATTTTTAAGTGTATTTTTGATTTATACTCTTCGGTACCTCAGATCTGAATCCATGAAAGTATAAGTCTAAAATATTAAACATATGTCTGAGATTAAGTTTCCTATAACCCTCAGCAAAGTCAGTTCACCTGAGATAAAGTCTCTACGACCCTCAGCGAAGCTAAATCAGTCCGAGTAGGATCAAGCCCCAGCCCTCAGTGAAGTCAAATCATTCCACCTGAGACTAAACCCATCCGGCCCTCACCGGAACCAGACCATTCCGAACGAGATCAAGTTTCTACAGCCCTCATCAGAGTTCCAGCATCCTCTGAAATCAAGCCTCGACCCTTAGTAGTATTCATTTCCTATAGTTCAAGAATACGCTGTAGAAATTCAACCTCTCTCTCTTCATGGCTTTTGATGACATCACACAAGAGTATTAATCAGAGGATCTACTAGAGATCGAACTCATGTAAAATTTAAATTTTTATATGTAATTTGTATTTATATTTTCGAGTCTAATTGTTACAAGCTCAAAATTTACACCGCATACAGATATATAGCATGAAAGTTTTTTTCACGATTCTTCATGATTTATTTTTTTTTTTTTTGGCTAATGTGGCAAGGGGATTTTGGTAATTTTGTTGGTTTTTTAAAATTAAATCTTAAGTGAACTTAATATTACCCTAAAATTTAAGAACATTTTGTAAAATTTCATAAAATTTTTTTTGTGATATTTATTTTTATTCATTCATATATAATTGTATGTACCATTCTCAACCTCTTTAGGAATTAAAATTTTTGTTTTAAAATATTATTATTATTTTATTTACTGATCATCAAGTATGATAGACCTAAATAAAATTGTGAATGATTTTGTTATTTTAGTGAGACTAAATAATCCTAAATGAGATATTTCTAATTAATTAATTGTTTAACACTATTCTTAAGAAAAGAAGAAAAAATGAAGTTTGTAAATTTATGATCCTATGCGATTTAATCTGATCCTATTTATTCAAATCCAAACTAAATTTTGTAATTAGTTAATATGTAAATTATTTTTTAAATAAATATCATTAGAGTATTAATAAGTTTTAAATATTCACTTAATTATTTTACATTATGATAGATTTATTTTTTAAAAAATATTTAAAAATTATATTTTATATTCAAAATAAAATTTTCGAAATTTTTTTTTATGAAAATTAATTTTTGACCTATTAACTCATTTAAAAAACAAAAATACAGATAAAATTTCATTTCAGTTTGGGTTTTTAAAACATTCACACCGTATTAATAAACGTTGAGAATTTATTATTATTTAAATTAATAATTTATTATTATTTAAACCAGCTTCGGCTTAATTTATGACACAGTAATGCGGATAATATTATTTTCAAAACAAATTATGTTATAAAAAATGATGATTTATATCACACTCGAACACTTATTTTTGTATTAAAATATTCGAGTGTTCCTTAACGTGACTTTGAGGTAACTGAGCTGTATGATAATGATAAAATTTTTTATTTATTTATAAATTATATTCATTAAAAAAAAAAAAAAAAAGAGCAATCGCTTCATTGTTACATGAACATTTGTGCAATTCTCGAAACTCCACCTGATTTTTGTAACTTTAATTTTATGTTTTCCTGTCTCGAGTCCTCTGCCCAGCCGCTCTCTCCCCCATCGTCGTCTCGTCGTCTCGTCGTCGGCATCACCATCATCAACTTCATAAATAATCATGGGGTTCGATCATGATGTGATTCTCTTCTTCATGAAATAAATAAAGGCTGCCAACAACGTTTACTTACTGCGAAGAAGGTCGGTTAATTTTTTATTTGAGCGTTAATGTTTTGCGGTTCGATGAACGTTTCTTGTTCGATAAAATGCTCCACTCAAACTCTTCCGCCTTATTTTTTTCTTTTTTCTTTTTGCTTTATATTTATATTTTCAAAATTTCCTCTTTAATTATCTCCATTTTGGTTTTTAAAAATTCCTAAATTAACAGTTTCTTTAATTCCATTTGTTGTGGTCCAGCCTTCGCGCTTCCGCAACACAACGCCATTGAAATTGTTTTAATTTAACGTTTTCTTTGTCCTTTTTGCTTTTTTTCTTTTGGGTATAATACGAACAGGTGCGAGTTTCTGTCTGTGAATCACGTTGAAACAATTGCTTTGCAAGGTTTCCAACAATGGGGTTCCTCTAAATGGAGGAAGCAAGATTAGGCTTTCTTGCTTGTGCCCTTCACCGGCATCCACAGTGGACTGGTGCGTTCCCTTTAACTGTATTTGATGGCTGTCAGTTTGCTTCATTTTTCTTTGTCTTCACTGCATCAGCCCACGTGTATGCCAATAATTCGGTTGATTGGTTGGTTGTGTCGATGCAAAACTAAAGGTTCGATTTTTCCCCATTGTTTTCTCCTCATCTGTTAGGACCTCAGTCCCGTCGAGATATTAGAAGAATGAAGAAAGAGAGAAGAGAGAGAGAAATTCGAGGAGAGGAAGAGAGAATAACGAAAAAGAGAGATAAAATCAGAATTTCATTTCCAAAGTGCCAAAACTACCTCATATTCTTCTGCCTCGCATACATAAACATGACCTCCAAAAGGAATCCAATGCCAACTGTAACCTTCTAGAATATTAACAACGTCTAAAGACTCACACTACAAACTACTTTTATTTTTTTGGGCCAATTACTAAGATCGACTGGGCCTCCTATTCACTACAGGACTACTGACAAAGACTGGGCTCCTAACAATTTTCCCCCCTTAACAGAATCCTTGTCCTCAAGGATTAGCAAAATCAAAGTCTGGAAACTGCGAGGCAATAAAGGACAAGTCTTCCCAGGTTGCTTCTTCAGGAGAAAGGTTAGTCCATTGTACCAGAACTTGAGTAGTGGCCATATTCTTCTTCTTAATCATACGTCGGCCCACCACTGCAATAGGTTCAACCTTAATTTGTCCATCATCAGGCACTAACGGCAGCTTCTGAGACACCGCCACCTGAAGATTGACCGACTTCTTGAGCAACGACACATGGAACACGGGATGGATATTACTGCCCGGAGGAAATTGCAACCAATAAGCTACCGTTCCCATTCTTTCAACCACCTGATATGGTCCATAAAATTTGGAGGAAAGCTTTAAATTGGCTCGAACCACTACAGAAGTTTGATGATACAGCTGCAGCTTGAGGAATACCCAGTCCCCAACTTCAAAGCTTCTCTCAGTGCGATGATGGTTGGCAAAATACTTCATCTGCTCTTGTGATTTTAGCAGCTGTTCCTTCAATAGTGTTGAAAGCACCTGTCTTTCCTTCATAAATTCTGCCAATGAAGCTATAGGCGTTGAATTAACTGGCAAGGAAAATAGTTGTGGAGGTGGGGTGCCATACAGAGCCTGGTAAGGAGTCATGTTTGCTCGGTTTGCCCGTCCGTTTGCGGATGGTAAGCGGAGCTGAGTTGCTGTGCAGTACCTTCCAATTTCATGAGCTCTTGCCAGAAATAGTTTGTAAATATTTTATCGCAATCGGACACAATTGATTGTGGCATGTCGTGTAACTTGAAGATTTGCTCAAAATATACTCGAGCTATCATTGGAGCAGTAAAAGGATGAGTTAATCCAATAAAGTGAGCTGATTTGGAGAATCGATCAACCACTACCCAAATCACAGACTTGCCTTCTGATTCTGGCAACCCCTCTATCAAGTCCATGGCAATATGCCTCCAAGCTTGTTTAGGAACAGGAAGCGGCTGCAAAAGCCTCGGATATGGCAGGTTCTCAGTTTTGCAGTGTTGACAAACTTCACAAGAACTCACCCATTGCTTGACTGAATCATCTTAGGCCAAAAGAAATGCTGCTTCAGCTGGGTATATGTAGCTCGCACCCCTGAGTGCCCACCAATAGCGGAATCATGCATTGCTTTCATCGATTGTGCTCGTAAAGTACCCCTGCTTCCCACATAGATTCTGCCATTCTTACGCAACAGCCCTTGACTATACTGATATTTAGAAGCAGCGTTACTTTTACCAATGGCCGTTTGAATCAAGTCAGGCACTTGTTCGTCCCCATCATAACTAAGCTCAACCTCTTCCATCCAAAGAGGAACTGCTACCGAAATTGCATTACATGTCCCTTCAAATTGACGAGATAAAGTGTCGACTGCTCTATTCTCACTTCCCTTCCGATATTGAATAATATAGTCGAGACCAAGTAGCTTAGTAATTCCTCATTGCTGAACCAATGTATGCAACCGCTGCTGCAGTAGGTGTTTTAAGCTCTTATGGTCTGTCCGTATGATGAACCGCCTTCCTTCCAAATAATGGCGCCATTTCGAGGCTGCCATAATCACCGCAAGAAATTCCTTTTCATAAATTGATAACCCTCGGTTTCGGGCCCCAAAAGACTTACTCAGATACGCCACTGGATGGCCTTCTTGAACTAGCACAGCTCCCATACCACTCTCACAAACATCCGTCTCAATGATAAACTCCTTCTCAAAATTAGGCAACGCCAACACAGGGCCTTCACACATCACTTTTTGAAGTTCTTCAAAAGCCATCTGAACCTTATTGTTCCAAAGGAATCCATCCTTCTTTAAAAGCCCTGTAAGAGGCCTACTTATCATTCCATAATTTAGGACAAATTTTCGGTAATAACCGGTCAGCCCAAGGAATCCCCTCTAGTTTTTAACAGTTGAAGGAATAGGCCAAGCTTTCATGGCTTCAACTTTCGAGGGATCGGTAGCTACCCCAGCCTCTGAAATCACGTGACCGAGATATTCTATTTGCTTTTGACTAAAGTCACATTTGGACTCCTTAGTAAACAACTGATTCTGCCTCAAGAGAAGTAACACCTCTCTCAAGTGTTGATCGTGTTCCTGCAAGCTTCTACTGTACACAAGAATATCATCGAAAAAAACCAAAACAAATTTGGGTAGGAAGGGAGCAAAGATGACATTCATTAGAGATTGAAAGATAGCAGGGGCATTGGTAAGACCGAACGACATTACCTTAAACTCATAATGCCCTTGATGTGATATGAATGCTATCTTAGCGATATCTTCCTCGTGGACTCGAATTTGATGGTAACCTGCCCGTATGTCCAACTTCGAAAAATAATTAGCACCAAACAGTTCATCGAGTAGGTCATCAATGATCAGTATGGGATACTTGTCTTTCACCATAATTTCACTGAGGTGTCGATAATCGACACAGAACCGCCAGGAGCCGTCCTTTTTCAGTACTGAGAGAACTGGTGAGGCAAACGGGCTGTTACTATTCTTGATCAATCCTCCATCCAATATTCCTTGAATTTGCTTTTCAATTTCAATCTTAAGGTAGTGGGGGTACCTGCAAGGTCGAACATTCATCGGAGCTGCTCCTGCAATCAAAGGAATCCGGTGATCATGTTCACGGCGTGGGGGAAGGGACGTTGGCTCCTGAAAAACATCTTTGAATTCTGCCAGCATCGTCTTCAATTCTTCTGGACATTGGTCAATTGTTGGGGTACCCACTAAGATTAAGAAGTGGGCCTGCAGACTTGGCCCACCCTTTTTAATGAAGTGTTGCACCTTCTTTTTTGTTACCACTATGGGTCTTGGCTCCTAGGCCTGCCCAGCTAACCGAACCCTTTTTCCATCCTTCTGAAAAGATATGGCCATGTGATTGAGATCCAGTTCTAGTGGGCTATAGGCCCGCATCCAATCCACCCCAAGAATCATGTCACAAGCCACTAATGGTAACAATCGAATGTCCATAACAAACCAATGGCCCTGCATCTTCCAAGCAAACTCAGTACACCGCTGCTTGCAACACATCCGCTTGCCATTCGCCACTGTCACATCCATCGGGGGGCCTTCTATGATCTCACATTCCAAATCCAAGGCCTTGCATGAGTCCAGGAAGCTGTGGGTGCTCCCTGTGTCAATCAAAATCACTAACGGCTTCCGACCTACATAACCCACTAACTTGAGAGTGCCATTGCCAGAGTTCCCTGTGATTGCATTCATGGAAATTTCCCCGGCTGAGTCCGGCCCTCTTTTTGGTGGAGTAACTGGTATGATTGAAGGGTCATCATCATCGTCCTCCTTTTGGCCTTCAATTAAATGAACTTGTCTCTTGGTACACTAATGGCCATAAGAATACTTTTCCCCACATTTGAAGCAATTACCCAAACGACGAGCCTCCTCCCACGTCTTCTTGTTAGGCTTTTCTGCGGCCGTTTTGGGAGCCATCGTATTTGCTTTTCCTGTGCTTAAATTAGTTCCACCCGTATGGTGTGAGACCTTGACAACTTTGAGTTTCCTGGCTGCTGCCTCCACGGCAGCCTCTTGGAGCGAGGCCACTTCGAATACTTCTTCTAGCGACTTGGGTTTCACAATTTTGATAATGGGCCTAATTTCGTCGCTTAACCCGCTTAGGAAGGTCAAAACAAAGTATAAATCCTCCATGTATGGATTGTCGGCTAGAATCAAGGATTGTAATTACTCAAACTGCTCCTGGTATTCTCAGATTGTCCCGGTCTGCTTAAGTTTCTTAATCTCCTCCACGGAGTCCGGCATGGATGGGTCCCCAAACCGCTTGCATAAGTCGTCCTGAAATTGCTTCCAAGAGGTGTTTGGTTTTGCAGTGACCCACCCCTAGAACCATATATCAGCTTTGCCGTCGATGTACATCGACACCGTCTCCAGCCTAGAAGAATCCTCGATTCCATACATACAAAAAAATCTCTCACACTTCCGCAGCCAACCCCTGGGATCGTCGCCGTCAAACTTGGGCAGTTTAATCTTAGGTGGTTTGGGGACCATAGCTGTGGATCGTTGAGAAGATTGAGACCGCTTGAGACTGCTGTCGTTGGGTTCAAGGGATTGAGCGCGAGGTGTGGGTCGTATGCCTCGGGCAGAAGCCATGAACGGTGTCTCGGTGATAGCTCCTTTCTCCTTCACCAACACATTCTCGGAACTAGGACCATGAATCAGCTCCATCATCTTGGAAAATTGTGCTTGAGAATCTGCCCCCCAACTCTGTTGTAGTGCGCGCAGGAAGGCCTGATTTTCAGCTTGGAAATCATCCATTCGGGCTGTTAAGGATTCCAAGGATTGCAACTTCTCCATCACCGTCTGCAGCATATGCCCCTGCTGCTATAGCTGAAGATCCTGTTTCTTCACTTGCTCATTGAGAGTCTTAAGACGTGTGTTTTCTGCCATAGTTGTGCGGTTCCCCTTCGCCAGAGTGCAGAGACGGAGACCACTGGGTCGGTGCTCTGATACCCTGTTAGGACCTCAGTCCCGTTGAGATATTAAAAGAATGAAGAAAGAGAGAAGAGAGAGAGAAATTCGAGGAGAGGAAGAGAGAATAATAGAAAAGAGAGAGAAAATCAGAATTTCATTTCCAAATTGCCAAAACTACCTCATATTCTTCTGCCTCGAATACATAAACATGACCTCCAAAAGGAATTCAATGCCAGCTGTAACCTTCTAGAATATTAACAACGTCTATAGACTTACACTACAAACTACTTTTATTTTTTTGGGCCAATTACTAAGACCGACTGGGCCTCCTATTCACTATAGGACTACCGACAAAGACTGGACTCCTAACAATCACGGAGTGCATGCATGTTCTGTAATTTGAACAAGCGATGTTGTATTGTCAATCAGTTGGGATTGATTTGGGGTGTTGGCAGGCTTGGGGCTATTTTCCCGATTCAGTGATCCATTTCGAGTTTGATTTCTACTTTGAAGACCTTTGATTAATATTCCTTGTATTTTGTCTTTGAATTAGTGGGTGAAGGAACCAAAGAGTGAGCTTGCCCCCAAGAAGAAAATTGGTTTTGGGGCTGCTTCTACTTGTTAGCTTGTCGTGCCTTAATATTTAAAAGTAATAGCAGAGGCACAATATGAATAATCTCTCCATGCATTGATTTTAGCCGATGAGTTTGGTGGAAAGGATGTGTGTTCTAAGCAGGTTTATGCTGTGAAAGACATTTTGATGTTAGGTTTATCTAGGTTAGGGTTGTGAATGATTCTGCCTCTTCCACTTTTTCTTTGTTTGTGCGGGGACGATCAGCATTCAGCATGTTTGGTGCTTTTCATAGCTTTTCGGAGATAATTGCACATCTTTCGATTTTCTGCCTTGCTTGAAATAGACCGACTGTTATTCTTTTCTGCGTTGAAAATTTTGCAAATCTGCCATAACAACTCTTGAAAAGGCCAATTTCGATGGCTCCAATAGGAAGAGATTCGTAATATGCTGGAACCTTTCATCCTAATGTGACTCTATAACAGGCTAATTGTGCACCAAGAAGCTTTGTTGGCGTGGAGAATTTCCTGGACGATGACAATAGCAGGCCTTACACTTACAAGAAGGAAAAACAGTCGAAGAACCCCAAAAAACACACATCATTTAAACAAAGGACAATTGCGTATATGGAGCAATTTACACTTGGTGTTTTCATCTCGAAGCGCTTTGTTTCAGCATCCCTCACCCATAGAGTAACAAGTCAACAGGTTGCAGTTGCCGGTACTAACTCTAAAGACATAAAAGCTGTATTGAAATCCCGATCGGACATACCTGCTTGTTTGGCCATTGGCCGCATATTATCTGAGAGGGCAAGAGAAGCTGATATCTACACCGCTTCGTATACCCCAAGGGAGAGGGACAAGTTTGAAGGGAAGATCAGAGCTGTAGTTCAGTCACTCATTGATAATGGGATTGATATTAAAGTTTATCTTGACTAAATTAAGTTTCCTCTATACTTGAAGTTAGCATTGGGGTGACCAGGAATGGTGTTTGTAACTTTTATTTTCTAATATTAAGGCATGGCTGCTATACTTTTGGGAACATAATCTTTCAAGTGCAGTACCTTTTCTCTTTTGGATTTAAGACACATAAAAGTTCCCTGTTTTATAGACTTTCTAATTTCAAATTCATCAACCATATATTCTTAGTCCAAAGATAAATGGAAAAAAAAAAAAAGTGAAGTCCAGCATATTTGAAGGAAAATAACCTCTCTGTCCATCTCCACGCCATGAACTTTGAAGAGAATTTTCATATTGAGCATCGACACAAAATTGCCTCTTCCACGGTGGGGAAATTGAATTTATTTATCAAACAAAAGACCTGTAAGGCGGTAAACAAACAAGTTCTAGGTGATGCAATTAGGCAGTCTGAAATCAATGTCATCTTCTCCCATTTGCTTCAATTGCTGATATTTTACTCTGTCACTACACACCACAGTTTAATTGTTTTTTGATTGTTTAAATTTTCAATTCTAATCTCAAGCAGCAATCAATATTTATGTAAGTTAAACCAGTGGATTGTGTCATGACTATTCTGATTCTGCAGTTGATCAAGACTCCATATTTTTTTTTTTTCAAGTAGCGTTACCAAGACATAGAAAATATCTATAAATTAATTATAAGGATGAATTTAATTTTTAATAAATAATTTAAAATTTATTTTTTAAAATTAAATTTTAAATATACGTAGTATTATCTTAAATATATTTAATATTATTTTAAACCTTATTTTAAAAAAAATTTTTGTTGAAAGAAAATTTTTTATTGCCTATAATTATAACTATTTTATATGTCGTTCTAGTTATTATCTTTTTTTTTTCCCCTCCTTTTCAGGAATTCAAATTTCCTCTAACAAAGTGTATCTCATCTAAGAACTCCATAATCTAGCCATCCTCATCAATGAATTTTGGGAGCAAAAAATTTAGAAACGATAGATTAGGGCTAGTGGTCGACGAAATATTATCAGTTGCAGTTAGGGGATGCAAAACAGAAAAAATAAAAGTAAAAAGAGTAAAAGAGAGTACGGGGGCGGAGAATCTAACTATCCAAGAGAGGAAAAGGGAATTTATGGTTTTATAGATTCAATTACTGGCAAAGTGGTAACAGTGATTCATCAATTCCGTTCGGTAACAGTGGCTAATAACTGTCGTGGAATTACAATGCTCCTCAACATCAATTTCTGCTTAATTGACAAACTGCCAGCTCCAAAAAGAAAAGAAAAATGTCGCCAAACACTATTTAGCAGCAAAAAATAGGATTCAATAATCTTGAGACTAACCAGTTCCGTAGTGCAACAGTTCTATAGTGGTGTTGAGATCGCCCTCCCAACACCCTTTGTCGTCAGCTTCTTCTTCTATCAGTTTCACTAACTTGAGCCTTGGTGTGATTGGGGCTAATCTTGAGAAAGTCTTCATCTTTGGACATTGTGTCACAATTACTTCCTTCAATGTTGGAAATTGGAAGGTGTGATATGTTGAGGAGAAGCAAGTGAGACTCTCCAAACAATCGAGTCTCAAAGTTTTCAAATTGGCCCAGGTAATCATCATCTGGTCTTCTCCGTCATCGGGGTGGTCTTCCTCCTCTCTCACCACTATTTCCTCCACCATACGACATTCTCTTATGCCCCAGATTATTGGGCTGTCGAGGAAGTGACCAGATTCAATAAACCATCACATTTCCATACATCAAGATGGGACAGATTTCCAAAAGATGCAACAGAAGGCGCAAAACTAAGCAAACTGGCACTGTTTCCAAATAGTCTTCAGATTGCAAAGACGTGCTAGCTTCATCCGTCCAATCGTGGAAACTGTCCTCCCTTGATGCTCTTCCTCACTGACAGTGACAGGTCCTTCCCAACAGAACACCTCCTGGAGCTCATTATTCACAACTTCGAGTATTTCCAAATTCCGGAATCGTGGGAGGAGAGCAGGGAGAAATGATGCTGACTTCTCATCAAGGTTTTCCAAACGGAGACACCTCAATTCATCCGATAGGAGGGCCTGAAATCGGGCATCCCTTGTCAATTGTGCGTCCCTACCGGTCAAAGTCAACATTTCTAAGTTGGGAATGACCTGCGCAGCCCAATCAAGCAGAATGACTTGAAAGTAGCACGATTTTAGATTTTGATATTTCTCCAAAGGGACTCAAATAAAACTTCTTACTAATTATTACTAAAATTTTGAGCATCTACATGACTAATTAATAACATTTTTATATTTAGATGTTGTTTTCCTATTGTAATCTTGTATTATTATATTTCAAATTTCTTCCCATGAGACATAAATTTTACCTTTTCCTTTTCTATTTTCAAACTCATATTTTGAAGAGAAAATGACAAATTCCTCGAATCTTTAAGTGCAATGTCATTTTCAGGTGTCACTTATATCAAACTTGTATTTTTATTTTTTTTTTATAAAAGCCTTTGACAATATTATATCATTTTAAGAAAAAAATATTCATATTATGGTTAAAATGAATGCTAATCCACGATTGGAAATTCAAAATAATTCGTTATTCTATTAATGCAAGCAGTGTTGGGCAATCTCATTTTTCTTGAAAACCCAAAAAATTTGGTTAACTGTGAAAATCGAAACTCATTAAGCTGAAGTAAATCTATTTTTTTATTCAATTAAAGTTATTTTTTTAATTTTAGAAAGTCACACTTAACTAAATTGAAATGTTATCTTATATGTATATTTTTATTTTTCATTTAAATAATACTAGAATTATTACTGATAAATATATGTATAATAAGTAAATTTCACTAAAGTATTATTACGTCTTTTATAATGACTTATTTATTTTATACAATGATAATTATAGTTTATTTCCCAATAAATATATCAAAATTATATATATGTTACATTAAAATTAGAATTTTTATTATAATTTTTTGGAAATTAATCGTCAACCAGTTAAAGGTTTAAAAACTGAACTGAACCAAAAATTTTAATTAATTAAAAGTTTTGAACAACTTTGATTTTTAAAATGGTCCAAGCAAAATAAAGGTCGGTTTGGGTTTTAATCTCAACTGAACCATGAACTTCTCCAAACTGACACAGCTATTAGCTATCGATACCGAGGGATTTTTAGATGATGATTTTTTTTTGACTAAAACTTCAACTTTATCCAAAACGGAAAAGTTTAAGAAACGCAGACCATGCACCGAGCCGTGCACGCATCTGACGTGGAGGAAATAAAAAAGTATATTTACGTGGAACCTGGAAAGAAACGTGGCAAATGACATTTTTGTAATTTCCAAAAGATTCCCCCTAAAACTTGAGTCAAAAGAAATGTGAATTTGATTATCGCGCCGAAAGAAATCCTCTGTAAAGCAAAGAAGATCCTTTAAAAGCTTCTGTTCGAATCTAACAAGGAAGACAACCCTGGAACCCTTGTTCTTGTTAAATTTCAATATTCCTATCTCGAAATAGGACGATTGATTTGCAAAACGCCATTGTGGACCCTTGGGTGTTCTTGCAAGTAGGACGATCTCCAAAATTCGGATATAAGGAGGGAACTGCAAAAGAGGTGGAGTAGAAGAAGGGGCGCAGGAAAGATGCAGACCTGGGTCACCCCAGGTGTGATTTTGCATTGAAGAGATGCCGGACAAAAATCATCCAATCAGGGAGAAAGCGGAAATCGTAAGGGATTAATTTTGAAATATGTCCTGTTCTGTTGTTCTGCGTATTTACAAATTAAGTTTGATTTGTTAGCTTTAATTAACTTAACACTACGACTTTATTAATTGAATAAGGTCACACAACAATAATGAGAAGCACACACATAAAACATAAATCACACGTCTTTATATACTAATAAAACACAATCATAATTCTACTCGAATATGGAAACAAGCTAACCAAGTTCTACTTAAACAATAATTAAGAATTAAATCTGGATTAACTTCAACATCCCCCCTTAATCCTGATTTGGCGATGCTCGCATTCCCAACATCTGCTTCAACTTGACAAACGCATCATACTTCAACGGTTTCGTAAGAATATCTGCAACTTGATCTTCAGACTTGCAATAAGTCAATTCAATCTCTCCGTTATCAACTTGATCTCTCAGAAAATGAAAACGAGTATCAATGTGCTTACTTCTTCCATGCGTCACTGGATTCTTGGCCAAATTAATAGCTGAAACATTATCAACAAATATCTTCGTAGGACCTTCAACTGGAACATGAATCTCACTCAATAAATTCCTTAACCAAATAGCTTGACAAGCACTGGAAGCTGCGGCTACATATTCTGCTTCACAAGTCGAAAGTGCAACAATAGATTGTTTCTTCGATAACCACGAACAAGCAGCTGTGCCAAAATTGAAACAGTAACCAGAAGTGCTTCTTCGATCATCAACATCTCCACCCCAATCACTATCAGAATAGCCTACAAGAGCACAATTCTTAGATGAAGTATAAAGTAGACCATGATCAAACGTCCCTTTAATGTATCGCATAATCCTCTTAGCAACTTGCATATGAGATTGACACGGAGACTCCAAAAACTTGCTAATCAAACCAACTCCATAAGATATGTCGGGTCTTGTGCATGTCAAATACCTCAAACTTCCAACAATCTGCTTAAAGTGTGTGGAATCAACAGGTGTGTCATTGCCTTTCCTAGACAATTTAGTTCCAACTTCAACAGGTGTTCTCACAGGATTGCAATCATGCATCCGAAACTTCTTCAACAACTCTGTAGCATATCTCTTCTGGCAAATAAAGATTCCATCATCTCCTTGAATCACTTCAATGCCAAGAAAGTATGACATTAAGCCCAAATCAGTCATCTCAAACTCACTCATCATCGACTTCTTAAAGTCTTCAATCATTTTGGGATTGTTGCCTGTGAAGATCAAGTCATCAACATATAAACATACCAACAAGATATCACCATCATCATTAACTTTCACATATAAGGCATGCTCAGACGGACACTTCTGAAAATTAGCTTCATGGAAGAAAGAATCAATGCGCTTATTCCATGCTCTAGGTGCTTGTTTCAATCCATACAACGCTTTCTTCAACTTATACACCTTCTCTTCACTTCCTTCCTTCACAAAACCTGGAGGTTGCTTCACAAACACTTCCTCTTCAAGTGGACCGTTGAGAAAAGCTGACTTTACATCCATTTGATGAATTCTCCAACGATTCTGAGCAGCCAAAGCAATAATAAGTCTAACTGTTTCCATGCGAGCAACAGGGGAGAAAACTTCATGGTAGTCATAACCAGGACGTTGTTCAAATCCTTTAGCTACCAATCTTGCCTTGTATCTCTCTACTTCTCCATTTGACTTCCTCTTCGTCTTGAAAATCCACTTCACATCAATAACTTTGTGACCTCGTGGAATTTTAGTAAGCTCCCAAGTCTTATTCTTCTCAATCGCCTTAATTTCTTTATTCATTGCATTCACCCACTTAGGGTCTTGAATCGCTTCATCAAATGATACAGGTTCACAATCTGCAAACATCGCAAAATGCACCAAATCTCCATCATCATTAATAGCATCATCAGGGATTACCTCATAATCTTGTAATCTAACTGACTGTTGGCGATTTCTCCTTGGTCTTTCATTCTCTTGGAGAGCTTGTGGTATTGGATTTTGAGCAGGAACTGGGACAACTTCCCTATTTGCATTAGGGACAGCAACTTGAGACTCCTCTTCTCCCAAAATAGCAATAGGACGTCTCTGAGAATCATTGTGCTCCTCAGCATCAAATTTCCAAGCTTCATCTTCTGCAAAAGTCACATCTCTGCTCAAAATTACCTTCTTTGTCACGGGATTAAAAAACTTATATCCTCCTTTTGAATAACCAACTAAAATTGTCTTCACTCCTCGATCATCTAACTTTGTCCTCGTCTCAGCAAGAATATGTGCATAAGCAATCGAACCAAACACCTTCAGATGCCTCACACTAGGCTTAAAACTGGTCCATGCTTCTTCAGGAGTGATATTCTGAATACTTGCTGTTGACACCTATTCAACAAGTAGACAGAATACAACACAGCTTCTGCCCAAAAGGGATTAGGCACTCTTTTGGCCTTCAATAAGCTTCTAACCATATTCATGATCGATCTGTTCTTCCTTTCAGCAACTCCATTATGCTGTGGTGTGTAAGGAAAAGTAACTTCATGCTTTATGCCATGTTCTTCACAATACTCCTTGAACTCATTAGAGACATATTCACCACCTCCATCAGTCCGCAAAACCTTTATATAACAGCCACTTTGCCTCTCAACAAATGCCTTAAACTTCTTAAAGCAATCAAACACTTTAGACTTCCTCTGCATGATATAAACCCATGTCTTCCTCGAAAAATCATCAATGAAGGTGAGAAAGTACCTATTGTTCCCAACTGATGGAACACTCATTGGACCACAAACATCGGAGTGAATAAGCTGGAGTGGATGCCTTGCACGCCAAGTTCTCCTTTCCACAAAAGGCAATCTGCTCTGTTTTGCAAGGATACAAGCCTCACATATCTGGTTTGGATGATCAATCCTGGGCAAACCTTTCACCATATTATCCTGTGCGAGCACCTTCAAACTACGAAAATTCAAATGACCAAACCGAAGATGCCACAACCAAGACTCATCTTTCACAACAGCACTCAGACAAGTATAAACATCTGTGGCAATATCAACTCGAAACATCCGGTTCTTCGTCAAAGGGGATTTGAGAATAAGTGTACCTTTACCATCAATGATTGAGAGACAGTTATCACGCAGCATAATGTTATACTCCTTTTCAACCAATTGGCCCAAACTAAGAAGGTTGCTCTTCATATCTGGTACATAGAACACATTTGAGATGTAATTATGGTCTCCATTCTTCAACTTAATGAGAATTCGCCCCTTTCCCATCACTGGAACGCTGCTATCATCAGCAAATTTAACTGTGGAGCGGATTGACTCATCAAGATCCACAAAAAGCTCCTTCTTTCCACACATATGATTGGTGCATCCGGTGTGCAGGAACCATGTGTTGTAATTTGGTGTTTCAGTGGCTGCAGTAACCATCATGAGGGCTTGATTTCCATCACCATCTCCTTCTTGTGCATGCTCTTGTGCACAATGTGCTGTCTGATTATTTTCCTTCGACCAACACTCATGAGCATAGTGGCCATGCTTGTGACATGAATAACACTCAATATTAGATTTATCTTGTCTTCCTCTACCTTGACCTCTTCCTTCGCCTCGGCCTCGACCACGACCTCTGTTAGTCTGGTCCGTATTTCTTTGATAATTGTTTCTACCTCCATAATTATTGTAGTGACCTCATCTTCCTCGATTGTTGTAAAATCCACCACGTCCTCGTCCTCGTCCTCTTCCTCTTCCACTAGAGGAATTTTGCCTCTGTTGTGATTGATCATTCTGCTCGCCTCTGATGGGAGTTTGACTCTGAAGGGCTTGCTCAATTGGCTTCTCAATGCGCTTCTCATTCATGCGCTGTTCGTGAGCTTGCAACGTGCCCGTCAATACATCAACTGACATCTACGACAAATCATGTGCTTCTTCAATTGCAACCACGATGTGCTCATATCGCGGTGTGAGTGTCCTCAAAATCTTCTCAACTTTAATTTGATCATTAACCTGCTCTCCATAAACTTTCATCTGATTCGTGAGGGCGAGAACTCTACTGATATAAACTGAAACTGTTTCTGAGGTTTCCATCTGCAATAACTCAAACTGACGTCGTAAGGTTTGGAGTTTCACTTTCTTCACTTTATCCGCACCTTGAAAAGACGTCGTCAAAATATCCCATGCTTGCTTGGACGTAGTTGCACCTGCAATCTTCTCAAAATTATCATCATTGACTGCCTGATGAATAAAATAAAGCGCCTTTTTATCTTTCTTCTGCGTGTCTCGATAAGCAGTCCGTTGCGCTTCTGTTGCATCTGCAGCAATCTCTTCAACTCCGTTCTCTACGACGCTGAGTAATTCGTTGTAGTCAAATAAAACTTTCATCTGCACACACCATCGGTTGTAATTTTTCCCATCCAAAACGGGAACTGAAACTGGAATTGAGCCGTTCATATTAAAATTCATCTCTTCAAACTTTTATTTTACGAATCTGACCCACTATTTTGTAAAATTTGTAATCTGACCCCCTTAATTTTGTATTTTTCAATCTGACCCCTTATTTTGCCTTTTTCTCCAATATGCTCCCCTCACTTTTTTTTTTTTCTTTTTCTTCCTTCTTCCTCGGGGACAAACAAGCTTCCTTTAACCAAACAACCACCGGTGCCGGCGACGGGACGGCCAGTGGACTCCGGCCGGCGAAGGGACCTTCGGTGAGACGTCCGGCTGGTGGTTGCGTCACCGTCGGCGACAGGAGTAACGTGAAAGACGGTGAGAAGGAGTTTTGCGATTGTCCGGCGACAATCGGGCGAGCTTCCGGGGACAAAACGACGAGTTGTGGGTTGGGAAACGTGGATGGGACGCTGGGGAATCGGTTTCTGGTGGTTTCGAGGTCCGTCACTGAGTGAAGGCGACGGAATCGGCGAGGGAACGGCGGCTGGAATCTTCGGTCTTCCCTCGATCCGCGAGTTTCCGGCAAGATTTCCAGCCCGTGGATGCCGGAATCAGGGAGATCGGCGATCTGCGCTTCAGATGTTGGTGTCCGGCGACTGAACGGCTTCTGGTGACGGCGCGTGTGGCGGCGCGTGGCGGCCAGCGGCAGCGATCCGGCAAAACTCCGGCCAATTTTCGGCGACTCTTGTTTCTGCAATTTAGTTCAGATATCCGCTTCGATATCTGACAGTGACAATAATATTTGTTTCGTTTTCAACTCGAGCTAACTTGACAAAATTTCTTATTATTGATCAACTGATCTAAAATTCGGTAACGGCGCCTTCTCGATCGACCAGCTCTGATACCACTGTTAGCTTTAATTAACTTAACACTACGACTTTATTAATTGAATAAGGTCACACAACAATAATGAGAAGCACACATATAAAACATAAATCACACGTCCTTATATACTAATAAAACACAATCCTAATTCTACTCGAATATGGAAACAAGCTAACCAAGTTCTACTTAAACAATAATTAAAAATTAAATCTGGATTAACTTCAACATGATTCACATGAATTTGTAGAACGCGTAAAGTCTATCGGGGTATATAATTTTATTTTAAAATCTTTTTGTAGAGTAATTTCATACTACTTTATGTGGGTGGTGTTGATAGTATGAAATCTTGAAGTTATGCTTACATCTGAACTAAACGTACAATCAGTGAAGGTAAATGTGTTGTGAAGTTTGCTAAAAGAAGACCAACTTTATTGATTTTTGTAATTGTTATTTGATGGTTGATTGATATGTATTATTCTGTTCGACGGATGCAATAGGAAATTTGTTATGAATTTACAAGGGATTGGAAGTCGTTTAATTAATCTCCAAAGGGCACAAACTTTATATGTTTGGCTGTGTCTATTGGTAGTGGCTATATAGAGTAATTAGCTTCTGATTTTTCAGTTTAAAAGGCCTGCGTGCTTGTTTAGCAAAAAGTAAGAATTTTGTGGTGGTCATTGAAAAGGTATACTTGAAATGATTTCGTATTTTTGTGAGACAATGATATGTAACAGTCGGAGACGATTTACAGGTTAGAAATTGTGGGTTAATAAAGTTGATCTATCATGTATGAGAAATAGCGGATATAGGTTAAAAATAGTATAAATGATTGAACATAAAACTGAGTTACTAAAAAAGTAGAATAGATGTTGAAGGTAGAGCAGGAGGTACGGCTTTTTGATAAGCAAACAAACAACAAAGGGAAGAACAGGGATTGCAAATTTTGTGCAAGAGAAGATATGGAAGAAAAGATAGGGAAGACAGTAAGACGAAGACATATTATCTAGGGGGATTTAGGAAAAGAAAGGAAAAATTTTTTTGCCAAAAATTGAAACTAGGTGAAACCAAAAGGCATTATAGAATGGGAAAGCCCAAAAATGGTGGATATGTTCAGAGTAGAAGGAAAGACGTTGGGAAAGAGAAATTGTTGAGTAAAAAGTAGAGCAAAAGGTTAGATGAAGAAAATATGGATTAATGAAAGACCATGTGAAATCATAGTACGATAGAAAGGTTTGATTAATGTTGGTTGGCATAAAAGAATAAAAGAATAAAGGGATAAAAGAATAAAAATAAATAAACAAACATGACTGGAATTTGCATCACATGTTTGCTTTAGTAACAAAAAAAAAATTGATTTGTAATTTAGTTGGCATAAATTAGTAAAAATTTTAAAAGAAAAAATAATACATGAATTTGTATATGGTTAACAACATAGCATCATAAAGGGGTAGAGTTTGAAGGAAAGAAGATTTAGGCGCGTAACAGCCAACAAATAAACTATTTAGTTTGACATCATGTATTGTGCGGGACTTGTCGCTATGCATGTGTGTGTATAACCCTTTGTGAAACTCAATTATATACGACCCGCTGCATTCTTAGTAATAGCAGACAACAGCAGAGCATGTCTACTAGCCATTGCAGTGTAACAACTGGCGCGTTAACCTTGATAGTGCCTTTGCCGAAAAAACTGAAAGCACCTCACCAAATCATAGCCATGTGTCCTCTCTGATGTGGTTAAGCGGTTAGCTAATGTGACAGAACTTTTAAAAATGTTACTTCGACTTTCACATATGTAGTCTCCCTTTCCCTTCCTTGTTAGTTTTTTCACATTTGTCAACAGGGTGGAGTACTTGACAAGCAGGCAAACCGGAAATGCTTCGTTGAACAAGTTAGCAGCCAGTGGTTCCTGAATACACAGACCCGAGTAGCCGATCCCAACTCAGATTAAAAAATTGAAGCAGTTTGGCATGAAAGCAAATGAGTTCGGAAGTGACCAATTTATGTCTTAGTAATATATGCAATATTCCGCATAATTAGCAGTTTCCACTTTGGTTCCTAGGCTCTGGTTATGCGTGTATAAATGTTTGACTGTGGCAATGAATATGAAATGAGCCTTTTTGGAGAGGTATAGTGCGTATATTTGCTAGTTATTAGTTTGTAGCTTAATCGTTAATGTGAAAGAAAATAATGAGCATATATTTTTGAGCAGTTTGGAAAAAATTAAGTTGTAATGACTCAATTAAAAAGGATACTGCCCCAACATGAATGGAACATGCGCAGTTGTTATTTCCGTAGGAAACAAATGTTTATTGTGTCTATGTACTAACAAATAATGTGTATAAGAATTAAATTAAATCTTTTTGAAACTTACTCACAAGGCAAAAAATGAATTCAACAGTTGGAGTAATTGGTTAAATAAAGTTTAACAATTTTTTAATTTGAGTGAATTAGAAGCAATTGCACTCAAGTTATTGAAAATCAAATTAAAAGGAAGAGCAAAAGTTGCTTGAATAAATTGAAAACGCTGTAAGTATATGTGTAAATAGAATCTATTGAAATTTGTATAATTATTATATAATTTTTGTAAAGTAAATTGTAACACGTTATTTATAATACAAAATAAAGTGAAATAGACGCAAATGTTAAAGAAATGTTTTATGCACTGAAAACTAACTGTATTAAAATATCAATTATTTTTCCCCATTTAGTAGGATAATAATAACAATTTCAATAACCCAAGTAATGAAAAAATCGTAAAATTTGAAATTCATTTCAAATTTGATTTACTCATCCCTTCATATGTCATGTTTTTCAAATAGTGTCTCTTTGCTACTTTATATCTCGTTGTTTCATAAGCTAAATTCGTCTCTCGCTTGATGCAACGGTTCTCATCATATACAATTATCACTCAATTTTTTTTTCCAGTTACTATAGTTATTAATCTTAATGCCTTTTATTGTTTGCATAAAAATCTATGTAAATAATTTAACTTTAACTAATTTTTAGTTTTTGGGAATAACAGACTTTAACTAATTTTAATCTCAATTCCATTTTCACTTTACTACACTTGGAATGTGTTTCAGAGACAAACAATAACTCTACTCCAACAGTAGAACCACCACTGCACAAATTCAAAGTGCGTTCCCCTTACGATTGCTGCTTTATATGTTCACCTTTAATTTTAAGATCTCGGATACTACAACATTACTTTGCTTAACATCATTAACCTCTCCACGTAAATAACAAATTTAAACTATTTCCTTTCTACTGAATGCATTCTCATTCTTTGACCCAAAAAACAAAAAAACAACAAAAAAAAAAAAGTATCCTAAGCAGACTAATTTATAACACACTTACCAGCAGTAAAACTCCACGAAGTTTGTCGGCCACGCTTGCAGCAAATACCCACCACTTGAATTCCCCTTTGACAAGCCGCTGCCACCGCTTGTTGCCAATACGCAGCCCAGTTATTCTCTCCTCAATGCCTTCGTCGTTGGTAGCCTCCTTTAAGTCAAAGCCATTTACGATCTCCTTCAACGCAGTGAAAAAGGTCCTCTAGCTTGAAGAAAGCATAGGAAGCGCCAATATTAAATGCCCCCAAACTGTATCTTCAGTGAATGCACTAACTCCGTCTACTTCTTCATCGAACTACCCAAGTCAAGATTTACTCCATAATTAGAAGCTCGCCCTGAATTTGCAGACCGACAGAAAGGCTTTCATCGAGAAGTTGCTGCTTTTTTTTTTTTTAGCTCAATTAGTGAACCCTAATTTCAAAATCACTTGCCCTTTTCGTATACTTTTGTCGGTTAACCCCTCCTCAATTTGAAATTTGCATATGCATTGTTCACACTATTAATATTTTTTTTGAATTTTGTTCACTATTAATATGGGACCCATGTTTAGTACACGTAGGACAACTGCTCACACGTTTTCAATTAAATTGCAGACTGTCAGCTCAGATTCCACGTCACTGTGTTTAATTCTCGGTGTAATAGGATGCGTATATGTAGCGGGGTCCCAAAACTATGCAAAATGCATAAATGATGGACGCACAGAAAGAAGTTGGAGTAAATGTCCGTACTTTCTCATCTGAAAAAAAAGATCGTTGAAGAGAATTATCAAATTGGCTTTCCAGTTCGTTTTCTTGAAAGCTCTCACTTTCTGAAATAAATAATTCTATGTTGGGGCAACTAAAAACATCTAAATGTTTTAAAATTCGCCACTCAAAAGTATGCATTTCTGTGTAGAGTCTCTTGAGTTGTTCCAAATCATAAAGTCTCAGAGTTGTCAATTTGGGGAACTGAAACCTAGCAATTACTTCCGTTTCTTCATCTGTCTCAATAATTTCCTCAATCCCACAAAACAGAAGCTCAAGCCGTTCAAGCTGCAGAAGACCCTTACCCTTGGCAATGAAGGCTGGAAAAACATTTTTCAGATTTGGGCATTCGAAAGCATAGACTACCTGTAAATTATTAAAGTAGAGAATCTAACTATGATTCAATCACCGGTAAAGTGGTAACTCCGATTCATCAATTGAGTTTGTTTACAGTGGGTAATGGTTCTCACGGAATAAGTAAATGCAATTATCCTCAACATCGATTTGTGCTTTATTAACAAACTACCAAAAGAAAAGAAAAGAGACACCAAACACTGCATGGTAACCAAAATAGGATTCAGTAATCTCAGACTAACAAGTTCCGCCATGGAGCTGTCCTATAGTGGGTTGAGATCGCTCTCTCAATGCCCTTTTTCATCGTCATCTTCTTCTTCTTCATCATCTTTATCTTCTTCATCTCGTCTTCATCTTCTGCAAGGTCTTCATCTTCTTCAAGGTCTTCATCTTATTCAAGGTCTTCATCTTCTTCAACTTCATCATCTTCATCTTCTTCATCTCGTCTTCATCTTCTTGATCTTCGCCTTCATCTTCTTCATCATCTTCATCTTCATCTTCTGCCAGTTCTACACACAACTGTTGTATGGTAGTGTTGAGATCGCCCTCCCAACGCCCTTTGTCATCGTCATCTTCTGCCAGTTTCACTAACTTGAGTCTTGGTGTGAATGGGGCTAATCTTGAGAAAGTCTTCAACTTTGGACATTCACTTACAATTACTTCCTCCAAAGATGGAAATTTGAAGGTGTGATGTGCAGAGGAGAAGCAAGTGAGACTTGCCAAACAAAGGAGTTTTAAAGTTTTCAAATTGGCCCAGGTAATCATCTGGTCTTCTCTGTCATGATCTTCCTCTCTTGCCACAATTTCCTTCACCACATCGCATTCTCCTATGCTCAATGTTTTGAGATGCCTCACACATTGAGCTGTTGAAGAAGTTAGCAAATTCAATAAACCTTGGCAATCCCATACATGCAGATTGGACAGATTTCCAAAGGATGCAACTGAAGGCCCCAAACTAATCAAACTGTCACACTCATATACTTCTAAAGTCTCTAGGTCTTTGAACATCTCTTCCAGTTGGCAATCCTGTTTCCAGATGCTCTTCAGATCATGAAGAACATTTAGCGTCATGTGTCCAATCCTAGGGACCGCACTCCCTTGATTTTCCCCACACGGGAACAGCTCTTTGAGCTCATTATTGGCCACTTCGAGTTCTTCCAAATTTCGGAATCTTGAGAGGAGAGCAAGGAGAAATGATGCTGACATCTCATCAAAGCTTTCCAAACGAAGAAAGCTCACCTTATCAAATAAATGTGTAGGAAGTTGGGCATCCAGCATCATTTGTGCGTCGTTACCGGCCAATGTCAATTCTTCCAAGTTGGGAATGACCTGCACAGGCCAATCAGACAGACAGATTTGAGCGGTGTAAGATTGGATTTTGATTTTTCCCCAAATTGGAAAGGATAAAAAGATGAAAAAGATTGCCGCTTAACTTGTCCGCTTGGTCAATATTGAATTGTTTCCAATGAACAACTATTTATTAATACAATGTCAACAACTAATTACAAAAACCATTGTGAATTTTCGCAAATTTTTGTATGAAGTTAGCGTGATTATGATGTTGGAAGAGCTTATTAAACAATTAACAAATACAAAATTACAGCAGAAATCTGCCCAGAAAATAGCAAACGATAGGAATTCACCTATAAACACGCGAAAATTAGCACTAAGATTGATTCTCAGTATTCAATGTTAATTGTACATAATCTTAAGGAATCTCATCCCTAACGAGTAACAACACCCTATTGATAGAGCTACCTTACAAGACTAATAAGGAATAATATCATAATTTAAATAGAAATGTAACTCTGAATAACAGAATAATTCTAAGTAAGAGGATATCTAACCTAATAGAAGTCAAATAAAAAAAAAAAATCTTACTAATAACCACACACTACATTGTCATAACTATAGTATTAATAAATTCCTAAGCAAAAAATATTATTCTTTTACATCCTTCATATTTCAATCAAAAAACATGCATAAAATTTTGAGCATGGACATAAACTATTAATGTTATTTTACGATTTAGATGTTGTTTTCCTACCATAATCTTTTGTTATATTTTAACTTTCTTACTATGTGAAATAAATTGACAAATTCCTCAAATCTGTCAATGCAATCTCATTTTCATTTTCAGGTGTCATTTATATCAAGTTGGAATTTTTTTTTTTTTGTTAGTTAAGAGACCTGTTATACTATGAGTTATACAATGAGATAACTCTCTTTATTCCTACAAACCCTGTACTCCCTTCAAAAATTAGAACTCAAGACTTACCGATAAAAATCTTAAATCTTAATTATTAAGGTATTCCCATAAGTTAGGTACAAATGCCCCAAATCTTTCCATACAATCTCATGTTCATTTTCACTTGTTATTTATATCAAATTGGATTTTTTTTTTTTCCAAACTCCTTTAACAATTTTATAGAATTTTAGAGAAAAAAAAAATCACATCATGGTTACAATGAATTTCTAATCAACGATTGGCAATTCAAAATAATTTCTTAGTCTATCAACGCGAGTTGTGCTGGGTAATCTCCTTTTTCCTTGAAACCCCAAAAAATTTGGTTAACTATCAAAATCAAACCTAACCAAACTGAAGTAAATCTATTTTTTTTTTTCAATTCAATTTTTTTTTTTTTGGAAAATCACACTTAACTAAACTGAAATATTATTTTATATGTTTATATTTATTTTTATTCTAAAAATACTAGAAGTTTTACTGATAGATACGTGTATAATAAGTTTATATCACTATTATTATGTCTATGTATAATGACTTATTTATTTTATACAATGATGATTACAGGTTTTTTCATGATAAATATATCAAATTATATATATGTTACATTAAAATTAGAACTTTATTTTTTTTTTAAATTAATTTTTAACCGGTTAACAGGTAATAAAATTAGTATTCTAACAACAGGTTTATAAAATCAAACGAACCAAAATTTTTAGCTAACCAAAAATTTTGAACAGCTTTGATTTTGAAAATGGTCGAAGCAAAGTGAAGGTTGGTTTGGTTTTTTAGCCTCAGCAGCCAAACAATGAACTTCCCCCAATTGACACACGTATTAGCTATTGGTATCGAGAGATTTTTAGAGGATTTCTTGATTTAAACAGTTCAACTGTATGGAAAATGCATTGATGATGGACACACAGAAATTGGAGTAAATGCAACAGTTAACTGAAAAAAAAAAAAACAAAGTGGTTGAGTAAATGTCTGTACCTTCTCAGCTGAAAAAAAGGGTCGTTGAAGGGAATTATCGAATTGGCTTCTCAGGTTGTTTTCTTGAGAGCTCCAACTTTCTGAAGTGAAAAATATCTTCATTTTGTCACAATCAAAAACATCTAAAATTTTCAACATTGGCCATTCAGAAGTATGCATCCCAGGGTAGAGTCTCTTGAGTTGGCTTAATTCAGAAAGCATTAGAGTTGTCAATTTGGGGAATTCAAACCTAGCAATTGCTTCTGTTTCCTCATCTCTCTCAATAATTTCCTCAATCCCACAAACATAGAGCTCAAGCTCTTCAAGTTGTAGAAGACCCCTGGCAATGTAGGCTGGAAAAACACTTTTCAGATTTGGGCATTCATCAACATCCACTATCTGAAGATCATTAAAGGAGATGACTTCTCTTTCATGGGGATGCTTATTCCAGATGTGCTTTAAATTTGGTAGATTTTGTAGGTTCAATGTCCTCAATCGACTAGCTGTGGGTCCTTCTGTTCTAATATCCACCAATGCCTCGAGTTGAAGGTTAAACACCTCTTCCAGTGATGCACAATCAATCAACTCAAGGCTCTCTAGATTAAGGAACCTGCTTATCAGCGTATCAGATGGGAAAACATTCAACAATTCGTCTGCATGTTCTACAATTATAGACTTTAGTTTGTGAAAGGAACATTCGTGAAGTTCCGAATGCCATATCGACTTTAACCCATCCATGTTAACAATCCGCAATTCCTCCAACTTCGGGACAACGACCTACAAGAAAAAGTAGAGAACAAGCATCTAAGAATACCAAAAAACTAAATTGGACCAAATTTAGAGTAATTTCTAGAGTTAAAAGTCGAAAGATTAGTTCTACTAACAGTCAGTTAACCAAAAGAAAAAGAAAAAGAGCTATGTTGGACCCTTTTCTCTATCGCTGTTTTTAGGGGAAAAACGATCCTTTTTGTTTTGTTTCATTGGATTTAAAACACACATATTGGAGAATTCAAGGTAACAAATTAAAAAAATCAAAATTTTTCATAAAATTTCATGGAATATGAAAAGTTTAATTAGGACAAAGAAAAGCACCACACTACCTTTTTATCAAATAAGGCTGAGTTGAATCCTAGATGGACAGTACTAGGTCTGGAGATAAATGCCTTTAGCTCAACACACTCTTCTATCCACAGCTCTTTCAAGTAAGGAAATTCTATGAAATCACTGACGCAGAATGTGCTGAGATTTGGAAGACCTTTAAGTTTTAAAAATTCTAAATTAGGAAACGGGGCCTTGCTTGTAATTTCTCCTTCTGTAGCTATTACATCTTCCATTGAATCGCATTTAGATATCTCAAGTTCTTGGAGTTGTGCAAGACTTTTGACCATTGATGATGTAAGTAGACAATTAAGATTATGACACGCTTCCACGGTTAAGCTTGTTAACTTGTAGAAGGAAGGCTGATCTACAAAGTGTTCGTGCCATATCTTATCCACTCTGATTGAAGACAGCCTGAGCTCTTTCAAATTTGGGAAAATAATCTGCAACCACAATTTTAGTTTCACCGATTAACAGATTTATTAAGTTTAAATCTATAGCAATTTTAAGATTATTGAACATGGTGACTTGCACTCTTTCGGTGTAAAGAGACCAATATCGTGTAACAAAAGGAAAACAAAAAGTGAATTATGATCTATGCACTCGAAACACTATGCCTTAGTTTTTAGAAAATTAAACGACATCAAAATTCCTTTTTTTTTTATTGAAAAAAAATTCATATTCTTACTTCTCTTCTGCTGATCTTAAAAGTGAACCCTACATATTTTCCTTATTCTCATAAGACAAAGAATTATTACTAATTGAATTATCTATATCAAATAATTGTCACTAAATTTTTATTACCTCCTTTTTTTTTTTCAGTTTGGTTATGGTATTTATTTTTAAAAAACTTATGGTTAACAAACAAATTCAAAGAGTTATATCCAAGGCAGCAAGCGAGTCAAACTTTATTCTGTTCAAATTTACTTTATTTAACAAATAAGCCTAAAAAAAGGCATCGTGTTGGTGTAGTTTAAAAACGAGCCAAGCTTGAACTGAGTGTTGTTATTGACCAAGCTTGCAAGCTTTTTATAAATAGCTTGTTTAATTTCATCACATTAATAAAATGACAAAACGTCTATTTTGAACAAAAATAATCAATTGAGAAAATAAATGTTTAATTTGAGTAATAAATATAAACATATATAACATATTTATTCAAAAATTGGCCTAACGGATTTGCTCTAATAACAAAATAAATGAATTTTCTTTTTTATTACGTGAGCTCTTAAACGAGTTGTTAATGAGTTTAAACAAATCGGACTTGTCCTTTTTCTCGTTTGACTTGTTTATTAAAGTTCTTTTGGATTTAAACTTGAATGTTTATCATTTATGCAAATGAATGGGTTCAAATGATCTCTTATCAAGTTGAGTCATTGAATCCTAAGTGAACGCATAAGGTCATTTGTAGTCATCGTCATATTACTAAAAATAATAATTACTAATGGAGTTATGTATACCAAATAATTATTTCTAAATAACTATCATATCTTGTATGTCAACCAAACATTGTGGCCCATCTCATTTGATTTTTGCATGAACAGTGTAAGGCTTGTCATCCTAGCCAGATTGAAGACAAAAACTGAAAAAAGCATAGCAGAAGACTGACCTTTGCCCGTGTAACTCCATTAGCATCTCCATTAGCATCAAATGGCGGACGTTCATTCAAAAACGTGAATGTGAATGAACTTGAACACTCAATGATAGCAATGCTTTTCAAGGATGGACATTCCATAGTACCACCTCCAGAGTAGAAGCTTGTCAAGATGGGTAAACGCTCGAGAGAAACGGATTTCAATAGCGGAATAACGACATTATCAACAGTCGCTCCAGATATTGCTCCTTTCGTTATGATTTCCTCAATTAGAGGACAGCTTTTTACCTCCAGCTCCTGGAGCAGGCCAAGGCCCAAGCACGTGGTTAGAGTAAATAAGTATGTCAAAGTGCTACAGTTGTGTATTTTTAGCACTTTAAGGTTTCTAAGGTGAAACACCCCTTTAGGCTCCTCCTTCCATACTTGCTTCAACTTTGGTAGGTCAATCAATTGCAATTTGTTTAGCTGGGGCAGTGTCCCGACTTGTCCATCGGCGGCATTGGGCAGAGTGAGATCAAATACTTCTTCCACTGAATCACAATTTTTCACCTCAAGCTCCCCCAAATTGTCCAAGGACCGTAATAAATTGGAGGGGACAGCATTGGGGTAATATACACATTCGTCCACCACCAGAGACCTCAAATCGGAAAGGAAACTGGCCGGAGAACGTTCTTTATGCCAAGTTTCTTTCAACTCTGGAAAATCTGACAGCTTCAGATGCTCTATCCCATGAAATCCGACCTAGAGAAGCCAAACATTAAGGCTCGTTCGGCAAATTAATTAAATAAGTTGAAAGAAAAAAGAAACATTGCGCTAGCACTATTTAGTAGCAAAATACCATTCAGTGATAGACGCTCACCAGTTCTGTACACAACTGTTGTATGGTGGAGTTGAGATCGCCCTCCCAACGCCCTTTGCCATCTTCTTCTTTTGCCAATTTTACTCTCTTCAGCTTTGGTGTGACTGAAACTCCTCCTGAGAAAGCCTTCATTTTGGGGCATCTTGTTACAATTACTTCCTCCAAAGAAGGAAATTGGAAGGTGTGATATGCAGAGGAGAAGCAAGTGAGGCTTGGCAAACAATGGAGTCTTAAACTTTTCAAATTGCCCCAAGTAATCATCTGGTCTTCTCCGTCATGCTCTTCCTCTCTTTCCACAATTTCCTTCACCATGTCGCATTTGCTTATCGACAACTCGGTGAGATGCCACAGATATTGGGCTGTTGAGGAAGTCACCAGATTCAATAAACCTTCACAGTCCCATACATTCAAGTGGGACAGATTTCCAAAGTATGCAACTGAAGGCACCAAACTAATCAAACTTTCGCAACTCCATACTTCTAGAGTCTCAAGGTCTTTGAACATATGTTCCAGTGGGCAATCCTGTTTCCAAATACTCTTCAGATTGGTGAGAAATTGCAGCCTCATGCGTCGAACCCTGGCAACCGTACTCCCTTGACTCTCCCACCCCCCACTGACAAGTCCTTCACATGAGAACACCTCCTGGAGCACACTATGTATTACTTCGAGTGTTTCCAAATTGTGGAATCTTCGGAGGAGAGCGAATAGAAATGATGACGACTTCTTATCAAGGAGTTGCAAATGGAGAAACCTCACTTTATCGAATAAGTATGTCGGAAATTGGGCATCCGGCAGAATTATATGTGCGTCCCTCGGTGTCAATGTCAATTCTTCCAAGTTGGGAATGACCTGCAAGCCAATCAAGCAGCACAAAGCTTTTGTAAGATTTGGATTTTGGCATTTCCACTCAATGGAAGGATAAATAAACACAATGCCCCTGTAGTTTTTCACTTTGGTCAATATTGCATTGTTCTTCCCAAACGAACAACTATTTGTTAATACAACAAATCATCGGTAATTATGCATGCACGCAGATTTTAGCAAAATTTTGGTATATATTTACCATGATTAATCAAACTTCAAATGTCTTTACTATAGAATATAAAATTGACCTTTCCTTTTCAATTTGTAAAAACATTTTTTTTAAAGAGAAATTGACAAATCCCTCGTACCTTTTAATGCAATCTTATTTGCAGGTGTAATTTGTATCAATTTTAATTGTTATTTCTTTTAAAAACCCTTTGAAAAATATCATAAAATTTCCAGAAAAAGAAATCATCTTACGGCCATAATGAATGTTATTACACCTGGATTGCCAATTCAAAATAATTGTTTATTCTAATAGCTACGGGCATCGATGCATTTGTAGATGATTTTTTCATTAAAACAGCTCAACTCTGTGCAAAATATGTCAATGATGGACAGCCATAGATTGGAGCTAATGCCCGTACCTTCTCAACTGAAAAAAATGGTTGGCAAAGGGGATTCTGCAGTTGCTTTTCCCAACTATTTTCTTGAAAGCTCCCACACTCTGAAGTAAATAATTCGATCTCCTCACAATCATGAACATCTAAAATTTTTAACATTGGCCATTCAGAAGTATGCATCCCTGGGTATAGTGTCGTGAGTTTGCTTAAATTATAAAGCTTCAGAGTGGTCAATTTGGGAAATTCAAACCTAGCAATTGCTTCTGTTCCCTCGTCTCTCTCAACAATCTCCTCAATCCCACCGCAATCTTTTAGCTCCAGGCGTTCAAGCTGCAGTAGACCCTTTGCAATGTAGGCTGGAAAAACTCTTTTCAGATTTGGACATTCGTAAGCATCCACTACACGTAGATCATTAAAGGATATGACTTCTTTTTCTTTGGGATGCTTATTCCATATTTGCTTCAAATTTGGCAGACTTTGTGTCTTCAACGTCTTTAATCGACTAGCTACAAATCCTTGTGTTCTGGAATTCATTGATTCTTGAAGTTGAAGGTTAAACACCTCTTCTAGCAATGCACAATCATCCAACACTACGCTCTCGAGATTTAGGAACCTACTAATCAGCATATTTGATGGCAAAATATTCTGCAATTCCTCTGCGTGTTGTACAATCACAGATTTAAGTTTGCAAAAGGAAGACCCGTGAAGTTCGTTGTGCCATATCATTTTTAGTTGATCCATGTTGACGATCCGCAATTCCTCCAATTCAGGGAACGAAACCTATAAGAAAAGAAAAAAAGAAGCGTCTCCATTACCAAATAATTGAATTATAGGGAAAAAAAAAAGTGAAACCAAATTTAGAATCAAAATAATTGTCAAGGATCCATCTCCCTAGCACTCTTTTTAAGGTACATCGAGATTCTTTTTTTAGTACAAGGGAATTGAAAGCCCCACAATTTGTGGGGAATAGAGGGAATTGAGATTTAAATCCCAATTCTAGCCGGGGTTTTGCTCATCTGGTAGCTTGGGTTTTCCTTCCATGGTGCCATGACATAAAGGAGGAATTAAAAAAAAAAAAAATTGTGGGGACAAAATCATAATCAAGTAATAAATGAAGGGATCAAATCACGATTTTGTCTCCAACTTAAATGTTAACATTTTTAAAAAAATTACAAAAAAAAAAAAAAATACACACACCTTCTCATCAAAGAGGGTCAAATTGGACTCAGTATTGCCAGTCATATGATTAGAAATGAAAGCCTTCAATTGAAGACAATCTTCTACCCATAGCTCTTTTAAAGAGAGAAATTCTATTAAGTCACCAAAACAAAACCTGCGGAGTGTCGAAAGACCTTTGAGCTTTAGAAATTTTAGCTTAGGAAATGGAATTTTCTCTATTTTTTTCCCCTCGGCAGCTATTATATCCTCCATTGACGCACAGTCACATATCTCTAGTCTTTGGAGTTCGGCAAGACTTTTGACCATTGATGACGAAAACAGAAAATTAAGATTCATGCAAGTCTCCACAGTCAAGCTTGTTAATTTGCAGAAAGAATGCTGATCTACAAATTCTCCGTGCCATATTTTAGTTACTCCAATGGAGGACAACTTCAATTCCTTCAAATTTAGAAAAATAACCTGCAACCACAATTTTTGTTTTATCAGTTAATTTTAATGAGGATAAATCTCTGTAACACTCAAATTATCGTACTTTTTGAGATAAATACATGTCATCAAAAAAATATTAAGCCTTACTTTAAACAAATTATATGATATCAAAATTTCCTGTTCTTGGTAGCACGCTGGGTTATCACTCAGTCCAGGAAAGGAACGTACTCTTTGGACTGTACAAGAAACCCCAGTGAGCCTTAACCGTATCCTATGCATGGACTCTTCTTCGAGTTAATGATATCCTTTGCAGTTAAAAAAAAGTGGGCACCATTTTAATCAAAAAAAAAAAATTGTGGGCACCAGCACTAAAATAAAATATTTATTCAAAAATTTTTGTTTGAATGTAATTATTTATTTTTTTATAATTAGATCTTCATATTTTATAACTAAAATTTAATAAGATATATTTTATTTTATTTATAAAAAATAAAGACGTAGTTATAAAAGAAGAAAACATCATTACATTTAAATAAAATCTTCAAACACACAATTTATCTGATACTATAATTTTTTCAAAAAAAGATTCGATATTCTTTTGTCTTCTAACAGTAATATGAACACTACAATGAAGTGTTTTATTATACGGGTAGACGCTGATTTCTAAATTACGTCTACACACGTTTAATTTGTATAATTATAAGTATTTTTTTTGTACAAATATAATTAAAAAAATAAAATAAAAAATAATAATATTTTTTTATATCACTTTTTGTTATTATGATTGTAAAAAAAATATTTATAGTTTTAAACAAAATTTAAAAATCAGCGTATGCGCACAACTTTTTCAGCTACAATGAATTAGACGTTAGATAATAGTCTAGGATTCTCAACAGACAACACCGAAACGCCCATGTTTGCGTCTCTTAATTAAACAGACCCATCCTGTCCCCGCACACAAACAAAAGCCAGAAACAATAGAATTAGAATGCGAGCGTATGTGCGTACCACGTACCATTTCATTAAATAAGGGCATTGAAGTATCACTTGCTGGTTCAATTCCCATGAAAGGTGGATCCATTGCGGATTGCTTTTGTCTCGAACCAGACGCGGTTGCCGATGCGGGATGCACTTTCCCTTTCGAGCAAAAGCTTCGGAGCAGTGGCAGTTGCAGCTTCAAGGAGTATAATTGAGCGAACTCCACCACTTCATTTTTATCATCATCCTCTTCTTGTTCTTCATCATTTTCATCAGCAAATAACACTTCCATAGCACTGCAGTCCATTATTTCTATTTCTCCAAGCTGTTGAAGGTTTCTTCGAACAATGGAAAACGGGAAGAGATTCTTCAATTTGTTGCAACTTCTGACTTTTAGGATTCTTAGTCTGCAGAAGTCCCCTACCAAAAGTTTCCCCAGGGAAATCTTGTCCAGGTTCACCAGATTGTGCAGAGTCAATGACTCCAGGGCAGGAAATGCATCACAAGACACCCACCTTTTTGAGCCAATGATTTGTCGAATCTCTCCACCGTTTTGGATATGGAGATGCTTTAATTGCGGAAATCCTTCACCGTGCAGATCATACAATACGTTGGTGATTCCCTTCACTTCATCCAAATAAAGATCTTCTACGTCCTTCAATAAGGCCTTCAACTCATGCTTCGAGTAAATGCTTGTATTCAGCTTCATCTTTAACGTCCTTGAAGTTGGATAGTTTTCATCCCAGTCCCACACATCGCCAATGAATATTATGTATCTTTCCAACTCTTTTGAAGACAGCCTCCTTTCTCGTAGTTTCTTGGCATCTGGCACATGAATTTCCAAATTTGTTAGAGGTAGGTGCTCCAACTCAGATAGACTTGCGTTGCTTTGATTATCTGGACGTTTGACCTCCCAACTAACAAAGCTGTTGCCCATGAGCAGTTCTTCTAACATGGATAACTTAGATAGGACATTTTCTGGAATGAATTCGAGTTCGGAACAATCGCTCAAATCTAACAATTTTAGTCTAGTCAATTGCCCCAGATCTCTTGGCAACTCAACTATTTCAGATCCCGTAAGGCTGAGGATTTCTAGATTCTCCAGTTGCTGAATGATAGATATGTCCTGCAACGTACAATACTCTAAACATAAGGTATGAAGGCTTGTTAGGGAGCCCAGTGACGAAGGAAGAGATGAAAAACACATGCTCGTGAAATTTAGCACTTGGAGCTTCCTTATCCCTTCAAAAAAAGAATCGGGGATCTTCAAGGAGAGATCTTCCCCATCTAAGTGAAAGAACTCTACTGTTGGGCACTGTGACTTTAAGGAGAGCAGTGAAACGTCACAGTTATCCAGGAAAATTTTTGTACAACTTGAAATATCCATTCTTTGGAATTCCTCCAAAGAAGCACCGACCATCTGGAATCCAAATTGAGTTCTGGATGCAATTTTGGCGGCAACGTCTTGAACGACGTCATGGATTTTGATAAACTCACCCATTTCACTCTCTGACAACAAGCATAAGGCTTTTAGGTCTTCAATCAACTTGTGGACCCTGAGTCTGGCATCTTCCACCGTATGTACGTGTTTAAGTAGACCCAGGCCCATACTGTACTTCAACAAGTCTCCGATCCATATATCAGAAATCGTAAATAGACCACAGAGCAAAAAAAACGACTTGACTTCGTCATCAGGCAAATGATCATAACTCAACTGTAGACAAGAGTAATATTGCTCAACCTTAGATGTAGACAGTCGGTTTGCAGCGTCCCTCCATATTTTGGTATCCTTATTCTTTAAAGTATTTGCCACCGTGACAAGTAAGATAGGCAAACCTCCACACTCCCTGGCCACATCTTTGGCTGTAGATTGCAGTTCTGGAATTTTGAGGCCACCCAGCGTCCTCTCAAATAAATTCCACGACTCCTCTGGGGCTAAAACATCAAGCATGACCTCTTTCTGCACTCCCATGTCATTGGTTAACAGATCCCGACTTCTTGAGGTCATTAATAGTTTCCATCCCTTGAACTGAAGACCTTCATCAGGTGCGGCGTCAGCTCCTCTGCCCTTGACCCATTTCTCATTGGATAATGGAATTCCCAATTTTTCTAGTTCAATTTTTTCCCAGAGATCGTCCAAAATTATAAGGACCTTGTTCTCATTCTTCAACCTCTGGCGCAGTCGATTTGCTCTTCCATCTATGGTCTCCTCCTCAAGTTTCAGGCCTAGAACGTCCGCAATCTTTCCTTGAATCTCTTTGAGCTCTGGTTTTACAGATACTGTTTCCATAGCCACAACATCGAACAACTTCCCTTCAAGGGCTTGCCTGTGGACCTCCTTTGCCAAAGTGGTCTTACCCGTTCCGCCTGCGCCGGAGACACCTATCATATTGACATTTGGATCGGGATCTGTCAATGCATCCATAACTTCTTTGAACATAGAAGCTCTCGAAGGCAAGTCCTCAAAACCATGAGCGGATGAAGAAACTATCTGCTGTGGAGGGACACGGTAGGATATTTGACTTGCATCAAATTTGCCTTCATTCTCCAGAGCTTGAATGGCCAAAGCTTCCTTGGTGGCTTGCTTGCCAAGTCGATAGCGGGTCTTTAAGTTGGGACACCCACCAGCAAAACACTTCTTCTTTGCCTCTTCTTCTTCGCGCTGGGTAAGCTCCCCAGCCTCTTTAATGGCATTCTCGGCATCAGTCAGCCACTTTTCAACGTTAGGCTGGATCTCGTCCCCTCTGCTTATTGCTGCTTGAGCAGAGTTCTGCAAGCTCTCTCTTGTAGCGGCCAGCTTCTCAACCTGATTATTGAGCTCGGCAACCTTTCTGGCATAGCAAAAAGCATAACCGGCATGTCGTATAAGAGGGCCGACAGTGTACTCCAGAACGGTGGGAACTAAATCAAGAATGATTTCCAAAGCCATTTGTAAAATATTCGAAAACGGGAAATATGTCAACTACAAATAAAGAGAAGGAGAAGGGAAGACACTGAGAGCAGACAAATAGGAAAGTAAGGAAATACGATTGAAAGATGTTTTAAAGAGCAGAGCAGCAAAATGGAAGAAAGTTGATGAACAGAAGATAAGTTAGCAACGTATTTGTTTGGTGGTTGTAGACGGGGTAGAGAGTAGTTGTGTATGGGTAGCAGAAACAAGAGTGAAGTAACAGGAATGGGTTTGATGGTAATTGGTAATTAAAGGGACAGCGAAATGAGAAAAGAGAGCAGGCGAAGCAAAGAAAGAGCAGCAGCTGTTTATACTATGGTATTTGGATGTCCAAAGTGGCTGGGACGGAGAAACAAATTTTCCTGGAGGGATCTGAAGAAATTTGCACAGATTAGCAGATGATGATTATGAGTAATGGGATTTGGGAAGTGAAGTCTGCAATGAACTCTGAAAGAAAGCTATTTGCGTGATGTGAAGAAAGAGAGCTGGCTGAATTTAATGCCGTAATGTGCACTAAGGAGCCAATATTTTATGGACTAAACAGTGATGGGAGAAAAACGTTTAAACAAAGACTTGGGAAAGACTTTATATTGTTTAATAAAAGCTGGTAAGTGTCAAAACAGATGCTAACGGACCAAATAGCTCAGGACCAAAATACGACAAAGGAAAGCAAGCATAATACCAATGAGAATCTATGGAATAATAATAATAATAATAATAATAATAATAATAATAAGAAAAATATAAGTAGCCATAAGATCTAATTAGAATTTATTTGTATAACATCATTTTGTATCTCATGTGAATAAAAATAATATGTAGGTCTTAAATATTAACATAATCATAAACATTAAATTCTAGGCAAATCCTATGTATTTTAACAAAACTGCCAATCCTAACATTTTATTTTATAAAACATGATAACTCAATTGAATTCTCTTACACTTGCTTTAAAAATTTTTTTGTGAACCTAAATAAATAAATTTTTTTAAAAAAATTAGTCATATAAATACAATTTTACAAATTTTATCCCTTCTAAATAAGTTACATAAGATGAGAAAAAAAGATATATCTCAAGAATTACCAAATTGATTAACCTTTTTAAAAGTAAACTAATTCATCACAGTTTCATTTTCACAAATCAACTATACAACGTGGGTGGAAGAATAAGTTTTTAATTTCTTTATTTAGGCACCAGTGCTTTCAGCTTGAATCATTGGTGAGCAAACCAATGAATTATTCAACTTTGTTCTGCAATCGCTCAGTTTATCCTAAGCTTTAAATTACTATATACTTCCATTTCATGTGCGCTACCCACTTTAATAGGCTCCGCCGCTCGAGGCAAAAGCATTCCCTATATATATATATATATGAGAAATTTTGGAGAGAGAACCAACGAACAATGAAATGTCCAGAGAAAAAAACAGGAAGCCCATGGCTGGCCGGCAGCAACTTAAGGATTATGGGTTCCGACCAACCAAACCAATAAAAAATAACAATAATAATAAGAAGCTTGGTTGGGAGCTTAGAATTCTGAAAAAGAAACCCTGGAGTGCATTTTTATTGAAATGCGCATAAGAACGAAATTTTATAAATTATTAAATAGTTAAATTAAAAAATAAATAAATTATTAAATATTATTAAATAAATTATTTGTCTATTTATATTTTTTTTAGACTAGTCTATTTATATCTCGTTAAAAGTGAGTTACGTAATAATATTTAAAAAAAAGATTTCATAAGTATTTGCGCTTAAAGAATGAAAATATTTTTCCTTCAAAAATGCTTCACACTACAAATAAATTGACATATTTTTATTCGAGATATCAATATTTTTTGTTCTAAATTTTTAAATTTTTTTTACGTTTGACTCCTAAACCTTTTTGACATTTTATTTGAGTCCTAAACCTTTTAATTTTCTACCAAATCAGTCTCTCTGTTTATCAAAAGTGATCAATCTATTAAAAAATAATTTTAACTTTACAAAAAATTATTTTAAAAAGATTAAATATATGAATTGAATGTCTTTTCTATCAAAAATATGCATGTTACCTATGTGCATTTTTTGTTAATGAAAAAAATATTTAATTCATATATTTAACTTTTTTAAACGATTTTTATTAAGTTAAACTCATTTATTAATGGATTGACCACTTTTTGTAACTTAAAGGACTGATGTAATATGAAATTAAAAGTTTTAGAATTCAAATAAAATGTTAAAAAGATTTATAACTCAAACATAAAAAAAATTTAAAGATTTAGTACCAAAATTATTGATATCCCATTTTTATTCTGTCCCAGTAGAGCCAAAAAATTTATTTTCGTTCTTTTCTCTTTTTCTTTAACATTTTATTTATTTTAATAAGGTGGATCAGGTGTCTACGACCCAGAAAATAATTGTTAAATTCCTTTTCTTTCTAATTCCAAGCTGTCGGCCGGCTAGGCTACGAACTCAAGAAGATGCCTACCATGCTGCTCGTTTATTTTCTTTTTCGGATTTGCTGGGTTAAAAAATTAATAAAAATTTAATTTGACGTGCTATAATTTAGCTCCGATAACGATTGACACTTTACACATTAAGATGGCAAAAAAAGCATTCTAACATTTCAATACGGTAACAATTAGCCACTTTCGTTAAAGAGGATATGTGTTTTTTTTTTTTAATAATTTCCCCAGGGTTTAATCAAATTTAAGGACCAAAACATATAACATCGCAAGCAATTAAAAACCAATTTTGACTTAAAAAAAAAAGAAATATCATTTAAAGAAAAGTCGATCGTAGGGACTAAAGAGAACTTTTCTCACATTGCTGTGGAAACCAATGAACATGAAATGGTATCATTAACCAATGGACAATCCTGCTCACAGACATGAGTTCAACCCATTCTTAAAAAAATTGGACCGGATTAGTTAATCCGACCGGTTTAACTGGTATCCGATTAGAGATCTGATTCAGTTTATAATTAATTTTAACAAGAATTCGGTTCGATCAAAATCAATCAAAAATTGGTTAAAATCGATAAAAATTGAACTTAGACTGATTCAAATTAGATTAAAATTTATAAATTATAATTTGATATTAAATTTTATTTAAATTATAATTTAAAATCTAAATTTAATTAAAAATTTTAATTTAATTTTAAATTTAATCAAAATTTTCAATTGAATTCTTAAAACTGGAAATCATTATTTCTAAGTATTATTTTTGTAATTATTTTTACATATATATATATATATTATTAAATATTATTTTAAATATCAACTCATATAGTTCACTCTTGATCATTAATATTTTTGGTTCAATAATTGATTCGATTTTAACAACCTTGATTCAATCAAATATATATATATATATATATATATATATATATATATATATATATTTATTTATTTATTTATTTATTTATTTGTTAGTATAATTATGAGTTTGGTAAAGATTATAAAGTTGGTCCATTGGTTTGCTTAAATCATTGCTGAGCAAACCAATGAAGTATTGAACTTTATTTTATCCCGCCTAAATTTATTAAGCTGCCGTGGTAGAACTTTATATTATAATATACTTCGTGCATTATTACTTGCAATGACAAATTTTGGTGGACCGATGAATAAAGTAAGAAATGTTACAAGAAATGGTGAGTCATGGCCAACGCAGCAGCTACACCTAGTGGCTAGTGCTTGCTTGGATCGAGAGGTTTGACTGTCGGGGAGAGGATCTTAGGGCAGCAGGGTTAGAGGAATTATTTTTTTTACTGTTATATATCTGGACAAATTTAGTAAAAAAAAATTTAGTTTATAATTACATAAATTTATTTTATAATTATATTAATTATAAATATAATAAAAAAGAAAAAAAATTATTATTTTTATTATAAAATGAATTCATAAAGTTACAAAAAAAACTTTCAAATTATTACATTATGAAAATCCCTTTCATAATTTATTTCCCACAGCAACTTTTTTTTTTTTTAAGGCCTCGCCACAAAGCCAATCCCCGCTTTTGGAGAAAGGCGGTTGGCCCTTTGCTAGCCTCTGTTTTTTTTTTTTTTTTTTAATAATTTATAATAAACTTAATGTTTCTGTGTTATTTTTTATTTTTATTTTTAATATAAAATTAATATTATAATACATATGTTTTTACTTTTATATGATCAACAAATTTATAGTTTCCTTCTTCGCATTATTTTTCCTAAACACAGAGGATAAGAAAAATTTTTTATTCCTAATTTTCTTCTATTTCCTCTCCTCCTACTTATTTCTTTTTTATCTTTGAGAGCTGACACCCAATGACAATTGGGTGTTTGGGAGATAGGAGATAAGGGATAAGACTAAAATTTGAACTTTAATCTCATGGTTGGAAGTCATCACCTCTAAACATTGCGGCTAGCAATGAGCCTCTCCAGCCTTTTTTATTTTTTTTCTTCCAAAGAATACCTTCGTCGCCTAATTTTATCATCAATCACGCTCCTCCTCTTCCTTACTAGAAAATCTAATACGTTGAGCTTTGTCAAACTACTCAAAAACGGATCTCCTAACAACCACAGCAAACGGGTAAGTTAGAAAATCATAGCTAAATTGTGGACAACTATAAATAACTAAAGTCCATATCCTTCTGTTCAAAGAAGGCGGACATGAAAATATTCAACGCAAATTGATGTATGTATGATTTTAAAAAGACTCGGAAAAGGAATTCGCGGTCTAATATATATATATCTAAGAACTTTACGGTTCAATTCTAAAAATTATTTAAAAAAAGTCTAAGACTTTATTGTTTATATTGAAAAATAATAAAAGAAAGACTTGGAAGAGTTTTTCTGGCATAAACGCTCAATTTTACTTAAAATTTATAACGATTTGTTGATTTTTACTTATTACATTTTTTTTTGTGAAAATCGATAAAAAAAAATTTTTGTTATACAATTATACCCAACAATTAATTTTTTTATTAATTACGCTGATATGACAACCAACAGAATGCTACATCAGTAAAGTTGTGTCCAATCAGTTGACACACCATCTTAAGTTGATGACGTGACATATATTTTTTTCTAACTTTTCAAAAAATTTTCAAAAATTTTTAAAATATGTTGATATTTAATTAAAAATGTTTAAAGGTCAATTTTACCCAAAATTTTTGTCGATTTGTTAATTTTTACCCATTATATTTTTTTGTGTGAAAATCGGTCCACTACATTATTTCTGTTATAATAATTTTATCCAACCGTTACTTTAACTGTTAAGTTGGCTGACGTGGCAATTAACGAAGTGCCACGTCAACCAACTTCTCTCCCACTAACTGCCACGTCATTAAATAATGATGACGTGACATAGAAGTCAATTTTACTTGAAACCTATAATAGTTTATTAATTTTATCTATAACATTTTTTTTTATGATAACGTGGCACCACGTAAGTAAAGTTATATTCAATCAGCTGCCACGTCATCTCAAAGTGATGAGCTGACTTTTTTTATTTTTTGAAAATCTAAAAAAAGAATTTCAAAATATGTTGATATTTAATTAAAAATGAACTCAATTTAATTTTCTAACAAAAAAAATTCAATTTGATGAAAAGTTAAAAAATGAACCCAATTTACTTAATAAAATTGAAACCCTTCAAATCGAAAACTCTTCTAAAATTAATTTTATCTAATAAATCAAAATTCTTCAAATCCAAAACCCTTCAAGCGGCAACCATTTTTATCTAAAACTTTTCATTAAACTGAGTAATTTTTATTGTAAGAAAATTAAATTTGGTTCATTTTTAATTAAATATCAACATATTTTGAATTTTTTTTTTAGATTTTTGAAAAATAAAAAATGTCACGTCATCAACTTGAGATGACATGGCAGCTAATTGGACACAAATTTGTTGATGTAATGCTCTGTCAATTGTCACGTCAGCGTAATTGACGAAAAAATTAACGATTGGTTATAATTGTGGAAAGGAAAAAACTTATTATACCGGTTTTCATAAAAAAAATGTTATGAATAAAAATCAATAAACTGCTATAAGTTTTGGGTAAAATTACCTTTTATGCCACGTTATCATTATTTGATGAAGTGACAACTAGTTGAAGAGAAGTTGGCTGACGTGGCACTCCGTTAATTGCCACATCAGTCAACTTAACGGTTGGATAAAATTATTATAACGAAGATAACGTAGTAGACTGGTTTTCATACAAACAAACGTAATAGGTAAAAAGCAACAAACCAACAAAGATATTAGGTAAAATTGACCTTTATGCCAATTAAAAATGAACCAAACATTTCTAATACTTACCAACATAATATCATATTTAATAAAATGTTCTCTTTAACATACTTTAAATTGGGTTCCGTTAATTAAATATTAACATATTTTAAAAATCTCTTTTTAGATTTTTGAAAAACAAAAAAATATCATATCATGAACTTAAGATGATGTGGCAACCTATTGGACACAATTTTGTTGATATGACATTTTGTTAGTTGTTATGTTAGCGTAATTGATAGAAAAATTAACAACTAGGTATAACTGTGTAATGAAAAAAAAAATTTATACTGATTTTCACAAAAAAAATGTGATAGATAAAAATCAACAAATCACTGTAAATTTTGAGTAAAATTGACGTTTATGTTTTTTTTTTTAATAAAAACTTCTAAAGAGAGACTTGTAAAAAGACTTTATTGTCAAAACACTAGAAAACAGATTGCCCAACAACCAAAGCAAAGCATGTATGTTGGGATAAGTATATTTTTAATCCTATACGTTTGTCATTTTTTTTAATTGAGTCATAAACGTTTGGGTCATTTTATTTAAGTCCTAAATGTTACAGATCTATTTTAATCGAGTCCTAATTTGGACTGACGTTAGGTTGACCGTTAAATAGAGATTTGACCACATTAAAATATTATAAAAAAATAAAAATACGTGAATTTAATATATTAAAGTGAATAAAAAAATAAAAAAATACATCATTTTGAATAAATATACACAAATACTATTATAAAAAACAATAAACAATAAAATTTCAATAAATTTAAAAACAAAAAAGAAAAAAAAATAAGAAACCCCAAAATTAATAAAAGAAAATTATTAATTTTTTAAATGTATTTTCAAAATTATTAAGAGTTGAAAAAAAGTAAAAGTAAAAGTAAAAAAATTTAATTTCTCTCTCTTCTTTCCTCCTTTCTGTCTCCTTCCTCCTCTCTTTCTCTCTCATCGCCTCTGTCTTCCCTCATCCCTCTATCTCCTCTTTCTCTTTTTCTCTCTCCTCGCCTCTCTCTCCTCCATCTCTCTCTTCTCCCTCCTCCCTCTCTATTCCTTCCTCCCTCTCTCTCTCCTCATCATATAACTTCATTATTTGTGTGAAAGAAGATCCAATTTTATGTTCATCTAATCCAACAGTTTTTTTTTTTTTACAAAAATGTGAAAGAAAGGGAGGAAGAGGAAGATGACGAGGAGAGAGAAAGGGATGAAGGAAAAGAGAGGGAGAGGAGGGAGGAGAGAGAGAGGAAGGGAAGAGAGGTGAGGAGAGAGAAAGAGAGGAGGGAGGAGAGAGAAAGGAATGGAGGAAGGGACAATGAATTTTTTTAATTTTATTTTTTTAATTTTTTTAATTGTTAATAATTTTAAAAAAATTTAAAAATTAATAATTTTTTTATAAGCCAAAATTTATAATTTTATTTTACTTTTTTTTCCTCTTAAATTGTTAAGAATTTTTTAAAAAATATTTTATACGTCACGTCATTGCCTTTTAAGATCGTGACATACTGAATGACATAATTAATATAACATGATACGTTGTTAGAATATTTTTTTATCCATAATTAATATGACATTATACGGCACCACCTTTTGAATTTTTTTTAAATTTATTGATATTTTTTTTACAATTTTATTTAAGTCTATTTAGTCAAAATGACATATTTATATTTTTTATTCACTTTAATACGTTAAAATGACATATTTTTATTTTTTTTATAATATTTTAATGTGTCAAAGCAGTATTTAACGGTTAACCAGTTCTCTAACCAAATTTCTATAATTTTTTTTCTTTTTGTTTTTAAATTTATTGAAAATTTAATGTTTTTTTTTAATAATTTTATTTACGTATATTTAGTCAAAGTGGCATATTTCTTTTTTTTAATTCACTTTAATATGTTAAAATGATGTAATTCTATTTTTTCACAATATTTTAATGTGACCAAAGCAGTATTTAACGGTCAACCCAGTCTCCATTTGCATTTTTTGATTTTCTTTTTCTTTTTGTTATTAAATTATTGAAATTTTATTTTTTCTGTTTTTTATAATAGTATTTATGTATATTTATTCAAAATGATGATTTTTTATTTTTTTATTCACTTTAATACATTAAATTCACGTATTTCATTTTTTTTGTAATAATTTAATGTGGTCAAATCTCTATTTAACGGTCAACTTAACCTCCGTCCAAATTAAGGCTCGATTGAAATAAATCTCTAACGTTTAGGATTTAAATAAAACGACCCAAGCGTTTAAGACTCAATTAAAAAAAATAACAAACGTATAGGACTAAAAATATATTTATCCCCATGTACGTTGAATATGTTGCTTTTGGTATCGCCCAAGAGGGGGGTAAATTGAACATTTTTGTATTCTACTCACAATTCACTTAATTTCAACTCTAAACAGTTAGTTGAAACAATAAATAATAATCAAATAATATAAATGCAACTAAAATAAAAAAGAGATAGAGAGAGAAGAGATTGCACTGCAATTTATAATAGTTAGGCTCTAACTGTGAACTTGCATCTACTTCTCATGGACTCTTCCTTGATAATTCAGTCAACTAACATTTTCTTCCTTTGAAGGGTGAAGAACAATCCTTTACAATCTCTTTGAACACATAATCAACAAGTTTCTATGAAACTTTTAATCACAAGAATACTCTTTTCACTTAGCGCTAGAGTTTAAGTTCTCATTTTCATTTTCTCTTTCTTTTTCACACACCCTTACAAGAATTTCCCATGATGTTCTCTATCAAAATTGATGTCTAATAAAGGAGTTCTCTGACCCCCTTATAGACTGCTAGTCGGTAACTAGTCATTAGTCCTTAATTTTTTTTCGAAAGCGTGTGGTTCTTTCTCAAAAAGGAAAGTCAACTCTCTATCTGCTGAAATATCGGTCGATTGCAGACTTGATCCAGTTGACTAACCTACACTTATGGTAACTCTGGACCTTATCTTTTAGTTGCATGGGCCGACTATGGATCTCGTTTAGTTGACTAATCAAAACTTTCTATAACTTCTCTCTCTCTGTTTTTTTTTTTTTTTTGCTTCCTTCTCACGCAGCTAACCAAAGTGACACACAAGTCGACCGGTCTAAACTTTTTGTAACTTTGCACACTTTCTTCTCTGATCATCCGATCAATCACAAAACCTATCAGGTCGACCAATCTGATTTCGTTATATCTTTCAACTTTTGGAAACTTCCTTCTTTCACGATAATCACTTGAGATTATATTCAATATCTTTCTAAAATGAGTGAGTTTTGACAAATACTACAACTACTTGTCATTCATTCAAAAATTGAATATAAAAATCTTGTTACAATAGAATGTAATCACAATGACATATTGTCATGCAAACTCGTTCAATCAACTAATTAATCAATCAACTAAATATAAAAATGTAATCATCATTAAGAGTCATCAATCAAGAATAAGGATCAAATATCAAAATTAATACTTAATAGATAACAGAAAAACTTCAAATTGTTTAATTGATTTCCTTAACCGTGTGAACGGGTAAATTAGAAAATCATAGCTAAATTGTAGACAGTGATAAATAACTCAAGTTCATATACTTCTGTTCAAAAAAGGCTGCCATGAAAATGTTCAAGTCAAATTAATCTACGTATGGTTTCAAAAAGACTCGGAAAAGGAATTCGTGGTCTAATCTCAATTATACTTTTATAAAAAAAAAAAAAAACTTTATGGCTCAAATCCAAATATTAAAAACAAAAAGATTGAAAAAAGGTTTTATTGTTCAAATTGAAAAATATTAAAAAAAAAGACTTAGAAAGACTTTATTGTTTGTTTAAATCAAAAGAGTCGTCAAATAATGAGTACGAGCCTTAAAACATATTAAAAATTTAAGATGAAAGTATGAGAAGTTTAAAATTATTATAAAACATGTTTATAAAAGATATTTTAACTTTTTATCATGTCTTTTTAACATGTGTTAGGTTCAATTAGCATGTGATATAAAAAAATTAGATTAAAATGGGACAAACTCATGAAAATCTGTCAAATTAATAAATGTAGATAAAAGAGGTAAATTAAGTTATAATACCATGTCAAATAATGACCATGAATTTTAAAACCTACCAAAAGTTTAAGTTGAAAATAAGAGAAATTTAAAATTATTATAAATTAGATTATAAATTTGTTTATTTTACATTTTAACTCTTTAAGAAGAGCGAAGATTGTGCTCCAAATAAAATATCCGGACACTTTTAGAACATGCAACCACTAATATTTTTAATGTAACCATATTGAAAAAATGTAAAACAAAAAATTATAAAAATGAAATTTAAAATTAGATAAATATTATCTTAAAATTTAAAATATAAAAGTTTATATAACATAAGTTAAAATAAAAAAAAATTTCCTCCTAGAAATTCAAGTTGTATTTTTTTAATAGTGTCCGGACAAATTCTGGACGCCACCAATTCGGTGCACTAACTTTAGTGAAATCAAAAATTTTAAAGACTTCTCAAAAGACTTTAATATTTAAATCTAAAAGATCCCGTTGGAAAGGACACAGAAAAAAGAGACTGTTGCTTACGGCCCGAAATGAAAGAAAGCATGAAATCAATGAGAAACAATGGCGAAATGAAAGCAGCATAAAAAAAAATCAAAATGACTATTGTGCGTTTAAAAGTTGACAAAAAAAAAAACTTGGACCTTCAATTGTGTCAATGTTATCCTAAGGCCTTTGTTTATTATAATGATCATATGAACGAAGAGAAATAAACAAAGGGAGAGGATCATACGAACCTCAGTCTTCTTCATCATTTGTCTCTTCTTTAATAATAAATTATCATCTTTATTACAAATTAAAAAATAAAAAGAGATACAGAAAATAACGAAGGAAAGGAGAAAGAGAGAGAGAGGGAGAGAGACAACCTACCCAATTGTTGTCCAATAAGCCGTGAATGGTACCTGCATTAGGCTGGGACAACATTTTAGGGAGTACTAAACTTTTCAGAATTTTTATAATTAAAATTTAAATCTTTTTATATTTGCAAATGACTTTTAAATCTTGAATTTTCATTTCATTTCTTATATGTCCATTTTTTAATAGAAATTGGTCGAATTGTTAGAAATATAATTTGATTTAAAAGAGACAGTGTGAAGATTACTCAAATACAAACTTAAAATATAGAATTACATCTAAATACATATTTCACCTTTTGTTTATCCTTCTCTTTCTATATATAAAACACAAATCCACATGAATTTGGGAAAAAATTTAGAGCTTTTGGGTTTTATATGCAAGAGAAATGAGAAAATTTTAACAAGAAACGCACATTGACATGTTTTAAGGCGCATTTGGGTGTTTTTCTTTACATTGTTTCCATTAAGTCAAATTATCTATTTAATGATTTGACAAATTATTTTCCAAAAAAAGATTTGTATGGAAACTTTTGTGTCCGGATCATTATTTTCACCATAACAATTTTGTTTTCTTGAAAATCCACTTTCAATATAGTCTCATATACCTAATTAATACAAGACAAGCCAACAAACCATTGTAATCTAGGCATATGTTTCGAGTGCAATTTAAATCTTTTTGGTCTATTTATTACAATTCAAAAACCTTAAATGGTTTCATTCCTTTTATTCCGTAAGTCATTTTTATTTACAAATTGCAACTCTATCCAATTTTCTTTATTTTGCAGACCTAGCTTATAAAATATTGTATCATTCATAAGTGATGAGGAGTTCACCAGAAGTTAATTGAGCTTAGAGTAGGGCTTTGACCTGCAAGAGAATGAAGAGCTAAGGGGGTTTACTACAAAACTCGCATTTGGGCTTCAATCATGTCATTGCTTTTTTTTATTTTTTTTGCTTCACTTGTGTCATCATTAAAAATAAAAAAATAAAAAAAATTACAAAGGAAGACTTAGTAATAGTTAAGTGGTTGGCATCAGTACTCTTCAATTGAAAAATTTGAGATTCGAACATTACTCTTTCCTTTATCTTTCATTTTTCAATTACTGGCCTACTAATTCAAAGGAAAAAATAAATAAATAAATAATAAAGTTGTAAAGAAAGACTCGAAGACACGCCTCGTGCCATTATTATCCCTATGGTCTTCATTTCTTTACCATAGGAATTCGCATATAATTTTTTTATTATTATGAATTTGGTATAGATTCTAAAATGAACTCTTTTATTTAATATAAACTTTAAATACTATGCAATTCCTACATTATCTAGCGATAATTACTAATCCTAACACATTATTCTATTTTCTAAAATATGGTAATTTAATTGAATTCTTTTGCTTTAAAATGTGTGAAAATAAAGAAATAATAGAAAATTTTAAATCACTTTAAATTCGATTTTACTAATTATAACCATTGTAAATAAGTTGTACAAGATGAAAATATATGTGCCTTGAGGATCGCCAAATTGATTAAATTTCAAACTAAATTAAATCACTACACCCTTGTATAACATGGAAGCGTAAGTTCTCAACTTTTTCTTTTTTTTTTTATTTAGGCACTAGTGCTGTTGCATAAATCATTGTTGAGCAAACAAATAAATTATTTAGCTTTATTTTACCATCGTCCGAATTAGTTAAGTCATCATAATGTTTAAATTATAGATATACTTTCCTATCATAGACAATGTTACATGACAAATTTTGGATCGACCTGAACAAACAAATGAATTATTTTACTTTATTTCACCATCGCCCAAATTATTTAAGTTATCATTAAGCTTTAAATTATGATTAACTTTCCTATCATAGGCAATGCTACTTATAGGGAATTGTTATTCCCACGAACTAAAAAGCTTGATACACGCACAATGAGCGTACAAATATGGGACCCGCATGACTTTTTGTGCGTGTACCAAGTTAATTGTGCGTGTAAATAGTACTTGCCCTACTTGTATGTCTCATTTTGGAGCGACCTAAGCAAAAAAAATGAATTATTTAACTTGATTTCTGCATCGTCCAAATTATTTAAGTTATCATTAAGCTTTAAATTATAATATGCTTTCCTGTCATAGTATATGACAAATTTTGCAGGGACCACGAATAAAGAAATGTTACGAGAAAACGGGAAGATTCCTATCAGATACAGCTGAGAGGCCACTAAATATAAACCTTGAGATGAGATCGGGAGATTCAACCTCATATTTCATTTAGGGTTTTATTATATTATTATATTTTATATAATATTAAAATAATTATATAGTATATTTTATAATTTTTAATAATTTATTTGTTTTTTTAATTTTTTTAAATTCATCTAATTAATAATTTATATTACTTCGATACTATTTAATCTGATGTAAAAAAATCCATCAAATATTTTCCTTGCATTTGTAGATTATTTTATTTTTTCAATTCAGACAGATTTTACAACATAATAATAAAAAAAAATAGGGGAACCCATGTACCCGAATTAGACTCATGGGGCAACGGTTCGCCTAATTTCTTTTTTATAATTCTTAATGGGTGGGTGTTATCCAACCCACCGATCCCAGAGAGAGAAAAATAATAATAATAATAATAAAATAAAATAAAGACGCAGGGGGTCGGCGGCTTTTTAAAATAATAAAATAAAACAAAGGGCCGTAGCAAATAGCGATGGCTGTCGTCAGCTTATAATAAACTAAAGAAGATAAAAGAGCTTAAAAATTATTTTCTGGTTAGCAAGCGTGGTCCGTTTCAGCGATGCACCAAATTAAAAAATAATAATAATATGGTAAAGAAAAAGAGGAAAATTACTTAAAACAAGTTTGCTACCTAATCTTACAGCCACAAGATTATTATTAAGTAGATAATTATGAAAAAATTTAAATCTGAATTAATAATAAAAAAATAGTCAAAATAAAATCGATACCCTTAAAAAAGTAAATGACTAGGCCAATAACATTAAATCATTGTCAATTAAAAAATATGTATTTAACATGACAAAATTCATTTATTTTAGTCGATATTTTATATTTATATGATAAAAATTACTCAAATTTAAGTAATAAAATTGCTATAGAGGGATTAAACATTTTTTAAACTTGAATATTTTTGTTACGTAAGCATAACTTATTAATTAAGGTAAGTGAAATTCGTGACGTCAATTATTGTGATTTCATATTACTAACAGAGCTATGGGCTGTTTTGTCTGGTCTACAGCAATCCTCGTCTACAACCGAAAAAATGTTTACGAACTAAAAAGATTTGAGCCTTCTGATTGACGGTATATATATTAGGCCAGGGAAAAGCTAAACGATTATCCCTCTTTTTTTATTGGTTTATGTTAAAAATGCGAAAAAGCAATTACACTCACTAATGAGTTCAAGGACTTAAAGGAGAACAGCAGCAGCAATCGTTAAAAGTCCAACCCGCTGTTGTTTGAATATCACTCCAGACATGGCAGTAGAAACAACAGGCAGAGAGGAACACATGTTTCCGGGAATCTGGACGTGTGTTTTCTTTTTTTTTTAGAGAAAATTGCTAAATAGAAGTTGCCAGATTAGATTCGATTGTCACTTATTGGCCACTCCTGTTGACTGGGAGGCTTGATAGACGGGAAAATGAAGGAAACTAGAAAGTGAAAAAAAAAAAAAACCAACATTTTAAGGAATAAATAAAATGGAGAGGATTTATAATTTAACTTATATTTTTTATTAAATATGATTTATTCATAATTTTATATCACATAATTAGTAGAGTTTATTTGAAATAAAAAATAAGTTATGTGGTATTAGATTATGAATAAATTTTAAATAAGTTATGTGGTATTAGATTATGAATAAATTTACTTACTTAAAAAGATAATAAACTTAACAAGTACCATAAATAGATTGACAATTAGGAAAACTAATTTAAGCCCTTATCTCTCATCCTTAATATGGAAAATGGATACAACTTGAATACATTCTCATCTTAATGAATCACAACCATTATTGTTGGGCAAATAACAAAAAAGACATGCAAAAACAAAAATTTATATTCATTATTGTATATTTATGAATTCTTGTCTGTAACTGTGTTCATTTGTCATCTCTATTTTCTCTTTTCTATCCTGTGTATCAAATATGTGTGTTTGTGTGTATGCGCGTGCGTGTTGAAGAACTTAAAATATTAATTTTGAAGAAAAGTATCTTAAGGAGACTTGAAAATTTTAGAACTGGGATAGGAGAAACGGATTCGTAAAAAGAAACGGATTCGTAAAAACGTGTAAGTGAAGAGATGAGTTCACTTTTATTATCAAAAATAGATATAAACATTATGAAAATTTTTCACGAAATTTTACGAAAATTTTTAAATTTTAATATAACACTAAATCTAATTAAAATTTAAAATAAAAATTAAATTGCAAAAAATTTCTTACTACATCAATAAAAAAAATTAATTCATGAAAAATGGTGATAAAATTCTTCGTGCTGTATACCACTGTTTTATTGTCAATCACGCTCCTCCTCTTACAATCTATTCAAATCTAGTACGTTGAGCTTTGCCACTCAAACCACTGAAAAAGGAATCTCCTAACAACCAAAGCAAAGCACGTTGAATATATGTACCCGAATGGTCTTACCAATTTCCTTAACTGTGTCCGAGACGGATAGGTTAGAATAGGGGACCGTTACATTTCCGGATAAATATGCCCGATTAAGTGCCTGATCCTACGTGGCAAGTAGGGCCCAATCAATGAAAACATTAAAAAATTAAAAATTTAAATAAAGGGGGCTAAAATTCAAAATTTGAATTTTAAGTGAACAGTGCTAAAATTAGATTTTATTATCTGAAAAAGAAAATCTCTCATAATAATGGATCGGTCCAGGAAAGAAAAATGCTCCAAACCTTGCAAGACAATTGGAATCATGACCACAACTCCAACAAAGGCCACCGTGACTCCAAGAAAGAAAAATGCTCCAATCGTGAGAGATGGCCTCAAAAGCATTAGGAAAAGAGAAGGCAGCAGAGAGAGGCGGAAGTGAGAGAGGTTGTATGATGAGAGAGAACGAGGAATTGGAGTATGAGGCCAGAAAGAGGGGGAAATAGAGGGGAGAGTGCGAGGACTGGGTTTTACGACGAAGGCATCGAGAAGTACAGAAATCAAGAATTCACTATGTTTAAGGTAATTGAATTTGGTAATTGAATTTATTTTAAATAATCCATTCAATTAGTTCTGTAAAACTTGCATTGACATGTAGATTTCATGTAATATTGCTTAGTTTCCGATCTTGAGATAGATTACATTAAATTTGGTGATAAGTAGGGGTGTTGACGTTTACATTAGGTAGAAATATATTGGGGTTGTTGACGTTTTCTAGACCATAGTTGCAGCAAAGATTTCATTCCATTTCCATGACCTGAAGTTTCAATTCCATTTTTATGACCTTGGACTTTGTATGTGGTTAGCGAATATGAAAATTGATAACTTTGACGTCTTTGCCTCCATATTGGACTTCTAATTCCATTTAATTTTAATATTTTCACATAAACTTGGCACATGTGAACAAAATATGCTTTATGCAAGCTATTTTTTCTGTAGAAAAAAACTTAACAAATACAAATATCGTGCCACAGTTGAACCGAAGCTGCTTTATATAAGCTTTTGACTGGGGGAATTAATAATTTATCAAAAATAAACTTGAAAATGACAAGAAAAGACAAGATTTATTTACTCTTTTATCCTTAGATTTACTTTATTGTATCGTTGATGAGGCTTGAACGCTCGCCATTACTTGGTGGTTGTTTTTTTTTTACCTTTTTTTTTGTTCTATTGAGAGGTGTAGTTAGAAAGGTTTCAATTATCCATGAAAACCAATAGACTGGATTCAAATTGAACAAACACAACTGAACAATGCATCCAATGTGGATTAGGAATTGAATTGTTGTCAATAATGAACTAAAATGGTCATTTAATTGTATGATATGCTTACTTAGTGAATGACATTTAAAGAGTAGAAAAAGTGAGTGGAAAAGATTATGAAACACAGTCAGAAGTGGCAAAAAAGTATTGAGGTTGCTGGTCTTGATTACAACTATACCGAAATTGTATAAAGTCATTTATTTACTTATTTTTTCCAATTACAAAGGAGTGTCAAAATGGAATGTATGCAATAATGGTCATTTTGTTGCTCTTATCTACAAGTGCTAACTCTGAATTTCTCAAAAATTCGATACTTGGAGAGAATGACTTTATCACATATGAAAGAGTCAATAAAGCGTTTCACTATATGATTTGAGAAATATCTGTACCCTGCCTTAATTAAGAGCAGCAATTGTGGAAATCTTACAGTGTCATCATCAAGTGTGCGAGCTTGGAAATGGAAACTTAACTAGCATCATATTTAGCTTTTCTTTTATCCCCCCCCCCACCCTTTCATTCTTTAAATGGTAAAAGGCAAGCCTTAATTTAATGGCTTGAACATGGATGCAACAAAGTATTTGATTTTGGCTTAGGCCCTAGAACTTAAACTACATCTCACTTTTAGCCATAGTTCCTCTTTGTTTTAAATATCAGTGAATTTTTTTGTATGATTTTGAGCATCTAGTGGCTTGTGGTTGGTGTTTATTTAATATAAAGGATGTGCATTTGCAGGTGGGTGACATCCAACCTGCTCTAAAGAAGATAATGTTTATTTCACGGCAATCTTTCTTTTTATTTCTTGTGCTTTTCATTGTATTTTCAAGGATGAAGGGAATGCTCACACTTTCATTTGATTCCGACCATGCTTCTATAAACAGGATTATGAAAAGTGGAAATTTGTTCAAAGTCTATGCTGTATGTAGCAGAATTTCTAGTGATGTTAGCTCTTGAAATGTTGAATCTTTCACATTTGAAGAGAAAGACTGTTTGTAATAGTTTATATTGTTATCTTATAATTTAGTGTCCATTCAATTGATTTAGACGCGGGTGGAGTTTAGGTTGCTTTTATTTCCTAATGGATTGCGATCGTAATAGCTTGAAAGAAACAATGTCTTTTGTCTTCTTGTCTCTAGATTTTGATGATATTGAAAAGTTTGAAGGGTCCTGTTACATGGCCGAAAGAAGTGGCTAGAAAAATTGGCGGAATGCAACTGGTTGGATTCCTTGTGCAGCTGTCTTCATTACAAGTGCAACTAAACGAAGGAAAAAAATCACCTATATTTTCATTACACAATGTACCTAGCTGGTTGCACAATAAATGCAATTGGTTGCAGTTCTGGACAATTTTCTGGAAATTTTCCTTTCGGCCATTAAACTTTTCCCAAGTTTGAAATGACAAACAATAGTAGAAAATGCCGCATGAACACGCCAATGACATTGTAATCTTTCTTATTGGAAATGAGAAGCCAACCCTTTATGAAGACTGGAGAGGAAAGAATCTTGTTGCATCATAGCAGCTGTTTTTTTAATCCATAAATGAATCTGTTGTATTACTCAAGCTAGCAAAACCTTGTAATTAAGGATAATTTTGTTATGTCCAAAATTGACTATCTAACTTGCTTTTTCTCAAAGTGAATTGGCTATCCATAGATTAGTTGGTTTACTAAAGATCCTCTAGCCAACAGACTATTGGAATTTTTTTTTTTAAAAAAAATTTGTAGTCATAGATATTAGACGTAGGTGGGATCCTAAAGTTTTGTGACAGTAGGATAAACGTGCAAAATTTTTTATTTTTCAAAATTTGACACTTCTTTTCAAAAAAATATATAATTCTACATCAATTTGGATATGAATTACAACAAGTATCACAAATTTTGCAACCGTCTACCAAAAAGTAAAGTAGGCCAATTGCAATATATATATATATATATAATCAACAATCAAAATTAGAATTCAATTTTTGGAACATGCATAGAAGTCTATTAAAATTTACTATTAATGACTTTATTTTGAGCGAATCAATATCACTTTGGTTTATTGTCATCTTGTGAATTAATATCATATAATTGGTTTTTTTTTTTGGGGCAAATAATTGGTTAAACTTAATAAGGTGCTACCACACACAAATAATGTGAATTTTAGTCTTGAAATCCGAATTTTCAAATTTTATACAAATAAATGCTCCAAAAAATATTAAAAGTGCAACAGAGCATATTAAATTTGCAACAACACTGACAAAATAAGTAACAAATTATAACATTGTAACCAAATTACTACTAAACTGTTTTACATCTAAAGAATCTAATTGCACAGTTAATACTTATTGTTGCACACTTATTCAATGGATAGTAATTAAGCGATATTTACATTTATAAAACAAAATTAAGCTCGCCATAGTTCAAACTCTATACATATTTTCCTCTTTTTTTCTCCAACTATCATCCTTTTCACTATCTTCATTTTGACTTCCCACCTATAGCTTATTATTATTTTATTTAAGAACATGTTTGACATGTAGTATGATTGTTGAGGCAAAATGTTAGTCATAAATGAGAACTTAATGTTGATTGGACAGTGAGTTAGTTAAGTTTTGGAGAAGTATTTGTCAATTTGTAAATAAGGTGATGGCCAAATCACTGTGATAAACAACGTTATTAACAATATAAGGTAACTACAATTATGGCTAATTATAGCTACTTACATAGTAATTCAATTTGCAACAAGGCTTGATTAAGTTTGCAACACGACTAATTGATTGAGTAATAAATTACTTGTTGGGAGATTTCTTAACACTTTCACCCAAAAATTGATTTGATTTGTAATAAGATTGATTACATTTGCAACACGACTGATTGATTGAGTGACAATCTACTTTTTGAGAGTTTTCTTAACACTTTCATCCAAAAATTGATTCAATTTGCAACGAGACTGATTAAATTTGCAACTAGACTGATTGATTGAGTAACAATTTACTTGTTGGGAGTTTTCTTAATACTTTCACCCAAAAATTAATTCGATTTACAATGAAACTGATTAAATTTGCAACAAGACTGATTGATTGAGTAACAAACTACTTTTTGGGAGTTTTCTTAACACTTTCACCTAAAAATTGATTCGATTTGCAACGAGACTGATCAAATTTGCAACAGGACTGATTGATTGAGTAACAAATTATTTTTTGAGAGTTTTCTTAACACTTTCATCCAAAAATTGATTCGATTTGCAATAAGGGTGATTAAATTTGCAACAAGACCGACTAATTAAATAACAAACTACTTTTTGGTAGTTTTCTGAGCAATTCACCCAAAAATTTATTCAATTTGCAACAAAGTTGATTAAATTTGCAACACAACTGATTGATTGAGTAACAAACTACTTTTTGGGAGTTTTTTTTAGCACTTTCACTCAAAAATTGATTCGATTTGCAACGAGGTTAATTAAACTTGCAACGTATTGAGTAAGAAACTACTTTTTGGGAGTTTGCTCAATGCTTTCACCCCAAAGTTCATTTGATTTGCAACGAAGTTGATTAAATTTGCAACAAGACTAATTGATTGAGTAACAAACTATTTTTTCAGAGTTTTCTTAGCACTTTCACCCAAAATTTGATTTAATTTACAATAAGGCTAATTAAATTTGCAACAAGACTAATTGATTGAGTAACAAATTACTTGTTGCGAGTTTTCTTAACACTATCACCAAAAAATTGATTCGATTTGCAATGAGACTGATTAAATTTGTAACAAAATTGATTGATTGAGTTACAAACTACTTTTTGGGAGTTTTTTTAACACTTTCACCTAAAAATTAATTCGATTTACAACGAGACTAACTAAATTTGCAACAGAACTAATTGAATGAGTAACAAATTACTTTTTGGGAGCTTTCTTAATACTTTTACCCAAAAATTGATTTGATTTGCAAAACAAGACTGATTGATTGTGTAACAAGCTACAAACTCTTAAAAAATGCACTAGCCTGCTTGTTTCATTTTAAAATTAGTCTAATTGCACATCCAATTGAAATTGTTCCACGTCAATTAGAATTTTGCATAAAAATTTGTCTAAGTATATTCCTTGAAACTTTGTTTTAGTGTTACATAAGGCTTATGATTGTAAAAAACAAGTATTTTCATTCAGAAGCGTGTGGTATAAATCTCATTTAATCAATTAAGTTTTTATTAAACAACATTGGAAGGTTTGTTGGAATAGGCTAGTAATTTGTTTGAACATAAATTTTATTAGAACTTACCTCAATTTTTTTTACAAATTTTATTGATGCGACCTATTTAATTTTAACCTTTGTAACTTGTTATAAAATTTCCAATTATAAACTTTTTAAATTTAATTATGTTTATTGGGTAATGTGAAATTCATGCAAAAAACAATTCGTGCAATAAAAAAAATCTCACATTGCCATTTTTTTTATAATTAACAGATAGAAAATACATTTATTTTTTTTGTTACAAAAAGAAAGTGTCTGCTTAAAGTAAAAAATAGTTGATTGTTGTCGACTGTGCGTCACTTTTTCTATGACTCTCGTGTTTTTTATTTTTGGATATATATATATATAATTGAAATTAAGAGAAGATCTCAATCTTTCTCTCTCACTAACATGTGGCGATTCCTCATAAATTTTTAAATTTAAAATAATATTAAAATATTTTATAACTATGAAAATTCTATCATAATTAGAATTAAGATTTACAATTAATATAAATTTAATTATAATCAAATAAAAATTCTATTGATTTATATATTCATACTTTGACTATTATTAAATCTCTATAACTATAAATTTTATAATAAAATAAAATAATAAAAAGAAAAAAAATTAGTTCATGAATACCCTTTTTTAGAAAAGAAAAAAATTTAAAAAAAACTCTCTCAAATTTACCTATAATTTTTTCCTAAAAAAAAACTACTTCTACATTTATTTTCCTAAAAACAATTCTCTTTATTTTCCTAAAGAAATTTTAAAAAATTTCTAAAAAAATAATATTCAAAATTTAAAATTTTTTTAATTTGACAATAGAATAGAAGTAATTTCAGCTAGAATCAAGAAAGGATTTTAACGCCATTTGACAATTTTGCCCAAATTTTCCCGGCTCTTTTTGCTGAAATTTTTTGGTGCTACAGTACTTTTTAGCGCTAAGATTTTTTTCCCGCCAATCTTATTTCTTTCTTTCTTCCTTGGGTGTATTAAAAAATTGATGCCACGTAAGATCAGGCATTTCTCGGGCACCACTGTCTGGAAATATAACTTTTCCCGTTAGAATATCGTAGCTAAATTGTTGACAGCGATAAATAATTCAAGCCCATATATTTCTGTTCAACGAAGGCGGCCATGGAAATACTCAAAGCAAAGATTTAATCTCAACATTTTTAAAAAAACTAATAATAATAAAAAAGGACTTTGGAGGAGTTTATCGTTTGTTTACATAAAATTTTTTTAAAAAAGACTTGTAAAAAGACTTTATTCTTTAAATCTAAAAATCCCATAAAAAAAAGGATCTGGAAAAAGACAATTGCTTATGCAACTAATCGGTTAAAAAAGACAAGTGGAAAGAAAGAATGAGACCAATGAGAAACAACTAAGAAATGAAATCAACATAAAAGAAAAAAGGACAATATGACTAAGCTTCATTTAATTTTTTTAAAAAAAAGACTTGGACCTTCGCTTTCACTGTCCTAAGGTCTTTTTCTCTTATAAGGACCATATGAACTGAGAAAAAGAAACAAATGGAAAATAACGAAGGGAAGGGGAGAGAAAGGGGGAGAAACAAAACCAAAATTTTGTCCAATAGGCGGAGGAATGGAAGCTCAAATGGGCTGCAAAAGAAACTTTTGTGTCCAAGTTATCTTCGGCACCATAACAATTTTGTTCTCTTGAGAATTCACTTTCAATATAGTATCATATAGCTAATTAAGATAGGACAGCCATCAACTCTAGTCATCTACATATATTTACGTACCATTGAGTTATTATTATTATTATTATTATTATTATTATTAGTTTCTGTCATAACGTACCATTGTGTTAGGTATATGTTTTCGAGTGCAATTTGAATCCTAATGTTGAGAATAATAAAATTTAAAAAAACCTCAATTGTTTCATTACTTTTTCATTCCACAAGGTTTGTTTTTTTTTTGTCTTTGAAATAGTCACAACACACACACACACACACACACGCACACACACACACACACACACACACACACACACACACGATGAATTAATAGAAAATAAAATTTAAATCTCCAACCTCTCACTTCAACGTAATACTTGATAATCAATTGAATTACAATAATATATTATAAGTCATTCTTATTTACAATTCTATTAAACCCAACTTATAAAAAAAAAATGTGCCATTCATAATTCATTAGGAGCTCACCAAAAGTTAGTTGGGCCCAAAGCTGAGGTTTGTACCTGCAAGAAAATGAACAACTGGGGACTGGAGAGGTCCCCAATTCCTTCGACTTTTGATCTGGACGTACTACAAAACTCACATGTCTGTGATTTGAAGCCTCCTAGCGATGTCTCTTACTCAACTATGACCTCAATGCCGATTACCAAAATGGTCCACTGTAGGACTTGAGGCCGGGTCGAGTTGGATTGCTCTTCCCTCGGGTGGTCAACCACTCTCCCCTGCTTTTGGCCAACTCTACTGTCTGAGCGCTGAGTAAAGATTTGGTGCTCTCTTCGACTGACTTTGCTCCAATCGACCAGCTGGGCCTGTCCATCGTGTAGCGTCTTGCCTAGCTTGGGTAGGGGCTTCCAGCCCGCATGGCCATCTTAGCATCCTCTCTCCCCCACAAGACAAACACTTATATCTCCAGCTAGAGAAACAACTTCTAATTCACAAAGCTGGGAAAGCCTTGTAATCATGGACTTGAAATGTCTTACTGTTAACATTCGTAGCTTCATGAAGGCCTCTACCGTAAGTGACGCATGGCAAATCTTCTCTAGGTTCATCTGTTGTATAGAATTTAAGACTGTAGAATGGGACATGCATTACCATGAACCAATCTTTCTGGGTCAAAGAATATCTCATCTAATATCCCCAATACTCTAACCATCCTCATCAATGAATTGTGGGGGCAAGAAAGTTAGGAACGACAGATTTGGGCTACTGGTCCACGAAATATTATCAGTTAGGGGAAAGCAAAACAGAAAAGGATTTACTAATTTTTAGTTCCGAGTGGACAAGCTCAAATTTCTCAATTTCTTCTATTTTTCCACTGATTTTCAAATTTTTTTTGTTGATTGCAGAAAAAAAAAAAAAGAAAAAAGAAAAAGAAAGTACGGGATGGAGAATCTAACAATTCAAGAGAGGGGAAAAAAAAAGAAGAAATTTATGGTCCATTTGTTTTGCAGAAAATATGATTTTAAAAAATGTTTTTTGAACTTTCCGACGTTTGGGATGATAAAAAAAATTAGTCAAAAGAAAATGACATTCAGTTTTTTTCGGTGAAGAATCTAATTATTTTTGAAAGAAAATAACATCCTATTTTTTTAATTGGGATGTTATTTTCCTAATTGGCGCTCCATCATAATCTAATTTAATATTTGACAGTCTGTAAGGATGAAAAGAAAGAAGGAGAGGAATAGAATAGAAGGAGAAGTACTGGATAAAAGAAAGGAGAAATTCTTAGAGTAGAATAATCATTATTTTTCCCATAGCCAACTTCTTCCTCCTTACAAGCTTATATGGTGACTCGAAGAGATCAGAGTCGGCACTACCAGAATTGAAATTGAACAAACGGAAACAGGATAAGGATAATTACGACAAACAGAAATAACAAAAATAACAAAAGGATAATTACAGCAACATTTCCCGAATTCACTTGGACTGATCTTATTTAACTAGGACTACTACTTGGGCTTGGGCTCCGTTGACTGCAAGATATGAGGCTAGACCCTTCCATACCAGTGGATCCTAACATCTTCCCCTGCTCAGCAAGTCCTTGTCCTCAAGGACTGTCAAAAACGAAATCTGGAAATTGCGACTCCATAACAGAAAAGTCTTCCCAAGTTGCTTCTTCAGCAGTCATGCTCACCCAATGAACTAGAACTTGAATGACGGGCTTGTTGTTCCTCTTGACCATTCTCCTGCCCAAAATGGCTTGTGGAGCAACATTGAATTGTCCTCCTTCATTCACTTCAGGTAGCTTCGGAGAAACCATCACATGTTGACCCACTGCCTTCTTTAAAACTGATACGTGGAACACCGGATGGACCCAGCTGCCTGGAGGAAGTTGCAATTTATAAGCCACCGTTCCGACCCGTGCAAGCACCGGATATGGACCATAAAACTTGGAAGCCAATTTAAGATTGGAACGCACAGCCAATGAGGATTGCTTATACGGTTGGAGCTTTAAATAAACCATATCCCCCACTTCAAACGTCCTCTCGCTTCGGTGCTGGTCAGCATAAAATTTCATTCGCTGTTGAGCGCGTTGTAGCTGCTCCCTCAAGAGTGAAGAGAGAACTTGACGTTCCTTCAAGAATTCTGCCAATGTAGCGACCTTAGTGCTTGCTGCTGGAAGCATTGTCAACTGAGGAGGTGGCTGCCCGTATAAAGCCTCATAAGGTGTCATATTTATGGCAGTGTGGTGGGTAGAATTATACCACCATTCGGCTAAGGGAAGCCATTTAAACCACTGCTTGGGGCGCATGAAGCACATACAACGTAAATAGCTCTCAAGACAACGATTAAGACGTTCGGTTTGGCCATCGGATTGGGGGTGGTATGCGGAACTGAGATGTAATTTTGTTCCTTCTAGTCGAAAAAGCTCCCGCCAGAACTCACTTGTGAAGATTCGATCTCGGTCTGATACTATTGACTGAGGCATACCATGCAACTTATATATGTTTTCAAGGAATAGCCTTGCAACTTGAGGAGCAGTAAAAGGATGACTAAGTCCCAAGAAATGAGCTGATTTGGTATAACGATCGACCACCACCCAAATAACATTTTTGCCTTCAGAGTTCGGCAGGCCCTCTATGAAGTCCATGGAGATGTGAACCCAAGCTCGGTCAGGAGTCGGAAGGGGCTGTAGTAATCCAGGATACGGCACAGTTTCCGTCTTGCAACGTTGACACACTTCACAATTTTTAATCCACTGTTGGACACTGTTTTTCATTTTCGGCCAATAAAAGAATTGTTTGAGCTTGGCAAGAGAAGCTCGTACACCCGAATGCCCCCCTATGGCTGAATCATGCATGGTTTTAATGAGGCGGATGCGCAACTCCCCATTGTTTCCGATATAGATCCGTCCCTTCCTTTTCAATAGACCACGTTCAAAGCTATACCTTGATTGCACCGAAGTAGCTTCTGTCGCTTTCGAAATCAATTCTGGCAGCAAGTCATCACCCTCATAGCTAGCCATGACTTCTTCTAGCCATTGAGGAACAATGGAAGTGACCGCAAGACAGCTTCCTTCCTCTTTTCGTGACAACGCATCCGCTGCTCGGTTCTCAGATCCCTTTTTATATTGAATGACGTAGTCTAAGCCCAACAACTTGGTTATACCTCTCTGCTGCACATATGTGTGGAGCCTTTGCTGAAGGAGGTGCTTAATGCTTTGGTGGTCCGTCTTAATGATAAACTGTCGGCCCTCAAGGTAGTGTCGCCATTTAGAAACTGCCATGATAATAGCGAGAAATTCCTTTTCATAAATGGACATTCCCCTGTTTTTGGCATTAAAGGGCTTGCTAAGGTAGGCTAAAGGATGACCTTCTTGCATGAGAACAGCTCCCATCCCGGCTTCGCACGCATCCGCTTCCACCACAAATGGTTTGCTATAATCCGGCAAGGCTAAAACTGGAGCTCGACACATAGCTTCCTTAAGTCTTTCAAAGGCTCCTTGTGCATCCTGGCTCCATTGGAAGCTATTCTTTTTAAGAAGATCAGTTAATGGTTTACTCAAAATTCCATAATCTTTCACAAACTTACGGTAATATCCAGTGAGCCCCAAAAATCCTCTAAGGCTCTTGACAGACGTCGGAATAAGCCAGTTCCGCATTGCTTCAACCTTTGTATCATCTGTGGAGACCCCGGCTGCCGAAATCACATGACCAAGGTACTCTATTTTTGATTGCCCGAATGAGCACTTGGAGAGTTTAGCAAATAAGCGATGTTGCCTCAAGAGTAGCAAAACTGACCGTAGATGATCAACATGGTCACTCATGGATGGGCTATATATTAATATGTCATCAAAGAACACAAGCACATACTTCCGCAGCAAGGATTCAAAGATAGAATTCATAAGGGATTGAAAGGTGGCTGGGGCGTTGGTGAGCCCAAAAGGCATTACCTGGAATTCGTAGTGTCCATGATGCGTGCGGAAAGCCGTCTTGGGTATGTCAGGCTCCTTGACTCTAATCTGGTGATACCTTGCTCGGAGGTCCAGCTTAGAGAAGATCTGTGAGCCATGAAGTTCGTCCAAGAGGTCATCGATGATGGGAATTGGAAACTTGTCCTTCACGGTGATGTTGTTCAAGTGACGATATTCAACACAGAATCGCCATGTTCCGTCTTTCTTCTTAACCAATAGAACTGGTGAGGCAAAGGGACTGGAGCTATTCCGAATTAGCTCTGAATGAAGCATCTCTTGAACTTGGTGTTCAATTTTCTGTCTTGAGATAGTTTGGGTATCGATAAGGACGAACGTTAATTGGCCGAGCTTCAGGAAGCAGAGGAATCTGATGATCCCGATCTCTTGCAGGAGGTAGTGAGTGGGGCTCGGCAAAGACGTCTTTGAATTCTGTTATCAATGCTTGCAGCTCGATAGGAATTTCTGTTGGAGTAGAAACAACCTCCATGGTGAGCAATTGGGCTTGGGTACTGAAATTTCCCCTTTTTAATAGTGCCTCAATCTTCTTTTCTGTAATGGGTTTTGGCCTGGAGTCAGCAGTCTCACCTGTTAGTCACACCTGTTAGCATAAGGAATATACACAGTTCACTTATTTCTCTTAACAAAAGAAAGCCGCATTGTCTTAAGGTCCAAAACCAACGGGCTGTAATCAGCAAGCCAATTAGCCCCCAACACAATATCACACGAGCCCAATGGAATCAGCCTCAAATCCACAGAGAAGGTGTGTCCTTGCATATTCCATGTGAACTGTGAACACCTTTCAGTACTAGCAAGCCGTTCACCATTCGCTACTGTGATAACCATCAGTGCTGTGGAATTGAGCTGGCAAGGCAAACTTCAGGCTACCTTGGTATCTAAGAAGCTGTGTGTGCTGCCGAAATCGATCAAAATTACCAGTTTCTTTCGACCGACGTAACCGAGTAGCTTTAATGTTCGGTGCCCTGCACTTCCAGTTATGGCGTTCAAGGAAATTTCACCAACTGTTTCCTTTCCGGTTCCGACTATAATCGGTTCATCAGCCACCATATCGCCACCTTCGGTCACCTCTTGAGCCTCTATCAAATGAAACTGTTTCTTCTGGCATTGATGGCCCAAAGTGTATTTATCCCCACACCGGAAACAAATTCCAGCACGTTTGGCCTCTTCCCACGTCTTTTTATCAAGTTTTGGGGTCTCCTTTATTGATTCCTTTCCGTCGACTGCCGAAGTTTTGGAATGAAATTGTGAGACCTGATTCCCTGCACTGGCATTTTTATTTAATTTTCCTTTCTTCCAGGAGGCTTCAACAGCAATTTCCTGGAGACATGCATACTCATATGCGGCCTCAAGAGTTAGTGGCTTGTGCATCTTAATAATTGGGCGGATTTCATCGTTGAGTCCGCACAAAAATTTAGAAACAAAGAAGGAATCAGGAATAGTAGGATATGTGGCCACTACCATAGAGCGAATCTCCTCAAACTGTTCGTGGTACTTCCGCACAGAACCAGATTGACGAAGTTTATGGAATTCCTCATCTGCATCAGGCTGTGTTGGGTCTCCAAATCGTCGGAGAAGGTCCCTCTCAAACAATTTCCACGTTCCCTGAGGATTAGCCGCCAACCATCCTTGGAACCATGTGTCTGCCAAGCCATCGACATGCATAGCCACTGTATCTAGCCATTCCGCTTCTGCGATGCCATAGTAACGAAAGTAGCGTTGGCACTTCCTTATCCATCCACGAGGATTGTCTCCATCGAACACGGTTAGCTTGAGCTTGGGAGGTTTTGGAGTTGTAACTACCCCTTTAGTAACACCATGATTGCCTCGATTGTTATTGTTATCCCCTGTTTCCAGAGCCTGTATCCTGGGAGTGGGTAAGAGCCCTCGAGTAGTGGGCATCGCTGGACCGTCGTTCATTGTACCTCTTTCCCGAAGCTGGAGTGGGTCACGAGTACCCAACATCTCCAATAGTTGCTTCAATGAGGACTGTGTTTTCGCTTGACTCTTTTCCATAGCTTGCATCTGAGTCGGCAGCTCTTCAAGAGGTTGCAGTTTCTCCAAAATCATCTGGATCTGCTGCTCATGTTTGCGAGATTGATCATCCAACGTCTTGAGCCGAGTATTTTCCGCCATGTTTGATGAGTGTTTCTTTGTCAGAGTGGAACGAAGTATCGACAGATCGGTGCTCTGATACCAGATTGTAAGGATGAAAAGAAAGAAGGAGAGGAATAGAATAGAAGGAGAAGTACTGGATAAAAGAAAGGAGAAATTCTTAGAGTAGAATAATCATTATTTTTCCCATAGCCAACTTCTTCCTCCTTACAAGCTTATATGGTGACTCGAAGAGATCAGAGTCGGCACTACCAGAATTGAAATTGAACAAACGGAAACAGGATAAGGATAATTACGACAAACAGAAATAACAAAAATAACAAAAGGATAATTACAGCAACATTTCCCGAATTCACTTGGACTGATCTTATTTAACTAGGACTACTACTTGGGCTTGGGCTCCGTTGACTGCAAGATATGAGGCTAGACCCTTCCATACCAGTGGATCCTAACACAGTCTGTGCATTTTGTTCTGCTGCAGCTCGCCGGAAATTGGTCGCCTCTGTCGCCGTCGCCAGCCACAGCTGCTGTTGCACTCAGATCCATCTTTTCCGGACTGTCGTTTCCCGATCTATCCATCCCCCGAACCACGCGCCGGAATCAAGCGAGTATCACGCAGGAGAAGTCTTCAAAATCCATCGCTCTACCTTGCGCCGCCGCTCCCCACTGCACTGTCCTTCGTCGCCGTCTGGCGCGCTTGGTGGAATTGCAACGGAGACGTTGTGGAAGTCAGCCTTGTTGTTGACCGGTTTCAACCCCCTGGACGGGTGGCCTTTGAGCTGGGCGACGCCATTTGATACAAGTCAGAATGACGAACAGCTGGCAAGTACACGTTGCTCCACTAGAAGAAAGCGGGAAAAGCAGCAGTTAGTTAGTTAAGTTAACCTTATAAAAACACGAGGTTGTTAGTCTGTAAACATGAGTGGCTTGTGTAGATACAGTTGGATTCAGATAAAAGTAGATAATAGCCATTAATTGGTTGATTACATTGATGTAATTACATAAACAGAGAATCATATTCTGTGATTGATAAGTTTGATATCAATAAAGAATTCTCTCTCTTGACTCTCTAATCTTCTCCCTCTCTCCAAGTGCATTTTCTTCAAGAAATTTCTCTCAAAATCCCTTCAATCTTGGAATTTGCTGAGCGATTTCTTGCTGTACCACCGCTCGCTTTCCTTAACGGAAGTGCTAATCTCACGACCCTCTGGGTCCTTACACGCCACCTCTCTCCCTCTACCCTCCTTTTATTAAATAAAAAATTGTGAAAAGACCAAAAAAAAAAAAAAAAAAAAAAAGAAGGATGCAAAAATAATGATAGACAAAATAATGATGCAACAAAAGTAGAAGGATGGCATTTGACTTTTCAATGATCTGCCTAAAACGCTTCGTTTGGTACGGCAATTCCAGGGCCCCAATTAATCAAACAGATAACAAAACATAGGCGGCAGGTGTGGATGCGATGCAGTACTGGTACACTGCATTGTACTACATCGAAGCCCCTCTGCATAAAATATCGCAGCCACCGAGGGAACTCCGCCGTCGGTCAAAAAATCTAAACAAAGTTATTAGGGCTTCATGTCAGTTTTTCCATTTGAGGAGGCTTCTCATCTCCGATCCAAAACGCACTGCATCTCAATGACGCCGCCTCCGGGATCCTACTCCAGAATCTCAAACCACTTGTTGCAAAAAAATGGAATTTGCTTGGAATTTGCTCAATTTTGAATTTACTAATGTTAATCTGTAATAAACATTTTGAGCTCTCCAGTTCGTTGGATTCGTTGACGCCGTGTTCTCCAGGTGGCAATTACGGCAGCTCAGGAGTACATAGATTTAAATGTTTTTTTTTTTGTATTTACTTTTTTAAATTTATAGTTTTCATTTTCATGCAACAAACACTGGAAAAAATAAAATTATTTGTTTTTATACCAAAAACAAACACAAAGAAAATACATTTTTTCTGAAAAGAATAATTTTCAAAAGATATATGCTACAGAATGTTGTTTTCCAGCAAAATAAACGGATCCTTATAGTTTTATAGATTCAATCACTGACTCTGCTTCATCAACTTTGTTCGGTTACAGATTTACAGGGCTAATGTACCAAAAAAAAACAAAAAAAAGACTTACAGGGGTAATAATGACTCGCGCCGAAATACAATTCCCCTCAAAATCCAATCCAACCTAATTGACAAACTTTCTTTTTTTTTTTATTTGAAGGGAAACCTAATTGACAAACTGCCAGCTTAAAACAAGAAAAATGACATCAAACACTATTTAGTAGCCAAATATAGGATTCACTACTTTGAGACTAACCACTTCCACGGAGCAACTGTCCTATAGTGGTGTTTCAAACGTTGCTAATTGCCCCAGGTAAATATTGTTTTCCTGGTCATCTTCCTCTCTGGCCACTATTTCCTTCACAATATAGCATTTCGCTTATGCTCAACTTGGTGAGATGCCCCCAAATATTGGGTTGTTGAAGAAGTTACCAGATTCAATAAACCTTCACATTTCCATATACATGCAGATGGGACAGATTTCCAAATGATCCAATGGAAGGCGCCAAACAAATCAAGCTAGGACACCAACATTCTTCTAGAGTCTCAGATCTACAGTAATCTGTTCCAATATGCAAAAGGGGGCATTACATGGCCAAATAGTTTGATCGAGATGACATTAAGATATCTGGCATATTTTCTACCATTACAATTAAAAAATATAAATAAAAAAAAAATAATTATTCATATTACTTTTTATTATTATAATTGCATAAAATACGCTCATTGTTATACATAATATAAACCTAAACATTGTTTATTTGACCGTACACCATTTCCCCCTGGCAAAATACCCTTTAGATTGAAAAGAGATACTAGCCTCAGGTGTCGAATCCCGGGAACTGTCCTCATTTCTTCGTTCTCCTCTCCGGCCTGGCAGCTCCTTCACACCAGAACCAACTCCTGGAGCCAATTATTTATTACTTCCGAGTGTTTCGAAATTGTGGAATCTTCCGAGAAGAGCGTATAGAGATGACGCTGACTTCTTATCGAGGCAAACCTCACTTCGCGGAATAGATATGATGGAAATTGGGCGTCCAGCATCATTTCTACTTCCTTACCAATATTTTATTAAATTTGACTTTAAAAAGAAAAAAACCAAAAAAAAAGGCCAATATTATACACTTTTTTTTAAAAAAATGTAAAACTGATATTTTCATAATTTGATTGATCAAAAAAATAAAAAAAAAGAGCAGGATAAAGATTCGAAAAAGCTGAATCGAAATTAATTAAACTTTGACTATTGTGTTTCATTACATCTAGTTGAATGAAATTCTATAGTAATGATATATAGTATGAAGTTTTCTTCACAATTCTTCAAGATTTGATTTTTTTTGTTCATGTAACAATGAACTTTTGGTAATTTTACTGGTTTTTGAAAATTAAATCTTAAGTGGACTAAGTGTTATTCTAAAATTTAAAAACGTTTCGTCAAGAAATTTTTGTAATATTTATCTTTATTCATCTAATAACAATATTATAAATGAATAGCTTAGAGAAAGTTTTTCCATATTTGTAGCTCCAAGTGGCATTCTAAATTTTTTTTAAAAATAATGATATAATCTTTTTCAAAAAATCTAATCTTTTAAGGGGTAGTTGAGAGAAAACTTCTCATTATTTCACTCTCAAAATTAATGATATCTTTCTAAAAAAAAGTATTTAAATGATATTAAATGTATAATTAATGACAAAATGTTAGGTTATGATTAATTTTATAAATGATCTTGTAACATTTTTAACAATTATTGCTATGAAATGAAAAGAAAAAAACTATTACTATTTTGTAACTTTTTAACAATTATTACAATAAAAAATTATCAAAAATTTGATTTCTAATATTTATGTGAAACTACTACTGTACTTCTCATTATTTGTAGCCAAAAAAAAAAAAGCACTCTAATAGTTAATGTCAACAAAATTTAATTTTTTAGACAGATAAAAAAATTTAATTACAGTAAATAATTATGTTTAGAAAATTTTATAAAATCTATATTGTTGACACGTGGCAAGGTATCTAATTTTTTTCTTTTATTGTAATTTTCCTCTTCAATTTTTTTTTAAAAAACCTAGACCTCATGAAAGCATAACTGAAATTCCTTCCTCATTATTATTATATTTAAATCATTGAAATTATAATTTATTTAATATTTTCTTATTACAATAATATAATTGAGTAGCTGAGAGAAAATTTCTTCCAACTTCTTCTTACTTTTAGCTAAATTATTAATGTTAATAATATGTCAATATATTATATTCAATGTTATTTAATGTGTAGAATAACTCTATTATTATATATAATCACGTATTAATACTTTAAAATTGATTTTGATTACAGGTATATATAGTAACGGAAACATGATTGAATAGGAAAATAATTCAAATTGGAATCCCTTATTACTAATATAATCTAACGTAAACTTTCCTTCTTTCAGTTACCTTCTCATAATATGATGTAATAATAAATGAGTTATTATAAAAAAAATGATTTATTATAAAAATTGTATATTAATAAAATTTCAATTCTCATAAATATTCACACAAGAAAAAGGAAAATACATATAATTGGGTTCAATTGTCTCATTGATATAATTCGGTTACTATATAAAATAATGCAATTAATACCTAAAAAATGTTTCTTAATTAGGATGGATATGGTAACTGACATAATATTGCTCATTATTCTACCATAAAAATCAATAATCTTTAGACCCCATATTTTCAATGGAAAGATATAGAGTAAGAATGTTTTCTATTGGTTTCAGAATCACAAGTTAGAAAAAGACAGAAACGACGTTGAGTTTTTCTTAATGATAAAATTGTCAATATGATTTACCGTGACAACAGTATTTCATCAGCTGCAAGATGTAAGTTCATCCATATAGCAGATCTTCATATGTCATTCTACCTTCTTTTTTATCAATTTATCTTCTATCTTCTAATGAGCTCTGTATTCATCTTATTGTTAGATTTTTTCTAAAATATATCAGGCGATTTCGGAACAAGAACACATCATCAAAAATCTTTCAGGTTGAGGGCATGCAACTGAAATTTAAAAATTGAAATGCAGCAAGTTTGTTTCCAAATCAATGGTGGCTACAAATCGATAGATAGTAGCAGCAGTAGTTTATTATTAAAATAACTTTTTTGAAAAATAAAAATTTATATTCTCCTCTGTTTGCTCAAAGATTTCTTTTTTATTCTTCTATTTGTTTTCTCTGTTGGATTTCACTTTACATACATGCTTAAAACTTATAACTGTATTTTGTAAACTACATTGTTATCATCATTATTATTATTATTATCATCCTCATTTTGTAAACTATATTTATAGAATTATAAACCTCCATAATTTTATGTATTCACAGGTGAAATATATGTGAGGGAGCAATTGTGAGTTACTAATTGGTTTTTTCTTCCCCCAAATAATTGTTTAACAGTTTGAGGAGGTGGGGCTGCTTCTAAAAAATTGAAAAATGAGGTAGGTGTTTAAGGAACTGTCACGCAACAATTCCCTCAACCCTTACGAAAGGTAATAAAATAATTACATATAGGAAAAAGTTAATCAATGATTTTTCACATAGTTATTGCAAGAATATTGTGTTCAACCTGTTCAACAGTTTGAAGAGGTGAGGGAGTAATTGTGAGTTACTAATTGGTTTTTTCTTCTCCCAAATAATTGTTTAACAGTTTGAGGAGGTGGGGCTGCTTCTAAAAAATTGAAAAATGAGGTAGGTGTTTAAGGAACTGTCACGCAACAATTCCCTCAACCCTTACGAAAGGTAATAAAATAATTACATATAGGAAAAAGTTAATCAATGATTTTTCACATAGTTATTGCAAGAATATTGTGTTCAACCTATTCATGTAAGTTCTTATTACTTTTTTAGTTTCTCCTTATTTCAGGAAAAATATTAATTAAAAAATGAAAAGGCTTTTTTGAGATAAATAAAAAATGAAAAGTTACCAGAAATAATATTGTAAAAAAGTCAATGGATATAATTTAGTTAAATATCAATTAAAGGCATTATTAATAAATAAATAATGCATTTGATATGAATATAATGTTAATTTTCACAAAATCATATTCTTCCTTTCTTGAATTAGGTTTGGGTTATTTCATTTAAATTTTGGGATGCTAAAATTAAAAAGAGACTAATATGCAAGTTATTATGCTTAAATTTCTATGCTTGAAATATCTACAAATAAATTCATTTGAACTAATATGTTAAAAATAATTTAATAAATTCTCAAATTCAAGAACATTGATAAATAATGATGTTATTAAACTTCAACTTATACTAATCTATTAGGCCTACATAAATAACTTGGAAGACTTTTTAAGTTATAAATATTTAATAACTTGTGAAGCAAACTGGACATTATTTACAAAAAAATAAAATAATTAAAACTATATTAAAAATAAATATTGAACCCGCGCAGAGCGCGGGCTAAATTCTAGTTCATATATAATTGTATATACCATTCTCAACCTTTTTTGGTATTAAAATTTTTGTTTTAAAATAATATTGTTATTTTATTTACTGACCATCAAGTATGATAGACCGAAATAAAATTATGAATGATTTTATTATTTTGGTGTGACTAAATAATCCTAAATGAGATATTTCTAATTAATTAATTGTTTAAAACTATTCTTTAGAAAAGAAGAAAAAAATGAAGTGTGTAAATTTATGATCCTATGCGATTTAATCTGGTTGTACGATTCAATGCACAATTCAACCTGAACCCACCAAAAATAATTTTTTTTATGTGATTTGAATTATTTGAAGAGTTTTGAGTCATATTATCTGATAATTTTGTGATTCGAATCACAATTTTAATAACTTTGTCACCAAACACGCTATTATTCCTATGCATTAACAAAAAAGGGTGTTAAAAACCCGGAAAATTTAGTTGACAATCAAAATTTTAGTTATCCGAACTGAATTTTGTAATTAGTTAATCTGCAAACTGATGTTTTTTTTAATAAATCTCATTGGAGTATTAATAAGTTTTAAATAATCACTTAGTTATTTTACATAATGATAGATTTATTTTTTTAAAAAATATTTAAAAATTATTTTTATATTCAAAATAAAAATTTCAAAATTTTTTTTATGGAAATTAATTTTTGACCGTTTAACTCATTTAAGAAACGGAAACGAAGAGAAAATTCCATTTCAGTTTGGTTTTTTAAAATGGTCGAACTGAAAACTTAGTTTGACTTTCAGCCTTACAGCCCCTAATTAAAGCAGCTACTAGCAACCGTTATGGATGGATTTTAGATGATGATGTCTTGATTATACTCAAGTTAAGAAGATTGAATCTACTCCTCATTTCAGATTGCATCTGGCAATGCTCGAATCCTGCTTACCGCCAAAAGATGCGACACAGTTGGTTGCATGTTTGTGGGACATCCAGAGTTAAAAGTGGTAGACTGATAGTTGCATCTCTTGCGTAGTTTTCTCATGAGCTGAAAGCTGAAATTACTGGGAAGGATAGGTAAGAAACCTAACCAAGAAAAGGTGAGGTTTGGGCCATCCACAAGAACTGGAACTCAGAGTCAAAACGTGCAGAACAGGGCAATGGCGAATGTGACATGGTCGAAGTGCTGAAAAATACTAACCAGAGCATTAAAGTTATAGTTTTGACGCGGGTTAATGCATCTAAACCTTTTTACAGGGCTCCAAGAGGCGCAAAAATGAGAGTCGGCATCATGGATATTCCGCGGTCTGAGTTGGGTAGATTTTCCCATCAGTGCCATGCTTTCCTTCACGCGGAAGACAAACATCGTCGGTAGGAATCTGGGAGCTCGATTCTTCGTCGATCCCTGAAAATGTGATTGTGATGGATTGAGTAGGCAATGTAGTGTGTGCCTTGCATAATATATCGTCTGGGTTATTCTTGTACTGCTAAGTCACTCCCCAATGAAAGTGGAAATGCATTCAGTAGAAGCTTGTGTATTTTCCCTTTTCCTCCGGAACGAGTTGATGATACAACTGATCTTTTTTTAGGTTATTGACTTCATGCCCTTCATTCCTCTCCGTTTCTCTGTGTGTATGTGTGTAGCTTCATTTTCTTTTTGATCCAATTTACTTGGCTGGACTTTCTTCTTGAATCTACCATCATTTAAATATTGAACTTAGGTCAGTTTGTTTATTAAAAAATAAACTACTGTTGTAAAATATTTGTAAGAAAAAATATTTATAGTAAAAATAATGATTTTTTCATATCACTTATTTATAGTACAGTTTATATTTTTCTTAAAAATAATATCAAATCTGAAAAAAAAGAAGTTATTTTTTCTGAAAATTTTAAAATTTTTCCTAAATTTTTCATTGTAAAATATTTTACGTGAAACAAATATAAAAAAAATGAGAAAAAATTTTTCCTATAAAATATTTTTAGCCAAACAAACACACCCTTAGTAGACCACGATACTCCAAGTAAATCTTAAATAAATAAAAATATATATTACAAAAAATATATTATGAAACATCTTAAAATTTTTGATTATAAAAAAATTATTAATTTTTTAATTTTTTAAAAAATTAATAATTTTTAAAATATTTTATACTGCGATTTTTATAATGTATATCATTATTTATATGAAATTAAAAATTTATTGTCATTTAAATTAAGAAATTATTGTTATTTAGTCAGCTTTACCTAATTTATAACACATAATTTGGGTAATAATAATTTCCAAAAAATTACGCAATTCAAATGCGAATTTATATATTATATTATCATTATTTTTTATAATATTTTAAAAAAAAATACATCAGTCATCGAATTGCAAATATGCATCCATACTTTTTTTTAATAATTGAAAAAGGTATATAACAAATATAGTAATTATTGTATTCGTATTTGTATGCTGAGTATCAATTTTTTTTTTAACTATTGTATTTTCATTTAACTAATTTTGTAAGGATAAACCTGCTACTTAAATACTGATGGAACCGAACGAGACTTCTTTGTTAGAGATTACGATGATTATTAAATTTAGAATTTATAGCACACTTAGTCGTAGCGAGCATCCAACTTTAGCTGAAACAAAATTACATATACAGAAATTTAAATTTAAATTGCTAACATAAAATATATATTAATTAACTGTCAAATCATTATATTAAGTGATACAAATATATTATCAATGCGCAAATTTAACCCATCAAAGAAACGAAAATTTTAAGATATGCGTGCGAATTGTTATGATAATGACAGAATTTTTTATTTATTGTTATACCGGCATTTATTCAATTTTCGGAACTGTCCCTAATTGTTTTAACTTTCAATTTTGTTTTCCTTGTACTCTGCCCAGCCTCTCTCTCCCCCATCAACGTTTCATCATCATCGTCATCAACATCATCAATTTCATAAATAATCATGGGATGGGTTCGATCATGATGTGCTTCTCTTCTTCATGAAATAAATAAAGGCTCCCAACAACGCTTACTTACTCCGATGAAGGTTGGTTACCTTTTGATTCGAGCTTTAATGTTTTACGGTTCAATGCACGTTTCTTGTTCGATAAAATGGTCCACTCAAACACTTTACTCTTTTTTTTTGCTTTATCTTTATACTTTCAAATTTTCCTCTTTAATTATCTCCATTTTGGTTTTTAAAAATTCCTAAATTAACAGTTTCTTTAATGCCATTGAAATTGTTTTAATTGAACGTTTTCTTTGTCCTTTTTTTCTTTTTTGTATAATACGAGCAGGTGCGTGTTTTTGTCTGTGAATTATGTTGAACAAAGTGCTTTGCAAGTGTAAATGAAAGAAAAAAAAAAAAGTCAAAGCCGGCGTTGCCGATTTTAAAGTCCAACGCCGACTAAAGAAAAAAAAATAATAAAAAGATTCCTTTCCTATGTGATGTTCATATGGGAAAGGAACCCTATAAATAGGCTCCTGCCCCTCAGTTCAAAACACATTCAGCAAATTTGTAAACAGAAAAATACAGAAAATTTGAGAGAAAAAGAAAATTTTGAAAATCTCTGAAGAAAATTTCTCCTTTTCCTACGTGGTTTTACTCTGCAGTATACTCTCTTAACTCCTTTTTGAAAGATATTTCAGGGGTAAACCCTAAAAAATTTGCTGTTTCCATTTCTAAAATTATTTTTATGTTTATATTTTCGGATCGCTCTAGATATGAATTTATGAGAATATAGATTTAAAAATATCAAAATATTGCAAATCTGGCTGGAATTAAGCCTCATACGACCCTCAGCAAAATCCAGGCAACTCATCCGAGAACAAGTCCCTTCGACCCTCGGTGAAATCAAGCCAGATCGGCTCAGATCAAATCTCTGCGGTTCTTAAACGTAGCCCAGACGTCTACCTTAGATCCAGTTTCAGTCTACCCAGTTCAAGATAAAGCTGTGAAAATTATTTCTGTCAAGATCAAGCTCGTGCAGCCCTTGACGGAGTCAAAAAAAGAACACTAATCGGAGAATCTACAGAGATCGACCCCACGTAAATTTTCTTTTATTTTAAATTTTTATTTGTAATTTATTTTTGTATTTTCAAGTTTAACTGTTTCAGATTCGAAATTTATCCGTTACAAATTTTTGGCACGCTCGGTGGGACCTCTTCACCTCCCATCTCTTGTTCCTAAAAAAAAAAACAAAAAAAAAAGGCAAAAAGAAGCAGCAGAGAGAAGGAAAAAAGAAAAAGAAAAAAGAAAAAAAGAAAAAGACAAAATAGAGAAAAAGATAAAAAAAGGTAAAAAAGTAAAAAAAACAGAAGGTAAAAAAAAAAGTGAAAAAAAAAATTTTAACAGGTATTCAGCACATCAAATGGTACAAAAAAGGAGTACAACCGCTGCCACAAAAAAGAAGGCAACTGCTTCACTGCCTGCATCAACTACCCTACCCGGGTACGTAGGTCCAGAAACCCGCGGACGGACACAATTTTTTGCCGTCCAAACCGGACGAAATATTGAAACGGAGAGTCCACAACTCGCACAACAACATGAACTCTCCCCTGAATCTCTTGCCGCATGGAGGAGTCGATCACCCACCCCGATCGAAGTCGGAGGTAACACGACGAAGCTCGCTCAGCAGAATCCAACTCATTCTGTAGAAATCCACGTAGAAAAATCAGAAGAGTTCTCTCCCCCAGTCTTTCGCGGAGCCTCATCTGTTGCCGTCATGATGACCAACACAACCAGTACAGAAGAAAGAATTTCAGAATTGAAGAACAAGATTTTGCAGCTGATCAGAGTTGTAGAGGAAAAGGATCAACAGATCGCCGCTCTGAAAGGAAAAGTCCCGATCCAAATTGATCCCGAAATCCGCGATGAGCAACCATATCCACCCGGTTTCACTCCAGAAGCCACACCAGTCGACGTCTTCACTGTAGAAAAGTGACCAGGTAGTTCTACACAGCTGCCACCCTCAAATTCTGTAGCTTCGCTATCTGTTCAACAATTGCAGGAAATGATAGCTAATACGATCCGCCTGCAACAAGCTACATCCTTCCAAGGATCACAGATGTACGTCAAACCGTACACCAGACGGATCGAAAGTCTCAACATGCCTTTGGGCTACCAGCCGCCCAAATTTCAACAATTCGACGGACGAGGCGATCCCAAACAGCACATCGCCCACTTCGTTGAAACCTGCAACAACGCAGGAACTTATGGAGATCTCTTGATAAAGCAATTCGTTCGTTCACTCAGGGAGACCGCTTTTACCTAGTTCATAAATCTTGAACCAGAAACAATCGACAGTTGGGAACATCTACAACGAGAGTTCCTCATCAGATTTTTCAGCACTCGAAGGACTGTAAGCATGATGGAGCTTACCAACACCAAACAAAGAAAAGGAGAGCCCGTTTTCGAATACATCAACAGATGGTGTGCCCTCAGCTTGGACTGCAAAGATCGTCTGACGGAGACTTCTGCCGTGGAGATGTGCATCTAGGGAATGCATTGGGAGCTGTTATACATCTTGCAGGACATCGAACCCCGAACCTTCGAAGAACTGGCGACCCGCGCAAATGATATGAAGATAAGTATCCAGACTTCCGGAGGCACAGTTCCCATCCAGTTAGACCAAAGGAGGCAGAAGGGAGATTAAGAAACCCAACAGCTCAGGAAAAGGGAAACAAGTGATGACTGTTGAAGCCGCACCAGTAAAAGTGGGCGCCAAAGCTAAGGTAAATCCTTCGACCCAAATAACTCAGCCAAAACAACAGGAAAGGCGGAAGGTGACATTGCGAGAGTTGGAGCAAAAGCAGTATCCATTCCCTGACTTATACGTCCCCGACATTCTTGAATAACTCTTGGAGGCGAAGCTGATCGAACTCTTAGAGTGCAAGCGGCCGAATGAAAAGGATCGAATCAGCGATCCGAGATTCTGCAAATATCACCGCATAGTAAGTCATCCAACCGAAAAATGTTTCGTCCTAAAAGAGCTAATCATGAAGCTCAAAAGCCAGAATAAAATCATTCTGGGCCAGGAAGGCATAACCTCGGCAAACCAGACCACCATCACTTCAAAACCATCAGAAGAAGTGACACACTGTAAGGAGGAGCCGCTCAACAACAAAAAGTCGACAACGGAGAAGGTATATGAAGCTCTCCAAACCCTTCTTGCTAACTCTCAGCTGTTTATAACTTTGCAATCAACAGAAGTGTGGCAAAATCAAGTCAGCAATACTCTCCAGTCCTCAGCTGAATCACAGCCATCAAATGATTCTAACTCAGCGGAGCAGCAGGCGGACCAAAATCATGTCGGATGTTACTCCGCTATCTCATTTTCAGATGAAGATCTCCTGCTAGGGTCCAAACCCCACAATCGGCCGCTGTATGTATCAGGCTATGTGAGAGAACAGAAGGTCCGACGTATTCTGATCGACGATGGCTCGGCAGTCAATATTATCCCAAAATCCACCATAAAGGAGCTTGGCATTGGCATTGATGAGTTATCAGACAGCCGCTTGATGATTCATGACTTTAATCAAGGAGGACAGAAAGCAATTGGGATGATTCGTTTGGAGCTAACTATCGGTAATCTCACTTCTAATACTCTATTTCATGTGATTGATGCACGTACCACATATAAGATGTTGCTAGGACGACCGTGGATTCATGGAAATGGAGTTGTGCTCTCAAGCTTGCATCAGTGCTTCAAGTACTACAATTATGGCGTTCAAAAGGTCAATGCTGACTTAAATTAGTTCGATGATGCTGAATCACATTTGGCAGATGCGGTCTTTTACACCGACACAAACAATCCGGAGATCATTCCATCAAAAGCTACTTGGGCTGGGGGCATCCACAAAAAAGGAAAAGCTGTCGAAGAACCTGCCAATGCTCAACCTCAAACTCCGACAAATGAAAAGCTGCCACAACTTGCTGAACATCGTTCGAAGGATGTTTCATCTTCAAGCTCCACTCCAGTCCTATGCTATGTGTCGAAGTCACGACGCCCAGAAGGTCAACCCCCTTTCTCTTATTGTATTAATCCTAAGCAGGAGCAAGGACATAACCAACCCAAGATAAAAGAACTGCACAACCTTAAGGGGACTTACACTCTGCCGATACCAAAGATTGAGCCGGTTTTGTCCTCAAAACTATTAAAAGGTTTCGTCCAACCACACACGGGGGCAGTCGAAGGCGGCTCACTTCCAGAAAGAAGAACACATGAAGGATTTGATCCTAATGCATACAAGCTTTTGGCCAAGGCGGCTATGACTTCTCAAACCCGAGCACAATGGGTACGCTGCCGTCCACACATGGCGCTACTTCTCAAACATCACAGTCCTGACTTGACTTAGGCTATCAGGAGAAGTCACCTGTGCGGATCACGCTAAAGAGCCGAAGCCGAGCAGCTGATGCACGTGCCGTCACCACCACCACCAAACAAGACAGGCTTATCCAGTCAAACAAAGAAGGTGAAGTCAGAGGTTCTACATTTCATGTCACAATTAGCGAGGAGGCTGATTCCGACTCATCAGATGGTGAAGTGAAGGAGGCTCCCCTGGAACTTGAAGATGGTGGCCAAGCAACTGTTGATGAACTCAATGAGGTCAATCTTGGCTCTCCGGAAGATCCTCGACCTACATTTGTAAGTGCTTTACTTACTGCAGAAGAAGAGCAAGAATATGTTCAGGTATTAAGTCAATACAGGGACGTGTTTGCATGAAGTTACAAAGAAATGCATGGACTTGATCCGAAAATTGCGGTACATCGTCTAGCAGTAAAGAAGGGTGTTCGTTCTGTCAAGCAGCCACAACGACGGTTCTGTCCGGAACTCATTCCACAAATCGAGGAGGAGGTTAGTAAGCTGATCAATGCTGGCTTCATCCGAGAGGTCACCTACCCAATGTGGATTGCCAACATAGTCCTGGTAAGAAAGAAGAATGGACAGTTGAGAGTATGTCTTGATTTTCGAAATTTTAACAGGGCCTGCTTGAAAGATGACTTTCCGTTGCCCATAACGGAGATCACAGTCGATGCAACAACGGGTCACGAAGCATTGTCTTTCATGGATGGTTTTTCAGGTTATAACCAAATCAGAATGACACTAGAAGACGAGGGGTTGACAGCATTCCGCACCCCAAAAGGTATATACTGCTACAAAGTTATGCCGTTTGGATTAAAAAATGCTGGCGCCACTTATCAACGTGCCATGCAAAAAATTTTTGATGACATGCTACACAAGATTGTAGAATGTTATGTTGACGACTTAGTTGTAAAGACTAAGGAGCGCAAAGACCACCTCGAGGATCTCAAGACGGTGTTTGAAAAACTTCGCAGGCATTAGCTTAAAATGAACCCTCTCAAGTGTGCATTCGGTGTCACATCAGGAAAGTTTCTTGGGTTCGTGGTGCGCCATCGTGGAATTGAAGTTGATCAGTCAAAGGTTGAGGCAATTCAAAAGATGCCTGAACATAAAAACCTGCACGAACTGCGAAGTCTACAAGGAAAGCTGGCCTACATTCGCCGTTTTATTTAAAACTTAGCTGTGAGATGTCAACCTTTCCATCATTTAATGAAGAAGGATGTCAACTTCGAGTGGGACGAGGCTTGTAGCAAAGCCTTCGAGAGCATAAAGAAGTACCTTTCCAATCCACCAGTCCTAGGAGCTCCAATTCAAGGAAAGTCGTTGATTCTCTATATTGCAACGCAGGAAAGATCTTTGGGAGCCTTGCTTGCACAGGAAAACGAACAGGGAAAGGAAGTTGCCCTGTATTACTTGAGCAGAACACTAAACGGTCCGGAACTGAGCTATTCGCCCATTGAAAAGACATGTCTAGCACTGTTCTTTGCCATTGATAAGCTGAGGCACTACATGCAAGCTCACACGGTATGTCTCATTGCCAGAGCTGATCCTGTCAAATATATTTTATCTAGACTAATATTGTCAGGACAACTTGCCAAGTGGACAGTAATCCTACAGAGTTACAACATTGTCTATGTGCCTCAAAAAGTAGTCAAAGGGCAAGCTCTAGCAGACTTCCTTGCAGATCACCCTGTTCCGTCAGATTAGGAGTTCACAGATGATGTTCCAGATGAAGAGGTCTTTTACATTGAAACACTGCCACCATGGACGATGTTCTTTGAGGGTGCAGCAAGGCGTGATAGTGCTGGTGCCGGCATAGTGTTTGTCACTCCTCAACAACAAATATTACCATATGCTATCATTCTCGGTGAGTTATGTTCAAATAATGTTGCTGAATACCAGGCTTTAATCATTGGTCTTCAAATGGCTGTCGATATGAAAATTCCAACTATAGAAGTCCATGGAGATTCTCAGCTCGTCATCAACCAACTTACAGGGTTGTATGATGTGAAGAAAGAGGATCTTGCGCCTTACCATCAACGTGCTCGACAGCTAATGGATGAATTTGAAAGAATCACCTTGGAACATGTGCCTCGACGAGAAAACACTCAGGTAGACGCGTTGGCTAACCTGGCCACTTATTTTGCAAAGTCAGAAATCCAGGCTACAGTTGTTGCCGTATGCCAGAAATGGATAGTTCCACAGAAGGATGATGAAGAAACTACAGTAGCCAACGCTGTATCTGTACATCTCGCGGAGGACGAAGATTGGTGTCAACCAATCATTGACTATTTACAACACGGGAAGCTGCCCGAAGATCGTCGTCATAAGACAGAAATTCAACGACGAGCTCCCCGCTTCATATATCTCAAGGATGCTCTGTATCGAAGGTCTTTTGATGGAGTTTTACTTCGCTGCCTAGGCAATGAAGAGGCAAAACAAGCTCTCGCTGAAGCACATTCTGGTGTTTGTGGCGGACATCAATCAGGGCCTAAGTTGCACTTTCAGCTCAAAAGAATGGGATACTATTGGCCAACTATGGTACGTGATTCCATTGAGTTTGCTAAAACTTGTCAAGCTTGTCAATTTCATGTCAATTACATACATCAACCACCGGAGCCACTGCATCCAACTGTTTCGTCCTGACCCTTTGAAGCTTGGGGTCTCGATTTAGTGGGGCCCTTGCTAAAGTCATCCTTGGGTTACTTTTACATCCTTGCAGCAACAGACTACTTCTCAAAATGGACCGAAGCTATTCCACTTAGAGAGGTAAAGAAGGAGCATGTTGCCAATTTCATCTGGACTCAACTGATCTATCGTTACGGAGTCCCTCGATTCATCATCACTGATAATGGCAAGCAGTTCTACAATAGCTTGATTGACAAGTTTTGCGAGAAAATCAAGTTCAAGCAGTACAAGTCATCCATGTACAATGCCCCAGCTAACGGCTTGGCCGAAGTATTCAACAAGACCTTATGCAATCTATTGCGGAAGGTAGTCTCTAAATCAAAAAGAGATTGGCATGACAGAATTCCGGAGGCATTATGGGCGTATCATACAACTTACCGGACTCCAACACAGGCGACGCCATACTCACTTGTCTACGGTGTCGAAGCAATACTGCCTTTGGAAACACAGATTTCATCTCTCCGCATGGCTGTTCTGGAAGGACTCACACAGGAGAACAATGCTCGCCTACGTCTGGATGAGTTAGAAGCCCTTGATGAAAGGAGACTCGAAGCACAACAGCAACTCGAATGCTACCAAGCGCGGCTTACCAACACGTCCAACCGCAGGGTCCGCCATCGATCTTTTCAAGTTGGAAACCTTGTTCTTACAGTATAACGGCCCATCAACATGAAGCATCGACCTGGTGACAAGCTTACTTCCAAATGGGACGGGCCATACTTAGTACAGGAGGCCTATACTCACAACGCTTACATGCTGTCAGACCAAGAAGGCGTCCGAATTGGCCCGATTAATAGTAAATTTCTAAAACAGTATTATGTGTAAATATGTTTTTTTTTTAAAATAAAAAAAAAATCAAAAAAATCAAAAAAAAAGAAAAAATCAAAAAAAATCAAAAAATAAAAAAAAAAGTTCGGAAGTCCCGATCTGAAAGTCCAAGCGAAAATCCAAAAGTCCAAGTCCAAACCCAAACACTCCACCCAAATCTAAAAGTCCAAGTCCAAAACCCAAACACTAGACCCAAATCCAAAAATCCAAGTCTAGAAGCCCAAATACTCGACCCAAATCCAATCCAAAGCCCAAAACCCAAAAAATTCCATGTTCCAGACACAGTCCAGAACCCAAGTTCAAAATCCAATCCAACTCCTGGCTCGCACGAGTATAAACTGTGAACGACCCAAAAATATAAAAGCGACGGAGGGTTTGAGTCCGAAACCTAGCATCAGTCTCAACCGATCTTCACCACATACCAGACCTTTGCTCCTCTGCCATGAGAAAGATGGAACCAGTTACAGAACCTCAAAATAAGGGAGAAGAAAGGTCACCCCGCATAAGATGACAACCAACCATGACACAACTGCAAATTTTGGAGGAAGTCTTCCACAACAATGGAGGTATTATGCTTAATGCATCTCAGATTTACTAACTTGTCTCACGATTGCGCCCGCTCGGGGCAATTGAAGGAAAAAATGTGTTTTATTGGTTCCAGAATCGGAGAAGCAGGAAGAAACCAACACTGATAGCTACTTTTTCCAAAGAACAGTCTGCCGTTCCGATAGTAGATCCCACCGGTACAACTTCGCCCTCAAATGAAGCAGGTCCGAGTTCTACCACGGCAATGGTCTCTTCAGGCTATAACAATCAAAGCCGTAGCCTGTGGGAGCATGCGTACTGGTCGTGGTGGTCTTACGGAGTCAGTTAATGTTTCATTCCTCCTAAGTACTTAAGTTCATGAGGAACTTTTCTAGCAGAAGGAAGTCATTCCGGCTAAACTTTGCCTCTCTTCCCAGAATATTCCAGCAGCATCAACCAGCCGGGAGGCTCCAGCAACGTCCACATCATCGGCCCACCAGACGAGACCGAGCTTGACTTGGAGCTGCGCCTTGGGCCCCGACAGGACGGCTGACAAGATAAGGTGCAACGACTTCTGCAGCACACGATAACGATTTTCGTGACACTTTCTGAGACAGTTAGTACAACTCGTGACATTCGGCTCAGATCAAATCTCTGCGGTTCTTAAACGTAGCCCAGACGTCTACCTTAGATCCAGTTTCAGTCTACCCAATTCAAGATAAAGCTGTGGAAATTATTTCTGTCAAGATCAAGCTCGTACAGCCCTTAACGGAGTCAAAAAAGGAACACTAATCGGAGGATTTACGAAGATCGACCCTACGTAAATTTTCTTTTATTTTAAATTTTTATTTGTAATTTATTTTTATATTTTCGAGTTTAACTGTTTCAGTCTCGAAATTTACCCGTTACAGCAAGGTTTGTAACAATGGGCTTCTACTAAATGTATTGGATGGCTGTCAGTTTGCTTTATCTTTCTTTGTCTTTGCTACATCAGCCCGTGTGTATCTCAATAATATGGTTCGTTGGTTGGTTGGTTGTGTCAAGACAAAGCAAAAGATTTGATTTTTCCCTTTTGTTGCTCCTCGTCATGGAATGCATGCACGTTCTTTAAGCTGTACACACGATTTTTTGTTTTCAATCAGTTGGGATTGATTTGAGGTTTTGCAGGCCTGGGGCTATTTTCCCAATTCAGTGATCTGTTTCGAGTTTGATTTCTACTTTGAAGACCTTTGATTAATATTCTCCTTGAATTTTGTCTGTCAAATTGCGGGTGAAGGAACTAAACGATTACACTTGCTTCCAAGATGAAAATTGGTTTTGGGGACTTGTTAGCTTTCTGTGCCTTAATATTTACAAGTGAAAGCAGAGGCATGACATGAATACTCTTTCCATGCATTGCTTTTAGCCCATCAGTTTGGTGGAAGGGATGTCAGTTCTAATTAGGTTTACGATGTGAAAGATATTTCAACATTAGGTTTATCGAGGTAAGAGTTGTGCATTATTGTATTTCTTGCACTTTTTCTTTGTTTGTGTGCGGATGTTTAGCATGCTTGGTTCGTTTCATATCCCTGCTTGTAATAGACCAACTGTTCTTTTTTTCAGCTTTGAAAATTTTACAAATCCTGCTGTAACAACTATTGGAAAGCCAATTTCAATGGCTCCAGTAGGAAGAGATTCATAATGTGCTGGAACCTGTCATCCTAATGTGATTGTATTAACAGGCTAATTGTGCACCAAGAAGCTTTTTGGGCGTGGAAGATTTCCTGGACGATGACACTAGCAGGCCTTACACTTACAAGAAGAAGAAACAGTTGAAGAACCCCAAAAAACACACATCATTTAAACAACGGACAATTGCTTATATAGAACCATTTACACTTGATGTTTTCATATCAAAGCGCTTTGTTTCAGCATCCCTCACCCATAGGGTAACAAGTAAACAGGTTGCAGTTGCCGGCACCAACTCTAAAGACATTAAAGCTGTCTTGAAATCCCGATCGGACATACCTGCTTGTTTGGTCATTGGCCGCATATTAGCAGAGAGGGCAAGAGAAGCTGATGTCTACACTGCTTCATATACCCCAACAGAGAGAACAAGTTTGAAGGGAAGATCAGAGCTGTAGTTCAGTCACTCATTGATAATGGGATTGATATCAAAGTTTATCTTGACTGAATTAAGTTTCCTCCATACTTGTAGTTAGCATTGGGGTGACCAGGAATGGTGTTTGCAACTTTTATTTTCTACATTTAAGGTATGGCTGCTATACTTTTTGGGAACATAATTTTTCAGGTGCAGTACCTTTTCTCTTTTGGGTTTAAGACACGTAAAAATTTCCCTGTTTTCTCCCTGGTTTATAGACTTTCTAATTTCAAAGTCATCAACCATATATTCTTAGTCCAACAATAAATGAAAAAAAAAAAATGAAGTCCATCATATTTGAAGGAAAATAGCCTTTTTATCCATCTCTACGCCATGAAGTTAGAAGAGAAAATTTTCATATTGAGCATCAACACAAAATTGCCCCTTCCAAAGCGGGGAAATTGAATTGATTTATCAAACAAAAGACATGTGAGGCGGTAAACAATCAAGTCTTGGGTGATGCAGCCAAGCCGTCTGAACTCAATCTCATCTCCTCCTATTTGCTTCAATTGCTGATATTTCACTCTTCCACTACACACCACAGTTTCATGGTTTTCTGGTTGTTAAATTTTCAATTTTAATCTCAAGCGGCAATTAATATCTACATAAGTTAACAAGTGGATTGTGTTGTGACTGCATTGATTTTGTAATTAATCGAGACATCATTTTTTTTTTTTGAGTTTCACTGAGAAAACATAAAAAAATATTCATAAATTAATCAAATAAATAAGTTTAATATCTAATAAATAATTAAAAATTTATTTTTTTAAAAACTAAATCTTAAACATATGTAATATTGTTTTAAATATACTTAATATTATCTTAAATCTTATTTCAAAAAATTTTTTATTAAATTTTATTTTATTATTTATAATTTCTCTATAACTATTTTCTATGTCATTCTTAAATCTTAATATTTATCTTAAATCTTTTTTTTTTCCCCTCTTTTTCACGACGTCAAATTTCCTCCAACAAAGTGTATCTCATCTAAGAACTCCATAATCTAGCCATCCTCATCAATGAATTTCGGGAGTAAAAAATTATGGTCGACGAAATATTATCAGTTGCAGTTAGGGGGATGCAAAACAGAAAAAATAAAAGTAAAAAGAGGAAAAAGAGAGGACGGGGGTGGAGAATCTAACTATCCAAGAGAGGAAAAGGGAATTTATGGTTTTATAGGTTCAATTACTGGCAAAGTGGTAACAGTGATTCATCAATTCCGTTCGATAACAGTGGGTAATGACTGTCGTGGAATTACAATGCTCTTCAACATCAATTTCTGCTTAATTGACAAACTGCCAGCTCTAAAAAGAAAAGAAAAATGACACCAAACACTATTTAGCAGTAAAAAATAGGATTCAATAATCTTGAGACTAACCAGTTCCGTGGTGCGACAGTCCTATAGTGGTGTTGAGATCGCCCTCCCAATGCCCTTTGTCATCACCTTCTTCTTCTGTCAGTTTTACTAACTTGAGCCTTGGTGTGATTGGGCCTAATCCTGAGAAAGTCTTCAGCTTTGGACATTGTGTCACAATTACTTCCTTCAAAGATGGAAATTTGAAGGTGTGATATGCAGAGGAGAAGCAAGTGAGACTTGCCAAACGATCGAGTTTCAAAGTTTCCAAATTGGCCCAGGTAATCATCATCTGGTCTTCCTCCTCTCTTGCCACTATTTCCTCCACCATATCGCATTTTCTTATGCTCAATTTTATGAGATGCCTCAGATATTGGGCAGTTGAGGAAGTGACCAGATTTAATAAAGCATCACAATGCACTACGCCTAGATTGGACAAATTTTCGAAGAACGCAACTGAAGGCGCCAAACTAATCAAACTGTCACACCACCATACTCTTAGAGTCTCAAGATCTTTGAACAACATTTGTTCCTGTAGGCAACCCTGTTTCCAAATAGTCTTCAGATTGTCAAGACCTACTAGGTTCATCTCTCGAATCGTGGAAACTGTCCTCCCTTGATGGCCTTCCTCACTGACAGTGACAGGTCCTTCGCAAAAGAACACCTCCTGGAGCTCATTAGACATTACATCGAGTATTTCCAAATTCCGGCATCGGGTTAGGAGAGCAGGGAGAAATGATGCTGACTTCTCATCAAGGCTTTCCAAACAGAGATGCCTCAATTCACCGGATAGGAGAGCCTGAAATTTGGCATACCTTATCAATTGTGCGTCCTCACCGCTCAAAGTCAAAAATTCTAAGTTGGGAACGACCTGCAGCCCAATCAAGCAGAAGGACTTAAAAGTAGTACGATTTTGGATTTTGATATTTCTCAAAGGGACTAAAATAAAACATCTTACTAATTATTGCATGCTATATTATTATAACTACAGAACATGAATATACTCCTAAACGATAAATATTATTCTTTCATAAGATCAATCAAACATATATAAAATTTTGAGCATTTACACGACGTATTAATGATATATTAACATTTAAATGTTATTTTCCTATCCTAATTTTTTATTATTTTTCAAATTTCTTGCCATGAGGCATAAATTTTACCTTTTCCTTTTCTATTTTCAAACTTATACTTTGAAGAGAAAATTACAATTTCCTCAAGTCTTTAAATGCAATCTCATTTTTAGGTGTCACTTATATCAACTTAGATTTTCTTTCTAAAAAAAAAAGCCTTTGACAATATTGTAACATTTTAAGAAGAAAAAAATTCATATTATGGTTACAATGAACGCTGATCCACGATTGGCAATTCAAAATAATTCGTTATTCTATTAATGCAAGTTGTGCTGGGCAATCTCATTTTTCTTGAAAACCCAAAAAATTTGGTTAACTGTGAAAATCAAAACTTATTAAGCTGAAGTAAATCTATTTTTTTGATTCGATTAAAGATTTTTTTTTTAATTTTAGAAAATCACACTTAACTAAATTGAAATGTTATCTTATATCTATATTTTTATTTTTCATTTAAATAATACTAGAATTGTTACTGATAAATAAATGTATAATAAGGAAATCTCACTAAAGCATTATTATGTCTTAGATAATGACTTATTTATTTTAGACAACGATAATTATAGTTTTTTCCTTAATGAATATATCGAAATTGTATATATGTTACATTAAAATTACAATTATTATTATTATTTTTTGAAAATTAGTTGTCAACCAGTTAAAAGGTTTAAAAAACCAAACTGAACCAAAACTTTTAATTGACCAAAAATTTTCAACAACTTTGATTTTTAAAATGGTCGAAGCAAAATATAGGTCGGTTTGGGTTTTAACCTCAACGGAACCATGAACTTTCCCAAATCGACACAGCTATTAGCCATCGGTATCAAGGGATTTTTAGATGATGATTTCTTGACTAAAACAGCTCAACTGTATGGCAAATGATGGACGAACAGAAAGAAGTTGGAGTAAATCTCCGTACCTTCTCAGCTGAAAAAAATGATCGTTGAAGGAAATTATCGAATTGGCTTTCCAGGCTGTTTTCTTGAAAGCTCCCACCTTCTGAAGTAAATAATTTTATGTTGCCACAACTATAAACATCTAAAATTTTTAAGTTTGGCCATTCACAAGTATGCATCCCTGTGTAGAGTCTCTTGAGTTGTTCTAAATCAAAAAGTCTCAGAGTTGTCAATTTGGGAAATTGAAACCTAGCGTTTGCTTCCGTTTCTTCATCTGTCTCAATAATTTCCTCAACCCCACAATGTTGAAGCTCAAGCCGTTCAAGCTGCAGAAGACCCCTGGCAATGAAGGCTGGAAAAACACTTTTCAGATTTGGGCATTCCGAAGCATTCACTACCTGGAGATCATTAAAGGAGATGACTTCTCTTTGTTGGGGATGCTTATTCCAGATGTGCTCCAAATTTGGCAGATTTCTTATCCTCAAGGTCCTCAATCGACTAGCTGCGGGTCCTCGTGTTCTAATATTCACCAATGACTCAAGTGGAAGGCTAAACACCTCTTTTAGTAACGCACAATCAATCAACTCTAAGCTCTCTAGATTAAGGAACCTGCTCATCAGCATCTCGAATGAGAAAATATTCAGCAGTTCCTTTGCATGCTCTACAATTATAGATTTTATTTTGGCAAAGGAACATTCGTGAAGTTCAGAATGCCATATCGACTTTAACCCATCCATGTTAACAATCTGCAATTTCTCCAACTTCGGGACAGCGACCTATAACAAAAAGTAGAAACCAAGCGTCTAAGAATACCAAAAAATCGAATTAGACACAAATGTGAAACCAAATTTAAAGTCTGTTGAAAGTTAAAAGATCAGTCCTAGTAAAAGTCAATTTACAAAAAAAAAAAAGAATTATCTCGGACCCTTTTCTCTATCACTGTTTTTAGGGGAAAAACGATACATTTTGTTTTGTTAGATTAGAAATAAAACACAGATTTGAGAATTCAAGGAAACAAATTAAAAGAGCCAAAACATTTTCATAAAAAAATCCCATCTAATAATAGAAGTTTAATGAGGACAAAAAAAAGCACCACACCTTCTTGTCGAACAGGGTTAAGTTTAATCGTATACTGACGGCAACAGGATTCAAGATGAATGCCTTCAACTCAACACAATTCTCTATCCACAACTCTTTCAAACAGGGAAATTCTATTAAGTCACCGGTGCAGAATGTACTGAGCATTGGAAGACTTTTGAGCTTTAAAAATTCTAAATTAGGAAATGGGGCACTGCTTATAATTTCCCCTCTTGTAGCTATTACATCTTTCATTGAATCACAATTAGATATTTCAAGTTTTTGGAGTTGTGGAAGACTTTTGACCATCGACGTTGTAAATAGATAATTTAGATTCTGACACTCCTTCACAACGAAACTTGTTAACTTGTAGAAAGAAGGTTGATCTGCAAAGTGGTCATGCCATATCTTATCCACTCTGATTGAGGCCAGCTCGAGCTCTTTTAAATTTGAGAAAAAAATCTGAAACCACAATTTTAGTTTCACCGATTAACAACTTTAGCAAAGCTAAATCTATTGCAATTTACAAATTATGAAAGTGAGAATTGCATTTTTTTGTGTAAAGAGACCAACACCATGCAACCAAAAAAAAAAAAAGTAACACACACTCCATGCATTCGAAAACACTGTGCCTTATTTTTAGAAATTTAAATGACATCAAATTTCCATATTCTTATTTCTCTTCCAATAGACAAAATATTTTCCTTATTCTCATAATACTAAGAATTATTAGCAAAAGAATTATATATATCAAAATTGGCACTAAATTTCTTATTATATCCTTTCCTAGTTTTGTTATGCTATTTAGTTTTAAAAAACTTATGGTTAACTGAACAAAATCAAAGAGTTATATTTAAGGCTGCAAATGAGTCAAGTTTGACTATGTTCAAATCTAGTTTATTATTTAACAAAGGAGCCTAAAAAGAGGCATTGCGTCGGTATTGTTTAAAATGACAAAACATTATTTTAAGAAAATTAATCAATTAAAAATAAATATTTAATTTGATTATATTAGTATAAACATATATAAAACTTATATAACATATAAATTAAAATATGTGCCTAACAATCTCACTCTAATAACACAATAAATGAAAAATTTTTATTGACTATATATAGGGGCGGATCTAGAAATTGTTCTTAGTGGGGATAAAATTTATAATTACTTGTAGATATTTTTGTGTGCATGTATATATATATATATACCACAACATTAATTTTACTTTTTCGCAACACAACAAAAATAATTATAAATTTATAATATTTGTATTAGGAATATTCATACAGAATTATTGTTTTGAGATTTTACATGGTTTTCAAATATTGAGGATTGACTAAGATTTTTTTGGGGCCAAATTTCCATATTTAATAATAATTCTTGCAAAAAAAAATCTCATTTGTTTAATACAAAATCGATACACCATGCATCACAATAAAGTTTTCTTTTTTTTTTTTTGATAATTAACCTTTTTTTTTACATTCATAATTACTACCTACCTTGATCTAAAATAAGGAATTTGAGGAAAAGTTATTAGATTTTAAAAATTCATGGGGGAAAAAAAAATTTCTAGTGGGGGGCATACCCTAAAAATCTTAATGATTAATATAATAAATTTTAATCTCAAGTGAGGGCAATTACCCTCACAACAAAGCATGTTAATCTCAGTAGGGGCAATTTTAAGCTACCAATGCAATAATATTGGATTCTCAACAGTTCTAACATCAAAACTTTCATATTTGTGTCTGCAAATGACCCATCCTAGCCCCTCACACAAACAAAAACTAGAAAGGAAAAAGATTGATAATTAGAAGATCTATCTAAAATTTATATAGAGTAATATATTTAAAATTTATTTAGTATAATATTATTTTAGATCTAATATAAATAATATATATATATATATATATAATTCAAAGGGGTCATCAAAACTTTTTTCTAATTAAATTTAAGCTAAATAAATTGTCTAGCCATGAAAAACACGTTACCCGAAAGTATAAAATTATAATGCGATTTATGTCATGAGAGTACCGTACCATTTCATTAAATAAGGGCATCGAAGTACCACTTGCTGATTCAATTTCCATGACAGGTGGATCCATTGCAGATTGCTTTTGTCTTGAACTAGATGCGTTTGCGGATGCGGGAGACAGTTTCTCTTTCGAACAAAAGCTTCGGAGCAGTGGCAGTCGTAACTTCGAGGAGTATAATTGAGTGAACTCCACCACTTCATTTTTGTCATCTTCTTCTTCTGCTTGTTCATTTTCATGAGCAAATAACACTTCCATATCACTGCAGTCCATTATTTCCATTTCTCCAAGTTGTTGAAGGTTTCTTCGAACCATGGAAAACGGGAAGAGATTCTTCAATTTGTTGCAGCTTCTGACTTTTAGGATTCTTAGTCTGCAGAAGTCCCCTACCAAAAGTTTTCCCAGGGAAATCTTGTCCAGATTCACCAGATTGTGCAGAGTCAACGACTCCAGGGCAGGAAATGCATCACAAGACACCCACCTTTTTGAGTCAATGAAATGCCGAACCTCTCTACCGTTTTGGACATGGAGATGCTTTAATTGTGGAAATCCTTCACTGTGTAGATCATATAGTACATTGGTGATTTCCTTCACATCATCCAAATAAAGATCTTCTACTTCCTTCAATAAGGACTTCAATCCATGATTCGAGTGAATACTTGTATCCAGCTTCAACTTTAATGTTCTGGAAGTTTGATATTTGCCACGCCAGTCCCACACATTGCCAATGAGTATCTTGTATCTTTCTAATTTTTTGGAAGACAGCCTCTTTGGTAGTTTTTTGTCATCTGGCACATGAATCTCCAAATTTGTTAGTGACAAGTGCTCCAACTCAGATAGACTTGCATTACTTTGATTGTTGAGCCATTTGACCCCCCAGTTAACGAAGCTGTCGCCCATGAGCAGTTCTTCTAACTTTGATAGTTGCGACAAGACCTTTTCGGGAATGAATTCAAGTTTGGAACAATTGCTCAAATCTAGCAACTTTAATTGAGTCAATTGTGCTAGATCTCTTGGCAACTCAACAATTTCAGAGCCCCAGAGGCTAAGGATTTCTAGATTGTTCAGTTGCATAATGACAGATATGTCGTGCAATGTACAATAGTCCAAACACAAGGTATGAAGGCTTGATAGGGAGCCCAGTGATAAAGGAAGAGATGAGAAACACATGCCTGTAAAATCCAGCACTTGGAGCTTCGTTATCCCTTCGAAAAATGAATCGGGGATCTTCAAGGAGAGATCTTCTGCGTCTAGGTGAAAGAACGCTACTGCTGGGCATTGCAACTTCAGAGAGAGCATAGAAACATCACATTCTTCTAGAAAAAGCTTTGTGCAACTTGTAATATCCATTCTTTGGAATTCCTCCAACGAAGCACCGACCTTCTTGAATCCAAATTGAGTTCTGGATGCAATTGACGCAGCAACGGCTTGAACGATATCATGGATTTTGATAAACCCTTCCATGTCACAATCTGACAACAAGCATAAGCCTTTGAGGTCTCCGATCAACTTTTGGACTCTATTTCTAGCGTCTCTCTCGTATTCTATGTGTTTGAGTATACCCAGGCCCATGCTGTATTTCATCAAATCTAGGATAAAAATATTAGTGTCGGTAAACAGACCACAGAGCAAGAAAAATGATTTGGCTTCCTCACCGGGCAAATGATCATAACTGAACTCTATAACCTTTTCTTGTATTTCCTCATCCTCAAATGTCGAGAGACGCTGCAAAGCATCATTCCACAATTCGAACTCCTTATTCTTCAAAGCACTTGCCATCGTGACAAGTAGAATAGGCAAACCTCCGCACTTTTTGGCCACTTCAATTGCTACAGATTGTAGACTTGGCGTTTTGAGGCCACCCACCTTTCTGTCAAACAAAGTCCATGATTCCTCTTCTGTCATAAGGTCAAGCTTGAAATCTTTCTGCACTTCCATCTCATCGGTTAACAGACGCCCATTTCTTGAGGTCATTAACACTTTGCACCCCTTTTCTTCCTGTTGGATTGATTCCAACTGAGAATTGAACTGAAAACCTTCGCGTACAGAGTCAGCTCCTCTACCTCCGCCCCATATCTCGTTGGTTAATGGAATTCCCAAATTTTCCAAGTCAATTTTTTCCGAAAGATTGTCCAAAATTATAAGGACCTTGTCTTCCTTCATCAACCTCCGGCGTAGTTGATTTGCTCTTCCATCTAGACTCTCCGCCTCAAATTTTAAGCCCAGCACGTCTGCAATATTCCCTTGGACCTCCTTGAGCTCTTGGAGGTCTGGTTTTGCAGATAAAGTTGCCATAGCCACAACATTGAACAGCTTCCCGTCTGCTTGCTGGCGTACTTCCTTCGCCAGAGTGGTCTTACCCGTTCCGCCCAAGCCGTAGACACCTATCATTTTGACATTGGGATCTGAGAGTGCATCCATAACTGCTTGAAAGATGGAAGCTCTCGAAGGCAAGCCCTCGAAACCATGAACGGATGAAGAAACTATCTGCTGTGGAGCGGGCCGGTAGGATATTTGATTCCGATCAAATTTGCCTTCATTCTTCAGACCTTCGATGGCCAAAGCTTTTTTGGCTGCCTTTCTGCCAAGCTGATAGCGAGAATTTATGTTGGGACACCACCCAGCAAAACACTTCTTCTTTGCCTCTTCTTCTTTGCTTTGAGTAAGCTCCCCAGCCTCTTCAATGGCATTCTGCGCATCGGTCAGCCACTTTTCAACGTCAGGCTGGATCTCGTACCCTCTCCTCCGATCTTCTTGAGCAGAGTTCTGCAAGCTCCCTCTTGCAGCGGCCAGCTTCTCAACCTGATTCTTGAGCTCTGCAACCTTCCTTGCGTGGCAAAAAGCATATCCAGCATGCCGTATCACGGGGCCGATGGTGTACTCAAAAACAGTGGGAGCTATGGAAAGAATGAATTCCAAAGCCATTTTTTGCCTCCTACTTCTTAGACTTTTGTTATGCTTTTTGTTTGTTTTCCTAGAAAACTGATATGAAATACTTTTAACAGAAAATTTGTCAACAAGACAGAATATGCGAATTGGAATCGTTGGACAAATACACGGACTTAGGGGGGAAGACACAGATAGCAGCAAAGAAAATCAGGCAAAAGGAAAAGCAAATAGTAGAAGAAATACGAATGAAAGCTAGGTGATGAATAAGTAGCAAAAAATGCAAGGAAGTTAATGGACAGGGAATCACAGAAACAGGTTGAAATCCACTGGTAGGTGTAGATGGCGTGTAAAGTAGTGCAGAAAACATGGTGTGATTTATGGTAAGCGGTGGAAGGACAGCCAAATTGAGAGACAGAGAGCAGGGGAAGCAAATGTAAGCGCAGCTGCTTATGTTATGGAATTTGAATGGCCAAAAATTGGAGAGATAGAACAATTTGTTCAGCACCAGCAGGAATCTGAAGGAAGCTTGCACGGTTTAGCAGATGATGATGATGAGGAGGAGGAGGAGGAGGAGTTGTGGGAAGCGGGAAGTGAAGTCCGTGCAAACGAAACTCTGAGAAAAGATTTTTGTGTGCCAGGAAGCGCAGAGAGGTGGTTATATTTAATGCCGTCGTCACGCTATCCGTAAAAAATAAATAAATAAATAAAATAAATTTAAAAACCTTATTGTTTATATTTTAAGTTTAAAAAAAAACTTAAAAGACTATATTTACTTTTTAAGAATAAGATTATGTAAAACATTCTTAATAAAATACGCGAGAGATGTATAATTAAATTGATTACTTTTAATAATATATTTTTTATAATTTAATACTTTAGATTCTATATATTTAGTACAGACTCATGGCTACGTATTCAAAAAAAATTTTCTATTTTTTTAATCTCAAATTTTAAAGAAAGACTCGGAAAAGACTATTGCTTAGATCAGAAGGAACAAAATACAAAAGAAAAAAGAAAGCATGAAACCAAGGACAACAATTTAGAAAATTAAATAAATTTTATTATATGATTGTATTTCAAATAATATTAATATTTTATAATGTATTTATTTTTAAAAAATTAATTATATAATAATTCATAAAATTTAATTTAATTTTAATTTTTATTTAAAAAATTTCATCAAATATTTTTTAAAATAAATTAACGTCAAAATGACCGAATAAAATATTTTTTAAAATAAAATATTATTTTTATTGCTAATTATTATGTTTTAAATAAATAATATTAATTTTATATATTTAAATTAGTATTTGCACAGTACTAACATGAAAGAAACAGATGGATAACGTTCATGTCAAAGGCATTTTTTGAAATTCTTTTTAAAGTAAAAAATACTAATTTTTTATTAAAAAATATTATATTTTATGATGGGCTCCCTGTTTGCATTAGTACGCTTTTTACAATTTTTTTTCCATTAGTTTTTCTCTTTGACACATGTACTGCACCGGCTTTTTTCCATAAATACATTTTTTTACTTTTTCTTTTTTACTTTTTTCCCATAGATATTTTTCCATTAATACAGCACAAGCTCCACATTTCACAACTAAAAGTTAAGGGTAATTTAATAATAATATAAACTATCAACTGCTCATTAAATTAAAAAGTAGCTTCACCTTAGTTTTTCAATCAGCAGCATTTTGTAGGTATATCAGCAATAGCAATGTCAAAAAAAAAATAACCAAACAATATTTGTCTTATTTTTAAAAATAAAATATAAATATACTCTTTAAAAAATTAAACTAAACACCCCTTTAATTATGAAAATAAGGAGGAGGTGAGCCCACACTAATTTTACAGAAAATAACAACTGAATGTGAGCCAACTAACAACTAACTAATGGTATGTTTGGATTGTGAAAAGAAAATAATTGAAAAAGATAGGAAATATGTGATAAAAATAAGATGAAAACCAAAATAAGATAAACATTGTGAAAAAGAATTATGAGAATAAAAAGTCATTTGTATAGATGAAAAATTGATGAAAAAAGAAATAACAGGAAAAAAAGAATAATAATTTTCTTTATTTTTGAATTCTTTCTACGGATTTTTATGAATCCAATCAAGTCCTAACAGATGACCAAAATCATTGAGAAACAAAAAATGAGAACCAAATTATAAAAAGGAAAATAATTTATGGCTATTACTTAGGAAGTTGTCAATGACTGTAAAAAGTGGGGCCATTAAACTATCAAATAAGAAATTTTTTTTTGTTATTTCATTATTATTATTATTGTTTAAAGGATAAGATTGAAATTTGTTTAGAGGACATTTATGAAAGAGCAAAGATCATAGACTCACTTGTTGGCTTTTGTAAAATAGGTCAGAAAACTTTTTTTTTTTTTTTTTGCGAAAGCAAGAAAACATTTTGTTAATTTTTTTAGTAGGATAGTCTAGTTTCCAGAGAGCTGTTGTTTAATTTTTATATCATGTTATATAATTTCATCTGACAAGTCATTCTTGTTCCTTATGAGCGTTGTATATTTTTATTTATCCATGACATTGTTTCCTCAGCAGGGTAGTTTAGTTTCCTCGAGTATTGTATAATTTATATAAATATATCGTATAATTTTTTTTATAAATGTTATATATTAAGTATTTATTTGATTTATTATAGACTTTTTATAGTTTCTTATAGATCTCTTAGATAACCAGGTATATAATTTTGTAATGAATAACCATTTTGAAGAAAGTTTTGAAGCCTCATATATGTAATATTTAGTTATTTATATTTATAACCCTACGAGTACAATAATTAAGAATGCTCAAAATAAATAAATTTACCCATTAATTCCTCACATTAATACCCATTAATTCCTCACATGCTCCTCCAATCAGTGACTGCTACTTTAAAATGGTCACTTAACAGTTTCCTATCTAACAGCAGCTAGTGGCTCTCTTATAAAATATGGAAAACATTGCGATCTAAAACCAAGGTGCAGCAAACCTGAGATCAAATAAGGCTTTTTGCCGTCGTAGAAAGTGATAAATAATTCAAGTCCACATAGCTGGATGGCGAAAAATGGGTGAGAGAAAACAATTTTGTCGAGCATCAGCAGGAATCAGAAGGAAGCTTGCACAGTTTAGCAGATGACGATGAGTAATGTGAACCGGCAAGTGAAGTCTATGGAAATGAATCTATGGAGAAAGATTCTTGTGTGACAAGAAAGGGAGAGAGGTTGTTGTATTTAATGCCATCATCATGCTATCTGTAAATACATAAATAAATACAATTGATTTAAAGACTTTGCTGTTTAATTTTTGTTTCTAAAAAAAATGCTTGGAAGACTTTTTATTTTTTTTTTAGTCTAAAATTTTAAAGAGGGACTCGGACAAAACTTTATTGCTCAGGACGTCAGAAGGTATAAGAAGCAAAAAGAAAAAGAAAGAAAGAAAGCATGAAACCGATGACAAACAATTTAATTAAATAAATTTTACTGCATAATTGTATTTTAAATAGTATTCTAATAATTATATAAATTATTTAATAATATTTAATAATTTTTTAAATTTAATTATTTAATAATTTATAGTATTTAGTTTCACTTAAAGAATACTACTAAACATTTTTCCAAACAAGGTAGCATCGGAATGACTTTCAAAATTTTTCTAAAAATTTATAAAGAAAGACTTGCTGCTTGACTTTGCCGTTATTATCCTTAATTAATGTATTTATTTTAATATATCCAACCAATATTGATTAACTTTTTAAAACTCAACCAATTCATGAAAGTTGCATTTTCACCAATCACCACCTGTATAACGTGGGGGGCAGGAGTGTTCAATTTCTTTATTTAGGCACCAGTGCGAAGCGCTTGAATTTGTTGAGCATTCTTATATATATTAAACCAAATGTTTATAAGTATATATATATATAGTATTACATATAATATTTTTTAGGATAAAATTGATCCTTTTATATATATTATTTTTATCTCTTCCACCTCTGCCGTTTCCTAAAAAATCTTTAATTTTTCTCCCCTCCATCCATTACCCTTTTTCAAATACAATAAGAGTAAAACATTTCCTCCTCTAATTTTCTTTTGTCCTATTTTTCTCTCCCTCAAAACTTCTCTAATTCTCTCTTACTTTCTGATCTAAACATGGAGTTAATGTGCGCTCCCCAGTTGCACAGGCACTGCCCCTCGAGGCACAAGCATTAATTATATAAATAAAAAAATTTTACTATATAATTTAATTTTAAATAATAAAAAAATAATTACGTAATCTATTTAATAATATTTAATAATTAAATATAATAAAATTAAGTTACATATAAAAAAATTAATTTATTATTATCTTATTACTATCATATTATTCTATATATTGTATCATATTATTTCTTATATATTATTACATAATAATCTCCTTTTATTTTTGTACAAAGTCTATTTTATTTTTCAACCATATGATAGTGTACGAAGAGAGGCGTACACGAGTTATTCCACCAACCAAAAGTAGTCGTGGGAGACGTGCCCAGAAAAAAAAAAAAAAAACAAGGATAAAAAAGAGATGGGTACCAATGTAAGTGATCGAATGGGATCATGCACTTTTTTCTTTTTCACGCAAATAGTAAAATATGAATGGCTATTTTACGGTGTTATTAAAAAAAATTGTATTGAATGATCTGTAAAATTAATTGAATTATTATATTAGATTCATAAAAAAAATATATTTCTCTAAATTCAATAAAAACCATTAATCTCTTTTAAATTTATATTGTACATTTAACTCTACTTTACAATTCACATGCTCAAACCTTCATTGAGATTCAAGGGTTATGCTACAGTGACTTTGCCACTAAACCAGGCAAAGGCAAAAGAGCATCCTATCATTAACTTTTTTTCAGTGGCCTCGCCACTAAACCGGGCAAAGGCAAAAGAACATCCTATCATTAACTTTTCTTTTTCCTTTACACAAAGAATAAAAAAAGCATTGTGTTAACCTTCTTATGAAACAAAGCATTAAACAAAGCATCAGATCATTAAATTATATATATATATATATATATAATTTATAAATCAAATATTTTAGTATTACATATAATATTTTTAAAATAAAATTAAAGTTCTTATATATATATTATTTTTATTTCGTTCACTTACCATCCTTTTCTTAAGAAAAGTAACATAAAATTGGCATGCTTTTTATGTGTTGTTACATAATAATTTTTTTTTTATTTTCGAACAAAGTCCCTTCCCTCTCTTTTCATGTGCAGCACATACAAACACACCAAATGAGGGAATAAAGAATTTTTTGTTTAAGAATATTGATTTCTTCAGAAGATAAGAGATGGAAGAAAACGAAAGACGATGGAGAACGAAGATTTTCAGCATTTTGAAGAGAATCATTGCCTATATTGATTTCTTTCATGCATACTTCATCTTCTTCTATTCTCGTCCTTGATTTCTGGTTTGATAAATTATCAAGTGTTGTTCTAAGTAAATTAAGCACCCTTTGTTTTTTTGTTGTTTGTAGAGGTAGTTTTTTTTGAGTTCTGATACACGGCCGTGGAAAAATTTATTGACGTGAAGTTGACACGTTTTTTTTGTGTGCATATTTTTTATTCTTATTGCATATCAATTTTAATATTATTACATATCATAAGTTAATGGGATTAAAAAAATTATAAAAACTTATAAAACTTAAAGTTAAATTTAATGTGTAATAAATATATTAACATTATGCACAATAATTAATGCGTCAACTTACATCTAGCTTATTTGCATCCAACAATCATTTTTTGTTTTTTTAAGGAAGTTTTTGTGGAGTTAGATGGAATGAAAATAATTGACAAATAATTGATAAGAATGATGATTCCTCGTAAAGTTTGAAATCTGTTTTTTTTTAGATGTATTAAATTTAAGTCAACTAGTAAAAGAGGGATTTTTTTTATATATATTACTACTACTATTTAAATTACAAACTCATAATATCTTATTTAAAAAAAAAATTTTATTTTATTAAAAATAAATAATTAAAATAATAATCAAATAATTGATTGGCATTCTCATGTTAAATCTTCCCAGAACAAACAACCGCTGATAGTATTTGAAGAAGGGCGCATACGAGTTACTCCCGGGAACAGAAAAAAAAAAAAAAAAAGGTAAAACAGGTGGTGTACTGTAAGATTATCAGAATTAAATTAATTATCAAATTAAAAATATTAAAAAGTCAAAATTTAATCTATCTAATTGATATTTGAATCAATATTTAATATAATATATATATATATATATATATATAAGTAATTTAAAAAAATAACACTTATATATAATAATTAAATATTAATTTTTTTTAATTTTAATTAAATTTATGATTAAATTAAAAATTTTAATTAAATTTAAAACTCAAATTATAATTTAAATAAATTTTAAATTTAAATTATAATTTATAAATTTTTACTTTTTCTTAAATCAGTTGGACTAGTCTAATTTTAACCAGTCTGAATTTTGTTCAATTTTTACCTTGAATTAGACTGAATCTCTAGTTGGTCACTGATTAAATTAGTCAAACTGATCAATCTGGTCTGGTGTTTACAATTATGGTATACTATTGTTAGTGAATGGGATCATTTACTTTTTTTTTTGTTTTTTTTTTTTCCCCACAAAGGGAAAAGCTGAGTTGGTTAATCAACAGTCTCCCCAATAAAAATTATATTAGATATTTCATATAATAAATTGAGTTACTACGTTAAATTCTTTGTAACATCAATAAATGACTGTTCTTAAAAAACTGTTTAAAAGACTGTCACGAGGAGGCAGCTGTTAATTAAAGAAGTTTTTGAGAGATTAATTAGTAGATACACTTATTTAAATATTTTATATTATTTTATTTAGAGAGTTAGGAATGTTAATAATTAAATATAATTTAACTTTTTAATTTTAGTTGTAAAAGGAAAAAATTTCCATGACCAAACCTAACTCGTCTCTGCCGTTGTCTCCGACGGAAAGCTATTTGGTCGATCTCCGGCACCACTCCACCAAGTGCCATTTTTTGGTTGATATTTTGTGAGGTTCATCCAATAATTTTCGTTCCTTGATTATTGGTACATTGTCTTTCTGTCTCTCTCTTTCTTGGTGTATCTTTTATCGTTTTTTCGTTGTTATTACTTGCAAATTGATTTGGGAGCGAAGCACTTCGTTCTTCGCCGATGTGTCTGTAAGGAAAATATTTTTGTATCATCGTCATTATGATCTGTCTCTTTCTGTGTGCTCTGCTTGGCTTCCTGGAAAATTATATTTTTTAATTATTGAAAAAATAAAGTTATTTGCTGGGAAGGATTGATTATCCGTCAAAGTAATTAAACTGTCCATGTTGAACGATTGGATTTATGTTGTTAAAATGGGCGGGTGTCGTCTGTTAAGTTTGTGAGTGAGTGCGTGAGTGCCGAAAATTGGGATTGGGCTTACGCATTTTTATTGATTTCTATCGTCGGTAATGGGCGTGCTGCTGCGCTTCTTGGTTTGATTTTGCTTTTTATTTGATTGAGTTACTCTTTTTTTTTTTTTTTTTTGCAAGTAATGTTATTGTTGATCAATTTCATTTTCTGACGCTTCTGCAAAATTTTTATGCATATATGTTTCACAGAGTTATATACTAATCCTGCTATTATGCTTTTGCAATGGCAAGTATGTAAGACTTGGAGTGCACAACCGCTGCTGTTGTGGTGTTGGTGGTGGGGATAGCTTTTCAGAGTTTGTTGGTTTTTCTTTTTCTTTTTCCTTTTTTTTTTTCTGTAGCCAGTCCTGTGTTTGGTGGTTTGTTTGAGAGAGAGTTGAATTGACATCAAAGATCTAAGGAAAAATAATCAGGGGAGCTATTTGTCTAATTCCAAGTTTTATAATTCTATAAATACATGTAAAATGTTAGAGAGAAAAAGAGAGATAGAGGCAGAGAAAGATGGGTGATTACGTGATAGAGAGTAAGATGGGTTTGAGACAGGTAGCGTTGTTGTTATGGTCTCTTAATAAATCCTTTATTTGAGAGACAAACCAATGTGTGTGCGTGTGTGTGAGAGAGAGAGAGAGAGCATTTATTCTATGAAATATGAAAGAGAGAGAGCATTTATTCTATAAGAATTGTGAAATATATGACACCACTACCTTTTCGGTACATCATTTAGAGAGAGAAAGAGAGAGCATTTATTCCAAGAGAATTATGAAATATGTGACACCACCACTTTTTCGGTACATCATTTAGAGAGAGAGAGCATTTATTCTATAAGAATTATGAAATACGTGACACCACCACATTTTTGGTACATCATTTAGAGAGAGAATTTATTCGATGAGAATTGTGAAATATGTGACATCAGCACTTTTTTGGTACATCATTTAGAGAGAGCATTTATTCTATGAGAATTATGAAATATGTGACACCACCACTTTTTCAGTACATCATTTAGAGAGAGAGAGAGAGAGCGCATTTATTCTATGAGAATTATGAAATATGTGACACCACCACTTTTTCGGTACATCATTTAGAGAGAGAGAGAGAGAGAGAGAGAGAGAGAGAGAGCATATATTTAACATGAAAGGCAAGAAGATGCCCTGAAGCTGAGATGGTGATTTGATTTTGGGTTTGAAGGAATATGGCAATGGTAAAAGTAAGCAATGGAATATGTGACACAAGTTGACACAAAAAGATACAAGTTGCATATTCTATGAGAATTATGAAATATGTAGAGAGCATTTATTTAATATGAAAGGCAAGAAGATGCCCTGAAGCCGGGATGGTGATTTGATTTTGGGTTCGAAGGAATATATCAATTGTAAAACCAAGCAATGGAATATGTGACACAAGTTGACACAAAAAGATACAACTTGCATAGTCTATGAGAATTATGAAACATGGGACACCACCACTTTTTCTGTACGTTATTTCATTTTGTATTTTATTTGGGATTCTCGGTTTATGTTGCATAATTAGTGGCATTTTGGTTGTGTTTGATATTGCGTTCGCTGCAAAATTGTTTAAACTTGAACGAAATGCTCTTTGCAAATCTGAGTATTTTTTTGGGGGAGGGAGATAACTTAATTGATTGTATATATCCTAACTGTGAATTTGCATGGATGTTACGGGTGTTTTGAAGCACAATATCTTTAGTGTAGCACAATAAAAATCTATTTTTCTCAGGCCGGCCAAGCTAGGAGATGCATGTTACAACAAAATTGTCCAAATTTGGTTGGATTCTCACTAGCAATTTATAGTTGTTCTAGCAGGGTTTTCAGCGATGATGATAACTGCGTTCGTATTTCAATATATCTAACTTCGATTTTGGTGCACACAGAAATGGAGGCACATATGCTGGGCAATATTTTGCAGACAGGTTGCACGGTCTTGGTGTTTATAAATTTGGCAATGGGCATCTGTATGAAGGCGGCTTGTCAAAAGGCGGCAAAGGCTTGGACATGCTTGGACATCTTTTAAAAGGTGTTGATACATATGTTGCTTTAAAGTCCTAAGGGGCTATTTGTTAAGGAATTCAATGGGCATCATAGGGATACAGATGATCTTTAAAAGATTTTCATGGGAAAATTCAGTTAAAGGTGAAAATTAGTTGATAATTCGGAAATTATTTTGAAGTGTAAGTTTAAAAAGCACAACTTATATTTGATATCAATTTCAATTAAAGATTGCTTCCTTTATTGAGAAATGACGAATGAGAAGTAGTGTTCAATTGAAAATCATAAAGAAGAAGACATAGGCCGTTGACTGAGCATGAAAAAGCAGGCTTTGTGTTTTCTGGAGCCCTTGCATGAACTTGAAATAGGAGATCGTGCATTTTGATTTGCTTGTATATAACATTGTTGAGGAAATAATTCCACACTTTTTGAATAATATATGATACAATGGAGAAAGTTATATGACAGTTTCAAGATAATATTTGACAGGGACTTTGCTAATAATATATGGCACACTTTTAAGATGAGACATTGTTAAAGATAAATTTTTTAATATATTATTAATTTTTTATTTTTTTTCAATCCATCTCTAATATGGAAATAATTGACCTTGGTTAATCTGTTAATCTATTATAGCTTATTCAAATAAAATTATATTCTAAAGAACCACTTTTTAGATACTCAAGTATTTTTTTTTCACATCTTTACAAACATTTATTTATTTAAAATATCAAGAAAAATAAAATTTATTTTTATATGAGAGAGAGAGAGGAGGGAGGAGAGATAGAGGAAAGAGAGAGAGAAAGGAAAAAGAAAGAGACGAGGAGTGAGAGAGAGAGAACAGGGCGGAGAGAGGAGAGAGAGAGAACAGAGAGAGAAGAGGAGTGAGAGAGAGAAGGGAGGAGAGAGACAAAGGGGAAAGATGAGAGATAAATGAGTTTTTTTCTTAAATTTTATATTAATTTTTTAAAAAATATTTTAATTAAAAAGATATTTTAATAAATATATAATTTATCAATACTAACTTATAATATGATATAGACTAATTCATAGGAATGTAAGAGATAATATTATCCTATATTTATGAAATAGTAAGTCGATACTAATTTATCTTATATTTGTTATGTTGGATAATTAAACATAGAATAAAGTATGATAGTTAATTTTGTCTTTATATTATTTTATCTTATCTCATGAAATAAATGTACGAACCGAAGATGTCCAACTCAAATGCTCTCGTAACACGTGAACATAGAAGGCAAACCCATATTGCGAGTTACAATGATGTATATATCCACAACCAAAGTATACCCAACGATAGTCCTAGAAAGTGCAGAAATGAAATGAAACAGAATGACGAAGGCTTCAACAACCATATTTAATCATACTACATAAATAATTTCTTTACATAAACAAGTCACAAAATGAGTTTAAAAAGAACAGGATTTATCGCACATGTCAAGTTTATGCACAAATGTAGTATATTTAAACGAATAGATAGATTCCTTCAATTGACAGTACGTAAAAGTAGTCGACTGATAGTTGCATCTCTTGCGGAGTTTTCTCCTCGGCTGAAAGCATAGTTATTAAACTCGGTCCAGTCCGGTCGGTCGGACCGGTGACCCGGGCACTAGGTTGGACCGGTTTGCGTAAACAGTAACCGGATTATTTGAATAATAAAAAAATATTTTTTTTCACTTTTTACTGTATAAATAGTAAAAATAATATTTTTTTAATGATAAACAGTGTTCAAACAGTAAAAATTATAAATTTTTTTTATTTTTTACTACTTAAACAATAATATTTGTATAATATTTACACACTCAAATTTATTTTTTTAACATTTTACAGTGTAAATGATAAAAATAATATTTTTATAATACTAAACAATATTACACAATATTTTTTTTGTACAATTTAATAATTTTTTACTTTTTTAATCTATTTTTCTGTATGCAATAATTTAACATTATTCATATATCAAATAATATGTTACAATTGACTTTAAAAAATAGTTTTTAAAAAATTTTTATCAAAATTTTGATTAGTATAAACTATTTTTTAATTTGTGAAAATATAATTATTGTGTTAAATTGTACAAAAAATTTATATATATTATTTAATATATTTATTTTTTTAAAAATTAATGACTCATTGATTAAATTAATAATCTACTAGTTGGACCAATGATCCACTGATTCAATCATCTAATTGAATCAGTGTCCGAATCAGTTTTAATAACTATGGTTGAAAGCTGATTTCTGGGAGGGATGGGAACGATATTTATCCAAGGAAATGTGAGGTTTGGCCCGTACATAAGCACTGGAACTCAGAGTCAGAACGTGTAGAACAGGTCAACGGCGAGTGTGACGTGGTCGAAGTGCTGAAAAATATTGACCAGAGCATTGGCGGATCTAGGCCGTGGTACCCACCCTCAAATTTTAAAGTATATATTGTTAGTATAAAGAATGTTACGAATATATACTTTTAGCCTAGGTTAGAACTCTTGCCCCTTCAATTTCTTTTTATGCCCCTCCTCAGTTCTTTGAAAGCTCAAGTTCAACTTTTAACTTCTTCATTTTCTTGTGCTTTTTTTTTTCCATTTCAGTTTTGTTTTTGCTTCTTCGCCTATCTTTGTTATTTTTCCCTCCTCCTGTTTTTTTAGGCTTGTCCGCGTGTTTCTTTCTTTGGTTCCTTACTTTCTTTTTAATTTTTTTGTAGAGAAACCAATTTCTTTTTTTTTAGCATCTTCACTTTTTTTCCTCAGCAAGTCATTTATAATGTATTTTTTTTTATTTTGAAAATTATTTTAATAAATCTTAAAACATTACAGTTCACATAATATAATTATGATATTTATTATTTAAAATAATTAATTTAATTTTTTATTTTTGATTATATATTAATTTTTGTTATTTTATTTGTATATATAAATTTCGTCCCACTGAAATTTTTTTGCTAAATCCACCACTAGACCAGAACATTAGAGTTATAGTCTTGACGCCGGTTAATGCATCTAAACCTTTTTAGAGGGCGCCAAGAGGCGCAAAAATGAAAGTCTGCATCATGGATATTCCGCGGTCTGAGTTGGGTAGATTTTCCCATCAGTGCCATGCTTTCCTTCACGTGGAAGACAAACATCGTCGGTAGGAATCTGGGAGCTCGATTCTTCGTCGATCCCTGGAAATGTGATTGTGATAGATTGAGTAGGCAATGTAGTGTGTGCAGTTGTACAATGTATCGTCCGGCTTATCCTTGTACTGCTGAGTCACTCTCTAATGAAAGTGGAAATGCATTCAGTAGAACCTTGTGTAATTTCCCTTTTCCTCCGGAACGAGTTGATGATGTAACTGTTCTTTTTTTAGGTTATTGACTTCATGCTCTTCAATCCTCTCCGTTTCCCCGTGTGTTTGTGTGCAGCTTCATTTTACTTTTGACCCAATTTACTTGGCAGGACTTTCTTCTTGAATCTACAAATCATTTAAATATTGAACCTGATTGACCACGTCTCTTCAATTAAATGTGAAATTAAGAATTTATTGTCATTTAAATTAAAAATTTATTACTATTTCAATCAGCTTGCGCCTAATTTATGACACATATAATGTGGGTAATAAGATTTTCGAAAAAATAACGCAATCCAAATGCAAGTTTATATATTACACTTTATTATTATTATTGTTAATCGATGATGATAGTTAAAAAAAAAAAAGACACATCAGTCTCCAATAACAAATATGCATCCATGTTTTTTTTTTTTTAATCAATTACTTGCATGCCAAAGTTGGTTTCATTTGATTATTGTATTTCTATTTAACCAATATCATAGAGAAAGACTCATTGTACAAGCGTTAATTAGGCCGAGTAAGATTACTCTGTTAGAAACTATAGTAATTACTGCGGTTAGAACTCATAACACACTCAATTTTTTTTAACTGCAGTGAGCAGCCAAATTTTAGCTAAGAGAGAATTGTGCATCCAAAGATTCGAATTTAAGTCGTTAATTTAAAAGAGACACTAACTTGTTATCAAACTAATATATCGAGCGACACAATGTGTTAATTTAACCCATCAGAGCAACGAATTATTTAATATATGTGAGCGACTTTTTTAGTATAAAGATTGAATTTTTTATTTATTATAATACTTGATAATTTTACTTATTTTTTTAAAAATAAAATTCACTTAAAATATAATATTATATAAATATATTTTTAAATTTTTTATTAAAATAAAATTCACTTATTATATATTATAAAATTATAAATTAATTATATTTACTAAAAAAATAAGGTAAATTAAAATTCTCCTTTATTTCAATTCTCGGAACTGCCCCTAATTGTTTGTAACTTCCAATTTTGTATTCCTGTCCTCTGCCCATGCACAGTCTCCCCCATCATTGTCTCGTCATCATCAACATCATAGATAATCATGGGTCATGATATGATTCTCTTCTTCACGAAATAAATAAAGGCTGCCAGCAACGTTTACTTACTGCGAAGAAGGTCGGTTAATTTTCGATTGAAGCGTTAATGTTATACGGTTCGATGCACGTTTCTTGTTCGATAAAATGCTCCATTCAAACTCTACCACTCTTTTTTTTTTTTTTATGGCTTTGTCTTTCTACTTTCAAAATTTCCTCTTTAATTATCTTCATTTGGTTTTTAAAAATTCCTAAATTAACAGTTTCTTCAATGCCATTGAAATTGTTTTAATTTAACGTTTTCTTCGTCTTTTTTTTTTTTTTAAACTTTCTTTTGGGTATAAGATGAGCAGGTGCGTGTTTCCGGGTGTGAATCATGTTGAAACAAGTGCTTTGCAAGGTTTCCAACAATGGGGTTCCTCTAAATGGAGGAAGCAAGCTTAGGCCTTTCTTGCTTGTGCCCTTCACCGGCATCCACAGTGGACTGGTACGCTCCCTGTAACTTCATTGGATGGCTGTCAGTTTGCTTTATCTTTCTTTGTCTTTGCTACATCAGCCCATGTGTATCTCAATAATATGATTGGTTGGTTGGTTGTGTCAAGACAAAGCAAAAGGTTTGATTTTTCCCTTTTGTTTCTCCTCGTCACGGAATGCATGCATGTTCTTTAATCTGTACACACGATTTTTTATTGTCAATTAGTTGGGATTGATTTGGGGTTTTGCAGGCTTGGGGCTATTTTCGCAATTCAGTGATCCGTTTCGAGTTTGATTTCTACTTTTGAAGACCTTTGATTAATATTCTTCTTGAATTTTATCTTTCAAATTGTGGGTGAAGGAACTAAATGATTACACTTGCTCCCAAGATGAAAATTGGTTTTGGGGCTGCTTCCTACTCGTTAGCTTTCCGTGCCTTAATATTTACAAGTAAAAGCAGGGGCAGAGGCGTGATATGAATACTCTTTCCATGCATTGCTTTTAGCCCATCAGTTCGGTGCAAGGGATGTCAGTTCTAATTAGGTTTACGATGTGAAAGATATTTTGACATTAGGTTTATCTAGGTAAGAGTTGTGCATTATTGTGTTCACATTATGAATCTCTTCCTACTGGAGCCATTGAAATTGGCTTTCCAATAGTTGTTACAGCAGAGTTTGCAAAATTTTCAAAGCTGTAAAGAAGAACAGTTGGTCTATTACAAGCAGGGACATGAAACGAACCACGCATGCTAATGTGATTGTATTAATAGGCTAATTGTGCACCAAGAAGCTTTGGACGATGACAATAGCAGGCCTTACACTTACAAGAAGGAGAAACAGTCGAAGAACCCCGAAAAACACAGATCATTTAAACAACGGACAATTGCTTATATGGAACCATTTACACTTGATGTTTTCATCTCAAAGTGCTTTATTTCAGCATCCCTCACCCATAGGGTAACAAGTAAACAGGTTGCAGTTGCCGGCACTAACTCTAAAGACATTAAAGCTGTCTTGAAATCCTGATCGGACATACCTGCTTGTTTGGCCATTGGCCGCATATTAGCAGAGAGGGCAAGAGAAGCTGATGTCTACACTGCTTCATACACCCCAAGGGAGAGGGACAAGTTTGAAGGGAAGATCAGAGCTGTAGTTCAGTCGCTCATTGATAATGGGATTGATATCAAAGTTCATCTTGACTGAATTAAGTTTCCTCCATACTTGAAGTTAGCATTGGGGTGTACAGTAATGGTGTTTGTAACTTTTGTTTTCTACATTTAAGGCATGGCTGCTATACTTTTGGGAACATAATTTTTCAAGTGCAGTACGCCAGTACCTTTTCTCTTTTGGGTTTAAGACACGTAAAAGTTTCCTATTTTCTCTCTGGTTTATAGACTTTCTAATTTCAAAGTCATCAACCATACATTTTTAGTCCAACGATAAATGACAAAAAAAAAAGAAGTGAAGTCCAACATATCTGAAGGAAAATAACCTTCCACGCCATGAACTTTGAAGAGAAAATTTTCATATTGAGCATCAACACAAAATTGCCCCTTCCAAAGTGGGGAAATTGAATTGATTTATCAAACAAATGTGAGGCGGTAAACAATCAAGTCGTAGGTGATGCAACCAAGCCGTCTAAAATCAATCTCATCCCCTCCCATTGGCTTCAATTGCTGATATTTTATTCTGCCACTGCACGCCAGAGTTTCATTCTTTTATGGTTGTTAATTTTCAATTCTAATCTCAAGCAGCAATTAATATCTATATAAGTTAACTAATGGATTGTGTCATAACGACTTTGATTTTGCATTGTGTCATAATTACTTTGATTTTGTAGTTGATCGAGACATCATTTTTTTTTCTTCAAGTCTCACTAAGACATGAAAAATATCTATAAATTAATTATAAGAATAAGTTTAATTTTTAATAAATAATTAAAAATTTATTTTTTTTAAAATTAAAATTTAAATATATGTAATATTATCTTAAACATATTTAGTATTATCTTAAACTTTATTTCAAAAAACTTTTTGCTAAAAATTTTTTTTATTACTTATAACTTCTTTATAATTATTTTGTATGTCGTTCTAATTTTCATCTTTTTTTTTTTCCCTCTCTTTTTCAGGACTTCAAATTTCCTCTTAGTCTCTAACAAAGTATCTCTCATCTAAGAACTCCATAATCTAGCCATCCTCAACAATGAATTTTGGGAGTAAAAAATTTAGGAACGATAGATTAGGGCCACTGGTCGACGAAACATTATCAGTTGCAGTTAGGGGGATGCAAAACAGAAAAAATGAAAGTAAAAAGAGGAAAAGAGAGTACGGGGGTGGAGAATCTAACTATCCAAGAGAGGAAAAGAGAATTTATGGTTTTATAGATTCAATTACTGGCAAAGTGGGAACAGTGATTCATCAATTCCGTTCGATAACAGTGGGTGATGCCTAATTGACAAACTGCCAGCTCCAAAAAGAAAAGAAAAGTGACACCAAACACTAATCAGCAGCAAAAAAATAGGATTCAATAATGTGAGACTAACCAGTTCCGTATTGCAACAGTCTTATAGTGGTGTTGAGATCGCCCTCCCAGCGCCCTTTGTCATCACCTTCTTCTTCCTTTTCTGTAAGTTTTACTAACTTGAGCCTTGGTGTGATTGGGCCTAATCTTGAGAAAGTCATCATCTTTGGACTGTGTGTCACAATTACTTCCCTCAACGATGGAAACTGGAAGGTGTGATGTGCAGAGGAGAAGCAAGTGAGACTTGCCAAACGATCGAGTTTCAAAGTTCCCAAATTGGCCCAGGTAATCATCATCTGGTCTTCTCCGTCATCGGGGCGGTCTTCCTCCTCTCCTGCCACTATTTCCTCCACCATGTCGCATTCACTTATGCTCAATTCTGCGAGATGCCTCAGATATTGGGCTGTTGAGGAAGTGACCAGATTTAATAAAGCATTACATTTCCAGACGTCTAGATTGGACAGATTTCCAAAGGATGCAACAGAAGGCGCCAAACTAATCAAACTGCCACACCCCCATACTTCTAGTGACACAAGATTTTTAAACAAGATCTGTTCCTGTAGGCAACCCTATTTCCAAATAGTCTTCAGATTGCGAAGACCTCCTAGCTTCATCACTTGAATCGTGGAAACTGTCCTCCCTTGATGCTCCTCCTCACTGACAGTGACAGGCCCTTCACACCAGAACACCTCCTGGAGCTCATTAAACATTACATCGAGTAAATCGTGGAAGGAAAGCAGGGAGAAATGATGCTGACTTCTCATCAAGGTTTTCCAAACGGAGATGCCTCAATTCATCCGATAGGAGGGCCTGAAATCGGGCATCCCTTATCAATTGTGTGTCCTTACCGATCAAAGTCAAAATTTCTAAGTTGGGAATGACCTGCAGCCCAATCAAGCAGAAGGACTTCAGAGTAGTACGATTTTGGATTTTGATATTTCTCCGAAAGGGGCTAAATAAAACATCTTAATAATTATTACGTGCTATATTATCATAATTATAGAACATGAATAGACTCATAACGATAAATGTTATCCTTTCATAAGATCAACCAAAAATATTTAAAATTTTGAGCAACTACACGACTAATTAATGACATATTAACATTTAGATGTTGTTTTCCTATGCCACCAAAGACCTCAAATCGGAGAGGAAATTAGCTGGAAAATGTTCCTTATGCCAAGTTCCTTTCAACTCCGGAAAATCTGAGAGCTTCAGATGCTCTATGCCACGAAGTCCAAACTGGAGAAGCCAAATATTACGGCTCGTTCACAAATTAAATGTGAGGAAATAAAAAAGAAATGTGACACTAAGTACTGTTTAGTAGCCAAAATAGTATTGAGTGATAGACGCTTACCAGTTCTGCACACAATAGTTTCACAGTGGAGTTGAGATCGCCCTTCCAACGCCCTTGGGCATCTTCTTCTTCTGCCATTTTTACTCTCTTGAGCTTTGGTGTGATTGAGACTCCTCTTGAGAAAGTCTTCATCTTGGGGCATCTTATTACAATTACTTCCTCCAAAGATGGAAATTGGAAGGTCATATATGCAGAGGAGAAGCAAGTAAGGGTCGGCAAAACAATGGAGTTTCAAAGTTTTGAAATTGCCCCAGGTAATCATCATATGGTCTTCTCCGTCATGGTCTTCCTCTCTTGCCACTATTTCCTCCACCATATCGCATTCTCTTATGCTCAGTTTTGTGAGATGCCTTAGATATTGGGCTGTTGAGGAAGTGACCAGATTTAATAAACCTTCACATTTCCATGCATCTAAACTGGACAAATTTCCAAAGGATGCAATAAAAGGCGCCAAACTAATCAAACTCTTACACCGTCATACTTGTAGAGTTTCAAGATCTTTAAACAACATCTGCTCCAGTAGGCAACCCTGTTTCCAAATAGTCTTCAGATTGCAAAAACGTGCTAGCGTTATCTCTCGAATCATGGAAACTGTCCTCCCTTGATGCTCTTCCTCACTGACAGAGACAGGTCCTTCGCAACAGAACATCTCCTGGAGCTCATTATCCACTACATCGAGTAGTTAATCCAACAATCTGCGACATCATTATACAGTCACACAATCTGCGACTAGCAGTTAATCCAACAGTTTATCTTTTTTTTTTTTTTTTTTTAAATTCCATACTTCACAATTTAGATCTCAATGTAACAACTTTGTGTCTATCATTGTATGTTTACGCAACTTTTCCCATTTTTTTTAACCAAGGGCATTTCAGTATTAATAAAGCCATATCTCTGTTAGCCAGATGAACATTTTTCACAAGTGTTGACTTTTACATATAATATACAGTATGGTTATTATGGATTATGAATAATAAATTCTCTTAGTCTGGCCTAATATTTATTGATTACCAGAGGTAGAGGATTTCTGAATTTACATACCTTTCAGTAAACAACTGTTGTATGGTGGCATTAAGATTTCTATGCCAGCGGCCTTTGTGATCTTCATCCGTTTGTTTTACGCTCTCAAGCTTCGGCGTGCTCAAGGCACCTTTTGAGAAAAACTCCATCTTTGGGCATTGGCTCACAATAACTTTTGAAAAAGACGGGAATTTGAAGCTATGATTCTCTGAGCAGAAGCTAGTGAGGCTTGGCAAACAATTGAGTTCCAAAGTGACTAATTTTCTGAACATGATCTCCTTTTCAGTATTACATCCCTCATTGGATACTATTTCTGTCAACGCATTGCATTTTATTATCCTCATTGTCTTCAGCTGCACCAGAGATTTGGCAGTTGAGGAAGCCACTATGTTTGTTAATCCATGGCATTGTTTCAATTCCAAAGTTGTTAGGCTTTGGAAAGAAGCAGAGGATGGTGCTAAATTTCTCAAATTGTGACAAGACCATACTTCTAGAGTTTCAAGGCTTGGAAGAACATGGTCTGGCTGAGACTCTTGATTCCATATATGTTCTAGATCAAATAGACAATCCAAGTTTAAATGTCGTATTTGAGCCAGCGCCCTTTTGTGTTCCTCCTTGTCAAAAAGTTCTTCAGATGCAAATAGCTCCTTGAATTGACTACATGCAACAACAAGTTTCTCCACATTATGGAATCTGTGAAGTAGTTCAAATGGAAAAGCTGTAGGTTGGTCATGAAAGCATTTTAGCTGAAGAGTTTCGAGTTTGTCAAAGAGGTTTGCCGAAAATTGGCATTTCCTTATCATTGTGACATCTTCATTGTTCAGTGATAGTTCCTCCAAGCCAGGGGCGACCTGAATAATGCAACAGATGGCTGGTTAAAAAAATTTCACCAAAAATAAAGGGAATTATATATAAAAAAAAAAAGCACCAGAGCGGATTGCAGGCAAAGAACCAAAAGCTGCTAAGGTTTAGTTGCCAGCTAAAAGTTGACAGAAAATTATTCAATTGGATTAAGACAATTGTATCGAGACAAATTCTTAAAAAAATAGTTGACATAATTTGATATGAAGGAAAAAAAAAAAAGCACTAGAAGCGCTGGATCTTAGAAATTTGGTCGTAGGGGAATGACATATTCCCACAACAGAGCAACTCCGCAATTTCATCCCCTGGTAAGTCCAGATTGATTATCTGTTTAGATATCACTCAATCAGATGCTTACATTTTATTGGATGTAACAGGTGAGTATGATTTGTTTACAAGTGAATCATAATTGTTGTTTATTTTCTAACAAAATGGTTTTTGTTAAATTATGAATCTAAAACACCTAATTAAGTGGCACTGCCATTTTAAAGAATTTGATAGTATGCCTGCGATGAACGACACCTTCAATAGCCCACCCAGCAAAGACAACTTTGAATGCAAGAAGTTGATTATCATTTAGTCCAGGACAGGGACAAAATGGAATAGAGTAGAGAACCATACCTCCTGAAATGAGAAAAGTGGTTGCATAACTTGGATATCAGGTTGCTCTTCCTCACATGTTCCCTCCAAAGTTTGAGAATCAAAAGAAAATATCTTCATTTTGTCACATTGATAAACACGTAATGTTTTCAACGCTGGCCATTCAGTAGTATGTGATCCTGGGTAGAATTTGTCTAGTTCTGACAATTCCCATAGCGTCAAAGAATTTAGTTTGGGGAACATAAACCTAATAATTGGAGCTTCTTTTCCTCCTCCTTCACCCATCCCAACAATTTCCTCCACGCCACAAGACATTATATTGAGGAGTTCAAGTTGCGAAAGACTTTCAGCTACAGAGGCTGGGAAGATACTCTTAAGAAGTGGACAGTCCCAAACATGCACCGAATGAAGGCTTTGAAAGGAAACATTTCTTTGAGGATTTTCCTTCCATATGTGCTTTAGATTTGGTAGATTTCCTAAATACAGAGTTCTCAATTGAGTGACTGTTTCTGCATTTCTCTCCTTTATATCGATCAAAACTTGAAGATCGAACGCCTCTTCTAGTGAGTCACAGTCTCGTACGTCCAGTCGCTCTAGATCTTGGAATCTTGTAAGCATAATGGATGGGAAAATTTTCGATAGTTCTTTGCAATGCTTTACGATCAAGTTTTGCAGTCTGCAGAAAGACTCTTTGTGCAGTTCATCGTGCCATATCATCTTCAGCCTATCTAGGTTGAAGACTTGCAGTGTCTTCAACATAGGCAATGCAACCTGCACATGTTTATTCTAACGTCAACGACCTTCTAAATGCCGAAGCAAACAGTAATTTAGGTTCGACAGAGGGCCAGAGGGGAGAAGCATTTTGATTGCTTATATGATCAAGACATAAGGGTATCAAAGTTAAATTATTTTATTTTCATAAGCAAATCTTAGAAGAAAAGCACATATTTGAGAATTTAAGGAAACAAATTGAAAGAATAAAAAAACTTTCATAAAATTCCCTGAAATAATAAGAATTTATGACAAAGAAAAGTACTACACCTTTTCGTCAAATAAGCCTAAGTTGGATCTTGTATTGACAGCAACATTAGTGGAGATAAATGTCTTCAACTCAAGACAATCCTCGATCCACAACTCTTTCAAGTTGGGAAATTCTATTAATTCACCGATACAAAATGTGCTGAGCTTTTGAAGACCTTTGAGCTTTAGGAATTCTAGATTAGGAAATGGGTTCTTACTTATAATCTCTCCTCCTGTAGTTATCACCACATCTTCCATTAACTTACAGTCACATATTTCAAGTTTTTGGAGTTGTGCAAGACTTTTGACAACTGATGATGTAAATAGATAATTAAGATTCCAACAAGCCTCCACGGTCAACCTTGTTAATTTGCAAAAGGACGATTGATCTACAAATTGGCCGTTCCATATCTTATCCACACCGATTGAGGACATTTTCAGCTCTTTCAAAATTGGGAAAACAATCTGCAACCACAATTTTAGTTTCATCGATTATACATGTACAAATATATAAACCAAATTTAGCCAGGTTAAATCTATAGCAATTTACGAATTATCAACGCGGTAAATTGCTTTTTTTTTTTTTAGGTAAAGAGGCCAATATCGGGCAAAGAAAAAAAAATGTGAACATCGATATATGCATTCGAAAACACTATGCCTTCCTTTTAGAAAATTAAATGAGATCAAAATTCTATATTCTTATTTCTCTTCTAAAAGTGTACCCGTACATATTGTCCTTATTCTCATTATACTAAGAATTATTACTAACAGAATTATCTATATCAAATAATTGTTCCTAAATTTTTAATGTATCCTTTTTCATTTTGCTTATTGTATTTAGTTTTAAAAAATTTATTGTTAATTGAATCAAATCGAAGAGTTAAACTTAAGGCTTCAAACAAGCGGAGCTTCATAATGTTCAAATTTAGTTTGATTAAAAAGTGGGCTCAAAAAGAGGCTTCCTGTCATTATAGTTTAATCATGAGCCGATGTCAAACTGAGTTTGTTATAACCAGCCACGCTTTTGAGCCTTTTATGAATAGCTTGTTTAATTTTATTATATTGATAAGAATAATAAAAATTATAAAAATTTATTGTTATAAATAGAATGAGAATCACAAAGACACCTAATTTTTAAAAAATAATTAATCAATTAAAAAATATTTAACTCGAGTATATAAATATAAACATATATGACACATAAATTTAAAAATGAGTCCAACAAGCATACTCTAATAACATAATAACTGAATTTTTTTAATGACTGTATAAAGGATTCGATCCTATACTTTCTTAGGCATGGTTCTTTTATTAAAGGACAGTTGAAATTAGGCTCGATTGTTTCTCATCTGTGTAAATGACGAACCCGAGCAATCACTTATCAAGCCGATCACTGAACCTTTAGCACTTGTATCAATTTGTTTCTTAATGTTAGTTATAATATATACAGTTTTAATTTGCTATCCTAATAATACAAAAATTTTTGCTAATAGAGCTATATGTATCAGATAATAATTACTAAACTACTATTATATCAAAAATATCAACCATCTATCGTAGCCCATATCATTTGATTTAAACATAAGGCTGACATTAGGCCTGTCATACTAGCAAGAATGACGACGTAAACGGAAAAAATGCATAGCAGAAAACTGACCTTTGCTTGTGCAACTCCATTAGCATCGAATGGTGAACGTTCATTCAAAAATGTGAACGTGAATGTACTTGAACATTCAATGATAGCAATGCTTTTCAAGGATGGACATTCCACAGTACCACCTCCAGAGTAGAAGCTTGTCAAGTTGGGCAAACGCTCGAGAGAAACGGATTTCAACAGTGGAAGCACGACATTATCAACAGTTGCTCCAGATGCTGCTCCTTTCGTTATGATTTCCTCAATTAGAGGACAGCTTTTTACCTCTAACTCCTGGAGCTGCACGAGGCCCACGCACAAAGTTGGAGTAAATAGGCATCTCAAAGTGCTACAGTTGTCTATTTTTAGCACTTTAAGGTTTATAAGGTGAAACGCCCCTTTAGGCTCCTCCTCCAATACTTGCTTCAACCTTGGTAGGTCAATCAATCTCAGTTCGTTTAGCTTGGACAGTGTCCCCATTTGCCCATCGGCGGCATAGGGCAAAGTGAGATCAAACACTTTTTCCACTGAATCGCAATTTTTCACCTCAAGCTCTGCCAAATTGTACAAGGACCGTAATAAATTGGATGGGACAGCAGTGGAGTAATATACACATTCGTCCACCACCAGAGCCCTCAAATCGGAGAGGAAATTGGTTGAAAAATGTTCTTTATGCCAAGTATCTTTCAACTCCGGAAAATCTGAGAGCTTTAGATGCTCTATGCCATGAAGTCCAACCTAGAGAAGCCAAATATCGTGGCTTTTTCGTCAAATTAAATAAGATGAAAGAAAAAACAAAAAAGAATAACACCAAGCACTATTCAGTGGTCAAAAAAGGATTCAGTGATAGACACTAACCAGTTCTGCACACAACTGTTGAACGGCGGTGTTGAGGTCGCTCCCCCAACGCCCTTTGGCATCTCCTTCAGCCAGTTTTACTCTCTTGAGCTTTGGTGTGATTGAGAATCCTCCTGAGAAAGCCTTCATCTTGGGGCATCTAGTTACGATTACTTCTTCTAAAGCTGGAAATTTGAACGTGTGATTTGCTGAGGAGAAGCAAGTGAGGCTCCCCAGACAATGGAGCTTCAAAGTTTTCAAATTGCCCCAGGTAATTATCATCTGGCCTTCTCTATCATGGTCTACCTCTCTTGCCACTATTTCTTCCACCATATGGCATTCACTTATGCTCAATTTTGTGAGACGCATCACATATTGGGCTGTTGAGGTAGTCACCAGATTCAATAAACCTTGACATTTCCATACATTCAGATGGGACAGATTTCCAAAGGCTGAAACAGAAGGCGCCAAACTAAGCAAACTGCCACACCTCCATACTTCTAGAGTCTCAAGATCTTCAAACATCTGTTCCTGCCGGCAACCCTGTTTCCAAATAGTCTTTAGATTGTAAAGAAAATATAGCCTCATGTGTCGAATCTTGGCAACGATTCTCCCTTGATTCTCCCCACTGACGGGTCCTTCACACGAGAACACCTCCTGGAGCCAATTATGAATTACTTCTAGTTTTTCCAAATTGTGGAATTTTTGGAGGAGAGTCGACAGAAATGATGCTGACTCCTTGCCAAGAAGTTGCAAATGGAGAAACCTCACTTTATCGAATAAATATGCTGGAAATTGGGCGTCCCGTATCATTCGTGCGTCCTTACCAGTCAATGTCAGTTCTTTCAAGTTGGGAATGACCTGCAGGCCAACCAAGCAGCACCAAGATCTTGTAAGATTGGATTTTGGCATTTCCCCTCAATAAAAGGACATATAAACAACAAAATGGCACTAAAGTAGCTCAATATTGAATTGCTTCAACCAATTGAAAAAAGTATTGGTTAATACAACACATCAACACTAACTATAAATACCATGTGAATTTTTAGCAAAATTTTAATATAAATTTAACATGATTAATCCAACTTAGATGCAATTTTGAGGTGCCCCATAACAAATTAATGATATTTTGAAATTTAAATATTGCTACCTTTCTACAATAACCTTTTACTATTTTTCAATTGTCCTCCTTACTATAAAATATAAATTTGACCTTTCCTTTTCACTTTGTAAAACTTATTTTTTAAAAAGAAAATGACAAATCTCTCTAATCTTTTAATGCAATCTCAATTTCAGGTGTCATTTGTATCCTTTAATTGATTTTTCATTCGAAAAACAATTTGAAAATATTATACAATTTGAAAAAAAAAAAATCATCTTATGGCCATAATGAATGTTGTTATACCTAGATTGCCAATTCAATATAATTGTTTACTCTGATAGCTACAGACATCGAAGGATTTTTAGAAGATTTCTTTATTGGAACAGTTCTAACTCTCTAAAAAATTTATCGATTAAGGACAACCATCAATTCTAGTCAATGCCCGTACCTTCTCAACTGAAAGAAAGGGTTGTTGAAGGAAATTATCCGATTGGCTTCCCCGGCTATTTTGTTGAAGACTCCTACTTTTTGAAGCAAATACTTCCATATTGTCACAAGCATGAACATCTAAAATTTTTAACATTGGCCATTCAGAAATATGCATTCTTGGGTACAGCATCGTGAGTTTCCCTAAATTATAGAGCTTTAGAGTGGTCAATTTAGGAAATTCAAACCTAGCATTTAGTTCAGTTTCTTCATCGCTTTCAATAATTTCCTCAATTCCACAAGTTTTTAGCTCAAGCCTTTCAAGCTGCAGAAGACTCTTGGCAATGTAAGCTGGAAAAACTCTTTCCAGATTTGGACATCCATAAGCATCCACTACCCGTAAATCATTAAAGAAGATGACTTCTCTTTCTTGGGGACTCTTATTCCAGATGTGCTTCAAGTTCGGCAGATTTTGTATCCTCAATTTCTTCAATCGACTAGCTGCAAATCCTTGTGTTCTAGAATTTGTCAATGCTTGAAGTTGAAGGTTAAATACCTCTTCGAGTAACACACAATCATTCAACTCCAAGCTCTCCAGATTGAGGAACCTACTCATCAGCATGTTTGATGGGAAAATATTCAGCAGTTCCTCAGCATGCTGTACAATCACAGATTTTAGTTTGCAAAAGGAAGACCCATGAAGTTTGTTGTGCCATATCATCTTTAGTCCATCCATGTTGATGATCCGCAATTCCTCCAATTTAGGGAACGAAGCCTGTAAGAAAAGAAGAAAACAAACGTCTCAATTATCTGCCAATTGAATTACACAAAGAAAACGTAAGACCAAATTTACAATCAAAATAATTGTCAACGATTCATTTCTCTATCACTCTTTTAAGGCACATCCAGATTCTTCTTTCGATTTGTGGGAATAAAGGGAATTGAGATTTAAATCCTAATGTAGGCAGAGTTTTGTTGTCGTACCCAACCAGGTTAGCTTTGTTTTCCTACTGTAGTGCCATGAAGGAGAAAATCCAAACAAAAATATTTGTGGGGACCAAAGTAGTTAATGAGTGTAGAGATCAAATGATGAGTCTAGCTCCAACTTAAACTAGCTCGTTCAGTGCGATTCGCGTGAAATTATTTACATACTTATATTATTTTTAAGTTTGTAATAATATTAAAATAATTAAAAGCGTAAACATAATATTAGTAAAAAAAAAACTTTTAAAATATTTTATAATCTAGAATTTAAATAAAAAAATGCATACACATATATATAATGAAGATTGACCAATATCTATTTGTCAATTTATAATTAAGTAGGTAGTATGGACAAACCTTTTAATATATGCTGGTGTAAAAATAAGAAAACAAATTAAAGAATAAGAGAAATTGACGCACTACTAAGATAACTAATATTAAAAACTATTTACATAATATGCATTCTTCCAACAATAATTGACTTAAACAACCACGCGCATGAGGTCATCACAATAACTATCTGCGCTACGATAGATTATCTTCTTAACAGTTAAAGCAATAAAGTGAAGAAATAGTATCAACAACAATATAAATTTATGATGTTCATTAAATAAATAATATCAAATGAAGGTAGAATAGTTGACTTCATGTATATTGTATAGGGAAAATGTTTATAAGTATATAAAAAAAATTGTTATATAGTGTCTACATTAATTATAACAACTAATGTTTTCTATGTAGTTGCAATAATAAAATATAAAATAAAAAAAATATTATTTTTTTCATATTTTTTATGATAATTATCATAAAATATACTAATTATTACAATATAGATATTATATAACATGCTTTTTATATGTCTAAGCAATGGAACCTATCATAGAGCATCACTTATCCTGACACACTCTTTGGTTACACATTGCATCAATCAGCACAAGTATGTTCCAATGGCATTTGTATTTCCAGGATGTTGTCAGAGAAGCACAATCAATTTGCAGATCAAAAATCACTTTTTTCATGTAAGCATCACAACATACAGTTTGGTGCTCTTATAATATGTCAAGGAGGAGCCTAAAAGGGTATTAAAAAGTTATTATGAGTTATTAAACCACATTGAATAGCGCACATCTCCTTCTCTCTTCTAGTCTAATCTTACATTTCCATTTGTTCATTCAAAGACCCTTTTTGCCAAGAGAGATGAAGGGACATCAATTTATTATAAATACTTATTATTAAAAAAGGAGAAGGGACCTCGTAGAATAATCTAAGGTTATGCTTATAGAATGGATTAATGATTGGTGTTCTTGATATTATTTCCCATGACAATTGCTAAAAGGTGAAGAATGAGGCAAAAATGATAAAAAAAAATTATAGAGAAGTGTGCCCTTGGCACACTCAAGTCTCTGGCTCTCTCTATGTGCGTGTGTATATATATATATATATAAACATCTTAAAATGGTCCGTCGAAGAATAGAGGTTTACTAAAATGAAAAGAAATAAATAAAAAAAAAGGCTTTGATATATGCCTTTACAATTTGGCACTACTTCATCCTTACTTTTTTATTTTTTTATTTTTTAAATAAATTTTAAATACACTTAGTATTATTTTAAATATATTTATTATTACCATCAACCTTAATTTTTGTAAAAAAAAAAAAATTGTAATGCAGTAGTGCTGAAATAGTGTTAGAATGTAAGACCATAGACTTTTTCTCTTTGAAAAAATACGCACCTTCTCGTCAAATAAGGCTAAGTTAGATCCAGTATTGCCAGCAATCAGATTGGAAATAAATGGCCTTAATTGAAGACAATTCTCTATCCATAACTCCTTCAAAGAGAGGAACTCTATGAAGCCCCCGATGCAAAACCTGCTTAATGTCTTGAGACCTTTAAGTTTTAAAAATTCTAAATTAGGAAAAGGGGTCTTATCTATTTTTTCTCTTTCGGCAACTATTACATCTTCCATTGAGTCGGAATCACATATCTCTAGTCTTTGGAGTTGGGGGAGACTTCTGACCATTGATGATGTAAAAAGATAATTGAGATTCCTGCAAGTCTCTACAGTCAAGTTTGTCAATTTGTTGAAGGAATGCACATCTGCAAATTTTCCGTGCCATATCTTATCCACTCCAATAGATGACAACTTCAGTTCTTTCAAATTTGGAAAAACAATCTGCAATAATAATTTTTGTTTCATCAATTAATTTTTTAGTGTATACAAAAAATAAACAATTGATGAGGATAAACTTATGGTAACATTAAATTTATCTACTTGGTGAAATAAATTCGTACCATCAAAAATATTAAGCCTTATTTTTTAATATATTATATAATATATATTACGATTCCATATTTTTCTTTCTTTTCTAACAGTGTTAACAGTACACTACATGTTCAAAAAAAAAAAAAAGGAGTACACTACAATTAATTAAAAATTTCTTAATTTTAGTTGCACTGGAAATCTGAGATAGTTGCACTTGAAATCTGAAATTGTTGTAAATTGAATACGATCAGTTGTATTCGGATAGAGATTTGAGTACCTTTTCTTCTGAAAATGTAGCCTTTTTCAATAAGAAATCTGCACATTTAGAATGTGAATTATGTCAAGAGAATAGGGTATGATCGTACCATTTCATCAAATAAGGGCATTGAAGTATCACTCGCTGATTCAATTTCCGTGAAAGGTGGATCCATTGCGGATTGCTCTTGTCTTGAATGAGACGTGGTTGCGGATGCACGAGACACTTTCCTTTTAGAACAAAAGCTTCTGAGCAGTGGCAGTTGCAGCTTCAAGGAGTATAATTGAGTGAACTCCACCAGTTCATTCTTATCATCATCCTCTTCTTCTTCTTCATTTTCATCAGCAAAAATCACTTCCATATCACTGCAGTCCATTATTTCCATTTCTCCAAGCTGTTGAAGGTTTCTTCGAACCATGGAAAACGGGAAGAGATTCTTCAATTTGTTGCAGCTTCTGACTTTTAAGATTCTTAGTCTGCAGAAGTCGCCATCCAAAAGTTTCTTCCGAGTAATCTTGTCCAGGTTCACCAAATTGTGCAGAATCAATGACTCTAAGGTGGGGAATGCATCACAAGACACCCACCTTTTTGAGTCAATAATATGTCGAATCTGTCCACCATTTTGGACACAGAGATGCTTTAATTGCGGAAATCCTTCACTATGCAGATCATACAGCACGTTCGTGATTCCCTTCACTTCATCCAAATAAAGATTTTCAACGTCCTCCAATAAGGTCTTCAACCCATGCTTTGAGTAAATGCTTGTATCCAGCTTCAGCTTTAACGTTCTTGAAGTTTGATAGTTGCCACGCCAGTCCCACTCATCTCCAATGAATATCTTGCATCGCTCCAATCTCTTAGAAAACAGGCCATTTGGTAGCTTCTTGGCATCTGGAACATGAATCTCCAAATTTGTAAGGCAAGACAAGTGCTCCAACTCAGATAGACCTGCGTTGCTTTGACTATCGGAATGTTTGGCCTCCCAGTTGACAAAGCTGTTGCCCATGAGCAGTTCTTCTAACCGAGATAAATGTGACAAGACATTTTCTGGAATAAATTCGAGTTTGGAACAATTGCTCAAATCTAGTAACTTCAGTTGAGTCAATTGCGCCAGATCTCTTGGCAACTGAACAATTTCAGAGCCCATGAGGCTAAGGATCTCAAGATTCTTCAGCTGCGTAATAACAGATATGTCCTGCAATGTACAATAGTCCAAACACAAGGTATGAAGGCTTTTTAGGGAGCCCAGTGATAAAGGAAGGGATGAAAAACACATCCTTGTGAAATCCAGCACTTGGAGTTTCGTTATCCCTTCAAAATATGAATCCGGGATCTTCAAGGAGAGATCTTTCGCGTTTAGGTGAAAGAATTCTACTGCTGGGCATTGCGACTTCAGAGAGAGCATAGAAACATCACATTTTTCTAGAAAAAGCTTTGTACAACTTCTAATATCCATTCTTTGGAGTTCCTCCAACGAAGCACCGACCTTCTTGAATCCAAGTTGAGTTCTGGATAAAATTGAAGCAGCAACGCCTTGTACGATATCATGGATTTTGACCCATCCATCCTTGTCACTCTCTGACAACAAGCATAAGGCTTTGAGGTCTCCGATCAACTTTTGGACTCTATTTCTAGCGTCTCTCACGGATTCTATGTGTTTGAGTATACCCAGGCCCATGCTGTACTTCATCAAATCTAGGATAGAAATATTAGCATACGTAAATAGACCACAGAGCAAGAAAAATGATTTGGCTTCCTCGGGCAAATAAGTATAACTGAACTCTATAGCAGAGTAAACTTTTTCTTGTATTTCCTCATCCTTAAATGTCGAGAGACGCTGCAAAGCATCATTCCACATTTCGAGCTCCTTTTCCTTCAAAGCACTTGCCATCGTGACGAGTAGAATAGGCAAACCTCCGCACTTTTTGGCCACCTTAATTGCTATAGATTGTAGACTGGGAGTTCTGAGGCCACCCACCGTTCTGTCAAATAAAGACCAAGACTCCTCTACTGTCATAACATCAAGCTTGAAATCTTTCTGCACTCCCATTTCATCGGTTAACAGACGCCCATTTCTTGAGGTCATTAACACTTTGCACCCCTTTTCTTCCTGTTGGATTGATTCCAACTGAGAATTGAACTGAAAACCTTCACGTGCAGAGTCAGCTCCTCTACCCCTGACCCATTTCTCGTTGGTTAATGGGATTCCCAATTTTTTCAATTCAATTTTTTCCAAAAGATTGTCCAAAATTATAAGGACCTTTGTCTCTTTCATCAACCTCTGATGTAGTCGACTTGCTCTTCCATCTACGGTCTCCTCCTCGAGTTTCAAGCCTAGGAAGTCTGCAATACTCCCTTGAATCTCTTTGAGATCTGGTTTTTGAGATACAGTTGCCATGGCCACAACATCGAACAACTTCCCCTCAATCGCTTGCCTGTGGACCTCCCTTGCCAGAGTGGTCTTACCAGTTCCGCCCAAGCCGTAGACACCAATTATGTTGACATTGGGATCCGATAGTGCGTCCATAACTGCTTCAAAAATGGAAGCTCTCGAAGGCAAGCCCTCAAAACCATTGGCGGATGAAGAAACTATTGGCTGTGGAGGGACACGGTAGGATATTTGACTTGCTTCAAATTTGCCTTCGTTCTCCAGACCTTGAATAGCCAAAGTCTCCTTGGTTGCTTTCTTTCCAAGCTGATATCGGGTTATTAAGTTAGGACACCCCCCAGCAAAACACTTCTTCTTTGCCTCTTCTTCTCGGCGTTGGGTAAGCTCCCCAGCCTCTTTAATTTTATTCTCCGCATCACTTAGCCACTTTTCAACGTTAGGCTGGATCTCGTCCCCTCTGCTTATAGCAGCAAGAACAGAGTTCTGCAAGCATTCTCGCGAAGTGGCCAGCTTCTCAGCCTGCTTATTGAGCTCAGCAACCTTCCTTGTGTAGCAAAGAGCATAACTGGCATGCTTAATAACAACGCCGATTGTCTGCTTCAGAACTTTCCAAACTAAATCAACAGCGATACCCAGAGTTTTGGAAACTAAAGTAGCAACGATATCCAGACCCATTGTTTGCTTCTGACTTTTTCTTTGTTTTCCTTTTTCCACTTTTTTTTTTTTTTTTTTTGTTTCCTTTTTATTTTCTTGGGAAACTGATGAAAAATATTTGACAACAAGACAAGATATGCAACGGGAATTGTTGGACAAATACAGAGAAGGAGAAGGGAAGACACTGATAGCAAAGGAAAGCAGACAAATAGGAAAAAGTAAGGAAATACGATTGAAAGGCGATTTAAAGTGTAGTAAAATGGAAGGAAGTTAATGGACAGAAGAAATATGTTGAAAAGAAATATATTGGTTTGGTGCGTGTAGATGGTGAATAGAGTTGTTGTGAGTGTATCAGTAACAGAAACAAGAGTAAAGTTGCAGGAATGGATTTGATGGTAATTGGTAAAGGGACAGCGAAACGAGAAAAGAGAGCAGGCAAAGCAAAGAAAGAGTAGCGGCTGTTTATACTATGGAATTTGGATGTCCAAAGTGGCTGGGACAGAGAAACAATTGTCCTGGAGAGATCTGAAGAAACCTGCACAGATTCGCAGATGATGATTATGAGTGATGGGGATGAGGAAGTGGAGTCTCTAGTGAATCGTGAGAAAAGATTGTCTGTGTGATGGGGAAGCGAGAGAGATGTGGGTGTATTTATAGCCACCTTGTGCACAAAGAAGCCAAAATATTTTACGGGCTAAACACACTGACGGGAGAAAAAGGTTTAAAGAAAGACTTGGAAAAGACTTTATATTGTTTAACAAAATCCGAAATCTGACAGTGCCAAAACAGATGCTAACGGACCAAATAGTTCAGGACCAAAACACGACGCAGGCAAGAAAGCACGAAAGCAATGGGAAATCAGTTAAATTAATAATAATAATAATGATAATAATAATAATAATAAAACTAGCGTAAAAACAACCCAGTTGCGTTTCAAAATTTTACATAAATCAATATTAGAACTCTTTTGACCGTGAATTTATAGTTCAAATAATATTAATAAGTATGTCAGTAAGTGAGAGATTAAAAATTCAAATTTTTGATCTCTAATTATTCTCTTCTCCTTTAATCAATTAGTTTAAGTTTAGGAAATCCAAAAAAAAAAAATATATATATTAGAACTCTTTTGTATGAAAGTAAGAGAAAAAGAATCCAGACTTTTTGGGCTGTACAAAGCAAGAAGAACATAAGTTAGCAATTGACATTTGTGATTTAACGTAATGTCTTGTTAGATATTGGAAAAAGTGTAAATAATCATATTTGACATAGTTTTTGTTTTTTTTGAGCTTCATATTTGACATAGTTTGATATCTAGAAAATGTTTCTAAGATTTGTAACCGTTGAAAAAAAATTAATAAATTCAAGATTCGTAGTGTCTAGAAACATTTGTGCTTGAATTTGTCAGACATCCGTGTAATAAATTGAGTGCCTAAATCAAATAATTATTGGTTTTTAATTCACATGCATTGATATTATCCTCACGCATCCTAGGTAACTTTTTTTTACCAAAAAAAAAATTATTGCAGATATTACCATCATCCTAAATAAAATTGTGAATGGTTAACTTATCTTTAGAATTAGGATTTTAAACTATTGCATATGTATCTGTTTTAGCATTTTCTTAAAAATTTATATTTACAATTAGTTGTGCTCAAAATCATTAAAATTGTGTATGATTTGTCGATTTGTGTATAGCGTCCTCCAATATTGGTATGACAGCCTAACCAGTCTGGCATGCTACATTTTCAGAAAAAATTAATTTTATCTTCAATTTAGTGTAAAAATTGTTCATTTTTTTATATTCAACTGTGAACACTATTAACCAATAGCAGATATATATAATATTATTTTAATTTTGGTGTAATTCCAAAATTGATTCTTTTATTTAACATAAACATTTAATTCTAGGCAAATCCCACATCTTTAAGCGAAAGTACTAATTCTCACATTTTATTTTATAAAATATGATAACTCAATTGAACTATCTTGTACTTGCTTTAAAAATTTTTTGTGAGCCCAAATAAATAAAATAAAAAATTTTAATCATATAAATTCAATTTTGCAAATTTTATCCATTCTAAACGCTATATAAGATGGGAAAAAAAGATGCATCTGAAGAACATAAAGATCATTAGAAGCCCAAACGCCATTATTCGAATCTAACTCTCACTCCGGACATAACACCTGCAGCGCAAACAAAAAAGCGATAAATATTTCTCGGTTTTTTTTTTTTGCTCAGAAAAATTTCGATAAATCGAAGTTGCTAAATCTGCCCCTATGAAATTGAGTGCATCTATATTGGCATTTTTTAAAAGAAAATATTACATGGATACATTGTCTGACAGATTCAATAATTATCGCATACGTATAGCATTTCGTATTACGTAGATAATATTTTGTAGGGATATATAATTTTTTAATCTTAAATTTTTATACTTTTTTTATATATGAATTTTAAATTTTTTTGAAATTTTATTTGAGTCGTAAATTTTTTAATTTTTACTAAATCAATTCATCCGTTGATGGAAAGTAGTCAACTCATTAAAAAATGATTTTAACCTTACCAAAGCTATTGCAAAACAGGTTAAATAGACGAATTGAATTTTTTTCATCAAAAAATATGCACATTATGTATTTAATTCGTGTGTTTGTTGATTTAAAAAATATTTAATGTGCATAGCTGTTGATAGAAAAAATATTTAATCCATGTATTTAAATTTTTTTAATAATTTTTATTTATTTAAATTTATTTATTAATAAATTGATTATTTTTCATAAACTGAAGAACTCATTTAATAAAAAATTGAAAATTTTAAAATTTAAATAAAATATAAAATATGTAAAATTTATATATAAAAAAATATAAAAATTTAAGATAAAAAAATTACATATCGTGTATTTTGTGCCGCATAGTGGAGTTGTGTAAAGATGAAGTAAATTTTCATGTGAAATTTTACGTGGCGCCAAATGCGCCCCACTCCTCGGAAACCGACGGCGCAATGCATTAATTTTGAACCCTTACATTGCGACGGGACATAGGTATGAACATTATTTTTTTCAATTTTTTTCATGTAAAAATGATAAAATAATAATATTATATTTATAAATATTAATTTATATAGTAAAAATAATATTATTTTAATACACATACCTGATTTTGCATCTTTTTCTCTTTCTTCTATTCTTTAGTTTTTATTCTGTAAACAGTAAATTACAGAATAAAAATAATAAAAATAATGATAATTTTTCAAATATAGTAAAAATAATGTTTATTATAAATTGTAATTTATTTTCAAGTCACATAGTTAATAAATTTTTATTTATAAATACAGAAGATTTATTTTTATAAGATTAATTTAGATTAATTATAGATAAAAAATTATCTATTGTAATAAAATATAATTTGAATGTCTAAAATGATCATTTTATTGTTTAATCAGCAATAACTAGTATTGATTTAACCAAACACTGTAATTACATTTTATTCATCAATAATAGTAATAAGCAACGATAACAGTAACAAACAATCAGCAGCAACAATTACTAACAACAAAACCAAACCCCTCCTAAATCAAATTGTGTGTACATGTCTCTACAAACAATGCGTCTATTATAGTAAAGCCTTTTTGTACCAATATCCATTGGTCTAAGTTGTAAAGAGTTCGGTTTCTCTAAATTAAGGTTTTGGGTTGGAGCCTTATGAGCACTGTGAGAATTTCACCCCCTTATAAGTCGACTACCTCGACATAAATTATTCGGGACTCATGTGGCTTCTAGATACTGGTGGTTTAAGATTGAAAAAAAATAGTAGAGCCTTTTTGTAATTAATAAATAGATATTTTTGACAGTTTTTCCACCTCATTATTTTTGGCCTCTATAATTAAGGGGAAAGAAAACATTGAAAATTTCTTTCACTTATTAGTCTCTTTTATATATATATATATGTCATGTAAATTGGTGGTAGATATTTTCGGTTTTTTTTATAAAAAAACAAAATGCTTTTCATAATACTTTGCTAAAAAAGACATTTTAAGAATATTTAAACATATACTTTTTTTTTTTCTGGTCAAAATATATACTTTCTTTCTTAGAAAGTTGTTTTTGAATAAACCGATTTTGCCCACTGAAAAAAAAAAAAAAAAAACACTTTCGTACGCTGAATTTTATTTTTGGACGGGACAAGCCACCGCTAACTAGAATTGAGACAGGAGAATGACTTAACATAGTATTTCGATAATTTTATTTTTGGACGGGACAAACCTCCTCTAATTAGAATCGCGATAGTAGAAATGACTTAACATAGTATTCAACCACGCGGACCTACGCGTAAAATAGTTATCGATGACCACTGTCTAAGCGTTGGTTAGACAGATATAAACAAACCATGTTAACTAATAATTTATTTTTTTATATTTTTAATTTAATTATTTAATAATTTATATTACTCTATCAAGTATTTTTTTTAATTATATTCACATGTCAAAGTTGTGAAATTGTACATTTTCACTTATGACGAGTGAGCTCGTCTAACCTTTGTACTAAACATGTGGTGTTACCTCAATCTCAGCTTTAATAAGCATAAAAGTAAAACTTAATAAAAAAAAATATATAGTGGTGGTAAGTTATAAAAGATTAAAATAAGATCAAAATGATATAAATTATTAAATAATTAAATTTAAAAAAATAAATAAATTATTAAATAACTGTGTGTACCATCGTATTCATAAATTATACCCATTACGGTAATAGTGCTCAATTTAATATTGTTCATGAGGCCTACAAAAAGGAAAAACTTTGGCACACGGAGGTTTGCATCCATATGGGACCCATACTGACGTGGAAGGAATGAGGTAGATGTTGATGTGGAAGGGTAGAAATATAAGGGAAAAACTCAAAGCTCAAATAGAGGAAATAATAGAAAAAGGAGGGAAAAATCATAAATTAAAAGATTTAAAATTAAAGAAAAGGAATTTGAAGATGAAGCGGGAAAAAAAATAGGAAAAAGAGGGAAAAAGCGAAAATTGAAAGTGAAGAAAAGGAAATTGAAGAAGAAGTGGGGAAAATGAAAATAGGGACCAAAAAATTAGGGTGAAGAAGTGGTGGAACAGAGAAAGAACGGAGAACGGGTGGGAGGCACATAAACAACGATGCAGCTGATGGGCAAGCAATAAGAAGAATGAATATAGGATAAAGACATGGTGTCGGTACAAGAACGGCTTCGTGGAAAGACTTAAGCGTCGGGGGATTAAGGAAAAGGAGATTAAAGATGGTGCAATGGGTAGAAGGATTGAAATGGAGAAAGCTGATGTTGGGAACAGCAGATGGTGCGAAGCGAGGGAGGACGTAGATGAATTGAGATAATATTGGTGAATTGGGTAAGTAAATATTTTTGCAATTGCAGTGTATGGTTAAATACTTGTTGAAAGGAAGTATGGATTTATTTGGGTAACGACTAGGATACAGAGAGAGGAGAGAAAATGATGAATGTTGAAAAACAATACAGTAAACTGTAAAATTACTTTAAGGGGAAAAAAAAAAAGGATGAGTTAGTGGCAACGGGAAATAACTGAGGCATGAATTGGTGTATAGAAATTGGAAATTGGTAGCTAAGAGGGTATAAATATGCAAAAATTGAAGGGAAAAGAAAGTGTAAATCAATATAGAAGGCATAGAGCATGTGCATGACAAAAATAGTTGAGAGAAGGGACCCATGAATTGTTAAAATGCATCGACAACCAACGTTGATATGAAATGTTGAGGGAAAAAATGTGGTAGAGGAAAGTTTGGTTGTAAATGTAGGTAGTAATTGATGTATAATTTACTGTCAGATTTGAATAAGGTATAGTTTTATGGCAGGAATTGACTAATGCAATGGAGCAGGCAGGCAATGTGGAAGGTGGTAGGGAAGCAAAATGAAGCAACAAAAGGGACAATAGTGGAAGTAATGTGGAGCAGGATATTGTAGAAGGCCCCCAAGTTGGAATGATATTCAAAGGGATTGACGAGCTATATGAATTCTATAAGGCTTATGCAAGATTGAAGGGTTTTGGGATTGCAAAGCAGGGTGCCAGAAAAGATGAAGGGACAGGCGACCATAGATGGATGACAATTAAATGCTCAAGAGGTGGGGTGCACAAGCCAAGGGGGAAGAATTTGTTATTGAAGCGTGCTAGTGGGAAAAACGGATGTGGAGCAAGGATTAGTTGTGTGAAGACCGAAGGTCATTGGGTAATCTCGAGGGTTGTTTTAGAGCACAATCACGAGGTTAGTCCGGAAAGTTCTCGATTTATAAGACAACATAGAGTAGTCAATGTCCTTTCAAGAAGATGGTTAAAAACAAATGACATGGCTGGTATAAGGTCATGTGACAATGTGAAAGCAGTAGTGTTTGAAGCTGGTGGACATGAAGAGTTGCCATGTCTAGATGTTGACTTGAGTAGGCACATTCAGAAGGTTCGAAGGCTGCAATTAGGGAGGGGGGATGCAGAGGCAGTTCACAAAATGTTTGGGGAGTTGTAAAAAGAGAGTAGAGATTTTGTTTATGTTATTAAGCCAGACAAGGAAGGACGATTGAAACGTGTTTTTTGGGCTAATGGGAGGTGTAGGGAAGCATATAGGGAATTTAGCGATGCAGTGACGTTTGACACGACATATCTTATTAACAAATATGATATGCCATTTGGTGCATGTGTTGGCATGAATCATCATGGGCAGTCCATACTCTTGGGTTGTGCACTCTTAAACAATGAGAAAACGAAGACATACAGATGGTTATTTGAAACATGGTTAAAATACATGGATGACAAGCAGCCGGATGCAATTATAACTGATCAATGTCAAAGCATTGGAGAGGCAATCAATATAGTATTTCCAAATAGTAGACACAGATTGTGTTTGTGGCATATATTATGCAAGTTCCGGATGAAGATGGCTAGAATCTCTGAATATGGGGCAATTAAGGATGCATTTATGGATGTGGTTTATGATTATGTGAATAATGATGAATTTGAGATGAAATGGGGAGAAATGCTTTCAGATTTTCCAGCGCTAGAGAGTAATGCATGGATAGGAGCATTGTATGAAAGTAGGCATCGGTGGGCACCGGTGTACGTGAAGTCATTTTTTTGGGCTGAGATGTCATCAACTCAAAGAAGTGAGAGCATGCACTCTTTTCTAGATGGGTATGTTAATTCAAGAACTACACTAAAAAAATTTGTAGAGTAATACCAATTGGCAGTACAGACAAAGGTTGAGAAAGAAACTCATCAAGACTTTAAGTCAGCAAACACTCAAATCCCTTGTGTGACAAGATGGTCTATGGAAATGCAACTCCGTGATGCATACACCAATAAGATATTTAAACTAGTACAACATCAACTTACGGACATGATGTATTGTGATGTGAAGATTTCAAAGGTAGAAGGAAGTAGGAGAGAGTATGAGGTTACGGAGGTTGTTAGTGACGCCGATATGAGGACAATAAGAAAGAGGTTAACCGTCCAATATGATGGGGATGTGAATGAAGTACAGTGTGACTGTAGATTATTTGAGTTCATGGGTATTTTGTGTGCACATGCCTTCAAAGTGTTGACGTATAATGATGTTGCGGTTATACCAGATCGGTACATTTTGAGGAGGTGGAGGAAGGATGTTGTACGACCCCATACTCGAATGAAAATTGGGGCCAGTAAATCATATGGGGAACTTCGCAGGAGAAAAGAGATAGAGAGACTATTTTACACGTCATTGGAAAGAGCAATAAATGATCCAAGTAAATATGAATTCATGATAGAAGGACTAAAGAGATAGAAGGAACAATTGCTGTCATGGTCAATTAATGGTGACAAAGTTGATAAGGACTTTAATGGGGAAAATGATAAAGAAGCTGAGGTTGAGGATGGTCAGGAGGGTATCCAATACAGAGATCCCAATAGTGTTAGACGACGTGGAAGGCCCAAAAAAAAAAGGTTATTGGCAGCTATGGAGAGAATAACTCGTTCGAAATCCCTTACAAGGAGCAACAAACGGCGTAGTACGCAAAGAAGGGATGGCCAAAAGAAGCCAACCTGTGGCTCGGCTGAACAGGTAAGGTATATGGATGGTTACCATTAATCAGAAATAATGGAATTGTGCAAGCTGAAACTGCTTTCTAGATATGGACATTGAAAAAATAAGTCTACGAAATGGTTAACTTAAAAGGAATGTAAATCATTTAAAATAAAATTGTTATTGTCTTTATAGGCAAATGAAGTGGGTATGGAGGCATCAAGAAGTCAAGGGAGAAATGAGAATGTTGGGAGCCAGTTTAACCAATTGCCCTAGGTTAGTGTTGAACTGAAGTAAAAGAAAATAATGTTAAATAGTAAGTGTTTTGTTTGAGGAATTTATTTGAAAACAATGTATAGTTCATCTGTGTGAATTAAGGAAGATTGAGGGGTACGTAAATGCAAGTTGCAATGCCATCATTGCGTGTAGGCAGTGCACAACATATTCTACCCATGTTTTATTGGGAAGCTCAGAATAGTTCATGGTCAGTCGGCATTCCAAGTTGCTACTTTAGTACCCCTATGTTGTACAGAGTATGTATGCTGAAATCATTGGAATTTGAAGTTTGCTCGAAAAAAACATGGTTTTGTAGTAATCATTGAAATTTTGCTTTAGGTTGCTTGGACAAAGTAGATGGGCAAAATTGTTAAACGTTTGTTGTTGAATTTCAGGTTGGTAATGGGGGTTCAGTTCATTTCCAGCACCCAGTGTAGTTGAAGGCAACAACTGTGCATAATAAAATGTAAGCTAGGCCACCAATTTTGAATTGCCAAAGTCGTACTTGATGGTGTTGCAACTTAGGACGACTATTGTTGGTAAGGGTATATAAAAACCAAAAATTTTTTACTGGGTATGGACAATTAAAGCGAAGATAGTTGGGTTGGTTCATTTATGGAAATGGGAACGAACAACATTTTGATTGTGAAATTATGTAATGGAGTAATGCAAGGTTGGATTTGGAAGGTCGATATATGATTGCAGGTATTCAGTGTGATGAATATCATTATCTTTGCAGAAGCCCAATTGGTACTGACAACATGGGTCCTAGGCCCTGGGCTACCAAAATTAATAGCAATTGAAATTGAAATAATATATTGTTGGGAAAGGTAAATAAGTGCAAACATCGTGGAGCCGTGAAAGAGAGAGTTTGTGGGGATACAGGTGTATTAAACAACTATAGTAAAAGATTGAGTGTTAACATTAGAAGAGTCCTATTACACTTACTGAAAATTTTGGCCCAATAATTTGACGTTTGTTGCAACAGCAAAAGTTTTATATTCTGAAACAAGAAAAGAATCCAAACTTTGTGGTTGCAAAACATAACAATAGTGTTGCAAAATATACAGGACCTGTTGCAAATAACAGATAAAATGATGCAAAAATTTGGTGGAAGTCAACATATCTTTCCAACTTAGAATTAGGACATCCGAGAGACATTGCGAGTAAAGTAATAAAAGGCGAGTTAGTGCATGAATTAAAAAAACAATCAAAATTGTCAGTCTCCGCATATAGAGAGATAGATAGAGTAAAGCGTCGTCGCATAGATGTGATTAGCTATATGTTTTGGTGATAAGTATAATTATTTATTACTTCTAATTAGGGGTGTTTGCGGGTCGGATTGGGTCGACTTAGGGGTATATCCGTATCCAATCCGCCGTCGGTGGGTTGGATAATTTTCCATCCGCACCCAATCCGCCATACAACCCAATCCATCCAATCCAATCCGCCAACGGCGGGTTAGATTGGATCGGTTTAGGCGGATTGACATAATAAAAAAAATTATAACTTTTTTCAATTTATACATATCATCAATCATCCATGTTTTCACTTATTCTTACCAACTTTATTATTATAATGTATATATCATATCCATTCGCAATTTTAAATATTCATGAGAATTGATCAAAATTCACTAAAAGACTATATTAAATCAATTTTACTTGGTAAAAACACAAATTATCAAACAGAAAAGTTCCTTATTTGTGCTTCTGCTCGGCAAATAAGGTAACATCTCTCTCTCTTTCTCTCTTTCTCTCTTTCTCTCTTTTATAGTGTCCGATGTCTCACTTGTGCTGCCAAAAAATAGGGAAATAGAAATACTCTGATTTTTTTAAAAAATAAAATAAAATTACGTGGTAACAATTAGAGAACATGATAATAATACGGGAGTAATAAAATAGTTTTTTACTTCTAATTTTGTTGGTTTGTAAGATTATAAAAAATATGATTGTTTGGTCTTAATCCGATTGATATCGATAAATTTAATTCACAATATCAGTTATATATATATATATATATATGTGTGTGTGTGTGTGTGTGTGTGTGGGGGCGGATTGGGTCGGATTGAACCCCCCAATCCGCATCCAATCCGCCTTTGACAGGTTGTAAAATTTTGAAACAGCAACCAATCCTAACTTCGGCGGTTTTAGCGGGTTCGGATTGGTTTGAATTCGATTGATCGGATTGGGTCGGGTTGGTTAATTTTTGAACAGCCCTACTTCTAATTATATAACATTAATTTGAAATTTTTACAAAAAAGTACCAACACACACACACACACACACATATTATCATTGTAATAAATGTTGTATAATTTTGGTTGTATTTGTAAAAATTATGTCATGGGTGTCGTAGTTGATATTCAAACATGGTTAATAATATCACAGCTAAATAAGGTTGGGATCCATATATTGGTATCCATACTTGGTATTCAAAGTGTGACTACCTTGCTAATTTCTGCAACAAGGCTTACTACATTTGCAACAGTACTTATTGATGATTGTTGTTGCAAGCACAATAAGCGTAGTTGCGGAAGTAGTTGTTGTCGTCACATTGTAGAAAGAAAATTCCTGGATAATAACGTATTGATACAAATTTGAGGCGTTAATAAAATAATATGATTAGCTCGGTAAACTCCTACGGAGTCTATAAAATGTGGTCTCCCTATGGTGATTAAACAATCAGGTGCGGCATGCAGTTGCATGTGATGGTTTAGGGCTCACATTGTTAATAATATCATAGGCAAATAAGTATGTGATCCACATGTTGGTATCCATACTCGGTATTCAAAGTGTTACGATCTAACTCATTTATGCAACAAGGCTTGTTCCTTTTGCAAATGAAATTTCCCACTTCTCGATAATTTTTGTTGCAAATATATTTAATCTAGTTGCAGAAATAGATACTCTCGTCACATTATAGTAACAAAGTTAGGATAACAACGGATTGATACCAATTTGAGCCATGTTTAAAATAATATGAATGGCCCCTTAAACTCCTACCGAGTCAAAAAAATGTGGTCTCACTATGGTGATTAAACAAGCGGGCGCGGGGTGAAGTTGCATGTGACTGGTTTGTGGGTCACATTGTTCACAATGTTGAAATTAGTTTTCAATCCAAATGTTCGTATCCAGACTTGGTATAAAAAGTGTGACGATCTGGTTAATTTCTACAATAAGCTTATTACTTTTGCAATAGAAATATGAACTTTGTGATAGTTTTTTGGTAAACACTCTAAGCCTAGTTGTGGTAATAGTTATTGTCGTCACATTATGGAAACAAAGTCAGCATAACAACATGTTGATCCCAATTTGAGCCATTAATTCAATAATATGAATGGTCTGTTAAACTCCTTCGGAGTAAAAAAAAAATGGTCTCCCTTTAAATAACTGATTAAACAATTGGGCGCAGTCTGAAGTTGCATGTGATGGTTAGGGGGTCACATTGTTGAATATCATGTTCAAATTAGTTTGCTTTCCATATGTTGGTATACAGACTTAATATAAAAAGTGTAACAATATGGTTGAATTCTGCAATTAGGCTTATTATTTTGCAGCAGAAATAATAACTTCTTGCTAATTCTTGTTACAAAAATAATAAGCATAGTTGCAGAAATAGTTAATCTCGTCACATAATGGTAACAAAGTCAAGATAACAACATATTGATACCAATTTGATCAGTTAATGAAATAATATGTATGGCCCGTTAAACTCCTACAGAGTCTATAAAATTAGGTCTCCTTGTGGTAATTAAACACTCGGGCATGGCATTAAGTGGCATGTGATGGTTCACATTGTTCGATCTCATAAACCTTAACGTTTGGGATCCATATGTTGGTATCCATACTTGGTATACAAAGTGTGACGATCTTGATCGTTTTTACACCAAGGCTTATTAATTTTGAAACCGAAAATATCGTTATAATTTTGGTTGCAAAAAAATAAGTCTTGTTGCGGATATAATAAATTTTGTCACAATATGGAATCAAAGTCTGCATAACTTATTTAAGATACCAATTTGAGCTGTTAATGAAATAATATGACTGCGCCCGTTAAACACTCCATTTGAAGGGTCTCCCACAATTCACGTACAAAAAAGTTTGGTATCCATACGTTGGTATTCAGACTTGATATCCATATTGTGACGAGTTTATTTATTTCTGTGACGAGACTTATTGTTTTTGTAATAAAAATTATCACGTTATTTTTTGTTACAAAAACAATAAGTCTTGTTGTAGAAATAAATAAGCTCATTACAATATAGATTCCAAGTCTGGATACCAACGTATGGATACCAACTTGAACCCATTAATGTATTGTGGGTGCAAAAAAATCGTTGTCCAAGTTATAACCGGATTATGCGATAACCTTTTAGATGGTAAGTTTGGTTATTACAGGTCATTGTTTTCTGTAAATGTTGTCACGTAAATATGTCAGTTTGTCGCGTGAAGTTGTAAAAATGTTACAATATCGATAACATGATTTTTGGTACTTGGCACTTTTTGTAGAAGTGTCATCAAAGAAAGTACTAAGACCGATAAGGGACTTGATACTGGCCAGCTATAAGTAGGGTTGAAATTTATTTTGTCTTTGCTTTATTGTGTCATCAGGAAACCTCGTTGGGGAAAACATCCTGAAATAATAATGTCAAGCAAATCACACTGCCCTCATGGCCGTATCTGTTATCAATTGCGTTGCAGTTACCAACAACAATTGTCACAGTTCAAAGAAGCAACATTGTGGAAATTGAAAAGGTTGTTGATCTTTTTTTTCTCTCCAGACATTGATATTATGCGTTTGTGATAAAGTTAGTTTTAATCAATATAATAAGAACAAATACGCGGCTAAATGATGGTATATTGGCCATTAACTGACAAAAATAAGTTCCATTGTGGTTAACGGGTTATGCCACACATTCCTCTGCTGACCATTTGATGATACAATGCTTGATGTATATAACTACTTGTCCAGTACTTGTTCTCTGTTTCAACCATCAGAAGGAGTTTGATTGCATATGACAATAGAGTTTTTCAGGAGTCGTAAGGTGCGCTTGTTGTTGCTAAATTTTCTTTTTTAAATTTTAGTGTATGTCTTGGGAAAAAAAAAAACCATACAAACTGAAAAATGCCATGTGAAAAAACTTCATTAATTTGCATGTTCCAACTTGTTGTATGTTCAATTGAATTCATAAAGCAAATAAATTGGGCTCAACTAGTTTAGAGATCATTGGTTTTGGACTGCGTTTAAGATTGCACCACAATTTCAATGAACATGAACGGAAAAACCAAACAGAACACAATCTCATTGAATTGAGATGGCTTCCAAATTCTAATGCAGGCTATGTTATCTTCTTTAACTTTCTCTTCAATACTTGAGCCACAATCCTTTCTAATTACCATACATAGAGAAACATCAGTAGGATGCCTTTTTCCGGTTGCATTGTCCTTACCATTATTTCGGTCACTATTTCCTTCCTCTGAACCGTAGTGGGGTAAGTCATTTGATTTCGATAAAAAAGTCATACGATGTGCACACGAAATCTCACCTGAAACAACAGTACACACTATCACTTCACTAACTTTATATAACAATGTGCAAATTATGTTGAAAATACTAAAATAGACAGCATTGTTAATGGATTGCATTGTTGCTGTTGTTCTCATTCATTACCAGATGATAATTTCTCAGTTTCCATGATCCCACCTTTGGCAACGTTTTTCATTTCGTCTACACTTGTACCATCTGCCCGATCATTCAAGTTGTCATCGCCCATGATCATCATCGGCTTGATGACATCGCCAGCCTTTTCCCCTGCATGGTTTAATAGACATGAACTAAATGTCTGAAAATTTAAATGATCGGCACACAAGATTCAGGTTTATGACATTATATTATAGTTGATGTGTAATCCAATGGGCTGAGATCATGAACAACATTGTTATTGCTTCCAGCTGTAGGCTGCACAACAACTCACACTTTCACTTACCTACATGCCGATGAATGTCCTATATTAACATATCATAAACAAAAAAAAAATCATTTAACATTGTATTTACATTTGACACGCAGTTGCAGCCTATCCAGCTTATTTTCTGCATTTCATGCCTCAATTTTGCCCTCTAAATTCTTTTATGTATCTGACGTTTCACAAACCATACAATGTCAACCAATTATTATCAATCGTCATTGAATTTTAATCTCAATGAAATATCATGTTGTAGATTGTGTATCTATTGACTGCATATTCCTCATTTCACTGGCGATTACAACCTCCATTATGACAACTGCTCTGCTCTGCCTCATGCTCTGAACTATCTGCTTTCACCATTACGAACTTGAACATTCTCAAGTTCAAGGTTTCACCTACATAATTGTTTCAAAGTTTAAATTGTTATTCTTCCTTTTCTGCCACAGGCTTTTGTATTCACTTTTTCTCATTATTCTAGGGAAGGTTGTCAATAGTTAAATATTTTATATCATCGATGCCTTAGCTATCCCCCACTAATGCATGAATTATAGTTTGGAAAAAAATTTCAATCAGTCCCCATTTACAATAAACATTCAAATTGTATTAGGTTATGGTAATCATTTTACATTATATTAGGTGCATTTTTTCCTAACTTGCCTGCAATGCTGTTCACAGACTTTGAATGAGCTTCTGCTTCCATTATGTCTTCATTAACACCTTTTACATATCGGGCTTCACATGTTCTTCTCTCCAATTTCTCTCCTACACATTTTCATTTTCTTTATTAATACATTTATCTTAATTTCAGTTTCAAAAAATACAGTGTTGGTCAACATGCCTGAGCTTCGCTTTTGCTTCTGTGGATTACATTGCTGGTAAGTATCAACACCACGTTTAGAGCGTGAACATTTTGCTTCAGGTTTCCTTACTCCATATTGTCTTGCCTTCTCCTTTTCTGCATACAGATTATAAAAAAAACCAAGCAATGATATTTTCTAATTGTAATAAGTTACCATTACTTATATCAGTCAACAAATTTATATTTCAGTTCATTACTTTTTTGCTACTGTGCCTCCTCAATATCTTCCAAACTTTCTGCTTCTAACTCCGCCCCTTCTATACAACATCTTGTTCCTGTATTTGCCTTTTCTGCTCACCCATCAAAATCATTATTCTTTACACTCCTCCTTTTTCTCTTCCTTCCACCAACTTCATAATTTCCTAACTTTGTCCTAAGATCCTGTCTCTATGCTCGAATGTGTCTTTCCATTAATTCCTCTACAATCTCTACAGCCTTAGCCTCTACCTATACGAAAATTGAAAAGTAGCCACCGATGCAAGTTAATTTACATTACTAACTTAATGGATATAGTGATATTCATTTATTAACCATGCTTTCTGTACATTATCTTTTTACTAAACTAATACTCACATAGCCATTTTGTCGAATAAGCACAAATTACAAAAAAATATATATTTTCGCTTCCTCTTTATCTCATAGTTCACATAATCAATATATTAATTTTTCTATTTTTTCCTTATGATACTCACATTTCTTCCTCGATTGCCAGTACAAGGGAAATTTGATGTGGCCATTTTCGAACTCATTCTAAGTCGCTGCCCTATTTCCTGCATTAACATAACAAATGCATTAGCACACTATTATTATTTTCAGTGACCTGCAAACCAAAGCAAATATTGAACATTTTACTGGATACCTCATTTTTATAAAACTTCGAATATTTTATTTCAAGTTTAACTCGACGCCGGACTCTACAAATGTTCCAAAACTTCAAAGGATGCTCATGTTGTTATCGCTTCTCAAAATTTTCTAATTGAAATCGCTCAAAAAAGAATATCTGCTCAAATACCAATGTTAGTCCACATTCTACACACTGCATTACCACCAACAAAAACAATATTGCAATTCAACTAACCATCAACAAAAGTAGACATCCACCGACACTCCGATTCTTAGCTTTGTCTGTCTGTTTCCTTTCACCAAGTCCAAAAGTCCTAATCTCATCACACAACCATGATTTAACAAAATTCCCCCAACTATAGTGCCTAACGTCCCTCACATCAACCACTGCACTGTACAGCTATGTAGGGCACAATACTGCTCCAAGTGCAAGCAGCATAAATGCTTGCTTGGCCATATCATTGTCCAATCCCCTACTACACAACATGTCTCTCAATACCTTAAAATTGACCCTTCTATCCACTGCTCTTTTATCCTCTTTCTTACCATTCGCCTTTCCCTTGCCTCCTCTTTTATTAACACCTATTTTCTCAGCCATATCACAAAACTTTTGTGCTAGCTCTTTGCCGGCTTTTACATCAGATGGGACCGGGAGTGGCCCATTAGGAATCCCTAGCATTCTACTCACATCTGCTCCTGAAATATAAACTTCTTGCCCCCTCCCCCCCCAATCACCAACTGGCATGTGAATAGATCGAAGTGGCTGACCAACAAACTTAGGAAGGCCTTCGGCAGATTTCCACATTTCATTGCTGCAAAATCTTTAAATCCCATTTCCGCTATAAGGCTATGTAAACTGCAGCTTCTCTCCCATTGGCTTACCATTTTAATAATGGTTTGAGGACAACACCTTGAATTTATAATTACCTGCATCAAACACAATTCATTCTAGTCAATTAAACAGCAATAAATGGTTTCAACTATTTGTATCAATGACACTTTGATGCTTATCTCACCAATCCACTTTCCTGATTGCCTTTTCCTTCGCCAGCCTGCGTGCTTTCCCCTCTCCCATTAATACTCTTTGCTTCCTTACGAAATTTTTCTCTTTCTTCCTTCCCCAATTCTCTCCAAGCCTTGCTAATTTCAGCCACAACCTCCTTCTGTACATATCAATTTAATTTCCATTATAATAAATGCATTCATCTACTCAACAATTTTTTTTATTAGTTTCAAATTTCTTACACTGTACAACTGCCTCCCACCTCTACCACCTCCTACACAAAAATGTTCAACCAATATGTATCAATTTCACATCATCAACTTTATCTCCAAACATCTACCACTTTAATACCAACAAAATCTCGTTTACATTTCATTCATTGAAGGTGCTTGTGTGACTATGAATAATGTCTACATTCAACTCACTGGAAGCAATTATACGAATTCATGGTTTTTCTGCGCTTCCTTGACATTATCTTTTTTGCATTGCTAGCCATTTCACCATTTTCACCCTCCTTATTAGAACCAGCATTTGATTCTTCACTGCTTCTTTGCTGCTCTTCTGAGGTAGACACACTAAACTCTTCTTCTATTTCCCTTGCCATTGTTTGTAACTACCGTCCTGCAATGCCAAATCAATAACTTTATCATCACTTTTCCCATATAATCACAAACTTCTGCTTAATCATCAGTTTGATTTTTAAAGTACATTTCATAGACTTCTGCATCATTATCAGATTGTCACACAATATCTAATTTATTGCACTTCATCATTACCTCCATCCAACTTATTCTTATCAGCGGGCTCTTACCTCTACTTTCAACATATTTTTGTTTTCCCACACTTTCAAATCACCTATTTTACCCTCCACTAACCTCTCTTCTACTATTCCCTCGCTCTATATACATGCTTTCAACTTCTATCATCAATCTCTACTTCACATTTCATTTTTTGCACATGTTGTTTACCAATCATACTGAGACTACATCTTTTCTCTTACTCACCCTTGTCATAAATTCCATCATTGAAATTTAACTGTGTCCATTAACTTCTTTTCCAACCCTTTTCTAATCCCTATAATGCCCATAATCATATTAATAGAAAAACTTCCCTCAACGACTTATTTGTCACCAATTTCTTATCTTTCTACAAATTTCTCTGCATCGCGATATCGCAATATGGCTCATAATAAACAATGCATTCAATATTTCTAACTCATTACTTTCATTTCACTTTCACAGCCATGCCAAATAAACCATATCGTTTCTGTCGTCCTTCCTCACCCTTCGTTCTTCTTTCATGCGAACAATTCCTCCCGTCTTCGCAGCCCTTCTTCCTTGGTTTTCAATCAGTTGTTGTGCTTCCCATTTGCCTTTCTACGCCACTTCCCTTGCCTTAGTTCTCTCGCCGAAGTTACCCTTGCCCTGGTACGCCTTTTGCTTTTCTTTTGTTTAATCACTACCATTTCTTTCAGCCCAATGTTTCAATTTCCATTTTTTCAACTTTCTCGCTTCCGATGTCCCTTTCTTCTTTATTTTGCCTACCTTTTCAACTTCTCCACTCTCCTCGCCCAAACCCCACAATCAAATGCCACATTTCCCCCATCCCTAGACAGCTACATTTCATGGCATTTTTCTTTTTATTTTTTTTTTCTACCACAATTTCCCTATTTTATTTTCTATTTCCTTCTTCCTTTCCATATTCTAAGTTATTTAGTGGGACCCATTTGCACAGTCACATATATTTTATCTCCTAAAATTACTGGGACCCTCTTGTCTAGTCAGCATCTGGGTACCATCTGGGTACCAACGTATGGACGGCAATTCGCCCCCCTAAAAAAATTGTCATTGTCGATATGAGACACACTTGGCTCTTTCAACACCCGCCACGTTGCAGTGTATATCCCAACATTGAATCTTTTTAGTCATGAGAGTTCCCAGAGTTTTCGTTGTTCACTTTGTTATATATACTTGCCATCATGGTTTTTTCGTTTTGCCATGAAAAAAAGTTCTACTGGACGTGTCAATTATTAGATTCTTGAGCCGAGATCGAAGTAACCCCTATTTGATTGAGTCCCGTTCAACAACCTCAAAAGGGCCAATCCACCACCTGAGCACCAATGGAATCGAGTGTGACTCCGTTACTAATGTTTTGGCGAACGGCTCTAGGTCCAACGCTACGCATTATTGCTTATACCTAAAGGGGTCTCAACATGGTTCAGCTAGGGGGGAGCGCAAGAGTGGAGAGTCAAACTCAAGACTCGTAATGTGAAAGCACGCCGACTTACCACTGAGCTATCACCTTGAGCAGTTACATATACTTGCAATCATCGTCTTTCTCTTTTTGTGCTAAAGAAAGATCAATAGTATATATTGATATGTATAAATTAAGTCCTCAACCTTTACGTTTTTTTATATTTGAGTCCTAAACCTTTTTAAGATTTCATTTAAGTCCTAAAACTTTTGATTTTCTACCAAATCTGTCCCTCTTTTGATGAAAAGTAATCAATCTATCAAAAAATGATTTTGACCTTACAAAAAATTATTTGAAAAAAGGTTAAATACATGAATTGAACGTTTTTTCTATCAAATAATATGCATACTACCTATTTAATTCGTTTATTTGTTGATTAAAAAAATATTTAATGTGCATATTATGTTAATGGAAAAAATATTTAGTTCATGTATTTGACCATTTTTTAATAATTTGCATTAATTTAAACTCATTTAGTAACAGATTGACCACTTTTTGTAAACAAAAGGACTAGTGTAGTAAAATATCGAAAAGTTTAGAACTTAAATGAAATGTCAAAAAGGTTTAAGACTTAAATGTAAAAAAATGAAAGGTTTAGGACTTAATTTATACATATCCCTACATATCTTGAAAAATTAATTCTCAAGAAAAAATAACTTAAACTTAAAGAGATGGAAGAATTTTAGAACTGATATGGGAGATATGGATCCATACGATCATCCGGGTAAAGAAACCAACATTTTAAGGATTAAATGGATTGGTGACTACAGAAACTGATTGAAGTCGATATTTCTAGTCCGTAACTTGGAAATTAGACACAACATATTCTTATTTATTCAATTATAATCAATACTTGTTGTAAAAAAAAATGTAAAAACAAAAACTCACATTTATTGTTGTATATTTATAGGCTTATGTCTACGTTCGTGTTCATTTTTGATATCTCTGAAATATTTTTGTTTTCTTTTTTTCTCCCGTATGTGTCAAATATGTATGTTTATATGTTGAAGAAATTTGAATGATTAATTTTGAGGAAAAATATCTTTAGGAAATTTGAAAATTTTAGAATTGAGATGGGAGAAATGGATTCGGACGATTGTTTGACCAAAGAGCTGAGTTAAGATACTTGTTATTTTTACTCTTTTTTTCATACGTAAAATTAATTTATAATCTTACACTATATAAATTTATTTTTTTATTTTTTATTTTAAATAGAGTACAATTATTGTATAATTTAAAATTATGAATAATCCATATTAAAATAAAAGTCAATTCAGAAATCCCTACGTTCTTCCTCTTCCTTACATTCTACTCATATAACACGTTGAGCTCTGTCAAACTACCGAAAAACAGATTTCCTAACTAAAATACACAAATACTTATAAAATAATGCGTATTCGTGTCAAACAATACACTCGTTCGACACTCCTCAAATACATATCGGATACTATGAAACCTGTCCAACAAAAAAATAAAAATAAAAAAACTTAAACACGCATGTCAAACACTTTTAATACATGTATTTGATATAAATAAATATATACTCACATATATATAAAATTAATTTCACAATGTTTAAAAATAAACACATAATAATTTTTTATGATAAACAGACTAATAAATAGTTTGATAATAAAAAAGTAATAACTAATAAATAATTGTGATTTTATTAATTATGTCCATTACTTTAATTTATAATTTCTTAAAGATTATAATATAATATAATATAATATTCTTTTAAAATCCTTAACTAAATACAAATTACATCCTAAAATACCACAATAATAATCATTATAAATTATATGTTGAAAAAATATTAAATTTATTAAACATATGTAAATTACATATAATATATATAATGATTATAAATTACATGTTGAATGACCCGTATCTTAATTTTCTAAAAATTTCTGTGTACCTATTGTAACGAGTAAATATCGAACCTAAAATAGTTAGACTCGAAAATACAAAAATAAATTACAAATAAAATCTCCGTATATCATCCGATTAGTGTTCCTTTTTTTTTTGGCTGCACGAGCTTGATCTTGACAGAAATAATTTTCACAGCTTTATCTTGAACTGAGTAGACTGAAACTGTATCTAATTTGGACGTTTAGAGTACAGTTAAGAACCGTAGAGACCTGATCTGAGCTGCTTGTTCTCAAAGGTTCATCCCTCCTAGGTACTTAAGTCTAGGAGGACTTTTTCTAGCAGAAAGGAGTCATTCAAAGGTTCATCCCTCCTAGGTACTTAAGTCTACCACTGCAATGGTCTCTTCAGGCTATAACAATCAAAGCAGTAGCCTGTGGGAGCATGCGTACTGGTCCTAGTGGTCTTATGGAGTCAGTCAAAGGTTCATCCCTCCTAGGTACTTAAGTCTAGGAGGACTTTTTCTAGCAGAAAGGAGTCATTCCGGCGAAACTTTGCCTCTCTTTCCAGAATATTCCGACAGCATCAACCAGCCGGAAAGCGACGTCAACATCATCGGCCCACCAGACGAGGTCAAGCTTGACTTGGAGTTACGCCTCGGGCCCCGGTAGGACGGCCAACAAGATAAGGTTCAACGACTTTGGCAGCACACGGTAACGATTTCCGCAGCACACGGCAACGACTTCTGCAACATACGGTAACGACTTTCGTAACCCGCATCAGCCACTGCCTCTTTTGTCTCTTATGGGAGAAAGGGACGTGGAGAACCTACTTGATTCTGAGTACCTCCTTTTTGACTTTAAAAAAAAAAAATCTCTTTATATTATGTATATATATCCTGCATGTCCGAGTCATAATACTCACCCCTCAGTTTTTCTTCTTCTCAAAAGAAAATGGCTAGTCTCTGCACTTGTCCCAGGAAGTTCTTTGATCAAGAAGTTGGAGGCGCACAAGCTAAGAAAAGAAGGAATAGTCTTCCTCGAGGGATCCCTAAAAGCCCTCGAAACTCAGTCTCCAACGTCATTGGTGTCATGGAGTTCTAACTACTCTCCTTAGTTCACATCTACCATAGAGGGATGAAACGTTGCAATCATCCTAATCTTCCTTTGGATGCAGCGACGTATGACCGGGTGAAATCCTGCAAGCGTACAGGGCCGATCGTAGTAATAAAACCTGGTGAATACTCCAGGTGTCGAACCCAATGGAACAAAAAATTAATTATGATTTAAGTTATTTTAAGCTGAAAGTTTTATGTTGAGAAAATTAATGAGAAGCAGAATTATTAAACTAAAAATTAAACAATTTAACTAATGAAAAATTAGAGGCAAATTAATTAAAACTAAACACAAGATAGAGGGTACCAGGGCTATGGGTTTTCACCTAGAAGGGGCTGAATTACATGAATTTTGTGGATTAATTATTTGAATGTTAATTCTTCTTCTTTAGTTAGTGTTCTTTGTCAAGCAACCATAACCGTATTTAATCTATTAATGACATCATATAAATTTATCTCATGTCTGACTCAAAGTTCATATGTTTATCTATTTAGTGCATGATTGTGTCTCATCTATCGATCTCAACACAAATCCTATGATTACTTTCATGATGGCCAGACACAAAAGCATATTTAAGAACAAAATAGATAAATCAAATCAAGTTCTCAACATATAATAGCAATATAATCAAAAGAACATCTAAACATCCACAAAATCAAATAATCCAACCCTAAACTAGGCTACATCCCTTTCGCCCTAGTTTAGGGTTCTAGCTACTCATGCTAAAAACCAAAGATAAACAAATATCCAACATCATTAAGTTCAAAAGAAAAAGAAGGGAAAGAAAAGGAATCGAAAAACTCGTTTCCGATATCTTCGTGTTCCTCCCTTATGCTCTTCTCCTCTTCTCTCCCTACGCTTTTTCTCTGTCTTGTGTCTACAAGAATAGCCTCCAAAAAATCCTCTAACTCTGCTGTAATTTTTGTATTTATAGTCCCCTCAAATAAGCCCTAAAGAGTCCAAATTCGAGTCGGAAAAGGATTTATAAATTTTCCGGACAGTTTTGACCCTGTATCTACGGACCCAAATTTCGACCCCTTCCACGCAGAATCCGAAGCTTGTCAAAACAGAAAAGTTGTAGCTTTATCTCTTAGCTTCGATTCGGCTTAAGAATCATCCAATTCCGAGTTGTGTAGAGGAAGTTATGGCTGAAATACCGAGCAGTGCGCAAAGCTGTGAAATTCTACCCGAACTGACCACATATTAGCTTTCCAACCAAACTTTTGGTTCGGTTCTTTGGTGCTCGGCTTGTTTCTACTCCTTCAAACCCGATAGGTTCCTTTTTCCAAGCGTCAATTACTTCGGTTATGTCCAATTGTCCTACAAAGTATAAAACAAGCAACCGAAGTAGAATTTACCACAATTCACAATATTTACATAGTTAAATTATCCAAATATATATATAAATTATGCATAAACTTATGTAAATATTGAACCTATCAAATTCCCCCGCACTTGAACTGTTGCTTGTCCTTAAGCAATTCAAAAATATCACATGACCTTCACGAGAATTCCATTCAAATCGAATTCTTCAAACAGTGCCTCATCAACACATTACAAAATCAATCTAAAAGTATCACTCAACACTTCACTAATCAAATATAATCAATAGCGTTCTCATTCCCCAAAAAACATGTTTTACATTGATTAATCATGTGCAAGAACCCTTTATTAATCAATGATAATGCTTAGCTATCGTCATGTGGAAAGTAATTACACACACTCATCCAAAATCCAAGGACAAAAATTATCTTCTCTGAAAAATACAAAACCACACAAGGGATCAATGGAAATTAATTATTTTAACTTTTTTTTTTAATGTAACAGAGGCTTTAGTACTCTTCTCTAAATACTGACATGCTTTTTGACATGAATACCATCACTTGTGGTGTCAGTACCCGATTACTACTTCACAAACAGATATTTAGAGTGCTTTGCATACTCATAATTCAAGTTACTTTTTTGACGTGAAGACCAACAATTGTAATGCCGACCCCCAGTTACTCAGTAACTCAAAACAGCGGAGTAGATGACATATTAACAACTTGCAAGCCTCGTTTTTTTTTTTTTTTTCAATTCAATTCCTAAATCATATTCCCAAAATTCTTTAAAAGAAGAGAAGATAACGTTTGTTCAAGTACTTTAAATGAGTGTACATAATTAAAAACTACATAAAAATCTCTAAAAGCTAGCATATCTCTTTAAAAGATCATCGCACAGCTTTAAAAGTAAATTAGAAATAAAAATTTTTCAAGTGGAGAACAAGTTCACTATTAACTATCTCTAACTAGCTAATGTCAAATACTACTCAAAGACCAACCTTGCATGCCTTAGTACTATCATCGACGTCCAAAAATTCAACTCAAATAGAATTCAAGTGAAGCTCATGTATAATCATGCAAGCACGCAAAAATTAGCATTAAAGAACAAAAAATTTTGGCAAAAAATTCAACATAACACATCTCCCCCACACTTAGCCAACATTGTCCTCAATGTTGCAATAAAAACATAATTGAAAAGAAAATAAATTAAAGAGGACGAAACTACCCGGACATAGTGGAGGAGAAAAGCAACCCTCACGTGCGCCGCCATCATCGAACAAACAACCTTAGAATCAACAACAGGAGACAAGAAAAGTAAAGACAACGAGAAGAGAACAGAGAGCAAAAATATGTGATAGCCAAAATCCTAGAAAGCAGAGAAATCTAATCCTAAAGAATCTAAGTCATTGAAAAGGAAAAGCAAAAACAAAAATGACACAAGCAATAAAAAGAACTAGATGCAAGGAATCAGATAAAATCAAGGAGGAGGTGGGCGAGCAGCGAGAGCATCCATAAGTTGAAGACATTAGTGCTCTTAAGTCTCTAAATGCTGGTGCAATAATTGATAACCAAGGTAGAACCCTCTCTAATAAGAAGAAAAACCAAAAACTTAGGGAAAATAAAATTAGAAGGCTTTAAGAGAAAGATGGGTAGAGGAAAGAAGAATGAGAGAAATTTTGAAGGATAATGGATGCTTGGGTTTTGGATATGGGGGAATAGAATAAGAGATTTGTGAAAGAAAGAAAGATTTGAGTAAAGGGAATATGAATTGATTGGGATTGACTATAGAAGGGAATAGAAGAAGAAGAAGAAGAAGAAACGTGAAAATGTAACATTGGGTTAAAAATAAAAAAAAATAAAAAAAAAACGTGTAATTTTTTTTTTTTTTTTTTGCAGAATTGGGCTGGACCTCGTCCGGACCTGGACGTAAATTTTTTTTTTTTTCGGTTCCCCCTTGGGTATACATATGTATATATATAAAAATATTTCAATCAACACACAAATACTCATGAAGAGAATTTTTTTTTTCTACTCATTCCCACCCCCACAATTAAGATAAACAATAACAATATATCGAATAATAAGGTCAAAGGTGAGGATAAGAATTACTCCCTGAACCAAGCAGCTTGTAATTTGTTACTTTGTAATGAACATGCTTTTCCTTCCCAAGTTCCTACACACAAAAGAAAAGAAAAAAAAAACTAAATTAAACTTAAGCTTATCAATCTAATTAAAATATAAAATAAACATTGGGTTGCCTCCCAACAAGCGTTATATTTAACATCTATAGCTAGACGTTCTTCCATTTAATTAAGGAGGATGATCTCTGTGAGGATAATGCCTTAAGTTGCCTCCATGAACCTTAATCACCCCAGACTTCATGCTCCAAACATCGATCGCCCCTTGAGGATACACCTTGTGCACTGTGAATGGTCCCAACAACTTCTTTTTCTTTCGTTTCCACGGGATTGTCCTACTGTAAGCATCATAGAGAAGCACTTTCTCTCCCTCTTTGAAGTCACTTCTTAGAGAATTATGCTCTGAGAGAAGAGAAGGCTGCTTTAACTCTAACGGAGTTGGCTTTGCAATGGATGGTGTTTGGCTTGGTTTTGCGTTTAGGATAGGTTGCTCAAATAGCATCTCGAATGCGCTTCCCAAGTTTATATTCATGTTCTTTGGGTCCTCTTTTGGTGGCTTCATTGTTTCCACTATGAAGCATGTATCTTCTAGTGATGGACTCTTCAATGCTTTGAACACATGGAATACCTGCTCTTCTTTTCCTACTCGGAATGTTAGCTTTCCTTGTTCTACATCAATCAGCGCCTTACCAGTGGCTAGGAACGGCCTCCCTAAGATTATCGGGATGTCAACATTTTCATCCATATCCAACACCAGAAAATCAGCCAGGAAATAGAATTTTCCTACTTTAACTAGCACATCCTCAATCTTTCCATATGGATACTTGATGGATTGGTCAGCTAGCTGCAAGGAAACTGAGGTTAGCTGCAGTTCTCCTATCTTCAACCTCCTGAAAAGAGATAAATGCATCAAATTAATGCTTGCACCTAAGTCACACAAACAACGTTCAATATCTAAACTAGCAATGGTGAAAGGGATAGTAAAACTCCCTGGATCCTTTAACTTTGGAGGTAGTTTATTTTGAAGAATAGCACTACACTCTTCAGTTAAGGCAACAGTGGTGTGCTCCTCAAATTTCTTCTTATTCGATATGATCTCCTTCAGGAACTTTGCATAATTTGGCATCTGTGCAATTGCCTCTGCAAAAGGAATGTTGATGTGGATCTTCTTAAACATGTCCAAGAACTTAAGAAAGTTCTTGTCCTCATTCCTCTTCTTCAATCTGTTGGGAAATAGAATCGGCGAGACATATGGCTTGACTTGTGGGGAAGGAGTTGGTGGTACTGGCTCCTCAATGTTGTTTTCCCCTCCCTGTTCATCATCCTTAACTTTCTCTTGCACAGGTTCATCCTCTTTACTACCATCTTTTGTGGGCTTGTAATTTTGCTGAGCATCGTCAGAATTTCCTACCAACTTCCCACTTCTCAATGTAATAGCTAAAGCACTCTCCCTTGAATTCACCTCAGTATTACTAGGGGGTTGACCTTGATTCCTATTCGAAATTGCTTTGGCAAGTTGACCCACCTGTACTTCCAAAGTATGAATCGAGACTTGGTGAGTGGATGCAACTTGATCAATTTTTAGGTTCAGTTTCCTCATCTCAGCATCCTGCTGTGTCATTCTCTCATCCATCTTCGACATGTACTGCATGAACATGTCTTCTATCTGTGACTTTTTCTCTTGAGGTTGGGAAGGATGACCCTGAAATTTGGGTCTCAGTTTCTGAAACCCTGGTGGAACTACTTGCCTTGTATTTCCTTGCTCCTTCCAACTGAAATTTGGATGGTTTCGCCATCTTGGGTTATATGTGTTGGAGTATGGGTCATTCACAGGTTGTTTCCCCCCAAAAGTATCAGTGTAGTTAGCCTCCTCCATAGAAGAACCAGATAATTCACCATAAGTACAAGCGGCCTCCATATGTCCTGAATGTTTGCCATATAGGTAGTGTTTCCTGGGTATTGACTCTTGATTGACCAAAAACTTGACTTGTTGGGTCAAATCAGCAACCTGTTGCGCTAAATCATAATGAACTAAAAGCTCGTTAACTGGTGCTCTTCTTCCTCTAACTGCTTTCTGCTGCGAGTTATTAGCTAATACCTCATATATATCATAAACCTCATCAGCCGTTTTATCACCAACATAACCCCCTGCAGTTGTATCAACTAGCATCTGGGAAGTAGCATTGAGCCCGTCATAAAACAATTGCATCTGTAACAGCCTTGGAAACTGATGATGTGGGCATTGGACGAGTAGCGTCTTGTATCTTTCCCATGCTTCATGAAATGGTTCTCCCTCCATCTGAGAAAATGAACAAATCTTGTTCCTAAGCTCTGCAGTCTTCTGTGGAGAGTAAAACTTATTCATGAACTTATTGTAAACTTGCTCCCAAGTATTAAGTGATCCCTCTGGTAAATTAATGAGCCAAGTTTTAGCTCTGTCCTTCATAGTGTAAGGAAAACACCGCATCCTCAGCTCATCTTCCTGACAGTCTTGTAGAGGAAAAGTCTGAATCGTGCTGTAGAATTCCCTAATAAAGGTTAAAGGGTCTTTATTAGGTAGCCCATGAAAGGATGGCAGTATGTTGAAGTGAATGGTCTTCAACTCATAGTTCCGCGCTCTCGTACTCAACTGGATGCAAGAAGGATTGGCACCAATCACAGGCCTCTGAATATCTTTCATGTTCACCCTGGCTTGCCCATTGGCACCCATTACAACTGCTCGATGCTCATTATTATCAGCAACCACCAAGGGATTGACATTCACCACCTGTTGTTCAGCCATCTCTGCTCTTTTATGTGCCTTGTTTTGACGACAAGTCCTTTCAATCTCCAGGTTCAAGGGAAGAAGATTAGTGCAGCTTGATGATCGCAATTGCATGCACTACCTACAATCACGAAAAAATAACAAGTAAACCAAAAACGTAAACTAAAAAAATAAAACTAAAGCTAAGTTAAAATTAAAAACTAAAAAAAAATTAATAACAATAATAATAATAATACTAATACTAATAAAATAAAATAAAATAAAATAAGCAAAAATAACAAAAATCACAATTAATGTTTCGTTCCCCAGCATCGGCGCCAAAAACTTGACCGGGTGAAATCCTGCAAGCGTACAGGGCCGATCGTAGTAATAAAACCTGGTGAATACTCCAGGTGTCGAACCCAAGGGAACAAAGAATTAATTATGATTTAAGTTATTTTAAGCTGAAAGTTTTATGTTGAGAAAATTAATGAGAAGAAGAATTATTAAACTAAAAATTAAACAATTTAACTAATGGAAAATCAGAGGCAAATTAATTAAAACTAAACACAAGATAGAGGGTACCAGGGCTATGGGTTTTCACCTAGAAGGGGCTGAATTACATGAATTTTGTGGATTAATTATTTGAATGTTAATTCTTCTTCTTTAGTTAGTGTTCTTTGTCAAGCAACTATAACCGTATTTAATCTATTAATGACATCATATAAACTTATCTCATGTTTGACTCAAAGTTCATATGTTTATCTATTTAGTGCACGATTGTGTCTCATCTATCGATCTCAACACAAATCCTATGATTACTTTCATGATAGCCAGACACAAAAGCATATTTAAGAACAAAATAGATAAATCAAATCAAGTTCTCAACATATAATAGCAATATAATCAAAAGAAAATCTAAACATCCACAAAATCAAATAATCCAACCCTAAACTAGGCTACATCCCTTTCGCCCTAGTTTAGGGTTCCAGCTACTCATGCTAAAAACCAAAGATAAACAAATATCCAACATCATTAAGTTCAAAATAAAAAGAAGGGAAAGAAAAGGAATCGAAAAACTCGTTTCCGATGTCTTCGTGTTCCTCCCTTATGCTCTTCTCCTCTTCGCTCCCTACGCTTTTTCTCTGTCTTGTGTCTACAAGAATAGCCTCCAAAAAATCTTCTAACTCTGCTGTAACTTTTGTATTTATAGTCCCCTCAAATAAGCCCTAAAGAGTCCAAATTCGAGTCGGAAAAGGATTTATAAATTTTCTGGACAGTTTTGACCCTGTATCTACGGACCCAAATTTCGACCCCTTCCACGCAGAATCCGAAGCTTGTCAAAACAGAAACGTTGTAGCTTTATCTCTTAGCTTCGATTCGGCTTAAGAATCATCCAATTCCGAGTTGTGTAGAGGAAGTTATGGCTGAAATACCGAGCAGTGCGCAAAGCTGGGAAATTCTACCCGAACTGACCACATATTAGCTTTCCAACCAAACTTTTGGTTCGGTTCTTTGGTGCTGGGCTTTTTTCTACTCCTTCAAACCCGATAGGTTCCTTTTTCCAAGCGTCAATTACTTCGGTTATGTCCAATTGTCCTACAAAGTATAAAACAAGCAACCGAAGTAGAATTTACCACAATTCACAATATTTACATAGTTAAATTATCCAAATATATATAAAAATTATGCATAAACTTATGTAAATATTGAACCTATGAACGTACAGGGAAGTTCCAACTACTCTCCTTACGTCGAAGCAAACTTGGGAATCATCACTACAGTCAGTCTCTCTGTGTGCCGATTTTGAAGTTCCAAAGTGCTGGGCCTTCCTCTTGTGGAGGTTCAAGTTCTTTACCTACCGGATCATCCTCACCAGAGTTTTGGAACTTCAAAAAACCTTTGCCAGCTTTTGCGAGCCATGGAAGCTCGAACTCACCTGGAGCCAAGACTTCAATTTTTATATTGGCTGGGCTGCTAACTTTCTCAGGATCGTATCTGTTTCATGTTGAGATCCAACAAAAGCGGGTCTAGCTGGAGATAGAAGACTTGAACATTCAATGTTCATCAGAACATCTCAAGTTTCAACCTGGACTTCAAGATTCGGTTCGGATCACGTCCGTAAAGTTCTTCCTTACCGACCCTTAAAGTGGGGGCATTTGTAAACAAAAAAAAAAAAAAGAAGTCAATGGCCGGCGTTGCCGATTTCAAGGTCGGCAACGCCGGCCAAGGAAAAATATTTCAAAAAAATATTCCTTTCTTATGTGATGTTCACACGGGAAAGGAGCTCTATAAATAGGCCCTCGGTCCCCAGTTCAAAACAGATTCAGCAAATCTGTAAACAGAAAAATCCAGAGAATTTGAGAGAAAAATAAAATTTTGAAAATCTCTCAAGAAAATTTCTCCTTTTCCTACGTACTTTTACTCTGCAGTATACTCTCCTAATTCCTTTTTGAGAGATATTTCAAGGATAAGCCCCAAAAAATTTACTGTTTCCATTTCTAAAATTATTTTTAGGTTTATATTCTCGGATCGCTCTAGATCTGAATTTATGAGAATATAGATCTAAAAATATCAAATTACTACAAATCCGGCTGGGATTAAACCTCATACGGCCCTTAGCAAAATCCAGGCAGCTCATCTCATACGGCCCTCATACGACCCTCGGTGAAATTAAGTCAGATCGGCTCGGATCAGGTCTCTGCAGTTCTTAACCGTAGTCTAAACGTCCAAATCAGATCCGGTTGCAGTCTACCCAGTTCAAAAAAAAGATGTGGAAATTATTTCTGTCAAGATCAAGTTCGTGCAGCCCTTGACGGAATCAAAAAAATGAACACTAATCGGAGGATCTACGGAGATCGACCCCACGTAAATTTCTTTTTATTTTACAATTTTTTATTGTAATTTATTTTTGTATTTTTGAGTCTAATTATTTTAGACTCGAAATTTACCCGTTACACTCTTCACCTCAAGGATGATCAATGACATGCCATTGAGGCAATGAGACGTTGGTACTTATTGACCATATCTGTTTACAGGAGATGCTCGATGCACGGAATAACGATGGAGACCAAAAAGGAGAGAGGAATAAAAAACAGGGATTCACATCATTTTAGTTTTAAAATTTTTAAATTTTTTTAATTTGATCTTATATCTTTTTTTATTTTTATTTTAGTCCTATAACTATAATTTCAATTGCAATTAAGTCTTATATGAATTGAATTATTAGTCAAAATATTAAAATACGTATTTAATAACCTTCACATATTGCTTGAACAACTTTTTTACAGTTTCAAGCGCTTGTATTTTTTCCTCAAAGTTGCAAATTTATATCTGCAACACAACCTCTATTGTACTTGTGAGAATTGATGTTTTATTACATTGAGTGATCTCTACTAGTATGTAATCAAAGAATTTACAAATTTCTTTAAGTTAAATATATAGTTTAATGTTTGACTAATAATTTTATTTATATAGGACTTAATTGCAATTAAATCATAGTTATAGCACTAAAGTGAAATTAAAAAAGATATAAAACTAAATAAAAAAATCTTAAAAGATATAAGATTAAAATGATGTTAATCGCAAAAAGAAAAATTGTGTGACAAAGAGAAATGAGTTCTCAATTTTTTGATTTGAATAAGATTTTCCACACGAAATGAAGCACACAAAACGCACCAAACCTTTTAAACTTAATGATGTGGAGCAGTCAGTTTTCTTATGATTTTGAATTTTTTTTGACAATTTTATTATTAAAAATAATTTTTTTAAAATACTAAATATATTAATTTAAAAATTAAAGCACAAGAAATTTTTTTTGTTATTATACACTAAATATTATTTTTTTAAAAAGACATTAACCTTATTTTAATTATATTGTATGATTCGAAATTTTTGAAAATTTTCTCTCTTATCACCCTCTCTAAAAAAAAATTTTCACATAAAAAATTTTTTTAAAAAATTTCTGACAAATAAAAAAAATTTCTAAAAGGGTGTTAATGTCAAATTTCTGAAAAGTACCCCATTTAGACATAGGAATTGATCATTTCCTCCTCGGTGGGTTTTGGGTCGTTGGGGAACTCCATGACGATAAGCCACTGCTCGTATTCATGGCCGTCGAGCAGAATCGTTTCTTTTTTTTTTTTTGCTTGGTCGACAAAGGAGGCTTAGAGCCTTGCAAACAAGCAGAATCGTTTCTTTTGGTGGCCGGCTGCTTCAATTCGGCGACGTGTGGTTCAGGGGTGAGTAACTGGGCCTGGAATTCTTGAACCGGGCCGGGATCTTAAAGGACTCCGGCGAAAGGCGAGATACTGTAGTGATTTTGTCTAGAAGCGCGCAAGCGAATCGAGAACGAGAAGAAATTGATGATAAAGAAGAAGAAGAAGAAGAAGAAGAAGAAGAAGAAGAGAGATTCAGAGAGAAGGAGAGGGTGGCGAAGAGAGAGAAAATTTTTTGAAATTTTAAAATATATATTTTTATTTTTTAATTAATTTTTAATTAATTTTAAATTAAAATAGTACGTGACGTATGAATAATTATTTATACACAAATATGTTATATATGCATACTAACAGATTTTGTTATTGTTAATTAATAATATATTAAATTTATTATAAAATAATTTAATTATATTATATTCAATATTTTTCAAAGATATGCTTAATTTGTTATATAACATAAAGATAGTAATTTTTTATATTAATTTTAAAAATTATATTTAAAATAATATTAAATATTACTTAATATTAATTTGCTTTTGTAAAAGTTGAGTCTTTTTCTTGGAAAAGTAAACTCATAACTTCGTGTGATGCGATAACCATCGCGAATAAGATTTTTATGATAAAGGAGAGAAGAGTTTTTTTTAATCATTTGATCTTAATTTTAATTTTTCAACACGGTATTCATTCATGTTGTGATCTTACTATCTACGTGTTACTGTCCACTGGGCATATGTATTATTAGAGGTGTCGAAATTTAACTTCACTCGAACTCAATTCAAAATAATTTAAAATTTTAAGGTTAAACTTAAATTCAACAAACATAATTAAATTTTTAAAAAAATTAAAAAATTATAACATATAGATCATATATTTTATTTTAGAGTTAATTATATAAAAAATTATTAATTTTATATCAAATAATAAATTTAATATTAATTTTAAAAAATAATAATTTAATACAGTTAAATTATTTTATAATAAATTAAATATATTATTAATTTAATATAATAAAATCTATTAGTATACACATGAGATTTGTTTACATGAAAAAAAATTAACTACTCGATATGTTACGTGTTATTTAATTTATTATTTTTAAAAATAGAAAAACAATTAAATAAAAATACAAAAAAATTAAAAAAAATTCTCTCATCTTTCTTTCCCCTCTCTCCTTGCCTCGCGCCTCTCTCTTCTCTCTTTCACTGGCAGAGAGAGAGTTAACGGTGTATTTGGACAGTGAAAAAGTTATAAATAAAATAAAATAAAATAAAATAATTTAAATTAATAAAAATTTATGAAAAAAAGAAATAATAATCTTTTAAATTGGCTTTTTGGGGTTTGATTGGAATTCGTTAAATCTTTCTCTCTCCCCTCTTCTCTCCGTCTCTCTCCATGTTTTTCAAACTCTGCTTCTCCATCTTCCACACGTCCAATTCCCACTCCCCAACCTTTCTTCTTCACAGCTCCTTGAACCCCCACCCCTCCAAGCCGCATTTTCGCCCTCTCTAAAACCTCTCAGTGTCTCAGTTTTGCGACCCATCACTGATTTTTTGTCTCCAATTGCAAAATAAGCGATGCCCAAAACCCCATGTCAGTGAGAAAGAGAGAGAAGGAGAGAGGAAGGAGAGAACCAAGGATGGGATAGGAGAGAAAGATGAGAGAATTTTTATTTTTTATTTAATTGTCTTTTTATTTTATTAATTATAAATTTAAATTTAAATAACAGATAACTAGTTTTTTACACGTTAGCCACATATTAACGAATTTTCTTATGTTATATTAATAGTATGGTAAATTTGTTATAAAAAATTTTACAGTATTATATTTGTTATTTTTTAAAATTAGTGTCAAATTTGTTAACGCAATGTAGGCAATTTTTTTATATGTCAACCATTTATATTATAAAAAGTATAAATTCTACTATTATCAATATGAATTTTAATTATAAATTTTTTTAAAATATTTTGAAATTTTTTATGAATTTCAAAATTTTATTTGGGGTTTTTAAAATCTTTTGTAAGAATCTTCTTGAATTATTTTTGATTTTATGATTTCTTTTAATCTTTAAGAATTTTTTACAAAATTTTTTGAATTTTTTAAATTCTTAAATTTTTTATAAAAAATACTAATAAAAATGATGACGTGACTAATCCGTAGGTTGATTCCAACCCAACCCAAATTTGAAGCGACTCAATTCGAAATGATCCAAAAATAACTTAACCCAAAAGTAATTTAACCTAAAATGATTCAAACACGAAACGACATATAATAAATTTGACCCAACGACTTATTTTGACACTTTTATGTGTTATATGTATATATTTGATGATGGTTGTTGTATATTTAATCGGTGTTATTTTACATTCTAATTAGTCATTTTAATTTTTACAAGAAATTTGATTTTTTTTTTTTTTTAAAAGTAGCACGCTAGATTAACCGCCTCTTAACTCTTACAAGACCCCTGTCTATGCACCATTTATGTTTTGTTAATTCGACTTACATAAAAATTTTGAGATTTCTTAATTTTTGTCTAAATTTTTTTTTTTAAATGCATCCATCACATTATGTTCGTTAGCCTAAATCAACACAATCTGCACTTTCTATGTGGGATATGCATTTATTTAGTACTAAATATTTAGATTTTTTTTTATTTAAGTCTTAAATCTTTTTGAAATTTTATTTCAGTCCTAAACTTTTTAATTTTACTCCAAATCAGTCATTAATCAAACCGTTAAAAATTACTGTTGACTAACGAAAATTTTTTTAAAAAGATAAAATATATTATTTAATTTTTTTGTTATTAAATACTTGTATTTTACTCTCAAATAATAACATGTAAGTTGAGATTTTAAGTTTTTTTATTTTTTTTAAAATTATACAATGTATTTCTGTTAACTGGTGAATTAAAATAGTGTATTTTACCTTTTTAAAAAAAAATTCGTTAGTCAACAGTGATTTTTAACGGTTTGACTAACGGAAGGACTGATTTAGAGTAAAATCAAAAAATTTAAAATTAAAATGAAATCTTAAAAAAATTTAAGATTTAAATAAAAAAATTTAAAAATTTAAAACTTAATAAATGTATATCCTCTTTCTTCATTAAAAATACTGATATAAAGCTAACCAACACACCACCTCATACAAACATGGTCAGATCACAATGCCACGTGGAAAAGTAATGATGACGTGACATTTTAAAATTTAATTAAATAAATTTTAATTTTAATTAAAAAAGATGTTAATTACATTTAAAACATTATATAAAAATTAAAAAATAATTTTTCTCTCCTCCATTATATATTTCTCTGTGCTCCTCCTTCGCTCTCTCCGCCCTCCTTCTTTTTCTCTCCTTCCTCCTCCCTTCGTTTTTGTATTCTCACTTTCTCTCAATTACTTGATTTCAGAATTCGGAAAAAAATTTTTGACTACTTTTTAATTGGCTATTTCATGAAATTATACAATTTGTGTAATTAGTTATTAAAAAAATTTTTAATTTTTATTAACTAGTTATATGTCATATAATTTTTTTCAACATATTGTATAATTTTTTTTTAATTCTTTTACCACGTTATATAATTTGTCTGTTATACCACATTGTGACAGTCATAAAATAATCATTTAACAGATAACTATATAGTGGTGCTCGTTCAAATTTAAGACAAAAACCCTTTCCATCACATCAAAACTATACATGAAAATCATGCCCAAAGGCGCTATAAATGATTCGGAAAAATTTTTTAACTGTTTTTTAGATGATTATTTCGTGGTTGTCACTAGACAACATAATAAGTAAATTATATGACACAATAAAAGAATTAAAAAAAATTATATAATATATTAAAAAATTATATGACTCGTGTAACTGATTATTAAAAAATAATCAAAAAAAAATTATAAGACTGGTATAACTAATTATTAAAAAAATTAATTTTTATTGACTGAATATATATCGTATAATTTCTTTTCATATATCGTATAATTTCTTTATAATTCTTTTATCATATTGTATAATTTATCTATTATGTTATATAATAACAATAATAAAACAGTCATTTACTAGACAATCATGTAGTGGTGCTCTACATGATTTGCGGTTGAAAATTCACTTAGCGACGTGCGGCCACGTTTTCTGCTACAACCCGCGCGAGTAATGATAGTTTGTTAAAATTGTTCGATGTTGTGTGAGGAGTAGCAGAAGGCGAGCCATGGAAATAACTTTCTCGTGGGTGTGAAGACCTGCTCCGTTTTGCATAGAGAGGTAGCGAGGAGAGAGAGACGAGGGAAGAGAGAGAAAGGTTCGATGGAGGAGAGAGTTTTTTTTTTTTTTCAATTTTTATATAATGTTTTAAATGTAATTAAATTTTTTTAATCAAAATTAAAGATTATTTTGATTAAATTTTAAAATGTCACTTTATCGTCACTTCACCTTGTGACATACTGATCTGGCAACTTTTGTATGAGGTAGTGATCCGGTTAACTGCACATCAGCAAACTTAACGGAGAAAACGGCGATTTGATTGATTTAAGCTAACCACGTAACAAAATGGATGAATTTTTTTTACAAAAAAAATATTTTGCAAGAAAATTGAGAAACTTTAAAACTTTTATGTTTGGATTGGTAGAAAGTAATAAGAGAAGAAAATAAATAGAAAATAATATAGTAATGATAATATTATGATTAATAAAAAGTAATGATTAAAAAATTGTGAGAAAGAAAATAAATAGTAATTTATGAGATAAAAAATAAGAGTTAATTATTTGAATTAATGAAAAATAAATAAAAAATAAAATGAATAGAAAGTAATTTCTTTTTTTTTTCTTTCAACACTTCAGTTTTAGAGGTAAATGAGCTTTTTACGAATGCATTCATTTGGCAGCAACCCACTTGTTTATGGGCTTTTATCTTTTTTTTTTTAATAAAAAAAATTGTGAATATATCAGTCATTATATTTTTGAATTGAGATTAGAGTAACCCATGTATATATGTCTCATTTAACTCAGTCCACAGGTAGAAATTTATCACTCGAATACTGATTGGACCAAGGAAACTTTTTCCAAACCGATTATGATAATTACCGAGTTTAAAATTGTCACAGAAGTGCAGTGCAACTTGGCATACTAAAAAAGGGCATTACACCTTCACGAACAATCTTTAGGACTCGAACCCTAATAATAAATAAAAAAATATACTGAATTATTGTCAAACTATTATGCTATTCATTTGCCTTTATCTACTAATAAATTCTTTTATGGTTTATAACCCCATAAAATACTTCTCCACAGCTTAAGAATTTTACCTAGCTATTAGTGGCGTACATAAATATGATTTCAATTTTTTTTTCTTAATAACAAATAAGATTTATTGGGTTCTCCTTTTAAAGTTCATTCAACCCAATTAATAAGAAAAAATTCATCATTCGAGTACTATTTAAAAGTCAAAGTTTTCAGATCCTACTATTAAAACTCAAATCTGAATCATGAGTATAGAAAATATGCCGAATTACCACATAGTTATCATCTCAGATAGTCATTTCCGATAAAAGAAAACATTTGTTTTATTCGATAACGAGCCTTTGACGCTACAGGAAACTTTTTTAAATGAAAAATAAGTCAAAAAAAAATGCTATAAATTGTCCCGTTTTTTCATTGTTTAGGTTCGAGTTATCCCTTTTTCTGTTGAAGCGATTATTCAAATATTAATCGGGTTGACCAAACTATTCAAAATGTATTGACGACATCGTACCATATTTTAAGGATTAAGTTTTAAAAAGACTCGACAAAGGAATTCATTGTCTAATATCATTATTTTTTTTTCATAAAAGACTGGAAAAATACAATTAATTAAATTAAAATTTTAATATAAAAAAAGGCTTGGAAGAGTTCATTGTTCGGTTAAATCTAAAATTTTAAGAAAAGAATTGTGTAAAATATATTGAATTTTAAATAAAATAAATAAACTGTTAGATTAACTGTGTATTTTTTGCATATTGTAGATTGTATGATTGTATAGTGGTATCTTTTTCTTTTTTTTGAAAAACTTATAAAGAAAAACTTGTCCCGTCGCTTATGTTTTCATTATCCATATGGTCTTTATTTGTTATAAGAAAAGACCATAAAAATGGACTAAGAAAGACTTTATTGTTTAAATGGAGAAATGTAATCAAGGACTTGGAGTTTATTGTTTATTTAAATCTAAAATTTTATAGAAAGACTTGTGAAAAGATTTAATTGTTGAACCCAAAAACAGACTTCATTATTTAAATCGAATTTATAAAATAAAACATCTAGAAAAAGACTTTATCAATACTAAACATTATTATTTAGTGGTAAATATCAAACTACTGACTGTAAAGTCTTTAGTTTGAATGCTACTAAAACGTGCCGTAGTGATAAATGTACGTGAGACCTCTTGAATCTTGAATGGTCTAGTGTCCGGGCTGAACTTGCGAGGTTGGCTCGGTCATGAGTTCAGTGTATACTGACAAAAAAAAAAAAAAAACAGCCGGCCAAGTTAATGTTGTGGTCCAAAGAAGCTTCCGACTACCTTTTTTTGTTAAAAATTTTTAAAGGAAATTGTTGGGCCAATTAATTAAAGAACTGTGAAACACGGTCACGGCCGTGAAAGTAGCGGGGACTAACGCAATAATTTCACCATTAAAAAAATTATGTTACATTTTCACATTTTATACTGGATCAATGCCGTTAAAAAAAAATATATAAAAAAAATATAGGTGTAAAGCGTAAATTTCGAGCCTAAAACAATTAAACTCGAAAATACAAAAATAAATTACAAATAAAAATTGTAAAGTAAAAGAAAATTTACGTGGGGTCGATCTCCGTAGATCCTCCGATTAGTGTTCCTTTTTTGACTCCGTCAAGGGCTGCACGAGCTTGATCTGGACAGAAATAATTTCCACCGCTTTTTCTTGAACTGGATAGACTGAAACTGTGTCTGATTTGGATGTTTTGACTACGTTTAGAAACCGTAGAGACTCGATCTGAGTTGATCTGACTTAATTTCACCGAGGGTCGAATGGACTTGTTCTCGGATGAGTTGCCTGGATTTTGCTGAGGGCCGTATGAGGCTTAATCCCAGCCGGATTTGTAATATTTTGATTTTTTTTTTTTACTATCTCTCTTTTTTTTTCTTTTTCTTTTTTCTTCTTCTTTCTTTTTTTTTTTTTTCGCCTGCTGCTGGCTGCCTTCTTTTCTTTTTTTTTTCTTCTTTCTTTTCTCTGCTCCTCTCTTTGCTTGCTGGCTCTTCAATTAATTGGGGAGGCCATTTATAGGCCTCCCCTAAGCCTGCCTGCCACCAACCAAATGGTTGGTGGCATTAATTAATTAGGTTGGCAGCTGCCAACCTTCAAGGTTGGCGGCTGCCAACCATATACTTATTTTTTTTATTTTTTTTTTATATTAGTTTACAAATGCCCCCACTTCAAGGGTCGGTAAGAAAGATTTTTTTACAGAGATAATTCGAACCGAGTCTTGAAGTCCAGTTTGAAATTTGGAAAGTCCTGATGAACATTGAATCTTGGAGTCTTCTATCTTTGACCATCTCCGCTGTTGTTGGATCGCAATAGGAAACCGATATGATCTTGAAGAAGTTAGCAGCCCAGCCAATATAGAAATTGAAGTCTTGGCTCCAGGTGCGTTTGAGCTTCCATGGCTGACAAAGGCTGGCAAAGGTTCTTTGAAGTTCCAAAGCTCTGGTGAGGATGATCCAGTAGGCAAAGAACTTGAACCTCCCCAAGAGGAAGGCCCAGGACCTTGGAACTTCAAGACCGGCTCACAGAGAGACTGACTGTAGTGATGATTTCCAAGTTTGCTTCGACGTAAGGAGAGTAGTTGGAACTTCCCTGTACGTCGCTGCATCCAAAGAAAGATTAGGATAATTGCAGCTTCTCATCCCTCTGTGGTAGATGTGAACTAAGGAGAGTAGTTGGAACTCCATGACACCGATGGCGTTGGAGACTGAGTTTCGAGGGCTTTTAGGGATCCCTCGAAGAAGACTACTCCTTCTTTTCTTAGCTCGTGCGCCTCCAACTTCTTGATCGAAGAACTTCCTGAGACAAGTGCAGAGACTAGCCATTTTCTTTTGAGAAAGAAGAGCTGAGGGGTGAATATTACAACTCGGGCATGCAGGATATATATACAAATAATAAAGAGTTTTTTTTTTTTTTTTTTTTTTTTTTTTTTTTTTTTTTTTTTTTTGAAAAGTCAAAAAAGGTATGCAGAATCGGGTAGGGCCATCCACGTCCCTTTCCTGCATAAGAGACAAAAGAGGCAGCGGCTGACGCGTGTCACGAAAGTCGTTACCGTGTGTGGCAGAAGTCGTTGCCGTGTGCTGCGGAAGTCATTGCCGCGTGCTGCAGAAGTCGTTGCAGAAGTCGTTGCACCTTATCTTGTCGGCCGTCCTAGCGGGGCCCGAGGTGCAACTCCAAGTCAAGCTCGACCTCGTCTGGTGGGCCGATGATGTTGACTTCGCTTTCCGGCTGGTTGATGCTGCCGGAATATTCTGGAAAGAGAGGCAAAATTTCGCCGGAATGACTCCTGTGTGCTAGAAAAATTCCTCCTAGACTTAAGTATCTAGGAGGGATGAACCCTTGGCTGACTCCGTGAAACCACCAGGACCAGTATGTATGCTCCCATAGGCTACGGCTTTGATGAACGTACCGTGGAGAGACCATTGCAGTGGTAGAACTTGGGCCGGCTTCATTTGAGGGTGAAGCTGTACTGGTGAGATCTACTATAGGAACAACAGGCTGTGCTTTGGAAATACCATCTCTCAGCGCCACTGTTTCCCTATGTCTCCGATTCTGGAACCAAAAATATACATTTTTTCCTTCGACTGCCCCTAGCGGGCGAAGTCGTGAGACAAGTTGGAGAATCTGTGTAGAGTTAGGGACAATACCTCCATCGTTGTAGAAGACTTCCTCCAAAATTTGCAGTTGTGCCATGGTCGGTTGCCACCTTGTGCGAGGTGATCTTTCTTCTCCCTTGTCTTGAGGTTCTGCAACTGGTTCCATCTTTCTTGCGGCAGAGGAGCAAAGGTCTGGTGTGTGGTGAAGATCGGTTGAGACTGATGCTGAGTTTCAGACTCAAACCCTCCGTTACTTTTATATTTTTGGGCCGTTCACAGTTTATACTCATGCGGGCCAGGAGTTGGATTGGATTTTGAACCTGGTTTCTGGACTGTGTTTAGAACTTGGAATTTTTTGGGTTTTGGGCTTTGAATTGAATTTGGGTTGATTTGGATTTGGGTTTTTGGATCGAGTGTTTGGGTTTGGACTTTTGGATTTGGGTTGAGTGTTTGGGTTTTGGACTTAGGTTTTGTGTTTTCTGAATTGGGCTCAAGTGTTTGGGTTTGGATTTTTGGGTTTGGATTTTCGCTTGGACTTTCAGATCGGGACTTCCGAACTTTTTTTTTTTTTTTTTTTTTTTTTTTTTTTTTTGATTTTTTGATTTTTTGATTTTTTTTTTCTTTTCTTCTTTTTTTTTTTTTTTGATTTTTTTTTTCTTCTCTTCTTTTTTTTTTTTTTTTGATTTTTTTTTTCTTTTTCAAACATATTTACACATAATATTGTTTCAGAAATTTACCATTGATTGGGCCGATTCGGACGCCTTCTTGGTCTGACAGCATGTAAGCGTTGTGAGTGTAGGCCTCCTGCACTAAGTATGGCCCGTCCCATTTGGAAGTAAGCTTGTCACCAGGCCGATGCTTCATGTTGATGGGCCGTCGCACTGCAAGAACAAGATCTCCAACTTGAAAAGATCGAAGACGGACCCTGCGGTTGAACGTGTTGGTGAGCCGGGCTTGGTAGCACTCAAGTTGCTGTTGTGCTTCGAGCCTCCTTTCATCGAGAGCTTCTAACTCATCCAGACGTAGGCGAGCATTCTCCTCCTGTGTGAGTCCTTCCAGAACAGCCATGCGCAGGGATGGAATCTGTGTTTCCAACGGCAGTATTGCTTCGACACCGTAGACAAGTGAGTATGGCGTCGCCTGTGTTGGAGTCCGGTAAGTTGTACGATACGCCCATAATGCCTCCGGAATTCTGTCATGCCAATCTCTTTTGGATTTAGAGACTACCTTTCGCAACAGGTTGCATAAGGTCTTGTTGAATGCTTCAGCCAAGCCATTTGCTGGGGCATTGTACATGGATGACTTGTACTGCTTGAACTTGAATTTCTCGCAGAGCTTGTCAATTAAGCTGTTATAGAACTGCTTACCATTATCAGTGATGATGAATCGAGGGACTCCATAGCGATAGATCAGCTGAGTCCGGATGAAATTGGCAACATGCTCCTTCTTTACCTCTCTAAGTGGAATGGCTTCAGCCCATTTTGAGAAGTAATCGGTTGCTGCGAGGATGTACAGGTGACCTAGGGATGACTTTGGCAAGGGCCCCACTAAGTCGAGACCCCAAGCTTCAAAGGGCCAGGATGAGACAGTTGGATGCAGTGGCTCCGGTGGTTGATGTATGTAATTCGCATGAAATTGACAAGCTTGACAGGTTTTAGCAAACTCAATTGAATCACGTACCATAGTTGGCCAGTAGTATCCCATCCTTCTGAGTTGGAAGTGCAACTTAGGCCCTGATTGATGTCCGCCACAAACACCAGAATGTGCTTCAGTGAGAGCCTGTTTTGCCTCTTCATTGGCTAGGCAGCGAAGTAGAACTCCATCAAAAGACCTTCGATACAGAGCATCCTTGAGATATATGAAGCGGGGAGCTCGTCGTTGAATTTCTGTCTTATGACGACGATCTTCAGGCAGCTTCCCGTGCTGTAGATAGTCAATGATTGGTTGGCGCCAATCTTCGTCCTCCGCGAGACGTACAGATACAGCGTTGGCTGCTGTAGTTTCTTCATCATCCTTTTGTGGCACTATCCATTTCTGACATACAGCAACAACTGTAGCCTGGATTTCTGACTTTGCAAGAGAAGTAGCCAGGTTAGCCAATGCGTCTGCCTGAGTGTTTTCTCGTCGAGGCACATGCTCCAAGGTGATGCTTTCAAATTCATCCATTAGCTGTCGAGCACGTTGATGGTAAGGCGCAAGGTCCTCTTTCTTCACGTCATACAATCCTGTAAGTTGGTTGATGACGAGCTGGGAATCTCCATGGACTTCTATAGTTGGAATCTTCATATCGACAGCCATTTGAAGACCAATGATCAAAGCCTGGTATTCAGCAACATTATTTGAACATAACTCACCGAGAATGATAGCATATGGTAGTATTTGTCGTTGAGGAGTGACAAACACTATGCCAGCACCAGCACCATCACGCCTTGCTGCACCATCAAAGAACATCGTCCATGGTGGTAGTGTCTCAATGTAAAAGACCTCTTCATCTGGAAGATCATCTGTGAACTCCCAATCTGATGGAACAGGGTGATCTGCAAGGAAGTCTGCTAGAGCTTGTCCTTTGACTGCTTTTTGAGGCACGTAGACAATGTCGTAGCTTTGTAGAATTACTGCCCACTTGGCAAGTCGTCCTGACAAGATTGGTCTGGATAAGATATATTTGACAGGATCAGCTCTGGCAATGAGACGTACCGTGTGAGCTTGCATGTAGTGTCTCAGCTTATCAATGGCAAAGAACAGTGCTAGACATGTCTTTTCAATGGGCGAATAACTCAGCTCCGGACCATTTAGTGTTCTGCTCAAGTAATACAGAGCAACTTCCTTTCCCTGCTCATTTTCCTGTGCAAGCAAGGCTCCCAAAGATCTTTCCTGTGCTGCAATGTAGAGAATCAACGACTTTCCTTGAATTGGAGCACCTAGGACCGGTGGATTGGAAAGATACTTCTTTATGCTTTCAAAGGCTTTGCTGCAAGCTTCGTCCCACTCGAAGTTGACATCCTTCTTCATCAACCGATGGAAAGGTTGACATCTCCCAGCTAAATTGGAGATGAAACGGCGAATGTAGGCTAACTTTCCTTGTAGACTTCGCAGCTCGTGCAGGTTTTTAGGTTCAGGCATCTTTTGAATTGCCTCAACCTTTGACTGATCAACTTCGATTCCACGATGGCGCACCACGAACCCAAGAAACTTTCCTGATGTGACACCGAATGCGCACTTGAGAGGGTTCATTTTGAGCTGATGCCTCCGAAGTCTTTCGAACACTGTCTTGAGATCCTCGAGGTGGTCTTTGCGCTTCTTAGTCTTTACAACTAAGTCATCAACATAACATTCTACAATCTTGTGCAGCATGTCATCAAAAATTTTTTGCATAGCACGTTGATAAGTGGCGCCAGCATTTTTCAATCCAAACGGCATAACTTTGTAGCAGTATATACCTTTTGGGGTGCGGAATGCTGTCAACTCCTCGTCTTCTGGTGCCATTCTGATTTGGTTATAGCCTGAAGAACCATCCATGAAAGACAATGCTTCGTGACCCGTTGTTGCATCGACTGTGATCTCCGTTATGGGCAATGGAAAGTCATCTTTCGGGCAGGCCTTGTTAAGATCTCGAAAATCAACACATACCCTCAACTGTCCATTCTTCTTTCTTACTGGGACAATGTTGGCAATCCACGTTGGGTAGGTGACCTCTCGGATGAAGCCGGCATTGATCAGCTTGTTCACCTCCTCCTCGATTTGTGGAATGAGTTCCGGGCGGAACCGTCGTTGTGGCTGCTTGACAGAACGGACACCCTTCTTTACTGCTAGACGATGCACCGCAATTTTTGGGTCAAGTCCAGGCATTTCTTTGTAACTCCATGCGAACACGTCCCTGTATTGACTTAATACCTGAACATATTCTTGCTCTTCCTCTGCAGTAAGTAAAGCACTTACAAATGTAGGTCGAGGATCTTCCGGAGAGCCAAGATTGACCTCCTTGAGTTCATCAACAGTTGCTTGGCCACCGTCTTCAAGTTCCGGGGGAGCCTCCTTCACTTCACCATCTGATGAGTCAGACTCAGCCTCCTCGCTGATTGTGACATGAAATGTGGAGCCTCTGACTTCGCCTTCTTTGTTTGATTGGATAAGCCTGTCTTGTCTGGTTGTGGTGGTGATGGCACGTGCATCAGCTGCTCGGCTTCGGCTCTTTAGCGTGATCCGCACAGGTGACTTCTCCTGATAGCCTAAGCCAGGTCGGGACTGTGATGTTTGAGAAGCGGCGCCATGTGTGGACGGCAGCGTACCCATTGTGCTCGGGTTTGAAAAGTCATAGCCCGCCTTTGCCAAAAGCTTGTATGCATTAGGATCAAATCCTTCATGTGTTCTCCTTTCTGGAAGTGAGCCGCCTTCAACTGCCCCCGTGTATGGTTTGACGAAGCCTTTTAATGGTTTTGAAGATAAAACCGGCTCAATCTTTGGTATCGGCAGAGTGTAAGTCTCCTTCAGGTTGTGCAGCTCCTTTGTTTTGGGTTGGCTATGTCCTTGCTCCTGTTTAAGATCAATACAATAAGAGAAAGGGGGTTGACCTTCTGAGCGTCGTGACTTTGGCACATAGCGTAGGACTGGAGTGGAGCTTGAAGATGCAACATCCTTCGGACGGAGTTCGGCAGGCTGTGGCAGCTTTTCATTTGTTGGAGTCTGAGGTTGAGCATTGGCAGGTTCTTCGACAGCTTTTCCCTTTTTGTGGATGCCCCCAGTCCAAGTAGCTTTTGACGGAATGATCTCCGGATTGTCTGTGTCAGTGTAGAAGACTGCATCCGCCAAATGTGATTCAGCATCATCGAATGGCTTTAAGTCAGCATTGACCTTTTGAACGCCACCATTGTAGTACTTGAAACACTGATGTAAGCTTGAGAGCACAACTCCATTTCCATGAATCCACGGTCGTCCTAGCAACATCTTATATGTGGTACGTGCATCAATCACGTGAAATAGAGTGCTAGAAGTGAGATTACCGATAGTCAGCTCCAAGCGAATCATCCCAATTGCTTTCTGTCCTCCTTGATTGAAGCCATGAATCATCAGGCGGCTGTCTGATAATTCATCAACACCGATGCCGAGCTCCTTTATGGTGGATCTTGGGATAATATTGACTGCTGAACCATCGTCGATCAGAATACGTCGGACCTTCTGTTCTCTCACATAGCCTGATACATACAGCGGCCGATTGTGGGGTTTGGACCCCAGCAAGAGATCCTCATCTGAAAATGAGATAGCAGAGTAACATCCGACATGATTTTGGGCCGTCTGTTGCTCCACTGAGTTAGACTCATTTGATGGTTGTGATTCAGCTGAGGTCTGGAGAGTATTGCTGACTTGATTTTGCCACACTTCTGTTGATTGCAAAGCTGTAAACAGCTGAGGGTTAGCGAGAAGGGTTTGGAGAGCTTCATATACCTTCTCCGTTGTCGACTTTTTGTTGTCGAGCGGCTCCTCCTTACGGTGTGTCACTTCTTCTGATGGTTTTGAAGTGATGGTGGTCTGGTTTGCAGAGGTTATGCCTTCCTGGTCCAGAATGATTTTATTCTGGCTTTTGAGCTTCATGATTAGCTCCTTCAGGACGAAACACTTCTCGGTTGGATGACTTACTATCCGGTGATATTTGCAGAATCTCGGATCGCTGACTCGATCCTTTTCATTCGGCCGCTTGCACTCTGGGAGTTCGATCAGCTTCGCCTCCAGGAGTTGGTCAAGGATGTCAGGAACGTCTGAGTCGGGGAATGGATACTGCTTCTGCTCCAACTCTCGCAATGTCACCTTCCGCCTTTCCTGTTGTTTTGGCTGAGTTATTTGGGTCGGAGGATTTACCTTAGCTTTGGCGCCCACTTTTATTGGTGCAGCTTCAACAGTCATCACTTCTTTTCCTTTTCCGGAGCTGTTGGGTTTCTTAATCTCCCTTCTGCCCCCTTGCTGGTCCAATTGGATGGGAAACGTGCCTCCGGAAGTCTGGATGCTTATCTCCATATCATGTGCGCGAGTCGCCAGTTCTTCGAAAGTTCGGGGTTTGACACCCTGCAGGATGTATAACAGCTCCCAATGCATTCCCTGGATGCACATCTCTACGGCAGAAGTCTCCGTGAGACGATCTTTGCAGTCCAAGCTGAGGGCACGCCATCTGTTGATGTATTCGACAACGGGCTCTCCTTTTCTTTGTTTGGTGCTGGTAAGCTCCATCATACTTACCGTCCTTCGAGTGCTGAAAAATCTGTTGAGGAACTCTCGTTGTAGCTGTTCCCAACTGTCGATCGATTCTGATTCAAGATTGATGAACCAGGTGAAAGCGGTTTCCCTGAGTGAACGAACAAACTGCTTCACCAAGAGATCTCCGTAAGTCCCTGCGTTGTTGCAGGTTTCAACGAAGTGGGCGATGTGCTGTTTGGGATCGCCTCGTCCGTCGAATTGTTGAAATTTGGGCGGTTGGTAGCCCAAGGGCATGTTGAGACTTTCGATCCGTCTGGTGTACGGTTTGACGTACATCTGTGATCCTTGGAAGGATGTAGCTTGTTGCAGTCGGATCGTATTAGCTATCATTTCCTGCAATTGTTGAACAGATAGCGAAGCTACAGAATTTGAGGGTGGCAGCTGTGTAGAACTACCTGGTCGCTTTTCTGCAGGGAAGACGTCGGCTGGTGTGGCTTCTGGAGTGAAACCGGGTGGATATGGTTGCTCCTCGCGGATTTCGGGATCAACTTGGATCGGGGCTTTTCCTTTGAGAACTGCGATCTGTTGATCTTTTTCCTCCACGACTCTGATCAGCTGTAAAATTTTGTTCTCCAATTCTGAAATCCTTTCCTCTGTGCTGGTTGTGTTGGTCATCATGACGGCAACAGATGAGGCTCCGGGAAAGACTGGGGGAGAAAACTCTTCTGATTCTTCTGTGTGGATCTCTACAGAATGAGTTGGATTCTGTTGAGCGTGTTTCGTCGTGTTGCCCCCGACTTCGATCGGGGTGGGTGATCGACTCCTCCATGCGGCAAGAGAGTCAGGGGAGAGATCCTGTTGTGCGAGCTGTGGACTCTCCATTTCGACATTTTGTCGAGTTTGGACGGCAAGAAATTGTGTCCGTCCCCGGGTTTCTGGACCTGCGTACCCAGGTAGGGTAGTTGATGCAGGCAATGGAGCCGTTGCCTTCTTTTTTGTGGTAGCAGTTGTACTCCTTTTCGGTGCCATTTGATGTGCTGAACACCTGTAAAATTTTTTTTTTTTTTTTTTTTTTTTTTTTACTTTTTACTTTTTACTTTTTACTTTTTACTTTTTACTTTTTTTTTTTTACTTTTTACTTTTACTTTTTTTTTTTACTTTTTACTTTTACTTTTTTTTTCTCTCGGCTCCCCTTTTACCTCTTTTTTTTTTTTTTTTTTTTTTTTTTTTTTTTTTTTAAGGAACAAGAGATGGGAGGTGAAGTTGTCCCACCGAGCGTGCCAAAAATTTGTAAAGCGTAAATTTCGAGCCTAAAACAATTAAACTCGAAAATACAAAAATAAATTACAAATAAAAATTGTAAAGTAAAAGAAAATTTACGTGGGGTCGATCTCCGTAGATCCTCCGATTAGTGTTCCTTTTTTGACTCCGTCAAGGGCTGCACGAGCTTGATCTGGACAGAAATAATTTCCACCGCTTTTTCTTGAACTGGATAGACTGAAACTGTGTCTGATTTGGATGTTTTGACTACGTTTAGAAACCGTAGAGACTCGATCTGAGTTGATCTGACTTAATTTCACCGAGGGTCGAATGGACTTGTTCTCGGATGAGTTGCCTGGATTTTGCTGAGGGCCGTATGAGGCTTAATCCCAGCCGGATTTGTAATATTTTGATTTTTTTTTTTTACTATCTCTCTTTTTTTTTCTTTTTCTTTTTTCTTCTTCTTTCTTTTTTTTTTTTTTTCGCCTGCTGCTGGCTGCCTTCTTTTCTTTTTTTTTTCTTCTTTCTTTTCTCTGCTCCTCTCTTTGCTTGCTGGCTCTTCAATTAATTGGGGAGGCCATTTATAGGCCTCCCCTAAGCCTGCCTGCCACCAACCAAATGGTTGGTGGCATTAATTAATTAGGTTGGCAGCTGCCAACCTTCAAGGTTGGCGGCTGCCAACCATATACTTATTTTTTTTATTTTTTTTTTATATTAGTTTACAATAGGATGAAAGCTTTCATTTTTGCAATGTCTCTAACCAACTGTCCTACTGCTTACTTGTGATAAAAGTATTAGTTACATACATAAGAAATTTATTCCCATTAAAAATCAAAATTACTCTATTCATTGTAGTTCTTTTCCCTCGGTAATTAGTGCCCAATCCACCAACTGAAAGGAAAAAGTGAAGGATAATAGGGATGAAGAATAAACTTGTTGCAACAATGTATCTTGAGAAACCGTCAAACCGACTTTCAATATAAGATCATACACCTCTGATTAACAAATGGACATTCCTGCTCAGAAACACGAGTTCAACCAAATATAATTTGTTTTTGTTGGTATTATTATGTGTTTGGTAAAGATTCTACAGACTAAAATTGATCCATTGGTTTGCTTAAATCATTGCTGAGCAAACCAATGAATTATTGAACTTTACTCTACCATCGCCCAAATTATTTAAGTTATCATAGATCTTTAATTTATAATATTCTTTGCCCACTGTTACTTGCAATGACAAATTTTGATGGAGTCGTCGACGAATAAAGAAAGAAATGTTACAAGAAACGGTGAGCCCTGACCCCCGATGCAGCTAGACTTGGGGCCACCTTGGGCTACTTTTAATACTTGTTTTACGGGTTGTTGTGACAAGATCACACGACAGGACTTAGATGCACTCTCATCTTAACTGGTGTTCACAAAAGCACGTAAAAACAAAACCTTAAATTTATCAATATATATTTGTAGACTCGTACCTACAATGTTCATTTGCTGTCCCCACAACATTCTTGAGAGAGAGTGTATATATATATAAAACGGTATATAATTTTAAATATGTAACAACAAATAATAATAATATATTTTTATATTTACTCAACCGTAGTTAATAATTATTTTATAAATTAAATTATTTAATGTCTCATATTACATTTAAGAATTAACACGGGAGAAATGGATTCCTATGATCGTACGAGGAAAGAGACGAGTTCACTTTTTGTCGCCGATCACGCTCCTCCTCTTGCTTACGGTCTACTCAAATCTAATACGTTGAGCTTTATCAAACCGCTGAAAAACAGATCATGTACAACCAAAGCAAAGCACGTTGAATATACCCGAAATATCTAATTAATTCCGTAAACTGTGTGCGAACGGGCAGGTTAGAATATCATAGCTTAATTGTAAACAACGATAAAAATTCAAGTCCATCAACTTCTGTTCAAAGAAGGCGGCGATGGAAATATTCAAGTCAAGTTAATGTACGTATGGTTTTAAAAAGACTCGGAAAAGAATTTGTTGTTTACTGCACTAAAGACGAAAGAAAGTATGAAATCAATGAGAAACAACTTATTATCAAAAGTAATTGGAACATAGTTTTAAATAAGTAATAATAAATAAAAATATAATTTTATTTAATAATATTTATTTACTTTTTTTTTTCAAGAATTTGATCATCTAATTGATCAAATCACTTTATCTAAACAAAGAAACTAAAATTTTTCAAAAATCAAAATGACTAAGGTGCGTTTAAAAATTTTAACCAAAAAAACAAAAGAAGAAAAAGTTGTTAAAAAAGACTTGGACCTTCACTTGTGTCATTATTATCCTACGGTCCTTTTCTATATTACAATGCCCATATGAACAATGAGAAAGAACCAAAGGGGAAATAAGGAAGGGAAGGAGGAAACGAGAGATACCAAATTGTTGTCTAATAAGCCGTGGAATGGAATCTCAATTATGCTGGGACAATATTTTTTGAAGTACCGAATTTTTGAGATTTTATATAATTTATTAAGCTTTAAATTAAATTTTCATTTTTGAGAATTTGATCATCGAAATTTGCATCTGGTAAGTGATTTTTGTCTACAACTCTATCAAATTTTCTTTATTTTGCGGACCCAACTAATAAAAAAATCTATCATTCTTAATTGACGAGGAGCTCACCAGAAGTCAGTTGGGTTCAGAGTTGGGCTTTGACCTGCAGGAGAACAAAGAGCTTAGGGCTGAAGGTTCCCCGATTCATTGACTTTTGATTGGCGCGTACTACAAAGCTCACTTGTTCGTCGCTTGGTTCTTCATAGGGGATTCAACAAACTAAAAATTTTAATTAATTAAAAAAATTGAATTAAATCGAATCAAATTTTCAATTCATTGAATTAAAGAAAAACCAAAATTTTAAATTTAATATAAATGTTAAATATATACTATGCAATTCCCGCATTTTCTAGCGTGAATTGCTAATCCTAGCATATTATTATATTTTATAAATAAAAATTCATATGATATCTCAATTGAATTCTTTTGCTTTGAGATGTGTGAGAATAAAGAAATAAATTTGAAAATTTTAAATCACATTAAATTCAATTTTACTAAGTATATCCCTTCTAAGTAAGTTGTACGAGATGAAAATATATATACCTCAAGGATTGGAAATTGGTTAAATTTTGAACTAAATTAAATCACTTATATTTCGTCTTCACTCACTTGTATAACGTGGGAGAATAAGTTCTCATTTTTTTTTTTTTTTTTTGTGAATTTATTTAGGCACCGGTGATGTTGCTTAAATCATTGTTGAGCAAACTTATAAATTATGTAGCTTTATTTTGCCATCACCCAATTTATTTAAGTTATCATGATGTTAAAATTATTATTAAAGATACTTCCCTATCATAGACAATGTCATATGACAAATTTTGGTGCGACCTGAACAAACAAACGAACCATTCAACTTTATTTCACCGTCACCCAGATTATTTAAGTTATCATAAAGCTTTAAATTATGATTAACTTTCCTATCATAGGCAATGCCACTCGTCTGACAAATTTTGGAGCAACCTAACCAAACAAATGAATAGCTTAATCTTAGGAAAAAGTTTAGTGATTTTATCTAAATAGTTTTAAAATTATAATAAAGTGATATAAACTGTTAGATTATTGAATTTTAAAAAAAAAGATAAGATAAATTATTAGATACCGTTAAATGATATTTTATCGTTACATGATGTTACCTATCTAAAATTATATAATGTTCTTCTTAACTTTATTTCACCGTCGCCCAAATTATTTATCAGCAAGCTTTAAAATATAATATGCTTTCCTGTCGTAGTATATGATGAATTTGGGAGGGGACGAGGAAGAAAGAAATCTTACAAGAAAACAAGACGATACCTATCAGATACAAAGGAGACCCCATGGACCTTTAAATTAGACTTAGGATTACGGTTCCCTCAATTTTTATAACTATTTTATGGGTTGTAGTTATCCAATCCACCAAATCCAAAGAGAGAAAAATAATATTAAATAAATAAAGTAAATAAGGAAGCAGGTGGATCGGCGGCTTTTTATTAGGAACCGTAGCAACAGTAAATTAGCGATGACCCGCAGCTTCGAATAAAATGAGAAAATAAAAAGAGCTTAATAATTATTTTCTGTGTAGAAGTAAAAGTCATTCAGCGATGCGCGAAATTAAAATAATAATAATAATAAATTGGTAAAGAAAAAAGGAAAAATTAACTCAAAGACAAGTTTACTGCCTACTTCTAATGGAGAATCCAGCCATCCCCATCTACAACCAAAACAAATGTTGAAAAAAAAAAATTCTTTAATAAGATTAACTTCAAAATAATAATAAAGTGATATAAAAAATAAAAAAAAAATTAAATGTTAGTAATTAAATATAACTGTATTAATATTTATTACTATTAAAGTGCAGCCATATAATCTTATTCAAAAACATTTGGGAATTGGTAGATTAGAGCCGTTGGATTGACCAATCAGTTAGGGCAGCGAAAAGCAAAACCAAGCAATGGTTTGAAGGAAAAAAGAAACAATTAATTATCCCTCATTTAATTAAATTAAAACCTTAATTCTGGTTTATGTCAAAAATGCGAAAAGAAAGTTACACTGACTAATGGATTAAAGGAAATAGAAGAGAAACCGCCGTTATTATCTTACGGTCCCTTTTTTATTATAATATATAACTGTATGAACAAAGGGGAAGAAACAAAGGGAGAACAACCAAGAGAACATACCAAACAGTTGCCCAATAAGCTGTGGAATGGAAAGCTCAATTTGGCAAAAAAAAGAAATTATTGTATCCAGATCATCTTTGGCGACATAAAAATTTTGTTTTCTTGAGAATCCGCTTTCAATGTACCTAATCAACATACTACAAGCCAACAACTCTAGTCATCTAACGGCAGGAGGGGTCCCTAATTCCTTCGACTTTTGATCCGGGCCTACTACAAAACTCACATGTCCGTGACTTCGGGCCTACCCGCAATGTCTCTTACTCAACTAACACACAGACTCAGGCTCATTACGGCCCTCTCTCGCTGAATGACATGCATGCTCGAGAGTCAGGTCCTTGGCCTCGCAACAAATCAATCTCTCCAATTTACCTCAAGGTCGATTCCCAAAATGGTCTGCTTCCGCTTTAGGACTTGAGGGTTCGATTACTCTTCCCTTGGGCGGTAAGGATGTACAGACACTCTAAATTTAAAGTCATGCAATTGTCGAATACGTCTTGGATATAGACACGTGCCTGACACGTCTCGGACACGTGTCGGACACGTCCAGAAGTGTCCGACAAAAAAATTTTGAAAAAAAAAAATCGGACACGCGTGTCAGACACGACAAAGAGGTGTGTTAGACACGCATAGGACACTTTTAAGAATATTTTAGTATTTTTACTTTAATTTTTTTTTTAAAAAAAAAAACTCATCATTTAGAATTTTTTCGGATTCTAACTAACTTAATTCATCAAATTCTTTATTTTATTGAAATCACAAAACCAAGACTCCAAATTTTTGTTGTAGCATCGCTTACATTACTTACAAATTAACGAATGCCTCAAGCAACCCGAAAAAAAGTTATAGATAAATTGCTCTCAATACCAATAGAGTAAGAAAAAAATAAAAAAGATTCAGTTTTTCTTCTATTAATACACACACACACACACACACACACACACATATATATATATATATAGCCGTGTCCGTCCCGTATCCGTGTCCTAATTTTTTTAAGATTGACGTATTTCCGTATCTGTGTCCACTGTGTCCATGTTACCGTGTCCGTGCAACCTAATTGGGCGGTTAACCACCCTCTCCTACTTTTGGGCTACCCCACTGTCTGGGCACCGCCTGCAGATTTGGTGCTCTCTTGGGCTGATTTTGCTCCAAACAACCAGCTCGGCCTCTCCATAATGTCTAGCAAAATCCAGATTCAGGCTGCAGCGTCTTGCCCAGCTTGGGTTGGGGCTTCCAGCCCACATGGCCCTCTCAGTGTCCGCTACCCAGAACTCATAGTTTCATCAGCCAGATAAACAACTTCCACCAATTCACAAAGTTGTGAAAGCCATGTAATCATGGGCAATGAGAATCCACTGAAATGTCTTACAGTTAATATTCATAGCCTGCTGAAGGCTTCTGCCGCAAGTCGTCCATGGCAAATCTTCTCTTCGTTCATCTGTTGTATTGAATTTAAGACTCTAGAATAAGACATGCATTACCAGGAACCAATCTTTCTGAGTCAAAGATATATTCAATCACCAAACCATTTTGGATTGGAGACACTTCAATTGCATACAGAAAAACAAAAAAAGGTAGTTATTGGTTTGCAATTTAGAAAAATATACCTGAGACATTTCCGCCGATGAATCATGTAGCGCTCACCACAAAAGGAAAGCCAAAAAGCATCGTGTATTTCTCTTTCCTATACAATTATTCCGCAATAGTGAACAGCTTTAAGCAAAAATACCAAAATATTATTTATAATTGCTAGAAAAACACCACAAACAACAACTAAACATAAGTGCAAGAATTCGTAAAGAAATTGGTAGGAACATAATAAAGACCATCCAACCAAAATGATGGTCAAACTGAGTCACACAGTAATCGCACGTGCTGCAGTGCTTGGACTTCAGGAGTCTGGAATAGGGAAATGCTACATTTTAATAGAAGGAAATTAAAGGTCACAGAGGATCTTCAGTAATGAAAACAAAGAACTCACTTTGGAGTCCCACAAGTGGGCCATTCTTTCTCTTTATATATGATATTGCCATTGGGATAGTCAGAGGGATATTATGAAACATTCTCAACCTTCATAGTTCTTAGATAAGAAAAGCTGGTCAATAGAAACAGTATAATACTTGGTCTAATTAAGTTCAAAATGCAATGACAGAAAATAAACAAATTTGTAGCTGAAGGGTAATATCCGCTGCTAGGCACATGCCCATGAACTCCACTTAGATAACACGCCGGAATATAGCTAAACGATGATTATGCAATGAAGAAGCAGGTTGCTCCAATGATTTACAATCAGCAATGGAACAGAAAAGACTACAGTGCAAGATAGCTCTACTACCTTAAAAGAACCTTACAAACTTCTATACATTGGACTAGTGTAATAAAACTCAGTACTAGAAGCTAACATGTCAGAAAGATGCAAAATTCTTTTTCTTTTTGTTTTTGACAACTCTAACCAAGTGCCAATTACAGAAAATTAACTTTGTATAATGCCTCTTACCCACCTTATTCAAAACCATAAATTTAAAGCTTTCATGCAAGATCAATTGAAAGAATATTTAGTGAATGCAACGCTCTTACCATAATCTCCAACAAACATCTCCTCCCTTCATCAGTGAATAATTAAATCTCCATTATTACCAAAACCAAATACACATTCAAATCTCTCCAATATGCCAAGATGATTGGTAATCTAATCTTTTAATTCCAATACCAAAACATGCATGACCCGACACTGCACAATCATTACTTTCACAAGCATTCAAAAAGCACAAACACCCACTTTATCTTTACAATTAACCAAAAACCATCAACACAGAAATACCTGTAATATAGGATTAGGGCATTGCAACATATATGTTCAATGGAGAATGTGACATTGGCGCCCAGTCAACAAACACAGCCTCAACACGCCCCCTAATAATCACACCAAGAGCACCAAATCAATACCGAAAGAAAAAAGAAAACAACTCAAAAATTGAAACCCAAATACCTTTGTTTTCAGATACACAGAGAGAGAGAGAGTACAATAGGCAATCTCATAGGCTTCAAAAGCGAGGAAAAAGCAGAGGGATTCGATGGGCGTGCCTTGGAAGATGGGCCGTTGATCACATAATTTAGACAATCAATAGTGAGGTGGCCACGCCGTGGCACATTAGAACCAACCCACCATGCGACGGTTTTAGATTTTATGGCAATTTTGATGGGTACTTCGGGAATTCCAGAGCTTGATTCCGGTTGAACTTGTAAGAGTTCCACAAGGTGGCATTTTTTAAAGTTTCATACTATTTTTTCGCCGCTTCCTTCTTATCTCTTTTCAATTTATCTTACTTCAATTTTGTGGGATTTTCTAAATGGATTGGGATAACTTGAGGGAACTACATTTGTCGCCATGGATTACGATTTTTCGTGCCTCCTTCCTATTCCGTTGTTGTCATTTTGCTTCTGCCTTTTGTAAGGACCCGATCTAATAATTAGAGAATAGAAGGATAAGAAATAGAGATAAAATAGAGGGAAGAGAGCAATAGAAAGAAGAAGCTAAAGGTAGTAGAAGAAGCAGAGCTTCAAAAGGGAGAAGATAGACTTTACTGAGATATCAGCATACAAATTCCGTGACTCCACTCTCTCTTCTAACAATATATATAACAGCTATGAAGCACTGGATTGGCTAATCTTCATCCAGGCGGTTACAAGCTTCAGTAACGCTAAAGGAATGACTCCCTGCTCTCTCTACAGCTACATTATTATTGGGCCTACTCTTAGACTAGACTTGGGCTGCTTGCTCATCAAATGGGTCCTAACAATTCCTTCCCCTCAACCAAATCCTTGTCCTCAAGGATTTGTGAAACAGAAATTGATAGCGAGAGAAAATGGAAAATTTTGAAGTAGGCTCTTGTCTGCAATAACTCCAAGCACTGCAGCTATGGGAATAAACACAGCCATGGCACAAATTGCAAAATGACTTAAAACTCCATGCTTAGTTTCTTTAAGCTTTCCATTTTCCAGGTCCGAAATTTCCAAGCCATCAAAATCTCTATCTAGAAACTGATGGAGTTTTAGTTTCCTTACTGTTCAAGTTTTTAATGGGTGTGTTTTTCAGGTCAAAGCAAGTTTTTTTGCTGATATTTTTGATGTCCAGAAGCTACTGCACTGTTTGTATTTGTGGATGTAATTTGTGCTACTGTGCTGCTTTGTTTTAGTGGTTAAGAATGTGTTACTTTAAGTTGTAATTACTAAATTAGCCTTTATGTATGTAAGAAAATATAGCAGTATGAAAATTAAAAAAAAGGTTCTGTACCTTTTCTGCTATATGCCTTGCTACTCTGCAGAATTCTCTCAACTTCTCTTCTGCTATGCTCGGTTACTTTCAGTGGTATCAGAGCATTTAAGATCACTTTGAGGGCCTTTATATACGAGAGAAGTAGTGAGAATTTGTTGTTGCAACCTTAGGTTGTCAAACACCACAAAGCAGAACCTATAAAATGGCTTCCAGCAACCTTCCAAACACAACACCACCTATTTTTTCTGGAGAAAATTATCTTATATGGGCTGTGAAAATGAAAGCTTATTTGAAAGCTTATGATCTCTGGAAGATTGTTGAAGGAGGTGATCAAGTCCAAGAGCTTCCTCAGAATCCAACCCTTGCACAAATCAGGCATCACAGTGAAGAAAGTTCCAAAGTCTTTAAGGCACTCACTTGTATACACTCTGCAGTTTCAGATACTATTTTTACTAGGATTATGGCTTGTGAATCAGCTAAACAAGCCTGGGATAAACTCCAGGAGGAGTTTTATGGGAGTGCAAAGACAAGGAGTATTCAGGTTCTCAATTTGCGAAGGGAATTTGAAGCCTTGAAGATGAAGGAAACAGAAACAGTGAAAGAATTCACTGATAGATTGATGAAAACAGTGAACCAAATCAGGTTGTTGGGGGAAGATCTTTCTGATCAGAGAGTTGTAGAAAAGGTTCTTGTGTGTTTGCCTGAAAAATATGAGTCGAAAATCTCATCTTTGGAGGATTCAAGGGATTTGAGTTAGCTTACTCTTGCTGAATTGGTCAATGCTTTGCAAGCATTGGAATTGAGAAGACAAATTAGACAAGAAGAAGCAAGTGAAGCTGCTCTTGTTGCAAAGGGAAAAGAGAAGGCTCCTACAATTGCCCCTAAAAATGCTGTTGATAAAAGGGCTAAAGACAAAAGGGATGAAGGACAAAAGGATGCTGGGAAAGATGCTGGGAAGAAGAAAAAGTTTGGACCTTGCAGGCATTGCAAGAAAACCAATCATACTGAAAGGTTTTGTTGGTTTAGACCAGACATACAGTGTCACATATGTAAAAAGATGGGGCATATGGCTAAAGTTTGTAAAGCCAAGCAGAATAATCAACAGGCTACACAACAAGCACAAGTTGTCGAGGGAAAACAGGAGGAAGAAATATTGTTCACAGCTGCTTGCAATGTAGTTGAACATGATGCAAGTACTTGGTTGATTGATAGTGGATGTACCAATCATATGACTTATGACTCAAGCAAGTTCAAGGTGTTGGATACTCACTTTCTTTCTAGAGTCAAGATTGGTAATGGTGACTATCTTGAAGTCAAAGGCAAAGGAGCAGTGGCTATCAACACAACTTCAGGTACCAAGTATATTTCAGATGTCTTGTATGTTCCTGAAATTGACCAAAGTCTTTTGAGTGTAGGTCAATTATTGGAAAAGAAATATACGTTGCTCTTTAAAGATGAGAAATGCACAATTTTAGACCCTAAAGGACTTGAAGTCTTGACTGTAAAGATGAGAAATAAAAGTCTTGTTGTTGATTGGAGTAAAAACAAGCTTGTTGCATGTACCAGTGTTGTAGATGATAGTGTCCTGTGGCATAAGAGGTTAGGGCATTCCAGTTACTCATCTTTAAAGAATATGCATAATTTGGTGCTTGACATGCCAATTGTGAATGTGCACACTGATGTTTGTGAAGTTTGTGAGAAAGGGAAGCAAGTGAGGCAAGCCTTTCCCCAAAACAGGGCTTGGAGGGCAACTCAGAGGTTGGAGCTTATCCACACAGATGTTTGTGGTCCCATGAGTAACCCTTCACTTAATGGAAGTAGATATTATATTGTGTTTATTGATGATTACACCAGGTTCAGCTGGGTCTATTTTTTGAAGTCCAAGTCAGATGTAGCTTCAATCTTTTTCAAGTTCAAGGCTTGGATTGAAAATCAAGTTAGTTGCAGCATCAAATGCATAAGATCTGACAATGGCGCAGAATATACAGCTGGAACCTTCAACAAATTTTGTGAGGAGGCTGGTATTCATCACCAACTTACTGTTCCTTACACCCCACAGCAGAATGGGGTTAGTGAGAGGAAGAACAGGACCTTGATGGCAATGTTAAGGTGCCTATTGTTTGAAAAGGAGATGCCAAAGTACTTCTGGGCTGAGGCTGTTAACACAGCCAATTACCTTTTGAATAGGCTTCCAACAAAAGCCTTGCAAGGAGTGACTCCATTTGAGGCCTGGTATGGTTCTAAACCCTCATTGCAACATTTGAAGGTATTTGGTTGTGTATGTTACACATTTATTCCTGAAGTTAAAAGAAGTAAGCTTGATGAAAGAGCAAGCACAGGCGTGTTTCTAGGTTACAGCAATCAGTCTAAGGGGTATAGGATCTTTGATATCAAGGCTAAGAAAGTGATAGTGAGCAGAAGTGTGAAGTTCAATGAAGAGGCTACTTGGGATTGGGACAAAGATCCAGTCAGAAGGAATGAGATAGCACCAGATGCAAAGTCCAATCCCTTGTTGTCTGACTATGACACTACAACTGAAAATGTAGCAGATTTTGATCATGAGCCTGTTAGGGGGACTAGAAGTCTTGCAGAAATTTATGAAAGGGGAAATGTGGCTCAGTTAGAACCAACAAGCTTCTCTGAAGCTTCACAATCACCTGATTGGAATGCAGCAATGAAGGTGGAGTTTGATGCTATTCAGAAAAACAAAACTTGGGATCTGGTGGATAGACCTTCTCATAGACAAGTGATTGGGGTAAAATGGGTCTATAGAGTCAAGCTAAATGCTGATGGCAGTGTCAACAAGCTCAAAGCAAGGTTGGTTGTGAAAGGTTATTCTCAACAATTTGGAACTGATTATACAGAGACCTTTGCACCAGTTGCCAAGCATGATACCATCAGGCTTTTATTGGCTCTTTCAGCTTCAAAAGGGTGGAAAGTGTTTCAGTTGGATGTAAAATCAGCTTTTTTGAATGGAACCCTTGAAGAGAAGATTTATGTTGAGCAACCAGAAGGATTCAAGATAGTTGGAGCTGAAGATAAAGTTTATTTGTTGAAAAAAGCCTTATATGGCTTGAAGCAGGCACCCAGGGCTTGGTATAGCAAAGTGGATGAGCATTTGTATTCATCTGGCTTTACAAGAAGTCAGAATGAGGCCACTTTGTATGTGAAGTCACAAGGTGATGAGATCTTGATTGTATCTATTTATGTAGATGATATCTTGGTAATTGGAAACAACAAGGCCATGATAGATGATTTCAAGCTCCAAATGAAAGCTGCCTTTGAAATGACAGACTTGGGGGAAATGTACTTTTTCCTAGGAATGGAGGTTTTTCAAGCCCAAAATGGCATCTTCATTAGTCAAAAGAAGTATGTCATAGATTTGCTCAAAAAGTACAAAATGCTGGACTGTAAATCAGTTCCAACACCTCTAAATCCTAGTGAAAAGCAATGTAAAGAAGATGGAGCTGGGAAGATTGACAGCACTGTTTTTAGAGGACTTATTGGAAGTCTATTATATCTCACAGTTACAAGGCCTGACATCATGCATGCCACAAGCCTTTTATCAAGGTATATGCAAGCCCCTAGTGAAATACACTTAAATGCAGCAAAAAGAATACTGAAGTATATAAAAGGAACGTTAGATTTTGGAGTGTGGTTCAACAGAAAATCAGAACTCAAGTTGTTTGGATTTTCAGATAGTGATTGGGCAGGGTGCATTGATGACATGAGGAGTACCTCTGGCTATTTATTCTCTTTAGGATCAGGAGTATTCACTTGGAGTTCAAGAAAACAAGATGTCATTGCACAATCCACTGCAGAAGCAGAATATGTTGCTGCTGCTGCTGCAGTGAATCATGCAATATGGTTGAGGAAGATGTTGGTTGATCTAAAGCAAGAACAGCTTGAACCCACTGAAATTCATGTTGACAACCAATCTGCAGTGGCTATTTCTAAAAACCCTATATTCCATGGCAGGACAAAGCACTTTAAGATCAAATTTCATTTCATTAGAGAAGCACAACAAGAAGGAGAAGTAAGGCTAGTCCACTGCAGCTCACAGGAACAAACAGTAGACATACTTACCAAGGCTTTAACAAGGAGTAGATTTGAGTTTTTGAGAAGCAAAATGGGCATGAACATCAAGGAAACTAAGGAGGAGTGATGGAGTTTTAGTTTCCTTACTGTTCAAGTTTTTAATGGGTGTGTTTTTCAGGTCAAAGCAAGTTTTTTTGCTGATATTTTTGATGTCCAGAAGCTACTGCACTGTTTGTATTTGTGGATGTAATTTGTGCTACTGTGCTGCTTTGTTTTAGTGGTTAAGAATGTGTTACTTTAAGTTGTAATTACTAAATTAGCCTTTATGTATGTAAGAAAATATAGCAGTATGAAAATTAAAAAAAAGGTTCTGTACCTTTTCTGCTATATGCCTTGCTACTCTGCAGAATTCTCTCAACTTCTCTTCTGCTATGCTCGGTTACTTTCAGAAACTCAGTAACAACACCCTCATGATGTAAGATCACAAACTTGACCTCAACAAGAATCAGGTTCTTGGCATGTTCACCATGGGAAGTGGTCATAATGCAGTAAATTGATCTCCTTAGAATAGCATCCATGGCATACGCCCTTGAATGTGCTGGATCAAATTCCTTTGCAGTCATTTGAGACATCCCTTTTTCTGCATTCTTAGTTGCACATTTAGTATTTGTTGGACCCAACAATCGATTTGGAAATAGCAAACTGGTCTTCTTTCCTATGGATAATTCACTAGCAAGCAAACAAGATAAAAATATCAAAATAAGAGCAACAATGCTACCACATAATTGAGCAGCCCCAAATATGACCTCCTCGCAAGAGCCTGCAACCAAGGAGCCATCTCCGATAAAAATAACAATCTTATTGACATCCTTCATTTGATTCCGAACATTTTTCCCCTGGAGTAGAACATCCTTGTCCCCAAGGATGGATAAAAAACTGTCATAATGTAGCCCAGTCTTAAAATTTGCAAGATCAATACCAATATAAAAAGAATCAGCCTTCTTACAGTCCTCCAAAAATTGAGTTTCAACATCAGATTTCCACCCACTCATCAATTGACAGTGCAACATTAAAATGCCATATTTAAGCTTTGGCAAAGTGGTGACATTAGGATCCATAGATAGCTTCAAGCTCAATAGTAATGAATCTCCATTTGACACAACAATATTATTGGGCAAGTCACTGGGAGAGTCACGTGTTAGCTTATAATACCAAAAGGCAAAAGTGGCAGCTAATATAGTCATATCCTCGTACACAATTGAGCTAGCTAAAGAATCGACTAGCTTTTGCACTTGTGTTTAATGGCCTTGATCATTTATCAATACCCAACGCAAATAGAAGTCAACATCAGCAATTAATGTCTGCTCATCAAAATTCTGAACCAGTACCCATAATATTCTCCTGGAAACTCCTAATCAGAATATGATAAGAGATGACATTAACTGGCTTGAAGCAACCTTGCTTAACCAAGGTACTGCTCAGAACATGATAACCCCAAGAATCAAGTTGAAGACCCCAAACACGCATTTTTTCAAATAGCTGGAGGGCCAGTAGGAGCTTGCATACCCAAACATAGCCAATCTCCAAAATCAAGTCAAAACTGAATTTTTGATAAACAAACCGATCAGCTATACACATATCAAGTGTCATCATAATAGACCCAAGGCATTTCTTAAGCAATTTCCTCAATCTCACGTGCACGTCTAGATTGAAAATTCCACCGAACAATTGAGGGCCACGATATAAGTCCAAAATAATAGTAGCATCATTAACACTACAAATGGCCAATTGCTGTAAAATCTGAGATGTTTCAATATTAAGAAAGAGAGAAAGCACCTAGCTAAAAACAAGAAACCCAATCGCGTGACAGAGGATCTTTTGGTTTCCGTAATCACTGGAGTTGGGTCCACCATCAGTGCATATGACGAGCAATTTCTGACTTTTAGCCTCGCTAATGACATTGAGGACACTGATTCCATGCCCCATGATAAAGTCATTTGGGAGAGTGAGGTTAAATTCCCCTGAGAAAATATTGGTCACGCCAATCTGGGCTAGGCGGTGGCAGCTTGAGGTCGAGTCTAGCGAATTGAAAATGGTGGGTGTGGCAGCGCTTTGGATGGTTGAAATTGACCCTGTCAATGGAAATGAGGCCAGAAGCTGCCGGTCTTTGCTCTTGACGTCTTTCCGCCGCCGACGGTCCTCGACAGTGCTGCTGTCAACTTTGTAGTGGTTTCGTTTACAACGACACTTAGGTCTGGCACTGCGCTTAAATGAGCTGGTCTTCAGTGTGGCATAATTGTTCTTCATCTTGACCCGTGGTTTGAATTTAGATTTGGGAACGTCCATAGAAAATTCTCCAACAGCCGATGTGAGCCCCCATGTTGGTTGCCGATAGATTGTTGTGTCACAAATATCATAGATGGAGACTGTTGATGCTTCCTCATCATTTGACAAAGCGTTAGGGGCAAAAATGAAGGGATTAGTATATAATGTCACCGAAGGCTCCACAATCTGGCAAGCTTTGGCCGGGTCAAAATTGCAGTCATTAGCTTTGCCCAAATCCGACTTTAACCTTTCATTGTGATAATCAGTCGTTAACTCCGCTACTGAGGCTATGAAGGAAGGCTCTGTGATAGCGCTATCATCCTGCACCTTCGTGTTGTAGTGTTGATGCAATAATTCGGAGATTTACCTTAAGGATAGTTGCATCTCGGCCTGCATCACGGACAAGGTTGCCCGCATCTCAGATCGAAAACTATCCATGTGCACTGGAAGCATATCCAGAGTAAGCAATTTCTCCACGATAGCCTGCACTTGTTGTTCTTGTTTTTGGACCTTGTCCTCCAACATCTCTAGATGTAGAATATCAGCGGAGCTTAGTGTATCAGCCATTCATTTTTTTGTTTTTTTAATATTTTGAGAATTAGAGAAGAACAGTAGAAGAAATCTGAGAGAGAAACAGAAGAGATTAACAGAAGAAGAAAAATAAGAGTTTGGGAACAAGAAGCAGCCGAGGACGACCGCTCTGATACCAAATATAAGGAGCCGATCTAGTAATTAGAGAATAGAAGGAGAAGAAACAGAGATAAGATAGAGGGAAGAGAGCAATAGAAAGAAGAAGCTAAAAGGAGTAGAAGAAGCAGAGCTTCAAGGGAGAAGATAGACTTTACTGAAATATTAGCATACAAATTCCATGACTCCACTCTCACTCTTCTAACAATATATAAAACAGCTATGAAGCACTGGATTGGCTAATCCTCATCCAGGCAATTACAAGCTTCAATAACGCTAAAGGAATGACTCCCTGCTCTCTCTACAACTACATTATTATTGGGCCTACTCTTAGGCTAGACCTGGGCTGCTTGCTCATCAAATGGGTCCTAACAAACAACTCATAAATCAAAACCCAAATGCCTCTGTTTTCAGAGAGAGAGAGAGAGAGTACAGGAGGCAATCTCATAAGCTTCAAAAGCGAGGAAACAATAGGGGAATATGCATGTGACCAACAGCCCAAAATAATGTCTTCATTTTAAGGCTACAGCACTGTTATGGACGATTTGTCCTTAGGCCGTTTTCTGCTTTCATTTGCAAGAGAAAATCTGCAACTTGATCATAATTGACCTTCACGGTAAGAAGACTGACTGTGTTGTGGCATTTTGGACTTATTATTCCCTCATGCAACTCTTGTTCTTCAACATGAACTGCTGCGAGGAATTATATAACTTGGGACACAACAAGGAAAGTGGCATTCCAAGTCAACAATTATTTGTCATTTTCAATAATCATCAAAACAGGACGGTGTTTCATGCAAACAAACATGTATAAATGACTGTTATGCACACCAAACTATGTGTATAAATTATTATCATGTAAACCATCACATAAATTCGTGCAATCTATTGATGTATGTAATAGTATGACTATCATACATGCAACATGTACATGTATATGTGCATGGGCATATAAAAGAAAGAACCTTTTACCATCCTACCAAGCCTTTGAAAAACACACAAATCCAACTTCTACCCATCATTTAATGGCCTGCCGTTTACAAATAGCAATTATCCTTTCATTTATTTGTTTATGCAACCTCAGTCCAAGAAAAAGTGAACTGTCATGCACTACATGAATTCAGGGCTACGGGAAATAGGGGCTTGTGCCTTTTCCATTATTTTTAGGAATTTTCATTAACAAGTTTTTATTGGCCAACCATGCGTAAACACGGATAATGCACCTTCCTTCCCAAGTACAAGAAAATCAAAGGCACCATTATTTTTGTTACTTGTTTAGCATGAATATTATTACTTCACATTACCAAACAAGAAAGAAGAAAAACATACCTTAATTAAATAAAAATTTAGTTTATCCATCACGAAGTTGAAAGTCCATTCTTTCAACGATCCAATCAAGAATTAATAAAAAATATATATATATTTTGCCTTAAAATTGTTAGAACAAATACAAGGGTGAAATTTAAAATGAAAGAATTGTTGAAAGTCGTGTAACAAACGCTACTTTCCTTAAGGTAAAATTCGCTCTCACTAAATTGCAACAGAGGTATAATGCGAATTCCTTCACAGGATAAAATGAAACACACTTGACTGCAGGTTGCAATACTAAAATCGAGCCCTCGAGAAGTTATTGTAATATCCAAAATTACTCACAAAAAGTGTATGAATTTTTCTATGTTCTCTATATCTATGTGAATGCCAACATCAAATATTTATAAGAAGAATAATTAAGTAATTATTTGGGCAAGAGACGCATCTTTTAGGCCAAACAGACACGACTCTTTTAACGTATCTTTCCATTAATAGACGCGTCTCCATAACTACCAAATTAACTGGAGACACGACTATTTATTTTGAAAATTTCCCCAACAGGAGATCTTCTTGGTTCTACAACCTCTGCTAAAAGTTCACAATTTCTCCATTTCTTACAGGTCTTGATCCTCTCACTAGCTTGAGATGAAGCACTAATTCCTTCTGGGTGAGGAAGGTTGCCAGGGCTCATAACATTGATGCCATTTTCTTTCCCACATTGGCCTCCATCAACTTGAGCGTCGTTCTTGTGGAGGCCATTAAATTCTCTCGAAGACCTTCTAAGTATTGAGGTCCCTCTTTTAGAGCCACTCTCATTCTTTCCTGGTGTGCAAATCTATTCAGAACTCATTGTTCTCTTCACTTCATTCTTTGTTGGTTTAGAGTCCAAACAACATGTTCCAATATCCAAATTTTTCATCTCTATGTCCCTAGGTTCAACCCGGTTAGCTAGATCGCTAAGCAGAGAAGCAGGATCAAGCTCAAAGGACCCTGCAAGGACACCGACTCCTTCCTTCCTAGTCATTCTAAAAGAAGGGATCCAGTGCAAAAATCTGAACAGTTCACATAATGGTATGCAAAATGAGAGAACTCCATCACAAGCAGTGTGCTTGAAAATGCTTACAAATCCTCCCACTTTACCAAGTTAAGCTACCCCAATGTCATTATCCATTGTAGGATCTCTGACAATCTCCACAATTTCATATTGGTAGCGAGGATTATGTTTTTCTCCTTCCGAACTCCATCTCATATCCCAATCGTTAAAGAGAGCCCAAGTTCCCCCTTTCTTAGGATATATGAAATAACTTCCTTAGCCTCTATCACTTGCGCAATGCACCTGATGAGGGAAGATAAGTGGATCTTCGATGTATTGGGTCTGCCCATTTTCAAACATACCACAAGACATAGACAACTTTAGTTTCGTTGTTTATCTAATTTTGAGTTTACCTGATATGTGTGTATGAATTGCACAATTAAGTTTTGACAATACTTTTACTTTTGTTACCATCTGCTCTTTCTGAGTGTAGATATATTGCTACAAACAGGGCCATGGTTGGTTCCTGGATATTTAATGTTGGTTCTTGTGATTTCCGTTGTTGGATTTTTCAGCATTAGGCCGGGCGCTGCTGCCAACGGAGAGAAGTGTCGTGACTTTGTCAAAATGAATGGGAGAGATCTTCCTCTATTCATTAATCTCTCTCTAATTTTGTTTTTTTTTTTTTTTTTTGGTTTGGGGAGTGTGGGTCTAGGCAGATTAATTTGGGCAGATTTTTGTAGTTTTGAACACCCTTAATCCTTCGGTGTTCAAGAGGGGAGATATCTAACCTCTATTTGATTTCTGAAAGTTTTATTGGGATGATAATTGCACTGCTAATCCAAATCTATGTTGCTGCATTTAGAAAAAAAAAAAAACTGAAGAGCAATGGCAGAAGCAAAATGACAATAACTAAATAGGAAGGAGGCATGAAAAGTGCTAATCCATGGCCGCAAATGTAGTTCCCTCAAGTTATCCCAATCCGTTTAAGAAATCCCACAAAATTGAAGAAAGATAGATTTAAAAAAGATAAAAAGGAAGCGGCAAAAAAATAATATGAAACTTTAAAAAATGCCACCTTGTGGAACTCTTCCAAGTTCAACTCGAATCAAGCTTTGGAATTCCCGAAGTACCCATCAAAATTCCCATAAAATCTAAAACTATCAAATGGTGGGTTGGTCCTGATATGCCACGGCCTGGCCACCTTACTATTGTTTGTCTAAATTATGTGAACAACGGCCCATCTTCCGAGGCACACCAAAAGACATCAAATTAAAATGTGGAAGGTTGACTCTTAGTGGAAAGAGTTATTACAATTGATGGGAAGAGACGTGATTTTTCATGAGAAGAGACGTAACTCTTCAATGAAAAGGACGTTGCTCTTCAAGAGAAGATATGAGACTCTTCAAAGAAAGATACATGACTTTTCGTAGGAAAAGACACGACCATTTGTGGGAAGGGACGCGACCCTTTATTGAAAGAGATGCGACTTTTCATAAAAAGAGATATGACTCTTTATGGAAAGAGACACGACTCTTCATGAAAAGATACATGACTTTTTGTGGGGAAAAGATGCGTTAGATGATTATTTAAAATCTTTTCACAGGTTAAATTAATTTTCTTTCTTTTGCAAATAAAAGAAAGTAGTTGATAACTTATAGACAATTATATTGTAGTGTAGACAAACTAATAGAAATACTGTGACGCTTGTGGATCGTGACCACTAGAGCAAGTGTTTATAATTTATTTGAAATTAATGACCCTTTAGAGTGAAAGGGTGAGATGTTAACTGTTATATTAACGGTATCTCTTAACGTGTAATTTGTGGTACCATAGTAAATATAAAAAACTTTCAAAAAGTCAGTTGCGTATTAAAAGAAGGTTAATCCTTAACTAAAAGGGTTAACAATAACTTGATGAATGAGATATCAAATAAGTGATGAGTTCAAGTCCATACTTATTGATCACCTATGATGGAACTTCGACTTAACGCGTGATACAACATCAAGTTTTGAGTTCAATGAGTCAAAGTACATCATCAGTGTGATTTAAAGCACTATAAATAGTTTTTCTCCATCCTAAGTGTTCATAATACTTGGTACCCGCAGTTAATTGGGAGGTTGAGTTTTTGAAATTCTTAACAGGCTTGAAAGGGTACTTTAAAGCGAGGACTTTAATCTACATATGTGAATGTGGAATATGTAGGTCGTTCTAATGAGTTTAAGGACTTGACTCTAAAATATTCATGGAAATGATATGGACACAATGACCTTTAATGTGTCAATTTAAGAAAAAAAAAAGTATAACGTTGTATAGTTAAATGTGTGAAATATTTCTACAACTTATCAATAAAAATAGTTAGTTTAAAACTTGTCTACCATAGTATTTAGATTTGTTGTAATGCATATTTTTCTACGTAAAGTTCAATCTGTAAGACACCTTACTTATGCAGTTGACTTCCAAAATTACTAAGAATCTGTTACATTTTCTCATTTTAAAAATGGAAGGGGATTGTTGAGGAAATTTTCAAAATAAAAAGTCGTGTTCCCTATTTAATTTGGTAGTTATGGAGACGCGTCTAATAATGAAAAGACACGTTAAAAGGGTCATTTCTGTTGGGCCTAAAAGATGTGTCTCTTACCCAAATAACTACCTAATTATTCTTCCTATAAATATGTGATGTGGACATTCACATAGATAAAAAGAAGATAGAAAAATTTATACATTTTTTGTGAGTAATTTTAGATATTATAATAACTTCTCGAGAGCTCGATTTCAGTATTGCAACTTACTGTCGAGTGTGCTTCATTTTATTCTGTGAGGGAGTTCGCATTATATCTCTGTTGCAATTTAGTGAGTACGAATTTTATCTTAAGAAAAGTGGCGTTTGTTACACGACTTGCAGTAATTCTTTCATTTCCAATCACACCGTCCTATTTTATTCCAACTTCTCCAAGGGACATCAGCAGGAAAAACAGTCAAGTGAATGGAAGCCAGTCTGCTCCTGATGGGCATATTGATAAACGTAAGGATTTCGAAAAGGATGAAAGCTGTGGTAGGAAAGATTCACCTACGGAGGATGGAAGTGTCTCCCTAAAAGCCGCACGGGCCCAGGTCCCATGGTTTTTTAAGTAGACATGTATGATTTCCAAAAGCAAAAATCAATTGAACATTTTCAGCTTCATCAAATATGAGCTATGTACAGCGATAAAGACAGGATGCCAAGGAACTATGCTCAGGTTAAGAAGATTGAATCTGCATCTCATTAAGATTGCATAATGCTCGAACCCTGCTTACCACCAAAAGATGGGACACAGTTGGTTGCATGTGAAACATTCAGAGTTAAAAGTGGTAGACTGATTGTTGCATCTCTCGCAGAGTTTTCTTATCAGCTGAAAGCTGAAATTACTGGAAAGGATAGGTATGAAATTTATCCAAGAAAAGGTGAGGTTTGGGCCATACACAAGAACTGGAACTCAGAGTCAAAATGTGCAGAACAGGGCATCGGCGAATGTGACATGGTCGAAGTGCTGAAAAATACTAACCGGAGCATTAAAGTTATAGTTTTGACGCGGGTTAATGCATCTAAACCTTTTTACAGGGCTCCAAGAGGCGCAAAAATGAAAGCTGGCATCATGGATATTCCGCAGTCTGAGTTGGGTAGATTTTCCCATCAGTGCCACGCTTTCCTTCACGTGGAAGACAAACATCGTCGGGTAGGAATCTGGGAGCTCGATTCTTCGTCGATCCCTGGAAATGTGATTGTGATAGATTGAGTAGGCAATGTAGTGTGTGCAGTTGCATAATGTATCGTTTGGGTTATTCTTGGACTGCTAAGTCACTCCCCAGTGAAAGTGGAAATGCATTTAGTAGAAGCTTGTGTATTTTCGCTTTTCCTCCGGAACGAGTTGATGGTATAACTGATCTCTTTTTAGGTTATTGACTTCAAGGTCTTCTTTCCTCTCCGTTTCGTTGTGTGTATGTGTGTAGCTTCATTTTCTTTTTGATCCAATTTACTTGGCAGGGCTTTCTTCTTGAATCTACAAATCATTTAAATATTGAACTTGATTGACCGCGGTACTCCAGTTAAATGTGAAATGAATAATGATGTATATCACAAAAAAATATATTATAAAATATCTCTAAAATTTTAATTATAAAAAAAAATTATTAATTTCTTTCTTTTTTAATTTAACGTGTCTAAAAAATTAATAATTTTTATAATGTTTAATACTATGATTTTCAGGATATCATTACTTATGTAAAATTAAGAATTTATGGTCATTTAAATTAAAAATTTATTGTTATTTCAGTTAGTTTTGCCTAATTTATAACACATATAATTCGGGTAATAATAATTTCGAAAAGATTATATAATTCAAATACATGTTGATATTACATTATTATTATTATCTTTAGTCGATGATAATTTTTTTTAAAAAAAAATACATCACTCTTTGAATTGCAAATATGCATCGACACTTTTTTTCTAAAATAATTGAAAAAGATATATAACAAATATATTGATTATCGCATTCACACCTATAGTCTAAAATTAATTTTTTTTTACCATTGCATCTTCATTTCATTAATACTGTAATGATAGACTCATCATTCAAATATTAATAAAATTAAATGAAACTTTTTTGTTAGCAATTATAATAATTATTAAATTTAAAATTTATATTATAATCAATTTCTTTCAACTGTAGCGAACACCCAACTTTTAATCCCATCAAAGAAACGAAAATTTTAATGTACGTGAGCGAATTGCTACGACAAAGACAGAATTTTTTATTTATTGTTATACAGGCATTTATTCAATTTTCGGAGCTGCCCCTAAGTTTTGCAGCTTTGAATTTTGTTTTCCTGTACTCTGCCCAGCCTCTCTCCCCCATCATCGTTTCATCATCATCATCATCATCATCATCATCATAAATAATCATGGGATGGGTTCGATCATGATGTGCTTCTCTTCTTCGTGAAATAAATAAAGGCTCCCAACAACGTTTGCTTACTCCGAAGAAGGTTGGTTACTTTTTGATTCGAGCTTTAATGTTTTTACGGTTCAATGCACGTTTCTTGTTCGATAAAATGCTCCACTCAAACACTTCTATTCTATTCTTTTTTGCTTTTTCTTTATGCTTTCAAATTTTCCTCTTTAATTATCTCTATTTTGGTTTTTAAAAATTCCTAAGTTAACAGTTTCTTTAATGCCATTGAAATTGTTTTAATTGAACGTTTTCTTTGTCCTTTTTTTCTTTTTTTCTTTTGGGTGTAATACGAGCAGGTCCGTGTTTCTGTCTGTGAATTATGTTGAAACAAGTGCTTTGCAAGGTTTCCAAGAATGGGGTTCCTCTAAATGGAAGAAGCAAGCTTAGGCCTTTCTTGCTTGTGCCCTTCACCGGCATCCACAGTGGACTGGTACGTTCCCTGTAACTGTATTGGATGGCTGTCAGTTTGCTTTATCTTTCTTTGTCTTCGCTACATCAGCCCATGTGTATCTCAATGATATGGTTGGTTGATTGGTTGGTTGGTTGTGTCAAGACAAAGCAAAAGGTTTGATTTTTCCCTTTTGTTTCTCCTCGTCTTGGAATGCATGCCGTTCTTTAAGTTGTACACACGATTTTTTATTGTCAATCAGTTGGGATTGATTTGGGGTTTTGCAGACTTGGGGCTATTTGTTAGGTCTCAGAGAAAGATTTGGGAAATTAGGGATTGAGATATCAGATTTTGCTTCAGAAAAAGAAAGAATCGGTAGAAGATAGAGAGAAGATAGAAAGAGAGAGAGAGAGAGAAAGAGAGATTAGAAAAGGAAATTTATTAGAGAGAACTAAGAATTTTCAGTTGTTTCCTTAATCCCCCATTAACCAACTCAATCCTTCTTTATACAAATGGCAACCCAGCATTTGCCTCCCTTAAGTGAAACGATGTGTTTCACTAACAACCAATAGAACTAACGACTGCTAACGTAATCCAATTATTACATTTAATGAATAACAGAATGAAGAGCTGGACTCTGCAGGTTCCTAACAATTCCGCCCCCAAGAAACAGGCCTTGTCCTCAAGGCCGAAACTGAGGAAACTGAGATGTGATAAAGCTCCAATTTTCCCAAGTAACATCCTCTGGATATAGGTTGGACCACTGAATCATTGGCTGGGTGACAACTTGATTATTTTGCTTGACCATGCGACAAGCCAATACGACAAGCCAAGACCACCCCAAGTTCAGATTGCCTTGCAACCGCCAAAAACAGAACACTCCCCAGCAGAATGCAAAAATACAATCTGTTGTGATGTTGCTACTGACGGTTGCTGAAAGGCTCTTTGTAGTTATCAATAGTCCAAATATAGACCTCATAAACTACTCTTTTGGTCACAAGGCCATTTGAAGTTTCCCTTCCAATCTCAAAGCCATTGTTGGTCAAGGAAAACAGGATGAAGAGGTGGACTCTGCAGGTTCCTAACACTATTTTCCCAATTCAGTGATCAGTTTCGAGTTTGATTTCTACTTTGAAGACCTTTGATTATTATTCTCCCTGAATTTTATCTTTCAAGGAACTAAATGATTACACTTGCTCCCAAGATGAAAATTGGTTTTGGGGCTGCTTCCTACTTGTTAGCTTTCCATGCCTTAATCTTGACAAGTAAAAGCAGAGGCATGATATCAATACTCTTTCCATGCATTGCTTTTAGCCCATCAGTTCGGTGGAAGGGATGTCAGTTCTAATTAGGTTTACGATGTGAAAGATATTTCGACATTAGGTTTATCTAGGTAAGAGTTGTGCATTATTGTATTTCTTGCACTTTTTCTTTGTTTGTGTGGGGATGATCAGCATTTAGCATGCTTGGTTCGTTTCATATCCCTGCTTGTAATAGACCAACTGTTCTTCCTTTCAGCTTTGAAAATTTTGCAAATTTTGCTGTAACAACTATTGGAAAGCCAATTTCAATGGCTCCAGTAGGAAGAGATTTATAATGTGCTGGAACCTGTCATCCTAATGTGATTGTATTAACAGGCTAATTGTGCACCAAGAAGCTTTTTTGGCGTGGAAGATTTCCTGGACGATGACAATAGCAGGCCTTACACTTACAAGAAGGAGAAACAGTCGAAGAACCCAAAAAAACACCCATCATTTAAACAACGGACAATTGCTTATATGGAACCATTTACACTTGATGTTTTCATCTCAAAGCGCTTTGTTTCAGCATCCCTCACTCATAGGGTAACAAGTAAACAGGTTGCAGTTGCCGGCACTAACTCTAAAGACATTAAAGCTGTCTTGAAATCCCGATCGGACATACCTGCTTGTTTGGCCATTGGCCGCATCTTAGCAGAGAGGGCAAGAGAAGCTGATGTCTACACTGCTTCATATACCCCAAGGGAGAGGGACAAGTTTGAAGGGAAGATCAGAGCTGTAGTTCAGTCACTCATTGATAATGGGATTGATATCAAAGTTTATCTTGACTGAATTATGTTTCCTCCATACTTGTAGTTAGCATTGGGGTGACTAGGAATGGTGTTTGTAACTTTTATTTTCTACATTTAAGGCATGGCTGCTATACTTTTGGGAACATAATTTTTCAGGTGCAGTACCTTCTCTCTTTTGGGTTTAAGATACGTAAAAGTTCCCTGTTTTCTCCCTGGTTTATAGACTTTCTAATTTCAAAGTCATCAACCGATTCATATTTGAAGGAAAATAACCTTTCTGTCCATCTCTACGCCATGAACTTTGAAGAGAAAATTTTCATATTGAGCATCAACACAAAATTGCCCCTTCCAAAGTGGGGAAATTGAATTGATTTATCAAACAAAAGACCCTGCGAGGGGGTAAACAATCAAGTCTTAGGTGATGCAGCTAAGCCGTCTGAAATCAATCTCATCTCCTCCCATTTGCTTCAATTGCTGATATTTCGCTTTTCCACTGGACACCACAGTTTCATGGTTTTCTGGTTGTTAAATTTTCAATTCTAATCTCAAGCAGCAATCAATATCTACGTAAGTTAACAAGTGGATTGTGTCACGACTACTTTGATTCTGTAGTTAATCGAGACATCATTTTTTTTTTTTTAGAGTTTCACTACGAAAACATGAAAAATATTCATAAATTAATTATAAAAATAAGTTTAATTTTTAATAAATAATTAAAAATTTATTTCTTTTAAAACTAAATCTTAAACATACGTAATATTATTTTAAATATACTTAATATAACTCTAAATTTTATTTCAAAAATTTTTTGCTAAATTTTCTTTTTATTACTTATAATTTCTTTATAATTATTTTATATGTAGTTCTAGTTTTTATCTTTTTTTTTTCCCCTTTGTTTTCAGGACTTCAAATATCCTCTAACAAAGTGTATCTCATCTAAGAACTCCATAATCTAGCCATCCTCATCAATGAATTTCGGGAGTTAAAAATTCTGGTCGACGAAATATTAGGGATGCAAAACAGAAAACATAAAAGTAAAAAGAGGTGAAAAAGAGTGCGGGGGCGGAGAATCTAACTATCCAAGAGAGGAAAAGGGAATTTATGGTTTTATAGATTCAATTACTGGCAAAGTGGTAACAGTGATTCATCAATTCCGTTCGATAACAGTGGGTAATGACTGTCGTGGAATTACAATGCTCCTCAACACCAATTTCTGCTTAATTGACAAACTGCCAGCTCCAAAAAGAAAAGAAAAATGACACCAAACACTATTTAGCAGCAAAAAATAGGATTCAATGATCTTGAGACTAACCAGTTCCGTAGTGCAACAGTCCTATAGTGGCGTTGAGATCGCCCTCCCAACGCCCTTTGTCATCACCTTCTTCTTCTGTCAGTTTTACTCTCTTGAGCTTTGGTGTGATTGAGACTAATCTTGAGAAAGTCTTCATCTTTGGACATTGTGTCACAATTACTTCCTTCAAAGATGGAAAATTGAAGGTGTGATATGCAGAGGAGAAGCAAGTGAGACTTGCCAAACAATCGAGTTTCAATGTTTCCAAATTGGCCCAGGTAATCATCATCTGGTCTTCTCCGTCATCGGGGTGGTCTTCCTCCTCTCTTGCCACTATTTCGTCCACCATATCGCATTCTCTTATAGTCAATGTTGTGAGATGCTGCAGATATTGGGCTGTTGAGGAAGTGACCAGATTTAATAAAGCATCACAGGCCCATACATCTAGATTGGACAAATTTCCAAAACATGCAACAGAAGGCGCCAAACTAATCAAACTGTCACACCCCCATACATCTAGTGACTCAAGATTTTTAAACAAGATTTGTTCCTGTCGGCAACCCTGTTTCCAAATAGTCTTCAGATTGCAAAGTTGTAGTAGCATCATCCGTCGAATAGTGGAAACTGTCCTCCCTTGATGCTCTTCCTCACTGACAGTGACAGGTCCTTCGCAACAGAACACCTCCTGGAGCTCATTAAAGGCTACAACGAGTAGTTCCAAATTCCGGAATCGTGGGAGGAGAGCAGGGAGAAATGATGCTGACTTCTCATCAAGGTTTTCCAAACAGAGACGCCTCAATTCATCCGATAGGAGGGCCTGAAATCGGGCATCGCTTATCAAGTGTGCGTCCCCACCAGTCAAAGTCAAAATTTCTAAGTTGGGAACGACCTGCACAGCCCAATCATGCAGACACTTGAAAGTACTACGATTTTGGATTTTGATATTTCTCCAAAGGGGCTAAAATAAAATAAAACATCTTACTAAGTATTACATACTATATTGTCATACCTACAGAACATGAATAGATTCTTAAACGATAAATATTATTCTTTCATAAGATCAATTAAATATATATAAAAGTTTGAGCATCTACACGACTATTTAATGACATGTAAACATTTAGATCGTGTTTTTTTGTCTTGATCTTTTATTATATTTTAAATTTCTTGCCATGAGGCATAAATTTTACTTTTTTTTTTTTCTATTTTCAAACTCATATTTTGAAGAGAAAATGACAAATTCCACAAATCTTTAAATGCAATCTCATTTTCAGGTGTCACTTATATCAACTTAGATTTTTTCTTTTTGAAAAAAAGCCTTTGACAATCTTATAACATTTTAAGAAACAAAAAGTCATATTATGGTTGCAATGAATGCTAATCCACGATTGGCAATTCAAAATAATTCGTTATTCCATTAATGCAAGTTGTGCTGGGCTATCTCATTTTTCTTGAAAACCCAAAAAATTTGGTTGAATGTGAAAATCGAAACTTATAAGCCGAAGTAAACTATTTTTTTGATTCGATTAAAGAATTTTTTTTTTAATTTTGGAAACTCACACTTAACTAAATTGAAATATTATCTTATATCTATATTTTTATTTTTCATGTAAATAATACTAGAATTATTACCGATAAATAAATGTATAATAAGTGAATCTCACTAAAGCATGATTATGTCTTAGATAATGACTTATTTATTTTATACAACAATAATTATAGTTTTTTTCCTAATAAATATATCAAAATTGTATATATGTTACATTAAAATTAGAATTATTATTATTATTTTTTGGAAATTAATTGTCAACCAGTTAAAGGTTTAAAAAACCAAACTGAACCAAAACTTTTAATTGACCAAAAGTTTTGAACAACTTTGATTTTTAAAATGGTCGAAGCAAAATATAGGTCGGTTTGGGTTTTAACCTCAACCGAACCATGAACTTTCCCAAATTGACACAACTATTAGCCATCGGTATCAAGGGATTTTTAGATGATGATTTCTTGACTAAAACAGTTCAACTGTCTGGCAAATGCATTGATGATGGACGAACAGAAAGAAGTTGAAGTAAATCTCCGTACCTTCTCAGCTGAAAAAAATGATCGTTGAAGGGAATTATCGAATTGGCTTCCCAAGCTGCTTTCTTGAAAGCTCCCACCTTCTGAAGTAAATAATTTTATGCTGCCACAACTACTAACAGCTAAATTTTTTAAGTTTGGCCATTCACATGTATGCATCCCTGTGTAGAGTCTCCTGAGTTGTTCTAAATCATAAAGACTCAGAGTTGTCAATTTGGGAAATTGAAACCTAGCATTTGCTTCCGTTTCTTCATCTGTCTCAATAATTTCCTCAACCCCACAACGTTGAAGCTCAAGCCGTTCAAGCTGCAGAAGACCCCTGGCAATGAAGGCTGGAAAAACACTTTTCAGATTTGGGCATTCCGAAGCATCCACTACTTGGAGATCATTAAAGGAGATGACTTCTCTTTGTTGGGGATGCTTATTCCAGATGTGCTCCAAATTTGGCAGATTTCTTATCCTCAAGGTCCTCAATCGACTAGCTGCGGGTCCTCGTGTTCTAATATTCACCAATGACTCAAGTGGAAGACTAAACACCTCTTTTAGTAACGCACAATCAATCAACTCTAAGCTCTCTAGATTAAGGAACCTGCTCATCAGCATCTCGGATGGGAAAATATTCAGCAGTTCCTCTGTATGCTCTACAATTATAGATTTTATTTTGGCAAAGGAACACTCGTGAAGTTCAGAATGCCATATTGACTTTAACCCATCCATGTTAACAATCTGCAATTTCTCCAACTTCGGGACAGCGACCTGTAACAAAAAATAGAAACCAAGCGTCTAAGAATACCAAAAAATCGAATTAGACACAAATGTGAAACCAAATTTAAAGTCTGTTGAAAGTTAAAAGATCAGTCATAGTAAAAGTCAATTTACCAAAAAAAAAAAGAGAATTATGTTGGACCCTTTTCTCTATCACTGTTTTAAGGGGAAAAAGGATACATTTTGTTTTGTCAGATTGGAAATAAAACACAGATTTGAGAATTCAAGGAAACAAATTAAAAGAGCCAAAACATTTTCATAAAAAAATCCCATCTAATAATAGAAGTTTAATCAGGACAAAAAAAAAGCACCGCACCTTCTTGTCGAATAGGGCTAAGTTTGATCGTATACTGACAGCAACAGGATTCAAGATGAATGCCTTCAACTCAACACAATTCTCTATCCACAACTCTTTCAAATAAGGAAATTCCATTAAGTCACTGGTGCAGAATGTACTGAGCATTGGAAGACTTTTGAGCTTTAGGAATTCTAAATTAGGAAATGGGGCACTGCTTATAATTTCCCCTCTTGTAGCTATTACATCTTTCATTGAATCACAATTAGATATTTCAAGTTTTTGGAGTTGTGGAAGACTTTTAACCATCGACGTTGTAAATAGATAATTTAGATTCTGACACTCCTTCACAACGAAACTTGTTAACTTGTGGAAGGAAGGCTGATCTGCAAAGTGGTCATGCCATATCTTATCCACTCTGATTGAGGCCAGCTCGAGCTCTTTCAAATTTGAGAAAAAAATCTAAAACCACAATTTTAGTTTCACCGATTAACAACTTTAGCAAAGCTAAATCTATTGCAATTTACAAATTATGAAAGTGAGAATTGCATTCTTTTGTGTAAAGAGACCAACACCATGCAACCAAAAAAAAAAAAAAAGTAACTAACACTCTATGCATTCGAAAACACTGTGCCTTATTTTTAGAAATTTAAATGACATCAAATTTCCATATTCTTATTTCTCTTCCAATAGACAAAAAATTGAACCATACATTGTCCTTATTCTCATAATACTAAGAATTATTAGCAAAAGAATTATATATATCAAAATTGGCACTAAATTTCTTATTATATCTTTTTTTAGTTTTGTTATGCTATTTAGTTCTAAAAAACTTATGGTTAACTGAACAAAATCAAAGAGTTATATTTAAGGCTGCAAATGAGTTAAGTTTTACTATGTTCAAATCTAGTCTATTATTTAACAAAGGAGTCTAAAAAGAGGCATCGAGTCGGTATTGTTTAAAATGACAAAATGTTATTTTAAGAAAATTAATCAATTAAAAATAAATATTTAATTTGATTATATTTGTATAAACATATATAAAACTTATATAACATATAAATTAAAAAATGTGCCTAACAATCTCACTCTAATAACACAATAAATGAAAAATTTTTATTGACTATATATAGGGGCGGATCTAGAAATTGTTCTTAGTGGGGATAAAATTTATAATTACTTGTAGATATTTTTGTGTGCATGTGTATATATATATATATATATATATATATACCACAACATTAATTTTACTTTTCCGCAACACAACAAAAATAATTATAAATTTATAATATTTGTATTAGAAATATTCATACAGAATTATTATTTTGAGATTTTACATGGTTTTCAAATTTTGAGGATTGACTAGGATTTTTTTGGGGCCAAATTTCCATATTTAATAATAATTCTTGCAAAAAAAAAATTCATTTGTTTAATACAAAATGGATACACCATGCATCACAATAAAGTTTTTTTTTTTTTTTTTTATAATTAACCTTTTTTTTTTACATTCATAATTACTACCTAGCCTGATCTAAAATAAGGAATTTGACGAAAAGTTATTAGATTTTAAAAATTCATGGGGGCTAAAAAAATTTCTAGTGGAGGCATACCCTAAAAATCTTAATGATTAAATAATAAATTTTAATCTCAGTGGGGGCACTTGCCCTCACAACAAAACATGTTAATCTCAGTAGGGGCAATTTTAAGCTACCAATGCAAAACTTGCTGAGAGTTAGAAGACATTTAAACTTTAGAAATTCTAAATTAGGAAAGGGGATATTGTCTATTTTTTCCCCTTTAATAGCTATCACATCTTCCAGTGACTCGCAGTCACATATCTCTAGTCTTTGGAATTGGGTAAGACATTTGACCATTGATGATATAAAAAGATAATTAATTAGAGTACTGTTATATTTTTTTAAAAAAATATGTCTAAATTGTTGTTTGAATACAATTAGTTGGATTTAATGTGCAACCAATCGAATTACATGTGCAACAAAATATAAGAAGTAATTTTTTTCTTATAATTAGTTGCATATACAATTCGGTCAGTTGCATATTAAATCCACTTATTTACATTCGGGCAGTAATTCAGACGCTTCTTCTTCCAAAAATATAATTTTTTCCAATTAGAAAAGATCCCTACAAGTCTCCGCTGTCAAACTTGTTAATTTGTAGAAAGAATGCCAATCTCATCTGCAAATTGTTCGTGTCATATCTTATCCACTCCAATAAAGGATAACTTCAGTACTTTCAAAGTTGGGAAAACAATCTACAACCATAATTTTCTATTTCATCAATTTATTTTCACACAAATTTTAAAAAAATAGTAAGAATAAATTTATGGTAATATTTAAATTATCGTACTTGGTGAGATAAATCCATACCATAAAAAATATTAAACCTTACTGTTTAACAAATTATATGATATCAACATTCCATAATCTTATATCTATTCTAACATTCTTAAAGTATTGCACTACAAGCAGTACAGTATTTGTGAATTTTATTTTTTTTTTTAGTATAACTCATATTATTTTATACTACATAAATTTATTTTTTTATTTTATTTATTACAAGCAAATTCCGTATTTATATGATATAAAATTATTAATAAATTATATTCACCCATAAAAACAATCAAATGAAAAATACTCAATAATATTAGATAAAAACTTTCATAAAAAAAACTTTCATATTTATGTCTGCAAATGACCCATCCTAGCCCCTCACACAAACAAAAAGCAGAAAGAAAAAAGATAGATAACTAGAAGATCTATCTAAAATTTATATGGAGTAATATATTTAAAATTTATTTAGTATAATATTATTTTGGATCTAATATAAATAAAATATATATATACATAATTCAAAGGTGTCATCAAAACTTTTTTCTAATTAAATTTAAGCTAAATAAATTGTCTAGCCATGAAAAACACTCTACCCGAAAGTATAAAATTATAACGTGATTTATGTCAAGAGAGTACCGTACCATTTCATTAAATAAGGGCATCGAAGTATCACTTGCTGATTCAATTTCCCTGACAGGTGGATTCATTGCAGATTGCTTTTGTCTTGAACTAGACGCGTTTGCGGATGCGGGAGACAGTTTCTCTTTCGAACAAAAGCTTCGGAGCAGTGGCAGTCGTAACTTCAAGGAGAATAATTGAGTGAACTCCACCGCTTCATTTTTGTCATCTTCTTCTTCTTTTGCTTGTTCATTTTCATAAGCAAATAACACTTCCATATCACTGCAGTCCATTATCTCCATTTCTCCAAGTTGTTGAAGGTTTCTTCGAACCATGGAAAACGGGAAGAGATTCTTCAATTTGTTGCAGCTTCTGACTTTTAGGATTCTTAGTCTGCAGAAGTCCCCTACGAAAAGTTTTCCCAGGGAAATCTTGTCCAGCTTCACCAGATTGTGCAGAGTCAACGACTCTAGGGCGGGAAATGCATCACAAGACACCCACCTTTTTGAGTCAATGATATATCGAATCTCTCCACTGTTTTGGACATAGAGATGCTTTAATTGTGGAAATCCTTCACTGCGTAGATCATACAGCACGTTGGTGATTCCCTTCACTTCATCCAAATAAAGATCTTCTGCGTCCTTCAATAAGGTATTCAACCCATGCTTGGAGTGAATGCTTGTATCCAGCTTCAGCTTTAACGTTCTTGAAGTTTGATATTTGCCACCCCAGTCCCACACATGACCAATGAGTATCTTGTATCTTTCTAACTTTTTGGAAGACAGCCTCTTTGGTAGTTTCTTGGCATCTGGCACATGAATCTCCAAATTTGTTAGTGACAAGTGCTCCAACTCAGATAGACTTGCATTACTTTGATTGTTGAGCCGTTTGACCCCCCAATTAACGAAGCTGTCGCCCATAAGCAGTTCTTCTAACTTTGATAGTTGCGACAAGACATTTTCAGGAATGAATTTGAGTTTGGAACAATTGCTCAAATCTAGCAACTTTAATTGAGTCAATTGTGCTAGATCTCTTGGCAACTCAACAATTTCAGAGCCCCAGAGGCTAAGGATTTCTAGATTCTTCAGTTGCATAATGACAGAAATGTCGTGCAATGTACAATAGTCCAAACACAAGGTATGAAGGCTTGATAGGGAGCCCAGTGATAAAGGAAGAGATGAGAAACGCATCCTTGTGAAATCTAGCACTTGGAGCTTCGTTATCCCTTCGAAAAATGTATCGGGGATCTTCAAGGAGAGATCTTTTGCATTTAAGTGAAAGAACTCTACTGCTGGGCATTGCGACTTCAGAGAGAGCATAGAAACATCACAGTTTTCCAGATAAATTTTTGTACAACTTGTAATATCCATTCTTTGTAATTCCTCAAACGAAGCACCGACCTTCTTGAACAGACGTTGAGTTCTAGTTGCAATTGAGGCAGCAACATCTTGAACTACATCATGGATTTTGACACGCCCATCCATTTCGCTCTCTGACAACAAGCATGAGGCTTTTAGGTCTCCAATCAACTTATGGACTCTAATTCTAGCATCTTCCATTGTATGTATGTGTTTAAGTAGACCCAATCCCATACTGTACGTCAACAAGTCCATGATCGAAATATTAGAATACGTAAATAGACCACAGAGCAAGAAAATTGACTTAGCTTCTTCATCAGGCAAATGATCATAACTCAACTTAAGACCAGAGTAGACTTCCTCACCCTTGGATATAGACAGTCGGTATAAAGCATCCTTCCATATTTCCAACTCTTTATTCTTCAAAGCACTTGCCACAGTGACAAGTAAAAGAGGGAATCCTGCACACTTCTCGGCCACTTCCATTGCTACAGATTGCAGTTCTGGAATTTTGAGGCCACCCACCATTCTTTCAAATAGAGTCCATGACTCCTCTGTTGGTAAAACGTCAAGCATGAACCCTCTCTGCACTGCCATATCAGAGGTTAACAGATCCCGATTTCTCGAGGTTATTAATAGTTTGCATACCTTCTGATAATTTTTTCTTTGTTCAACTTCAGGCATGGAGTCAGTTCTCATGCTACTGGCCCATTGCTCATTCGCTACCGGAATTCCCAATTTTTCCAAATCAATTTTTTCCCAAAGATTGTCCAAAATTATAAGGACTTTTTTCTCTTTCATCAACCTATGATGAAGTCGACTTGCCCTTCCATCCACAGTCTCCTCCTCGAATATCAAGCCTAGGAAGTCTGCAATACTCCCTTGGATCTCTTTGAGATCAGGTTTTTGAGATACAGTTGCCATGGCCACAACATCGAACAAGTTCCCCTCAATCGCTTGCTTGTGGACCTCCCTTGCCAGAGTGGTCTTACCCGTTCCGCCCAAGCCGTAGACACCTATTAGGTAGGTATTGGGATCTGATAGAGCATCCATAACATCTTTGAAAATGGAAGCTCTCGAAGGCAAGCCCTCAAAACCATGAGCGGATGAAGAAATTATCTGCTGAAGAGGGGCACGGTAGGATATTTGACTTGGATCAAATTTGCCTTCGTTCTCCAGAGCTTGAATAGCCAAAGCTTCCTTGGTCGCTTTCCTGCCAAGCTGATGGCGGGTCTTAAGGTTGGGACACCCCCCAGCAAAGCAATTCTTCTTTGCCTCGTCTTCTCCGCGTTGGGTGAGCTCCCCAGCCTCTTTAATTTTATTCTCCGAATCATTCAGCCACTTTTCGACGGTAGGCTGGATCTCGTCCCCTCTTCTGTTTGCCGCATGAACAGAGTTCTGCAAACTCTCTCTGGTAGCAGCCAGCTTCTCAACCTGATTCTTGAGCTCAGCAACCTTCCTTGCGTAGCAAAAAGCATATCCGGCATGTCGTATAAGAGGGCCGACAGTGTACTCCAGAACCGTGGGAACTAAATTAAGAATGATTTCCAAAGCCATTTGTAAAATATTCGAAAACGGGAAATATGTCAACAAGACGGGATATGCAATGGGAATCGTTGAACAAATGCAGAGAAGGAGAAGGGAAGACACTGACGGCAAAGGAAAGCAGACAAGTAGGAAAGTGAGGAAATACGATTGAAAGGCGTCTTAAAGAGTAGCGAAATGGAAGAAAGTTGATGAACAGAGAGGAAGAAATGAAGAAGTTAGCAACCCGTTTGTTTGGTGGTTGTAAGTGAAGTAACAGGAACGGGTTTGATGGTAATTGGTAATTAAAGGGACAGCGAAATGAGAAAAGAGAGCAGGCAAAGCAAAGAAATAGTAGCAGCTGATGATGATGATGATGATGATGAGCAGTGAGAACTGGAAAGTGAAGTCCCGTGTAAATGAATCTATGAGAAAAGATTTTTGTGTGACAGGAGAGAGAGAGAGAGAGAGAGGTGGTTGTGTTTAATGCCGTCATCATGCTATCTGTAAATTACACAAATAAATAAAATAAATTTAAAAAATTTATTATTTAAATGTAAATAAAAAAAGTCTTGAATGACTTTATTTGTTTTAAAGAGTGCCATCAGTAAGGTATTTTTAATAAAGTATAAAAAAATATATATAATTAATTTAATAATATTTAATAAATTATTTATTTTATTATTTTTTAAATTTTAAAATATTTTTATAATTTAATAATATAAATTATTTTATATTTATCTCACTCTCATAATTATGTATTTAAAATTTTTTTTATTTTTAATCTAAAATTTTAAAGAAAGATTCGGAAAAGACAATTGCTTGGTGTATCAGAAGTTACAGGAGACAAAAGAAAAGCAAAGAAATAAAGCGTGCAGCCAATGAAAAACCGTTTAGAAAATTAAATAAATTGTATTGTATGATTGTATTTTAAATGGTATTAATATTTAATAATTTATTTATTTTTTTAATATTTATATAATAGTGCATAATACTTAATTTTATCTTCATCCTGATTAAAGAATTCTTCTAAATGCTGTTCAAAATAAATTAGTGTTAAAATGATCGAATTGCTTTTCAAAATTTTTAGGAAAATTTTAAAAGAAAGACTTGCCGCTTGACTTTGTTGTTAATGTATTTATTTTAATATATCCAACCAGTACTTGCACTCTTTTACGAGGTGTGAAAAAAAAAAAAAAAAAAAAACAGAGACAAGATATCTCGTCTTTGATTTTTCCTTTTTTTGTTGGTACATCGTCTTTGATTTTTCCAAAAGTACGAACAGATGAACATAAGTTGATTATTGAAATAAAGTCTACCCACCTAACGCAAAGAAGAAAATAAGGAGGGGCTGGGTCCACAGCATTTTGGAAGAGGGGAAGAATGTGACACAACCAACAGCTAACTAATGTCGTTTGGATTGTGGAAAGAAAATAATTTAGATATATAAAAAATAAGTAAGAAAAAATATGATAAAAGAAAATTATTTAGATAAATAAAAAATTAATAAAAAAATAATGATTAAAAAAATAATAATTTTTTAATTTTTGAATTATTTCTTATGAATTCTTCCAATCAAACACTAATAGACGAAAATCATTGACAATCAAATCATGAGAACAAAATTTTAAAAAATGGAAAACATTGCTATCTATGACTAAAAAGCATGAGATCAAATAAGGCTTTTCGCAGTTGTAGAAAGTGATAAATAATTCAATTCCACATACTTGGATAGAGAAAAATGGGTGAGATAGAATAATTTGTCCAGCACCAGCAGAAATCTGAAGGAAGCTTGCACAGTTTAGCAGATGACGATGAGTAATGTGAACTGGAAAGTGAAGTCTATGTAAATGAATCTATGAAAAAAGATTCTTGTGTGACAAGAAAGGGACAGAGGCTGTCGTATTTAAAATTGATTTGGAGACTTTGATTGTTTATTTAAAAAAAAAAAGCTTGGAAGACTTTATTGTTTTTTTTTTTAAGTCTAAAATTTTAAAGAAAGGCTTCGAAAAGAATTTATTGGCTAGGGCATCAAAAGGTACAAGAAACAAAAAAGAAAAAGAAAGAAAAAAAAGCATCAAACGGATGACAAATAATTTAGAAAATTAATCAAATTTTACTATATAATTGTATTTTAAATAATATTAAAATGGTTATACAGATTATTTAATAATATTTAATAATTTATTTAATTCTTTTTAAATTTAATTATTTAATAATTAATATCACTTTAATTCTATTTAAAGAATACTATCAAATATTTTTCAAAACAAATTAGCATTAGAATGACCCAATTGGGTTTTAAAATTTTTAGCAAAATTGTAAAGAAAGACTAGCTGCTTGACTTTGCTGTTGTTATCCTTAATTAATGTATTTATTTTAATATATCCAACCAATATTAGCCTTGTTCAAAAAGAAAAAAACAATATTCGCACTCTTGTACGGGGGTGGAAAAAAATGGAGACAAGAGATCTGTCTTTGATTTCCAACAGTATGAAGAGAAGAACATTGGTTCGCCGCTGAAATAAAAAGTCTATCCACTTTGCGCAGAGAAGAAAATAAGAAGCAAGTGGGTCCACAGCATTCTATAAGATTGTAACCCAACTAACAGTTGATTAATGGTGTGTTGTATGAGATAAATATTTTTGGGTCTTAAATTTTTAAATTTTTTTATATTTGAGTTCTAATTTTTTTTAACATTTCATTTGAGTTTTAAATTTTTTAATTTTTTACTATATCAGTCTTTTAAGTTACGAAAAGTAGTCAATCTATTAATAAGTGAGTTTAATTTAATAAAAATCATTTAAAAAGTTTAAATACATGAGTTAAATATTTTTTTCATTAACAAAATATGCATATTAAATATTTTTTTAATCAACAAATATACGAATTAAATAGACAACATGCATATTTTTTTATAAAAAAGACATTCAATTCATATATTTAATCTTTTTTAAATAATTTTTTGTAAAGTTAAAATTACTTTTTAATAAATTGATCACTTTTGTTAAATATAGGGACTAATTTGGTAGAAAATTAAAAGGTTTAGAACTCAAATGAAATGTCAAAAAAGTTTAGAATTCAAACGTAAAAAAATTTAAAGGTTTAGGATTAAACAAATACTTATCCTGTATTTGTATTGTGAAACGAAACCAAAATCATTGACAATCAAATTCGGAACCAAATTATAAAAAATGCAAATCAATGGGATCTAAAATTAAAAGGCAGCCAACCTTTGATCAAAAAGGCTCTTTGCCGTTGTAGAAAGTGATAAATAATTCAAGTCCACATACTTTTGTTCGAAGGTGGCTATGGAAATATTTCGGGCAAATTAATGTATGTGTGGTTGTCTCTTTTTTTTTGTTTTTAATACAAGTAACAATCAATTGCTAGACTATTTGGTTTTTTTTTTTTTTGACATAGACTATTAGGTATTAGAAAGAAGTAAGAATACATGTGTATTTAATACATAATATAAAATAAAGTAATATAAAATAAATTAATTTTATATTATATAAAATATAATAAAATAAAATTATCATATTTTATATTATTTTATATTATATTATATACCACATACACCAATACAAGACTAAAGACATCGTAAAAGTGCGAGCACCCCATCCCTCTCAATTTGCCAATTTGTCATTTGGGAAAGTAACAATATATGGTTTTCCAAAGGTCCACGGGACAACAATTTAGTGACATTGACTCGAAAACTTTATGTGAATTATTGTCTTTTTTTTTCCTCATTTTCATTAATTTTTCACAGCAATTTGGTAACATATATTCCGACAACTATATGTGAATTATTATAACATTTATTTAAAAAAAAATAAAAATATAAGTATGTGTGGTATATAGTATAAATAAAATAATATAAGATAAATTAGTTTTATATTATATAAAATATAATAAAATAAAATTATTTTTTATTATTTTATTTTATATTATGTACTAAATACATCACAGAGACAGGTTGAAATGGAAGGAAGTTAAAATGGACAGAATCACAGAGGCAGGTTGAAATCTACGAGTAGGTGTAGATGGCGCAAACAGTAGCGCAGAAAACAGGGTGTGATTTATGGTAAGCGGTAAAAGGACAGCAAAAATGAGAAAGAGAGTTGTTTATACTATGTGAAAATGTGCAATTCGATGGACAAAAATAGGTGAGTGAGAGAACAATTTGTTCAGCACCAGCGGGAATCCGAAGGAAGCTTGCACAGTTTAGCAGATGATGATGATGATGATGATGATGAGTGGGAACTGGGAAGTGAAGTCCGTGTAAATGAATCTATGATAAAAGATTTTTGTGTGACAGGAATGAGAGAGAGGCTGTTGTATTTATAATGCCGTCATCATGCTAAAAAATAAATAAATATATAAATAAAATAGATTTAAAAACTTTATTCTTTAAATTTAAATAAAAAAGACTTGTGAAGACTATTTATTTTGTAAGGGTAAGATTTCGTGGACATTCTTAATAATGTATGAGAGAAATGCACAAATAATGAAATCATATTTAATGATTTATTTATATTTATATTTTTAAAATTTAATTTATATTTTATGATTTAATAATTTAAATTATTATATATCTACTGTATTTTTATTATTACGATCTAATAAATTTTTTTAATTTAAAATTTTAAAGAAAGACTCGGAAAAGACTATTGCTTGGACATCATAAGCTACCAGAGAAAAAAGAAAAAAGAAAGAAATAAAGAAATGATGAAACCAATGAAAAATAATTTAAAAAATTAATCAAATTTTATTATATTATTATATTTTAAATAATATTAATATTTTAATATTTATTATTTATTTTTAAATTGAATTATATAATAATTCATAATTCATAATATTATTTTAATCTCACTTAAAAAATCTTATTAAATATTTTAAAAACAAATTAGCGTCAACATGACTGAAATACGTTCCAAAATTTTTAGGAAAATTTATAAAGAAAGACTTGCTAGTTGACTTTGTTGTTAATGTATTTATTTTAATATAACCAACCAATATTAGCAGTCTTTTGCGAGGTGTGGAAAAAAAAAAGAAAAAAACGAAGACGAGATATCTCGGCTTTGATTTTTCCAACAGTACGAAGAGATGAACATATATTGGTTATTGAAATAAGGGTTTTATTATGTGGTCATATTGTGTACTGTCATACATTTCAGTTATATGTTTAGTTATTTTATAATAAAATATAAATTTTTTTTAACTATATACATATTTTTGATAATAAAAAAATAAATTATAAATTTTTATTATATAAAATATAATTATTATTATAAAAATTATAAATATTATTATATATAAAAAATATTTAAAATTACAGTGTGACCATCAATATTTTTCTTTAAAATAAAGTCTATCCACCTAACACAAAGAGAAAATAAGGAGGTGGGTCCACAACATTTTAGAAGAAAAGAAGAATGTGACCCAACTACAGCTAACTTAATCAGCCACTGGTTGGGTGGGGTTACATTCTTACGAAATGCTGTGGACCCACTTAATTCTTATTTTTTTCTTTGCGTTAAGTGGATAGACTTTATTTCAATAGCCAACTTATATGTATATTATTTTTAAAAAAAATTTATCTTACAGATATAATAATTATCAAATGTTTAAACTAAATCCAAATTTTTAAAAATTGTTACTATCTTCATTCATAGGAAAGACTCATTATTGAAATATTATTGAGTCTAAAGCAGACTGTAAACATTAAAATTAAAAAAAAAAAAGTCAATAGTCGACTTATTCCTTTCGCATGTATGCTTTCACACATAAAAGTCAACTTATTCCTTTCGTATGTATGCTTTCACACGAAAAAGTCGACTTATTCTTTTCACATGCGTGCTTTCACACGAGAGGGGAAACCCTATAAATAGGCCCCTGCCCCTCAGTTCAAAACAGATTCAACAAATCTGTAAACAGAAAAATACAGAGAATTTGAGAAAAAAAGAAAATTCTGAAAATCTCTCAAGAAAATTTCTCCTTTTTTTACGTATTTTACTCTGCAGTATACTCTCCTAACTCCTTTTTGAGAGATATTTAAGGGGTAAGCCCCAAAAAAATTTGCTGTTTCTATTTGTAAAGTTATTTTTAGGTTTATATTCTCCGATCGCTCTAGATCTGAATTTATGAGAATATAGATCTAAAAATATCAAATTACTACAAATCCGGCTGGGATTAACCCTTATAAGGCCCTCAGCAAAATCCAGGCAGCTTATCCGAGAACAAGTCCCTTCAACCCTCGATGAAATTAAGCCAGATCGGCTCAGATCAGCTCTCTGTGGTTCTTAACTGTAGTCTAAACGTCCAAACCAGATCCAGTTTCAGTCTACCCAGTTTAAGAAAAAGCTGTGGAATTTACTGCTGTCAAGATCAAGCTCGTACAACCCTTGACGGAATCAAAACAGGAACACTAATCGGAGGAATCACGAAGGTTGACCCCACAAAATTTTCTTTTATTTTAAATTTTTATTTGTAATTTATTTTTTGTATTTTCGAGTTTAATTATTTTAGACTCGAAATTTACCCGTTACAAATTTTTGGCACGCTCGGTGGGATCTCTTCACCTCCCATTTCTTATTCCTTAGAAAAAACAAAAAGCAAAAAGAAGCAGCGAAAAAAGAAAAAGAAAAAAAAGGAAAAAAAGAAAAGAGCTGAGAAAAGAGAAAAAGGAAAAAGAAAAAGAAAAAAGAAATAGAGAAAAAGACAAAATAGAAAAAAAAACGAAAAAAGTAAAAAAAAAACAGTAAAAAAAAAGTGAAAAAATTTTTTTACAAGTGTTCAGCACATCAAATGACACCAAAGAAAAGTACAGCAGTCGGTACCAACAAAAAGGCAACGGCTCCATTACCTACATCAACTACCCTACCTGGGTACGCAGGTCCAGAAACCCGGGGACGGACACAATTTCTTACTGTCCAAACCCGACAAAATACCGAAATGGAGAGTCCACAGCTCGCACAATAGGATCTCTCCCTTGACTCTCTTGCCGCATGGAGGAGTCGATCACCCACCCCGATCGAAGTCGGGGGCAACACGACGAAGCCCGCTCAACAGAATCCAACACATTCTGTAGAGATCCACACAGAGGAAGCAGAAGAATTCTCTCCCCCAATCTTTCGTGGAGCCTCGTCTGTTGCCGTCATGATGACCAACGCAACCAGTACAGAAGAAAGAATTTCGAAATTGGAAAACAAGATTTTGCAGTTAATCAGAGTCGTGGAGGAAAAAGATCAACAGATCGCCGCTCTCAAAGGAAAAGCCCCGATCCAAATTGATCCCGAAATCCGTGAGGAGCAACCATATCCACCCGGTTTCACTCCAGAAGCCACACCAGCTGACGTCTTCACTGCAGAAAAGCGACCAGGTAGTTTTACACAGCTGCCACCCTCAAATTCTGTAGCTTCGCTATCTGTTCAACAATTGCAAGAAATGATAGCTAATACGATCCGCCTGCAACAAGCTACGTCCTTCCAAGGATCACAGATGTACGTCAAACCGTACACCAGACGGATCGAAAGTCTCAACATGCCTTCGGGCTACCAGCCGCCCAAATTTCAACAATTCGACGGACGAGACGATCCCAAACAGCACATCGCCCACTTCGTTGAAACCTGCAACAACGCAGGGACTTACGGAGATCTCTTGGTGAAGCAGTTTGTCCGTTCACTCAGGGAGACCGCTTTCACCTGGTTCATAAATCTTGAACCAGAATCGATCGACAGTTGGGAACAGCTACAACGAGAGTTCCTCAACAGATTTTTCAGCACTCGAAGGACGGTAAGTATGATGGAGCTTACCAGCACCAAACAAAGGAAAGGAGAGCCCGTTGTCGAATACATCAACAGATGGCGTGCCCTCAGCTTGGCCTGCAAAGATCGTCTGACGGAGACTTCTGCCGTGGAGATGTGCATCCAGGGAATGCATTGGGAGCTGTTATACATCCTGCAGGGCATCAAACCCCGAACCTTCGAAGAACTGGCGACCCGCGCACATGATATGGAGATAAGCATCCAGACTTCCGAGGGCATGGTTCCCATCTAGTTGGATCAGCAAGGAGGCAGAAGGGAGATTAAAAAACCCAACAGTTCAGGAAAAGGAAAAGAAGTCATGACTGTTGAAGCCGCACCAGTAAAAGTGGGAGCTAAAGTTAAGGTAAATCCTCCCATTCAAATAACTCAGCCAAAACAACAGGAAAGGCAGAAGGTGATATTGCGAGAGTTGGAGTAAAAGCAGTATCCATTCCCCGACTCAGACGTCCCCGACATTCTTGACCAACTCCTGGAGGCGAAGCTGATCGAACTCCCAGAGTGCAAGCGGCCCAATGAAAAGGATCGAGTCAGCGATCCAAAATTATGCAAATATCACCGGATAGTAAGTCATCCAACCGAGAAGTGTTTCGTCCTGAAGGAGCTAATCATGAAGCTCAAAAGTCAGAATAAAATCATTCTGGACCAGGAAGGCATAACTTCTGCAAACCAGACCACCATCACTTCAAAACCATCAGAAGAGGTGACACGCCATAAGGAGGAGCCGCTCGACAACAAAAAGTCGACAACGGAGAAGGTATATAAAGCTCTCCAAACCCTTCTCGCTAACCCTCAGCTGTTTATAGCTTTGCAATCAACAGAAGTGTGGCAAAATCAAGTCAGCAATACTCTCCAGAACTCGACTGAATCACAGCCATCAAATGATTCTAACTCAGCGGAGCAACAGACGGCCCAAAATCACGTCGGATGTTACTCCGCTATCTCATTTTCAGATGAGGATCTCCTGCTGGGGTCCAAACCCCACAATCGACCGCTGTATGTATCAGGCTATGTGAGAGAACGGAAGGTCCGACGTATTCTGATCGACGATGGTTTGGCAGTCAATATTATCCCAAAATCCACCATAAAAGAGCTCGGCATCGACATTGATGAATTATCAGACAGCCGCTTGATGATTCATGACTTTAATCAAGGAGGACAAAAAGCAATTGGGATGATTTGCTTAGAGCTAACTATCGGTAATCTCACTTCTAGCACTCTATTTTACGTGATCGATGCACGTACCACGTATAAGATGTTGCTAGGACGACCGTGGATTCATGGAAATGGAGTTGTGCTCTTAAGCCTGCATCAGTGCTTCAAGTACTACAATGGTGGCGTTCAAAAGGTCAATGCTGACTTAAAGCCGTTTGATGATGCTGAATCACATTTGGCAGATGCAGTCTTTTACACCGACACAGACAATCCGGAGGTCATTCCATCAAAAGCTACTTGGACTGGGGGCATCCACAAAAAGGAAAAGCTGTCGAAAACCCTATCAATGCTCAACCTCAGATTCTGACAAATGAAAAGCTGCCACAGCTTACTGAACTTCGTCCGAAGGATGTTGCATCTTCAAGCTCCACTCCAGTCCTACGCTATGTGCCGAAGTCACGACGCTCAGAAGGTCAACCCCCTTTCTCTTATTGTATTGATCCTAAACAGGAGCAAGGAAACGACCAACCCAAGACAAAAGAACTGCACAACCTGAAGGAGACTTACACTCTGCCGATACCAAAGATTGAGCCAGTTTTGTCCTCAAAACCATTAAAAGGCTTCGTCAAACCACACACGGGGGCAGTCAAAGGCGGCTCACTTCCAGAAAAAAGAACAGATAAAGGATTTGATCCTAATGCATACAAGCTTTTGGCCAAGGCGGGCTATGACTTCTCAAACCCGAGCACAATGGGTACATTGCCGTCCACACATGGCGTTGCTTCTCAAACATCACAGTCCCGACCTGGCTTAGGCTATCAGGAGAAGTCACCTGTGCGGATCACGCTAAAGAGCCGAAGCCAAGCAGCTGATGCACGTGCCATCACCACCACCACCAAACAAAATAGGCTTATCCAGTCAAACAAAGAAGGTGAAGTCAGAGGCTCTACATTTTATGTCACAATTAGCGAGGAGGCTGAGTCCGACTCATCAGACCGTGAAGTAAAGGAGGCTCTCCCGAAACTTGAAGATGGTGGCCAAGCAACTGTTGATGAACTCAAGGAGGTCAATCTTGGCTCTCCGGAAGATCCTCGACCAACATTTGTAAGTGCTTTACTTACTGCAGAAGAAGAGCAAGAATATGTTCGGGTATTAAGTCAATACAGGGACGTGTTCGTATGGAGTTACAAAGAAATGCCTGGACTTGACCCAAAAATCGCGGTGCATCGTCTAGCAGTAAAGAAAGGTGTTCGTTCTGTCAAGCAACCACAACGACGGTTCCGCCCGGAACTCATTCCACAAATCGAGGAGGAGGTTAACAAGCTGATCAATGCTGGCTTCATCTGAGAAGTCACATACCCAACGTGGATTGCCAACATAGTTCCGGTAAGAAAGAAGAATGGACAGTTAAGGGTATGTGTTGATTTTCGAGATCTTAACAGGGCCTGTCCGAAAGATGACTTTCCGTTGCCCATAACGGAGATCACAGTCGATGCAACAACGAGTCAGGAAGTATTGTCTTTCATGGATGGTTCTTCAGGCTATAATCAAATCAGAATGGCACCAAAAAACGAGGAGTTGACAGCATTCCGTACCCCAAAAGGTATATACTGCTACAAAGTTATGCCGTTTGGATTAAAAAATGCTGGCGTCACTTATCAACGTGCTATGCAAAAAATTTTTGATGACATGCTGCACAAGATTGTAGAATGTTATGTTGATGACTTAGTAGTAAAGACTAAGAAGCGCAAAGACCACATCGAGGATCTAAAGACAGTGTTCGAAAGACTTCGTAGGCATCAGCTTAAAATGAATCCTCTCAAGTGCGCATTCGGTGTCACATCAGGCAAGTTTCTTGGGTTCGTGGTGCGCCATCGTGGAATCGAAGTTAATCAGTCAAAGGTTGAGGCAATTCAAAAGATGCCTGAACCTAAAAACCTGCACGAACTACGAAGTCTATAAGGGAAGCTGGCCTACATTCGCCGTTTCATCTCCAACTTAGCAGGGAGGTGTCAACCTTTCCATCGTTTAATGAAGAAGGATGTCAACTTCGAGTAGGACGAAGCTTGCAGCAAAGCCTTTGAGAGCATAAAGAAGTACCTTTTCAATCCACCAGTCCTGGGAGCTCCAATTCAAGGAAAGTCGTTGATTCTCTACATTGCAGCGCAGGAAAGATCTTTGGGAGCCCTGCTTGCACAGGAAAATGAGCAGGGAAAGGAAGTTGCCCTGTATTACTTGAGCAGAACACTAAACGGTCCGGAGCTGAGCTATTCGCCCATTGAAAAGACATGTCTAGCACTATTCTTCGCCAGTGATAAGCTAAGGCACTACATGCAAGCTCACACGGTACGTCTCATTGCCAGAGCTGATCCTGTCGAATATATTTTATCTAGACCAATCTTGTCAGGACGACTTGCCAAGTGGGCAGTAATCCTACAAAGCTACGACATTGTCTACGTTCCTCAAAAAGCAGTCAAAGGACAAGCTCTAGCAGACTTCCTTGCAGATCACCTTATCCCGTCCGATTGGGAGTTTACAGATGATCTTCCAGATGAAGAGGTCTTTTACGTTGAGACACTGCCACCATGGACGATATTCTTTGATGGTGCAGCAAGACGTGATGGTGCTGGTGCCGGCATAGTATTTGTCACTCCTCAACAAAAAATACTACCATATGCTATCATTCTCGGTGAGTTATGTTCAAATAATGTTGCTGAATACCAGACTTTGATCATTGGTCTTCAAATGGCTGTCGATACGAAGATTCCAACTATAGAAGTCCATGGAGATTCCCAGCTCGTCATCAACCAACTTACAGGATTGTATGATATAAAGAAAGAGGATCTTGCGCCTTACCATCAACGTGCTCGACAGCTAATGGATGAATTTGAAAGCATCACCTTGGAGCATGTGCCTCGACGAGAAAACACTCAGGCAGACGCGTTGGCTAACTTGGCCACCTCTCTTGCAAAGTCAGAAATCTAGGTTACAGTTGTTGCCGTATGCTAGAAATGGATAGTGCCACAGAAGGATGATGAAGAAACTACAGCAGCCAACGCTGTATCTGTACGTCTCGCGGAAGACGAGGATTGGCGCCAAACAATCATTGACTACCTACAGCACGGGAAGCTGCCCGAAGATCGTCGTTATAAGACAGAAATTCAACGACGAGCTCCCCGCTTCATATATCTCAAGGATGCTCTGTATCGAAGGTCTTTTGATGGATTTTTACTTCGCTGCCTAGGCAATGAAGAGGCAAAACAAGCTCTTACTGAAGCACATTCTGGTGTTTGTGGCAGACATCAATCAGGGCCTAAGTTGCACTTTCAGCTCAGAAGGATAGGATACTACTGGCCAACCATGGTATGTAATTCAATTGAGTTTGCTAAAACCTGTCAAGCTTGTCAATTTCATGCGAATTACATACATCAACCACTAGAGCCACTGCATCCAATTGTCTCGTCTTGACCCTTTGAAGCTTGGGGTCTTGATTTAGTGGGGCCCTTGCCAAAGTCATCCCTGGGTCACCTTTACATCCTTGCAGCAACAGACTACCTCTCAAAATGGGCCGAAGCTATTCCACTTAGAGAGATAAAGAAGGAGCATGTTGCCAATTTCATCCGGACTCAGCTGATCTATCGCTATGGAGTCCCTCGATTCATCATCACTAATAATAGTAAGCAGTTATACAACAACTTGATCGACAAGCTCTGCGAGAAATTCAAGTTCAAGCAGTACAAGTCATCCATGTACAATGCCCCAGCTAACGGCTTGGCCGAAGCGTTCAACAAGACCTTATGCAACCTATTGCGGAAGGTAGTCTCTAAATCCAAAAGAGATTGGCATGACAGAATCCCGGAGGTATTATGGGCGTATCGTACAACTTACTGGACTCCAACACAGGCGACGCCATACTCACTTGTCTACGGTGTCGAAGCAATACTACCTTTGGAAACACAAATTCCATCTCTCCGCATGGCTGTTTTGGAAGGACTCACACAGGAGGAGAATGCTCGCCTACGTCTGGATGAGTTAGAAGCCCTTGATGAAAGGAGACTTGAAGCACAACAGCAACTCGAATGCTACCAAGCTCGGCTTACCAACACGTTCAACCGCAGGGTCCGCCCTCAATCTTTTCAAGTTGGAAACCTTGTTCTTGCAGTACGACTGCCGATCAACATAAAGCATCGGCCTGGTGACAAACTTACTTCCAAATGGGACGGACCATACTTAGTGCATGAGGCCTATACTCACAACGCTTACATGCTGTCAAACCAAGAAGGCGTCCGAATTGGCCCGATCAATGGTAAATTTCTGAAACAGTATTATGTGTAAATATGTTTAAAAAAAATCCAAAAAAAAGAAGAAAGAAAAAAAAATCAAAAAATAGAAAATAAAATAAAAAAAGTTCAGAAGTCCCGATCTGAAAATCCAAACGAAAATCCAAACGAAAATCCAAACCCGAAATCCAAGCCCAAACACTTGAGCCCAAATCAGAAAACACAAGCCCAACTCAAAAGCCCAAAGACTAAATCCAGATCCAAAACCCAAACACTCGACCCAAAGCCAAAAAGTCCAAGTCCAAAGCCCAAACACTATACCCAAATCCAATCCAAAGCCCAAAACCCAAAACTTCAAAGTTCCAGACACAGTCCAGAACCCAAGTTCAAAATCCAATCCAACTCCTGGCCCGCATGAGTATAAACTGTGAACGGCCCAAAAATATAAAAGCAACGGAGGGTTTGAGTCTGAAACTCAGCATCAGTCTCAACCGATCTTCACCACCTACCAGACCTTTGCTCCTCTGCCACAAGAAAGATGGAACCAGTTGCAGAACCTCAAGATAAGGGAGAATAAAGGTCACCCTGCACAAGGTGGCAACCAACCATGGCACAACTGCAAATTTTGGAGGAAGTCTTCTGTAACAATAGAGGTATTATGCCTAATGCATCTTATATTTACCAACTTGTCTCACGATTGCGCCCACTCGGGGCAATTGAAGGAAAAAATGTGTTTTATTGGTTCCAGAATCGGAGAAGCAGGAAGAAACCAACACTGAGAGCTGCTTTTTCCAAAGAACAGTCTGTCGTTCCGATAGTAGATCTCACCGGTACAACTTCGCCCTCAAATGAAGCAGGTCCGAGTTCTACCACGACAATGGTCTCTTCAGGCTATAACGATCAAAGCTGTAGCCTGTGGGAGCATGCGTACTGGTCCTGGTGGTCTTACGGAGTCAGCTAAGGGTTCATCCCTCCTAGGTACTTAAGTCTAGGTACTTTGCCTCTCTTTCCAGAATATTCCGGTAGCATCAACCAGCCGGAAAGCGACGTCAACATCATTGGCCCACCAGACGAGGCCCAGCTTGACTTGGAGTTGCGCCTCGGGCCCTGCCAGGACGGCTGACAAGATGAGGTGCAACGACTTCTGCAGCACACGGCAACGACTTCTGCAACACACGGTAACGACTTTCGTGACACGCGTCAGCCGCTGCCTCTTTTGTCTCTTATGCGGGAAAGGGACGTGGATGACTCTACTCGATTCTGCGTACCTTCTTTTTGACTTTTAAAAAAAAAAAAAAACTCTTTATTGTTTGTATGTATATTCTACATGTCCGAGTTGTAATACTCACCCCTCAGCTCTTCTTTCTCTCAAAAAGAAAATTGCTAGTCTCTGCACTTGTCTCAGAAAGTTCTTTGATCAAGAAGTTGGAGGCGCACGAGCTAAGAAAAGAAGAAGTAGTCCTTATCGAGGGATTCCTAAAAGCCCTCGAAATTCAGTCTCCAACGCCATCGGTGTCATGGAGTTCCAACTACTCTCCTTAGTTCACATCTATCGCAGCGAGCCGAGAAATTCTGATCGTCCTCCTGGATCTACAAATGCAGCAACGAGCAGGGAAGTTCCAACTACTCTCCTTACGTCGAAGCAGATTCGGGAATCATCACCATAACCCGTCTCTCTGTGTGCAGGTCTTGAAGTTCTATAGTGCTGGGCCTTACTCATGGGAAGGTTCAAGTTCTTTGCCTACCGGATCATCTTCACCAGAGCTTTCGAACTTCAAAGAACCTTTGCCAGCCTTTTCGAGCTATGGAAGCTCGACCTCACCTGGAGCCAAGGCTTCAATTTCTATATTGGCTGGGCTGCTAACTTTCTCAAGATCGTATCGGATTCCTATTGTGATCCAACAACAGCAGGCATAGTCAGAGATAGAAGATTTCAACATTCAATGTTCATCAAGACATTTCAAACTTCAAGCTGGACTTCAAGACTCAGATCGGATCACGACCGCAAAGTTCTTCCTTACCGACCCTTGAAGTGGGGGCATTTGTAAACATTAAAATTAAAAAAAAAAAAAAGTCAATAGTCGACTTATTCCTTTCGCATGTATGCTTTCACAGAGAAAAGTCGACTAATTCCTTTCGCATGTATGCTTTCACACGGAAAAGTCGACTTGTTCCTTTCACATGCGTGCTTTCACACGAGAGGGGAAACCCTATAAATAGGCCCCTGCCCCTCAGTTCAAAACAGATTCAGCAAATTTGTAAACAGAAAAATACAGAGAATTTGAGAGAAAAAGAAAATTCTGAAAATCTCTCAAGAAAATTTCTCCTTTTCTTACGTGTTTTACTCTGCATTATACTCTCCTAACACCTTTTTGAGAGATATTTCAGGGGTAAGCCCAAAAAAAATTTGTTGTTTCCATTTGTAAAGTTATTTTTAGGTTTATATTCTCCGATCGCTTTAGATCTGAATTTATGAGAATATAGATCTAAAAATATCAAATTACTACAAATCCGGCTGGGATTAAGCCTCATACGGCCCTCAGCAAAATCCAGGCAGCTTATCCGAGAACAAGTCTCTTCGACCCTCGGTGAAATTAAGCCAGATCGGCTTAGATCAGCTCTCTGTGGTTCTTAACCGTAGTCTAAACGTCCAAACCAGATCCAATTTCAGTCTACCTAGTTCAAGAAAAAGCTGTGGAATTTACTGCTGTCAAGATCAAACTCGTACAGTCCTTGACGGAATCAAAACAGGAACACTAATCGGAGGAATCACGAAGGTTGACCCCACAAAATTTTCTTTTATTTTAAATTTTTATTTGTGATTTATTTTTTTTATTTTCGAGTTTAATTGTTTTAGACTCGAAATTTACTCGTTACACAGACCTCCCTCAAACTTAATCACGATAATTGTCGAGTTTGACATTTACGCTGCGCACTGTAGTTGCCTGAGGCAACTATCCAGCACATTAACTAGGAAACACTAATGCGGAAACTCAAATTTAAGTCACAATTAAAAAAAATATGTTAGGTTACTACTAGACTGCCGGATGTGGTGGTAATAACCAACTTATGTTCATCTCTTCGAATTGTTGGAAAAATCAGAGGAGATATCTTGTATCTGTTTTTTTTTTTCACACCCTGTACAAGAGTGCTAATATTGGATTATATTAAAATAAATACATTAATTAAGGATAATAACAGCAAAGTCGAGCAGCAAGTCTTTCTTATCAATTTTCTAAAAATTTTGAAACGCAATTCGGTCATTCGGACATTGATTTGTTTTGGAAAACGTTTGATGGTATTCTTTTTATAAGATTAAGTAATATAAATTGTTAAATAATTGAATATAAAAAATAAATAAATAAATAAATATTATTAAATAATCTATATAATCATTATAATAATATTTAAAATATAACTATGTAACAAAATTTATTTGATTTTCTAAATTATTTGTCGTCGGGTTCATGCTTTCTTTCTGTCTCCTTTTCTTTTTGTTTTTTGTACCTTCTGATGTCCTAAGCAATAAAGTCCTTTCCAAGCCTTTCTTTAAAATTTTTACTTTAAAAAAAAACAATAAAGTCTTCCAAGCCCTTTTGTTTTAGAAAAAAATTAAACAATAAAGTCTTCAAATTAATTTTATTTATTTATTTCTTTTTGACAGATAACATGATACAACATTAAATGTAACAACCTCTGTCCCTTTCTTCTCACACAAGAATCCTTTTTCATAGATTCATTTACATAGACTTCACTTCCCAGTTCACATTACTCATCGTCATCTGCTAAATTGTGCAAGCTTCCTACAGATTCCTGCTGGTGCTGGACAAATTGTTCCATCTCACCCATTTTTCTCCATCCAAGTATGCGGACTTGAATCAGTGGCAGAGTCAGAAATTTTTTTCAATGGAGGCAAAAATGTATAGAATTATAATCAAGTAACTGTGATTAAACTTTGAATGTTCATTTTCAGTTTATTTAATAAATTAGGTTAAAATTAATATTTATGTGTTTCACTAACAAATCGACTTCAGATTTTAGTTAAAATTTAATTAATAAACAAGTTTAACGAGTTGATCTTTATTGAAACAAATTTATTATTTTTTTATAAATAACTCAAATAAAATAATTTAATTTAATTAAAATAGCTAAAATTTTAAAGTTTGATTGTTAGGAATAAAATTAAAATGACAAAATTTAATCACAATTTCACGAATACAAGTTTTATTTTTAATATTTGATGAAAAGATAAATTAATTAACTTAAGAATAAAAGACATCACAAATAATATGCACAATTTGATAAAATCAAAAGAGATTAAAAATTGAGTTTATAAAATTATTATACATCATATTTTGTTATCTATTAAAGATAAAGAAGAAAAAACTATTTAATTTAACCTTAACGAATCACAAGAGCCATATATATAAAATAATAAATCAAATTTTTTATTTTTCTTATTTTTCATAAAGTAATTAATTAAAATTATTGATAAAATTTTGTTCTCACTTTTATCACTTTAACTCATATCTACGTAGTTATATTCTTAAAAAATTACTTTTTTCTTTAATTTTTAAATTAAATAAAATTAAAATTATATTTTTAGTAGGGAAGTATTATTTTTTAGTGAGGACAAGTCCTATTTTTTTTAAAATTATTAAAAAATTTTCCTATTTAATTTAAATATTTTTAACTTTCAGTGGGGCAATTGCCCCACTCTCCATAAGGTCTTATGGCTCCGCCACTGACTTGAATTATTTATCACTTTCTACGACGACAAAAAGCCTTATTTGATCTCAGGTTTGCTGCTTTTTAGTCTTATGGTGTGCTTGGATTGTGAAGGAAAGTAGTTTGAATATATGACAAATAAGTAAAAAAGAAAATAATGGTAAGCAGTAAAACGACAGCAAAAATGAGAAAGAAATGGCAGAGAAAGCGAAAGAAAGGGCAATAAAAATGTGCATTTGGATGGCCAAAAATGGATGAGAGAGAGAACCATTTGTCCAGCACCTGAAGGAAGCTTGCAAAGTTTAGCGGATGATGACGATAATGATGAGCAGTGGGAACTGGGAAGTGACGTCCGTGTAAATGAATCTATGATAAAAGATTTTTGTGCGACAGGAAAGACAGAGAGGTTGTACCTAATGCCGTCATCTTGCTACCTGAAAAAATAAATAAATAAATAAAATAGATTAAAAATTTTATTGTTTAAATTTAAATAAAAAAAAGACTTTATTTTTTAAGAATAAGATTAAGTAAACATTTTTAATAAGATATAGAGAGGTATATAATTAATTTAATAATATTCAAAAATTTATTTATTTATTTATTTGTTAAATTTAATAATTTAAATTATGTTGTATTCACTGTCTTCTCATAATTATGTGTTTAAAAAAAATATTTTTTTAATCTAAAACTAAAGAAAGACTATTGGCCGGCTTGGGACATCAGAAGGTAGAAGAGACAAAAGAAAAGGAAAGAAATAAAAAAAGTATGAGACCAATGACAAACAATTTAAAAAATTAAACAAAATTTATTATATGATTATATTTTAAATACTATCATCATTTATTTTTTAAAATTTTAGTTATATAATTATTAATAGTACTTAATTTATTTAACCTCACTTAAAGAATCTTATTAAATATTTTTTAAAATAAATTAGCGTCAAAATAATGGACTTGCATTTCAAAATTTTTAGGAAAATTCATAAAGAAAGACTTGCTGCTTGACTTTGTTGTAAATGTATTTATGTTAATATATCCAACAAAGATTAGCCTTTCTTTTTAATGGCTGGTTATTCGTTCAGGCCGGAAAAAGATTATAGTAAAATGTTGAGTGATAAATTCAATAATTATTATGATCTTTAGAGGTAGAGTTACGTTTGACTTTATTGGTGATCGAAATTAAGTTTGCTTTTTTAGAAATATTTGAATGAATAGTTATAAATAAAAATTACTCTAATTTCGATTTATATATATTTGTGATAAAATTTTTTTTGTTAAAGAAATAAAAATAATGACAGTCTTTTATGAGGTGTGAAAAAAAAAAAACAGAGACGATATCTGGTCTCAAATTTTTCCAACAATACGAAGAGATGAACATAAGTTGATTAATGAAATAAAGTCTACCCACCTAAAGCAAAGAAGAAAATAAGGAGGAGGTGGTTCCGCAGCAATTGTCAGAAGGGAAAAATGCGACACAACTAACAGCTAATCAATGTTCTGTTGGGATTGTGAAAAAAACAAAAAAAGATAGATGAGAAATAGGTAAAAAATATACGATTTGAAAGAAAATAAGATAAAATTTTTTTAAAAAAAGTGATAAAAAATATTTTTTTAGATAGATGAGAAATTGATAAGAGAAAAGATGATGAGAAAAAAAAAAGTAATTTTCTTGATTTTTAGATTCTTTTCTATGGATTCCTATGAATCCAATCAAGCCCCAACAAACAACCAAAATCATTGGCAATCAAAACATGAGAACCAAATTACAAAAAAAATGGAAAACATTGCTATCTAAAACTAGAAAGCAGCAATCCTGAGATCAAATAAGGCTTTTTGCCGTTGTAGAAAGCGATAAATAATTCAAGTCCACATACTTGGATGGACAAAAATGGGTGAGATGGGACAATTTGTCCAGCATCAGCAGGAATCTGAAGGAAGCTTGCACAGTTTAGCTGATGACGATGAGTAATGTGAACTAGGAAGTGAAGTCGATGCACAAGAGAGGGACAGAGGTTGTTGTATTTAATGCCGTCATCATGCTATTTGCAAAATACACAAATAAATAAATAAATATGGTTTGGAGACTTTATAGCTTTTTTTAAAAAAAAAAAAAGGATGTAAGACTTTATTGTTTTTGGTTAATCTAAAATTTTAAAGAAAGATTTGGAAAAGACTTTATTGCTTAGGACATTAGAAGGTACAAGAAACAAAAAGAAAAAGAAAGAAAGAAAGCATGAAACCGATGACAAACAATTTAGAAAATGAAACAAATTTTACCGTATAGTTATATTTTAAGTAGTATTATAACGACTATATAGATTATTTAATATTATTTAATAATTTATTTTTTAAATTTAAGTATTTAATAACTTATATCACTTAATCTTATTCTAGAATGTCACCAAATGTTTTTCAAAACAAATTAGCATAATTTCAGTAAAAAAAAAAAAACAAATTAGCATAAGAATGACCGAATTGGATTTCAAAATTCTTAAGAAAATTATAAAGAAAGACTTTGTGCTTGACTTTGCTTTATCCTTAATTAATGTATTTATTTTAATATATCCAACTAATATTAGCACCCTTGTATGGGAAGTAGAAAAGAACGGAGACAAGACATTTCGCATCTGATTTTTCTAACAGTAAGAAGAGATGAACATAAGTTGGTTATTGCAATAAAGTCCATCCACCTAACTGAAAGAAGAAAATAAGAAGCAAGTGGGTCCACGGCAAGTTGGTTATCGAAATAAAGTCTATCCACTTAACTCAAAGAAGCAAATAAGAAGCAAGTGGCTCCACAGCATTCAGGAAGAATGTGACCGAACTAACAGCTAATTAATGGCGTGTTTGAATTGTTAAAAAAAATAATAATAAATATATAAAAAAATAAGTAAAAAAATGATGGGAAAAAAATAAAGAAAATTGTAAGAGAAAATAATATGAAAAAATAAATATTATTTAAATAAATGAAAAATTAATAAAAAATGATAAAAAAAGATAAATAGTTACTTTTTTTATTTTTGGATTCTTTGCTGTGCATTCCCATGAATTCAAACAAGCCCAACCTTTCATAAAAATAGAAAGTAAAAAAGAATTCGAGTCCACATACTTTTGTTCAAAGAAGGCGGCTATGGAAATATTGCAGGCAAATTAATGTATGTGCGGTTTCCTTTTTTTTTTTTTTTTGTTTTAAATACAAGTAACCGTCAAGTAATGTTGTTAAATTCGAATCAAATTGATCGGTTTAACCGATTGGATTGGTGATCGGTCAAATGTTCGGTCTGAATTATAGTTTAAAATTGACATAGATCGGACGGATCAAAACCCGGTCAACTAACTGGTTCAATCGGTCGGACTGGTGAATCGTTCTCAGGTTGATCAGATTGCCCACATTCACTAATTAGAAAAAATTTCACACTAATTTGCAGAATTTGGGTTTTGAACCCTTGACATCCAATAAGAAAGATGAACATCATACCACTAAACCACTTTTAATTTGTTATAATTTTTTTTTACTTATTATTTTCTCAAATTTCTCACATAATACATATACCATCTTATGTAATTAATATATTAACACTTACTATTTTTTCTTTTTGTTAAGACAATTATTAATTTTTTTAATTTGTTAATTTTATCTTATAATAAATTATTAATCATTTAACTTAAATTTAAAAATGTAAGTATTTTCGTTGTTTAAGTGCAAATTTTTAACAAATTCTACTCAGCGAAATTAGTTGAATTTTAGAGGTTTTTGAGTTTTTAAACCTTTTTTACCTTTTTTTTTTGTCATGTTGGGATTTGGAGAGAATTGGTCATCATGGATTTAGATTTTCATGCTCTTGTCAGTTTCAATCCCGAAGTCCCTGACAATCTCCAAAGGTAGCTCGTATTTTCTCTTCTTTTTTTCCCCCCTTTTGTTAAGAACATTTATGACTTTTTTTTTTTTTTTCGTGATTACATTGGGGAAATTTGACTGCAGCAAATAACCATAGAAATTTGTGTCATGGTTCATCGGTGGTGTTCAAAGGCCATGTTGTTGGGGAGATATTAGAGATTTTGGAGTGAAAAATGCTTCTGTTGCCCGAGACTGATGGACTGAAATGTTGTGGCTTTTTTGAAGGTTTGTTGAATATCGCAAATTGGCCATGGTGAGATGGGTTTTCTGGTTTGATTTTTATTATTTTTTGTTATATTTTCTTTGAAGGACTATAAAATTGGCAATAAATTGGATTTTTTTTTTTTTTTTTGGTATAAGTGCAACAATGGCATCTTGATAGGTGGATGAGCACACTTTCGCTTTTGGGTCAAGCCAAAAGGAAGTTCCAGAAAATCCAAGAAACCTACTGTGGTAAATTTTATTTAATAAAGTTATATTGTTAGAAAACTCGTTGTAGTTTTGCTTTATTGAATCCAAAGATTATTTTTGATTGCTTTTTTTTTCTTTTTTTTTTATTGAAAACTCTGTTATCAGACAAGAGCAAGAGAACTTTGTTTGATGCAGGATTATATGATCCTGAAGATGAGAAAGGTGAGGTGGTAGTTTGGTTTTATTGAATGTTTTTGATTTCTCTACTTTTTCTGAAGTTTTGGATACTCATATATCTGGTATTGTTTTAGGGATTTTTTTATTTTGTGCAAGAAATGATGTCTCTCATGGCGGAGGAGAGGGAAAAGGTATAACCAACCATCCATTTATTTCTTAACCAATTGTGCTCTTATTTTGGTGACTTAAAGTTTCATCACACATTGTGATCCACTTGTAGTATCTAAAACAGCATGAGAATTTAACAATTTGCCAACTTCACGAATTCATTGCAATATAATGAGAAAAATCAAAAAAGAAAAAAGAAAGTCCTCGTTTTGATAGCCTTTTGGTTCTTCAAAGCACATTTTGGAATGACATTTTCATTCTCTTGTATGTCAAAAGAGTAATAAAATGTGGAATTTTCATGGGTTAAGGTTCTGTAGTAAGCAAATCAAATACCACTTCATATCTCATAATGCATAGGTGATTATCTTATTTACTATATTAAATTTCAAACATAGCAAACTCAAACCTATAATTGAAAGAAGGTTTATTCTCGATCCCAGGATTTCAACCATGTTGAAACATAAATTTAGCTTCTATAATTTAAAATATTTGTCATATTGTAAAAAAAAAAAATTGTAGTCAAGTACTATGGACTTTGAAAAGTCCAAGTTTTGTTTTGATCCAATTCTTTTTTATTTTGAATGAGATATCAGGTCTAAAATTATTTTTCTAATTTTTGGAATCACCAACTAACAACGATCAATTATCCCAAGAACCAAGTTTCCTTTGTGGAAGTAAGATTTTTAAGAACCCTCATTTTAGGTGGTAGAGTGTTTTGAATTGGCATTAGGCCTTATTTATAATGCTTGTGTTCTGTATGCTGTGAAGAATTTTTGCTATCAATTTTTGAAAGTTGGTTTTTTGAGTATTCGTCAATTAAACACATAGCCTTAGCCTTGCGTACAACACGAAGCTTTTCATAATAGGGTAAGAATTAGTATATTATCTTACACAAAAAGTATTCCTTTATGAAAGCCTATAAAAAAAATGGTTGCTTTGGATATTATTACCTACTTATAATGTTGCATGCAGGATACTGCTGAAATATCCAACTTATTGAATATTCTTCTGTTCGAGATCCAAGTTTATATTATTTATTGTGCTACTATTTGGTAATTATGATAATTTATGTTGGAGAGTGGTTGTTGGAATTTTGATTTGGTGAATATTTAGGCATCTTGTCAACAATTGTTGGTTATATCAATTGGCTTAAGATATTGTTTAGTTATTGAAAATGCAGCAATTGGTTCATGCAGGATGAACATTACAACGTGGAGGAATTGTAGACTATGCTACTAAAAATGGCACAAGGATTTGAATCTTCTTCGTGGTACTGGGAACCCTTGTTTCTTGATGATCCTTGACACTCAAAAAGGATGCGATGTGACATGAGTTCAATAATTGGTAGTAGTCGCCAACATTTCAATCTAGCAGACTGGAGATAAACGACATTATTAGTAAAAAAAATCACTTTGAATATATTTTATTGAAATTTTCTATTTTTAATTTTATTTTTTTAATTTTGTAGTTGTTTTTGTAGTAGTTTAAGTAAATTATCCACGGTGAAAAACAAATAATAGTATCAAGTGCACTTGGAAACTAGGTCGTGGCACAAGGACAGCAATTAGTTGCAATTCGCATTTTGTTGAGAAAGTTTGCTTAAATTTGATTAATTGATTGGGTTGTCGGTAAAAAATACTTGTTCAAATTCGATTGGGACTTAGGACATGAGATAAACAAAATTACAAGTAGCAATTATATTACTTGCAATATATTTTTATGAAATTATATATTTTTATCTTTTTTTCTTTCATAGTAGTTAAAAGAAATTATCCACAATTAAAAAGAAAGGTATCGACTACACTTGGAAACTGGGACGTTGCACAAGGACAACAATTAGTTGCAATTCGTGTTCTGTTACGTAAGTTTGCTTAAACTAGATTAATTAATTGGGTAGTAAGGTAAAAAAAACTTGTTCAAATCGGAATGAAAAATTCACACTAGAGATAAACGACATTATTAGAAAAAAAAGATCACTTGCAATATATTTTATTGAAATTGTCTATTTTTATCTTTTTTTTTTTAATTTGTAGTAGTTTTTATAGTAGTTTAAGTAAATTAGCGACGGTGAAAAACAAACAATAGTATTTATTGCACTTAGAAAGTAGGCCATTGCACAAGGACAACAATTAGTTGCAATTCGTATTTTGTTGCACAAGTTTGCTTAAATTTGATTAATTGATTGGGTTGTCGAGTAAAAAATACTTATTCAAATTCGAATGGGAATTAGGACATGAGGTAAACAAGATTACAAGTAGATAATCCACAGTCAACATATAATAGTCGTATGACTGCACATGGAAACTAGGTCGTTGCACAAGGGAAGCTAATAGTTGTAGTATAATTATTCAGTGGCTGAAGATCCCAAAATATAATTTAATGAAAGTAAATTATTTGGAAACTGACTTAAGTTTTACAACTTAAAGTGAACCACGGATACTGAAGATATTTCTAAATGTATATCGTGCACTTGGGAAAATATTTTTACATATTTTCTTTGTATATATATTCAACCATTTGCCACGTTTTTATAGTACTAAAAATTAAATAAGGAGGTTTTTTTTTTCCTCAGTTCGTTTAAATGGATACAAAAAAGGGAGGTGGAGGAGCGACAAGGATGCAACCAGCTGTATCCGTTTTGCAACCAGATACTTACAATTTGGAAAAAAAAAAGTTAGATGTAAAAATTACTGTTTTTTGACAAAAATTAAATGCCTTTTTTTTTTTTTTTAAATACAAGAAATGAGGTCGGATGCAAACCATTCGTAACCACAAAAGTGATCCAACCATAACAAAATTTATCGGACCAAACCGCCCTATTTCTCACCATCGATTGGTTCCTCTTACGCCAACCAAATTTAGTAGATATGATGCCACTTTATAGACAACAGGATCCACAATGCTTGAGTGTTAATGTAAAGAACAATAAATGCTTGCAATATATACTCATTTCCTTCATTCACAAATTGGACTTTTTAGTCATACCTTTATTCCCCATATAATAAATGACATCATCTTTAAATTTCTGCTCAATTCTTCTATTTGTTGTCCTCAATAATCCACCAATCAAAATTATAGTAATTGTATAATGACTTAACATGATCCAACTAGCAAAATAAGCATTCGGTGTCTCAACGTCATCAGACTCCATGAAAGTTCTATCTTCATTTCAGCTTGTCAACTGCATGGGGGCTGATGGAACCTGTAATCCGTTTACTAGTAGCAAATGTCAGGAGCATTACTGTAAGGTAAACCACAAAATCCACACGTGAGGGGAGTGGGGTTGAAGTATTTCTCAAACAATGGCAAATATCACATACCACATTAGAATTTTGAACATAGCTTCCGCTGTCATGATTTTGTGTGTTTAGTGGGTAGAGATTTGGAGGAGCTAGTCCAAAGAATGGAGGAAATGGTCCTGCAAGTAAATGTGATTGGCAAGACGTGTTGTGTGACCATTATGATCAACAAAGAGAATAGTTAATTTAAGCTTAACCTCCAACTCAGTAAACAATGTATATTTTCACCTGTTGCACTATCTACAAAGTAAACAAATGATGATTCCCAACATGGATGATAGACTGTAAGTTATGAAGGTATAAAATCCATAATTTTTTCCACCCAAAAAGAAGGTGATGTATGTCAAACCTGCCTTCAAACACATTGCCCATCCCACAGCTCAACAAAATATGTAGCTCAATCCAAGAAAATTTACAAATGCTACATTTGTTTCATCATGTTACTGCAACTATCTTTCATATATTTGTCGTCCCAACGCATCTTCAATTGAGGCTTTTGTGGAAAGCCATCATTTATAAATTTATAATGACCACAAGTCCTCTAATGAGCACTCTGCTGAAACTAACCAACAAAAGATTTATAATTCTACTGCAATTTTCATCCATATTCCGCACCAACCCATCCAAATTCTCCCTTCCGAAGCCATTATATGGCACATGCATGCTACATCATATTATATGTTCGCTTCCCTACACTTCGTAAGTTCGTTCTTTGACAGTTTATAAACAGAGTCAAAAGTCCATTATTTCTAATTTACATCAATTGCAAACAGAAGCCCAGCTCAGCATCAAATATATGCTATTGATTTCAATTTAAGTATTACTACATTGTTGTACTGCATTTAGCAAATTCTTATCGTGTTAAGACAACGAAACACAGTTTTCTCTGCATCACTTCAGTTGTTGCTCAGTCTCCATCTCCTCGACACATCTCTCATCGACGTCACCTTACCTCATCCTTGCATCAAATTTCTCGAACTATCACTATTTAGCAACTCTCAACCAACGTCGCAACTGAACAAATACCGTCAGTACATACTTTGCTTTCCAACAAATATAGTCCCGTAGACACCAAATTATCTTGCTACGTCAATCTCTCAATTTGTCCTACCCCCGCCTTCACATTTTTTCCTTTCAAGAAATTCGTCTAACCCCAGGTATTTCAGCATCAGACATAAGCTACTGATTTCAATTTAAGCACAACTACGATGTACTAATTTTAGCAAATTCTTACTGTGTTAACACAACGAAACACTATTTTCTCTCCGTCACTTCAATTGTTGCTCAATCTCATTCTACTTCCTCTACACATCTCTCATTGATGCTGCCTCCCAACCTCTTTCCTTCCATTCCCTCATCTTTGCATCAAAATTTTCAAACTATCACCATTTTACTAGCTCTTACCTGATGCCGCGATTGAACCAATTGCGTCAATGCATAACACGGTCCCGTCGACGCCGGTTTGTCTTGCTGCGCTGATCTCCAAATTTGCCCGTCCTCTGCTTTCACATGTTTTCTTTTTAGAAATTCGTATAACTCTGAAGATTTAGGATTATCGAAGTTTCAGGGGATTAATTTTTTGGAAATGAGAATAAGGGCTTTTAAGAGTTCCAGTACTCTTTCCCCAATTTTGTCCCGCTCTATTGCACACCTTTTTCCCCCTCTTCCTTTTGTTTTCCCCCCCTTTTTTTTTTTTTGGAGCTACAGCACCCTATCATTTCCCGCTTTTTATTTACTAATTTAATATTAGGCGCCATTACACTTCCAGTATCGGGCATCCTGCCCGAATTTTTTTTGTGCAACCAGACAAACATTTTGTGCAACCAGACCAACATTTTGTGCAACAAAAAATATAGAAAAATACAAGTGTTTCTTGTTGTACAAAATAACAGTCTTGTTGCACAAAACGTTCGTCTTGTTGCACAAAAAAAATTCGGGCAAGATGCCCGATTCGGGTGCCTTACTTTTTTCCTTTAATATTTCATTAATCAATTAAAGATTCCCTGCCACGTAATTACGGCACTTTTTCCGGCTACCAGGTCCGGGCAAAGAACTTTTCCCTAATAGATTTAAGTTTAAAACGTAAATTCATGATATATTGGAAAAAAAAAATCATGATAGGTTTAAAAAAATTTGATAAGTTCATTGTTTTTTTTAAGGATTAACCCATTATATTTAGTGTATTTCCAGAGTCTTTGTTTAATTGGAAAAAACAATATTTATTTCTATGTTATTTTAATGTCAAAAATCAACTAATAAAAAGTCAATAAATACAAGAGACTTTTAAAATATTCAATATAATTACTTCCAAAACAATTATTAAAAAATAATTATCATAAAACAACTACGCAGGTACTACAACTAGTTCATGTCTCTTTATGTGACAAATACATCTCTTTTTTCATTATTAAAAAATATTAATGTACTGAATTTTAATGTCTTAATTGAAATTAAAATTGATATTTTTAAAATAAGGTTGATAATTTTTAAAATAAAAATTAAAAATTATTTTTTTTTTATTACAAAATTATCAATTTTATTTTAAAATTATCAATTTTAATAAAACACTAATTAATAAATTAAAATTCAACATATGTATTAATATTTTTTCATTATTATTGAGTATTTTTGACCAATGCGATTTTTCCTGTTTTGTTTTCTAGGCGCACATTTCTGTTCTCAATGGTTAGAGCTTGTTTACCCCGGGACATTGCACGGCCAATCCAAGGGGGCATTAGACTTTCTTTGAACCTGACCTGCTTTTTATCACCTTCTTTTTTTTTTCCCCTTTCTGGGTTTCTTTAAATTTATGGTTCGTGTTCTCTGCTTGGCCAATTGGTATTGAATTTCAATTGGCTTATAATTAGTTGATCATATTTTTTTCTCACATAGATATATAGATATATACATTTTTGTTAGTGATGGCACCAGTGCAAAGAAAGCTTCTCCTGTGAAGTCTCATGAGAAATCCCACTGGTATTTGTCTAATGCGGAGGTCCAAGTAAGCTCTGGGAGAATGCCAAGATGGCAAAAATCTGAGGTAATTCTTGCCAAATTTCTGATGCGCATTATGTTTGTTCTATATGTTGACTGTGACTTATTGAAAACTTTCCAACCCATGAAATTGAAATAAAGCACAAGGAACTATTGCCAGTGTTCGAATGCTTTTGTTGCGTCAAAACCGGATGACGGACAGGTGATGACTATATTAGCAATTACTTATTTTTAATCCCTACATCCAATATACATTATTCTTTTTCGGAAATTATAGGTGGGCACGAAAAATAGAAGACGGGAGACCGACGTTTTACAACGGACGACTTTATTATTGCAACAAAACGGCTTAAACTTTGCAATAAAATATCAAAGTATTTTTTATCTTTTTTCATTGCAAAAGTTTAGCACGTTTGTTGCAAAAATAAAGCTACTCATTGCAATGCATTGCTCTGTCGTCTCTCATTTTTTCCATTCACCTGCGGGGCTCATTCTTTCTGGCCTTAAGTTTCAAAATTTGTCAGCTAAGGTAAATGAACGTGAAGCAGAATTTCTGCTATCTATGTTGTTACTTTGTCCAGTAAGATCAACAGGAGACTGTTATTTGCCACTCAAAGCCAGCATCACTCAGCTCGACAGAAAGTGTAGAATGTGGTGATCAGATATTATGCCCTTCCATGCATGGTTTGCAATTAACATCCCAATAAATTTCAGAAATCTAATAGGCTATAAATTTTCCCTTCCCCCTTCCGAACAGATCACCGAACAATATATCACATAAATGTCTCAAACGAATTTTAGAGTTGCTGTGCATCCATGGCATGACACTTTTCTCCATTGTCAACAGAGCCTGCCATAACGTACAAAATCCAACACAACAGAAATCACATGAAGCAACAAAATTTGCTGAAAGACTCACAATTGGAATTTGAATATATGAGAACCAGCCCTAGCCCAGTTTGCTGCTGCATATCTACACTCCAGTTCTGTAAATATCAGTCTTTCAAGAATTTAACAATATTTGCTAAATTGTTCTTGTAATTTTAGGCGCATCTTCCAATCTACTGCAAATTGTTGACACCTCAAATCATGGGAAGGTTTCATCTTGCTAACTTGTTACTCACAAATTTCAAATCAAAAGGACAATCAAACATTCCATTAAATTCACTCACACAACGTCATAAAACCCTTCAATTGATTCTCATCTGGTCATACGATTGCCAAAGAGGCAAAGATAGATCAAGTAATTGAAAAACTTGGATTAATTAATCCAAAAGCCGTTTTACTGAAAAGGATGGCATAATTCCTCAAGTTCAAGTGTAAAAAGCATATGATACAACTGTAGATTAGATTCCCTAAAACCACTAGCATCTTCCAAAAAAAAGAGAGCTTAACAATCCTACGAAGCAGAATCGATATCTCCTTTACCCTTGCCCATCTTCCTAGGAAGGAGAGTTTGGTGAATGTTGGGCAATACAACTCCATTGGCAATGGTGACAGAACCAAGAAGCTTGCTTAACTCCTCATCATCACTCACAGCAAGCTGGATGTGCCTCGGCACAGTACGATTCTTCTTGTTGTCTCTTGCTGCATTTCCAGCAAGCCCCCAAACCTAGGAATCAAACGGCACACCAATCGGCAAAATCCAGAGAACACTCTCATTCAAAACAAAAGTAAATTCAAAGGGTATTAAATGAAATTACAATTCAACCCATCAATTTTGGAGATTGCATTTGAGTGCTTACAAACGAGAAAACCCTCTAAATCAAAATACCATTATATGTTTGATCTAAAAAAAAGGACCATTTATCTGACTCAATTCTTCGTGACACAAATGTGTGTTGAAGTACGAAAACAAAAGCAGAAACAATCAGATGATAGCAAAAGCAAAAGAATTGTCAAAGCTTAATTGAGCAATTCATAAATATATGTTAGGTAAATTCGAAATTAGATAAACAATGAAACTAAACTAACTGTAATAAGGTGACAATATGTTGTATTCTCACAAAATTTAACTTGAAGAGAAATTTTTTCATCCAACCACCCCAAAAGAAAGAGAGGAAATTTTCATATGGAGTATTCTCACAAAATTACCTCCTCTAAGGATGAGAAGGTGAAGTTTTTTCTTGACTCCTGAAACAATACACTTGTAAGATGGTACACAATCCCGCCGCTGCAACACTCAATTATGCTCATTCCTGTAAGTTGCACAGAATTTTAGCTGTCAAGGAAGTCAAAAACATAAACACTCGAACATAAATTACAAAATGAGACATAAACTAGAAATTTAGGCATGAAAAAAGTTCACAAAAATTAGCATATAATAAACCTCACATAAGTTTAAAACATTAATTTTTATAAAATGGCCCAGATTTTCTTATTATAACCTAACAGTTTTAGTAAAACAAAATATTGAAACAGTCAACAAAATGTATATTGATTTATCATACTTAAAAATATCGAAGAAAAGAAATTTTTTTTGGATTATTTCTAGGAATTATTTTACTAATTACCTTCTTTAAATATAAATAAAAAATGCAAATTCTATAAAATTTCAGCAGAATTTTCATAATGTAGTGATTTTATGTTTCTTATCAAGTAACATGCATATTGAGGAAGTATAATTATTTTAAATTGCAAAATGAAAAACATATTGAAAAAATGATTTTTATACCATTACGCGATCACACAATCTGAGACACACAGAAGACATGCAATTAATTGAACAGTTTATCTTTTTTTAAAAAAAATTTCAATACTTCACAATCCAATTATTCATATTTCCACGTGTTAATTTTGTGTCTACTATTGTATGTGTACGTAGTTTTTCTCTATGTTTTTTTTTTACCAACGATTTTTTGATATTAATAAAAGTCTTATGTCTTTTAGCCAGATAAAAATGTTTCATATATGTTTACTTTTACATATAATATACAATACGGATATTATGGATTATAAATAATAATTTCTCTTACTCTGGCCTAATATTTATTGATTACCAAATGCAAAGGATTTCTCTATTCACATACCTTTCAGTAAACAACTGTTGTATGGTAGCATTAAGATTTCTATGCCAGCGGCCTTTCTCATCTTCATACTTTTGTTTTACATTCTCAAGCTTTGGCGTGCTCAAGGCACCTTTTGAGAAAAACTTCATCTTTGGGCATTGGCTCACAATTACTTTTGACAAAGACGGGAATTTGAAGTTGTGATTTGCTGAGCAAAAGCTAGTGAGGCTTGGTAAACAATTGAGTTCCAAAGTGACTAATCTTCTGAACATGACATCCTCTTCAGTTTCACAGCCCTCACTGGCTACTATTTCTGTCAACTCGTTGCATTGTATTATCCTCATTATTCGCAGCTGCACCAGAGATTTGGCAGTTGAGGAAGCCACTATGTTTACTAATCCATGGCAATCTTTCATTTCCAAAGCTGTTAGGCTTTGGAAAGAAGCAGAGGATGGTGCCAAATTGCTCAAATTGTCACAAGACCATACTACTAGAGTTTCAAGGTTTGGAAGGACATGGTCTGGCTGAGACTCTTGATTCCATATTTGTTCTAGAACAGGCATATTTCGTAATTTTAAATATCGTATTTGAGCCAGCGCCCTTTTATGTTCCTCGTTGTCGAAAAGTTCTTTAGATGCAAATAGCTCTTTGAATTGACTATATCCAACACCAAGTGCCTCCAAATTATGGAATCTGTGAAGGAATTCAAATGGAAAAGCTGTAGATTCACCATGAAAGCATTGCAGCGCAAGAAATTTGAGTTTGTCAAAGAGGTTTGCTGGAAATTGGCGTTTCCATATCATTGTGACATCTTCATTGTTCAGTCTTAGTTCCTCCAAGCCAGGGGCGACCTGCATACCAAATAATCAAAGGCAACTTACCGTTGATGTTCCCCTATCAACTTCAGAAACATATTTTAATAATATTTTTCTGACACGCGTCCAACAAAACAAATATGAAAGAAGATGAAAATTTACAAAGAAGACCAAGGGCAGCTAAGTTTTGGCTGCTTAATAAAAGTCAATGGAAAATTATTCAATTGGATTGAAATAATTGTACCAAAAGCACTAGATCTTAGAAACTTGGTCATACGACAATGATATATTCCCACATATAACAGAGCAACACAGTAATTTCGTCACCTGGAAAGTCTAGAATAATTACTTGTTTAAATTTTCCTCCCAAAAAAAAGGTATATGTTTAGATATCACTCAATGAGATTGCTTACACTTTGTTGAATGCGACAGAAGAGTGTGATTTGTTTACAAGTGAATCATAATAGTTATGTCAATATGGAACATATTGGTTTTTGTTACATTATGAATCTAAAGTACCTAATTAATGATCGCTACCTTTTTAAATTGTTTGATAATATGCCTGAGATGAAAGACACCTTCAGTAGTAGCCCACCCAGTAGAGACAACTTTGAATATAAGAAGTTGATTATCATTCAGTCCATGATAAAGACAAAAATGGAAGAGAGTAGACAACCACACCTCTTGAAATGAGAAAAGTGGCTGCATAACTTGGATATCAGGTTGCTCTTCCTCACTTGTTCCCTGCAAACTCTGAGATTCAAAAGAAAATATCTTCATTTTGTCACAATTATAAACATATAATGTTTTCAATGCTGGCCATTCTGTAGTATGTACTCTTGGGTAGAATTTGTCCAGGTTTGGCAATTGCCATAGTCTCAAAGAGTTTAGTTTGGGGAACATAAACCTAGTAATTGAAGATTCTTTTCCTCCTCCTTCCTCCATCGCAATTATTTCCTCCACACCACAAGACATGATGTTGAGGAGTTCAAGTTGCATAAGACATTTGGCCACAGAGGCTGGAAAGATACTTTTAAGAAGTGGACAGTCCCAAACAAACACCGAACGAAGGCTTTGAAAGTAAATATTTCTTTGAGGATTTTCCTTCCATATATGCTTTAGATTTGGTAGATTTTCTAAATACAGAGATCTCAACTGAGTGACTGTTTTTGCATGTGCTTCCTTTATATCCATCAGAACTTGAAGATCGAACACCTCTTCTAGTGAGTCACAGTCTCGTACATCCAATTGCTCCAAATCCCAGAATCTTGTCAGCATAATGGACGGGAAAATTTTCGATAGTTCTCTGCAATGCTTTACAGTCAAGTTTTTCAGTTTGCAGAAAGACTCTTTGTGGAGTTCATTGTGCCATATCATCTTCAGCCGATCCAGGTTGAGAACTTGCAGCGTCTTCAACAGAGGCATTGCAACCTGCACATGTTTATTCTAATGTCAATGGCCTTCTGAATGCCAGAGCAAACAGTAATATAGGTATGCTAGAGGGCCAGAGGGAAGAGGCATTCTGATTGCTTATATGATGAAGGCATTTATCAAAGTTGAATTATTTTATTTTCATAAGTAAATCTTAGAGGAAAAGCACATATTTGAGAATTTAAGGAAACATATTGAAAAAATCAAAACACTTTCATAAAATTCCATAATATAACAGAAATTTATGACAAAGAAAAGCACTATACCTTTTGGTCAAATAGGCTTAAGTTGGATCCTGTAGTGACAGCAACAAGAGTGGAGATAAATGCCTTTAACCCAAGACAATTCTCGATCCACAGCTCTTCCAAACGGAGGAATTTTATTAATTCACCGATGCAAAATGTACTGAGCTTTGGAAGACCTTTAAGCTTTAAGAATTCTAGATTAGGAAATGGGTTATTGTGTATAATCTCCCCTTCTATATTTATCACCACTTTTTCCATTAACTTGCAGTCACATATTTCAAGTTTTTGGAGTTGTCCAAGACTTTTGACAACTGATGATGAAAATAGGTAAGTAAGATCCCAACAAGCCTCTACAGTCAAACTTGTTACTTTGCAGAAGGACGACTGATTTGCAAATTGGTCATTCCATATCTTATCCACTCTGATTGAGGACAGCTTGAGCTCTTTCAAATTTGGAGAAACAATCTGCAACCAAAATTTAGTTTCACAAATTATATATATACATATATATGAAACGAATTTAGCAAGCTAATTTCCAGCTAAGTTTATTATAATCGACCAAGATTGGGAACTTTTTATGAATAGTGTGTTTAATTTTATTATAATAATAAGAATAATTAAAATTACAAAAAATTATTGTTACAAATGAACAAATTCGAGCGATCTCTTATTAAGTTGAGCCACCCAAACTTTTAAATGATGTATCTGTTGGTTTGATGAGGGATGAAAGGGAAAGCATTGTAACTGAAATTGAGGCATTAGAGCTGCAACTTTGCAGCAGAGCATGGTTTTGAAAGAAAAAAGAAAAATTGCAGAGAAAGTGATGCATAGAAGGTTAGAAGAACTTGCTTACAGCAAGGAGATGATGCAAATTCATCTGATTTTCATTGATTATCAAGCCTTTTTATATAGAGATGAGTTTTACATTCAAATTCAAATACAAATTTTAAAAAACTAGCCGTTAAAATAGAGCTGTTATAGTTTACAGCTTTTCTAACATTCAAAATTGACAGCATTTGCCAAAATGCAGCAACCATTCTCAACACTCCTCCTTGGTGCTAGGATTTTAGTGATGATGCATTGAAAACAAAAAGTTCTTTGATGAAACTGATGTGGTCTTCTTCTTTGATTGCTCCTCCTTGAAGGATTTTCTGAGATTTGAAGAAAAAGGTTGAGTTTGTTGTTGTTGTTGATGGCATGAACATCCCTGTACAAACTTTGCAGCAGGAATGGTATTGGAGTTCATTTTTTAACCTCTCGAACTCATAATAGAGGGCATTGATGGGTGAGTTCATTCTTTAGCCTCCCGAACTCAAGATGGAGGTGATTAGTGCTTTGAGGAAAGGATTTTGATGAGTGTTGCATGAGCAACGAGAAATTTGATGATGTTTTTGAAATAATTTTTCAGAGAAGAGATGTTCTTTGAGGGTGGAAAATGCAGCTGAGATTTTAAGAGAGATGAAAAGAGTTGCTGCAGAGAATGAAAGGAACAACGATGATGATCTACTGCTGGAAATGATAACAGTAAGATGATGTTCTAATTTTTAGGGAATGTGGCTGATTTTTTTTTTTGAAAGATCACAGGCCCCTCAATATCATTATGCTCTGATACCACTTTGTTGGTTTGATGAGGGATGAAAGGGAAAGCATTGTAACTGAAATTGAGGCATTAGAGCTGCAACTTTGCAGCAGAGCATGGTTTTGAAAGAAAAAAGAAAAATTGCAGAGAAAGTGATGCATAGAAGGTTAGAAGAACTTGCTTACAGCAAGGAGATGATGCAAATTCATCTGATTTTCATTGATTATCAAGCCTTTTTATATAGAGATGAGTTTTACATTCAAATTCAAATACAAATTTTAAAAAACTAGCTGTTAAAATAGAGCTGTTATAGTTTACAGCTTTTCTAACATTCAAAATTGACAGCATTTGCCAAAATGCAGCAACCATTCTCAACAGTATCGCTCTTTTTTTATCATGTACTCTAATAATAATAAAAATCATCGCTAATAGAGCTATATATATCAAATAATAGTTACTAAACTACTATTATATCGTAAATAACAACCATGCATTTTGGCCAATTTGTCATACTAGCAAGGATGATGACAAAAACAGAAAAAAGCAGAGCAGAAGACTGACCTTTGCCCGTGTAATTCCATTAGCATCGAATGGCAGATGTTCATTCAAAAACGCGAATGTGAATGAACTCAAACACTCACTGATAGCAATGCTTTTCAAGGATGGACATTCCACAATACCACCTCCAGAGAAGAAGCTTGTCAAGTTGGGCAAATGCTCAAGAAAAACGGATTTCAACGGCGGAAGCACGACGTTATCAACAGTTGCTCCAGATGCTGCTCCTTTCGTTATGATTTCCTCAATTAGAGGACAACTTTTTACCTCTACCTCCTGGAGCCGCACGAGGCCCAAGCACATGGATGGAGTAAATAGGTTTCTCAAAGTGCTACAGTTGTGTATTTTGAGCACTTTAAGGTTTTTAAGGTGAAACACCCCTTTAGGCTCCTCCTTCCATACTTGCTTGAACCTTGGTAGGTCAATCAATCTTAATTCGTTTAGCTTGGGTAGTGTCCCGATTTGCCCCTCGACGGCATTGGACAGAGTGAGATCAAATACTTCTTCCACTGAATCACAATTTTTTACCTCAAGCCCTTGCAAATTGTCCAAGGATCGTAATAAATGGGGTGGGACAACATTGGAGCAATGTACGCATTCGTCCACCACTAGAGACCTCAATTTGGACAGGACATTGGCTGGAAAATTTTCCATGTGCCAAGTTTCTTTCAACTCTGGAAAATCTGAGAGCTTGAGATGCTCTATGCCATGAAGTCCAACCTGGAGAAGCCAAATATTGTGGCTTGTTCGTCAAATGAAATAACATGAAAGAAAAAGGAAACATGACACTAAGCACTATTTAGTAGTCAAAAAAAGGATTCAGTGATAGACGCTAACCAGTTCTACACAAAACTGTTGTACGGTGGTGTTGATGTCGCCCTCCCAACGCCCTATGGCATCTCCTTCTGCCAGTTTTACTCTCTTGAGCTTTGGTGTGATGGCGAAGCCTCCTGAGAAAGCCTTCATCTTGGGGCATCTAGTTACAATTATTTCTTCTAAAGCCGGAAATTTTAACGTGTGATTCACAGAGGAGAAGCAAGTGAGGCTTCCCAAACTATGGAGTTTCAAAGTTTTCAAATTGGCCCAGGTAATCATCTGGTCTTCTCTCCCATGGTCTTCCTCTCTTGCCACTATTTCCTCCACCGTATCGCATTCTCTTATGCTCAATTTTGAGAGATGCCTCACATATTGGGCTGTTGAGGAAGTTACGAGATTCAATAAACCTTGACATTTCCATACGTCCAGATGGGATAGATTTTTAAAGCACGCGACAGAAGGCGCCAAACTAATCAAACTGTTACACTGCCATACTTCCAGAGTCTCAAGATTTTCGAACATCTGTTCCAGTTGGCAATCCTCTTGCTTCCAAATGCTCTTCAGTTTGTAAAGAAATTTTAGCCTCATGTGTCGCATCCTGGCAACCGCAGTCTTTTGATTCTCCCCACTGACAGGTCGTTTACAACAGAACATCTCCTTAAGCCAATTATTCTTTATTTCGAGTTTTTCCAAATTGTTGAACCTTTGGAGGAGAACAAAGAAAAATGATGCTGACTTTGCATCAAACCCTTCTAAATGGAGAAACGTGACTTTGTCGAATAAATGTGCCGGAAATTGGGCATGGCATATCATTTGTGCGTCCTTACTTGTCAATGTCAATTCTTCCAAGTTTGGAATGACCTGCAAGCCAATCAAGCAGCACAAAGCTTTTGTAAGATTGGATTTTGGCATTTCCCTCGATGGAAGGGGCCAAAAAAGAAAAAAAAAAAAAAAAAAACAGAATGCTGATGTTGTTGTTCACTTTGGTCAATATTGAATTGTTTCCCCCAAATGAACAACCATTTGTTAATACAACACATCAAAAGAGTAAAAATAAATATCACAGGTCTTTTAGAGAGACACATTAATAATTAAAATTTAAATCTCTTTTCTAAAGATATAAGGTTTTAATTTAAGAAATGTGTGAGATTTACATAAATGAAAGCTATATTATTATATAGCTCTTAGTCTAATGACTCTCCAAATAAACTAAAAAAATAAATAACTAAATATCGCACAAATTTTAGCAAAATTTTGATAGAAAATTACTATGATTAATGGAAGTAATATGCAATTTTGAGGTACGGTATAACTAATTAATGATGTTTTGACAATTAAAGACTGACATTCTACCATAATCTTTTATTATACTCTGAATGTCTTTGCAATAAAACATAAATTTGACCTTTTCTTTTCTGTTTTTAAAAACACATTCTTAAAGAGCAAATGACAAATCCCTCAAGCGTTTTGATGCAATCTCATTTTTCAAGTGTCATCTGTGTCAACTTTAATTGTTATTTCATTTGAAAAGAACTTCGAAAATATTACACAATTTAGAAAAAAAAAAAAAAAAACCATCTTATGGTGATAATGAATATTATTTTTCCATGATTGCCAATTCAAAGTAATTGTTTATTTAAATAACGCGAGTTGTGATGGAAAATAAATTTTCCTTAAAAATTCTTGCCAAACACTCTAATATTAGCTATGCTTAACGTAGCTAAATAGCTACGCCATAAATTGGAGTAGATGCCCATACCTTCTCTACCGAAAAAAAGGGTTGTTGCAGAGGATTATCCAATTGGCTTCCCCGGCTGTTTTCATCAATGCTCCCACTTTCTGCTGTAAACATTTCCCTGTTGCCACAATCATGAACATCTAACCTTTTCAACATCGGCCATTCAGAAATATGCAGTCCTGCATAGAGTGCCTTGAGCTTCCTTAAATTATAAAGCCTTAGAGTGGCCAATTTTGAAAATGCAAATCGAGCAGTTACTTCTATCTCATCATCTCTCTCAATAATTTCCTCGATTCCACAACTTCTTATGTCAAGGCTTTCAAGCTGCAAAAGGCCCATGGCAATGTAGGCTGGAAAAACTCTCTTCAGATTTGGGCAATTATAAGCATACACTACGCATAGATCATTAAAGGAGATGATTTGTCCTTCTTCGGGATTCTTATTCCAGATGTGCTTCAAATTTGGCAGATTTTGTATCCTCAATGTCTTCAATCGACTAGATGTCATTCCTTTTGTTCCGGAATTCATCAATGCTTGAAGTTGAAGGTTAAACACCTCTTCCAGTAATGCACAATCATCCAACTTCACGCTCTCCAGATTGAGGCACCTTGTCATCAGCATATTGGATGGGAAAATATTCTGCAGTTCCGCTGCACTTTCTACAATCACAGTTTTAAGTTTGCAAAAGGAAGACCCATGAAGTTCATTGTGCCATATCATCTTTATTCTATCCATTTTGACAATCCGCAATTCCTCCAATTTAGGGAACGAAGCCTGAAAGAAAAGAAGAGAACAAACGTCGCAATTATCATACAATGGAATTACACAAAAAAAAAGTAAAACCAAATTTAAAATCAGAAAAGCTGTCAAGGATCCATTTCTCCGTCACTCCTTTTAAGGTACATCCAGATTCTTCTCTTAATACATCAGAATTAAAGCCCCACATTTGTGGGAATAAAGGTAAATAAGATTTAAATCCCAATCTAGGTGGAGTTTTGTTGTTGCAGCCAACCAAGTTAACTTGGTTTTAACTTACATAGAGCCATGTGTTGGAATTAGTTTCATTTCTGTTCCAACTCAAAAGGAAGATAACAAAGTTTATCAACAACTCTTTTTGATCATAGTGTGTTTTAGTTAGTATGTAACTTGTGATCAATATGAAATGACAAGTGCAGTAACCTTTTGTAAAGCTGAATTTTCTGCATTAATCTTACTTTTAGTGGGAGTAGGTGAAAAGTTTGATGTGTAAGTGAGATTAAAGTCATCATCTCTTTTGTACTAATCAATGTACCTAACTCCTATATAATGGAGTACATATGTGAATGAAATCAAGCCTTTTAGCTTCAATTTCTAGCTGCAATATCCCACTTCTGCACTTTCCTTCTCTGCCGAAATTTCTGCAGCATTATTTCTGCTGCTGCAACTTTCTTTCCTTACTGAAATTTTCAGTTTTCATCCTTATCATTTAGTCTTATTTTCCTTCAAATGGTATCAGAGCTTCCTTGTTCTTGAGGGGCCTGTGATCACTTGATTTCTTCCTTCAACAACCAACTTATATTCAGCAACTTCTCTTCAGAAAAACCACAACATTTCTCATGGCTTCCAACAACTTTTCTCTTCCTTCACCCCCTGTTTTCAATGGAGAAAATTATGCCATATGGGCTGTCAAAATGAAAGCCCATTTAAATGCATTTGACTTGTGAGAGGTTGTAGAAACAGGAGCTCAACCTCCACCACTTCCAGAAAATCCCACTGTTGCCCAAATCAAAAACCATAGTGAACAAAAGACTAAAGGTTTCAAGGCTCTTACTTGCATTCATTCCTCACTTTTAGATGTCATATTTGCAAGAATCATGACATGTGGATCAGCCAAAGAAGCTTGGGATAAGCCCCAAGATGAATTTCAAGGCAATCAAAGAACAAAGAAGATGCAAGTTCTCAATCTTAAGAGAGAATTTGCAGTTTTAAGGATGAAAGAAACTGAAAATGTAAAAGACTATGTTGATAGGCTCATGAAGGTTGTAAATCAAGTTAGATTACTTGGTGAAGACCTCAAAGATGAAATAATTGTTGAGAAAATTCTTATAAGTTTGCCAGAGAGTTCTGATTCCTTAATATCTTCGCTTGAAAACTCCAAAGACATCTCCACACTAACTATCACTGAGTTAGTGAATGCTCTTCAAGCTCTTGAGCTTAGAAGAAACTTTATGAAAGAGGAATCTGTTGAAGGTGCATTTCCAGCAAAGCATCAAGTCTCTTCTCTGCCAAATCTCATGAAAAAGACTAAAGTTTCAAATGAAAATCAAGCTGAAAGCAATGCAAGAGGAAGGAACAAGTTTGATCTTTATCCTTATTGTAAAAAGGTAACTCATCTTCCTAAGTTCTGCTGGTATAAACCAGATGCAAGATGCAATATCTGCAATCAGCTTGGACAGGTTGAAAAGGTTTGTAAAAACAAGACAAATCAATCTCAGCAACCTCAACAACCTCAGCAAATTCAACAAGTTCAGGTTGCAACTACCCAGCAAAATGAAGAAGAATATCTTTTTGTTGCCACTAAAATTGGAGCTGCACACAAAGATCAAACTTGGTATTTTGATAGTGGATGTACCAGCCACATGTGTAATGATTCAAGACTCTTTAAAGAGTTAGATTTAAACTATAAAGTCCCTATAAAGCTTGGGAATGGAGCCATAGTTGAATCTGAAGGCAAAGGGACAATTTCTCTCAAAACCAGCAGAGGTAACAAGCTCATCTCTAAAGTTTTGTTCATTCCTAGTTTGGAACAAAATCTTTTAAGTGTTGTTTAAATTATAAGGAAAGGTTATTCAATAACCTTTAAGGAAAATGTCTGTTTAGTTCATGATTTGAATAACACTGAAGTTCTAAAAGTTTTAATGGTGGAGAACAAGTTTCCTCTGAGTTTGGATGAAGGTTCAGATCAGTTCATTGCAGCAAATTCTGATTTGTCATGTTCAAGGGATCAAAACCAGCAACAAATGGATGAATTCTCATCAAAACCAGATCAGCAAATGACCTCTCATATCTCCTCTATCAATTTCAAGAGTAGTAAAATTTTTGAGGATTCACATGCTAATGTTCATGATGGGAAGTTATTTATTGGTTTTCAGCAAGTTACTCTTCCTATTGTTCAGAAGAAATTTCAATTCATAGAAGCCTTCAATTCTGGTATTGAACCAGAAAATCAACTTTCAAATTGTTCAACAAATCAAGTCAAGTCAAGGTTTGAGAACCTTAAAGCTGAAATGGATGTGAACAGCAATGAAACTAAGGAGGAGTGTTGGAATTAGTTTCATTTCTGTTCCAACTCAAGAGGAAGATAACAAAGTTTATCAACAACTCTTTTTGATCATAGTATGCTTTAGTTAGTATGTAACTTGTGATCAATATGAATGATAAGTGTAATAACCTTTTGTAAAGCTGAATTTTCTGCATTAATCTTACTTTTAGTGGGAGTAGGTGGAAAGTTTGATGTGTAAGTAAAATTAAAGTCATCATCTCTTTTGTACTAATCAATGCACCTAACTCCTATATAATGGAGTACGTATGTGAATGAAATCGAGCCTTTTAACTTCAATTTCTTGCTGCAATATCCCACTTCTGCACTTTCCTTCTCTGATGAAATTTCTGCAGCATTATTTCTGCTGCTGCAACTTTCTTTTCTTACTGAAATTTTTAGTTTTAATCCTTATCATTTAGTCTTATTTTCCTTCACCATGAAGGAGAAAATCCAAACAAAATTATTTGCAGGGACCAAAGTGATTAAGAAGTTCTAACTCCAACATAAACTGGAATGATTTACGCATTTATATTATTTTTAAGTTTGTAAAAATATTAAAATGACTAAAAGTGTAAACATAATATTGCTATACAATTCAAACAAAAAAAATGCATGCACATACATATAATGAAGGTTGACGAATATCTATTTGTCAATTTATAATTAAGTGGGTAGTATAGACAAATTTTTTATTTTATGTACACGCAAAAATAAGAAAATAAATCAAAGAATAAGAGAAATTAATGTTGTTAGTAACAAACATATATTAAAAAATGCTAATCAAACATTTACATAATATGCATAATTCCAAAAATAGTTGACTTAAATAACTACCTGCATAATATCATTACAATATCTATGCGAGCTACAATCATAAAAATACATGTTGATTGTTTTCTTAAAAGTTAAAGCAATAAAATGATGAAGTAGTGTGAGTAACAATATAAATTTATTGTGTTCATTAAAAAAATAAAAGCATATAAAGTTAAAATAGTTGACTTCACGTATATTGAATATTGTATAACATCACTTACTCTGACACATACTTTGGTTCCACATTGCATTAATCCGCACAAGTAGGTTCCAAAGGTCTTTATATTTCAAGGATGTTGTGCGAGAAGCAAAATCAATATGTAGATCAAAATCACACTTTCTACGTATGCATCACAATATACAGGTTGGTGCTCTTATAGGATGTCAAGGAAGAACCTAAAAGGGTGTTATAATAAATGTGAGTTTTGTTTCCTACTCTTCTGGTCTGACATTACATTTCCATTTGTACATTCAAAGACCCTTATTAATAAGAAAGATGAAGGAACATTAATATGTTATAGATGCCCGTTACTGAAGAAGGAGAAGAGACATCTTAGGAAAAAAAAAAATCAAAAGTTATAGCTTATTGAATATTGAATGAATTGATGGTTGGTATTTTTATTTTTATGTCCCATGACAATTGCTAGAAGTTGAATAACGAGACAAAAATGCTAAAAAATAATAGAAAAGTGTGCCACTTGGCACACCCCTAATTGGGCATACTATATATAATATATAGATAGATAATAACATTTTAAAAAGGCCTGTCGAAGAATAGAGGTTTATCAAAAAGAAAACAAATAAAAAAAAAAAGAGCTCTGATACATGTCTCTATAATTTAGCACTATTCTATCTTTACTTATTTCTTTTATTTTTTTTTTTTAAGTTAAACTTTAGATGTATTTTGTGTTATTCTAAATATATTATATATTATCCTAAACTTTTAATTTTTCTAAAAAATTTTTGCTAGTACAATAGTGGTGAAATAGTGCTAAAATGCAAAGCCGTGGACATTTTCTCTTTTAACAAAAATACACATACCTTCTCGTCGAAGAGGGTCAAGTTGGATCCGGTATTGCCAGCGATAGGATTGGAAATAAATGTCTTTAATTGAAAACAATCCTCTATCCAGAGCTCTTTCAAAGAGGGAAATTCTATTAAGCCACCAGTGCAAAACTTACTGAGAGTTAGAAGACCTTTGAGCTTCAGAAACTCTAGATTAGGAAAAGGAATCTTGTCTGTTTTTTTCCCTTCAGTAGCTATTACAACTTCCAATGACTCGCAGTGACATATCTCTAGTCTTTGGAGTTGGGCAAGACTTTTGACCATTGATGACATAAAAAGACAATGAAGATTCCTACAATCCTCCACTGTCAAGCTTGTTAATTTGCAAAAAGAACCTCGATCTGCAAGTTGCCCGTGCCATATCTTATTCACCCCAATAGAGAATAACTTCAGTTCTTTCAAATTTGGGAAAACAATCTGCAACCATAATTTTCTATTTAGTCAATTTATTTTTGCGCAAATATTAACAAAATAGTGAGAATAAATTTATTGTAACATTTAAGTTATCGTGCTTGTTGAGATAAATCCATACCACCAAAAATATTATGCCTTACTTTTTAACAAATTATATGATATCATCATTCCATAATCTTATATCTATTCTAACATTCTTAAAGTATTGCACTCCAATGAGTACAGTGTTTGTGATTTCTACTTTTTTTTTTTTTTAAGTATAACTCACGTAATATTTTTTACTATACAAATTTATTTTTTCATTTTATTTGTTGCAAGCAGACTTTACATTTACGTGATATAAATTTATGAATAAAATATACTCAACCATAAAAACAATCAAATTAAAAATCCTCAATAATATTGGATTCTCAGCCGTTCTAACATAAAAGCTTTCATATTTGTGTCTGCAAATGACCCATCCTAGTCCCTCACACAAACAAAAACCAGAAAGGAAAATGATAAGTAACTAGAAGATGTATCTAAAATTTATATAGGGTAATATATTTGGAATTTATTCGGTGTAACATTATTTTAGATTTAAAATAAATAATATATATATAATTCAAAACGATGTCACCAAAATATTATTATAGTTGAATTTAAGCTAAATAAATTGTCTAGCCATGCAAAAAGACTCTACCCGAAAGTATAAAATTATAATGTGATTTATGTGAAGAGAGTACCGTACCATTTCATTAAATAAGGGCATTGAAGTATCACTTGCTAATTCAATTTCCATGACAGGTGGATCCATTGCAGATTGCTTTTGTCTTGAACTAGACGCGTTTGCGGATGCGGGAGACACTCTCCCTTTCGAACAAATGCTTCGGAGCAGTGGCAATCGTAACTTCAAGGAGTACAATTGAGTGAACTCCACCACTTCATTTTTGTCATCTTCTTCTTCTTCTACTTCTTCATTTTCATAAGCAAATAACACTTCCATATCACTGCAGTCCATTATTTCCATTTCTCCAAGTTGTTGAAGTTTTCTTCGAATCATGGAAAACGGGAAGAGATTCTTCAATTTGTTGCAGCTTCTGACTTTTAGGATTCTTAGTCTGCAGAAGTCCCCAACCAAAAGTTTCCCCTGGGAAATCTTGTCCAGGTTCACCAGATTGTGCAGAGTCAACGACTCCAGGGCAGGAAATGCATCACAAGACACCCACCTTTTTGAGTCAATGAAATGTCGAACCTCTCTACCGTTTTGGACATGGAGATGCTTTAATTGTGGAAATCCTTCACTGTGTAGATCATATAGTACATTGGTGACTCCCTTCACATCATCCAAATAAAGATCTTCTACTTCCTTCAATAAGGTCTTCAATCCATGATTCGAGTGAATGCTTGTATCCAGCTTCAACTTTAATGTTCTTGAAGTTTGATATTTGCCACGCCAGTCCCACACATTGCCAATGAGTATCTTGTATCTTTCTAATTTTTTGGAAGACAGCCTCTCTGGTAGTTTTTTGTCATCTGGCACATGAATCTCCAAATTTGTTAGTGACAAGTGCTCCAACTCAGATAGACTTGCGTTGCTTTGATTATCAGAATGTTTGGCCTCCCAACTAACAAAGCTGTTACCCATGAGCAGTTCTTCTAACAGTGATAAGTGTGAGAAGACATTTTTTGGAACAAATTTCAGTTTGGAACAATTGCTCAAATCCAGTAACTTCAATTGGGTCAATTGCGCCAGATCTCTTGGCAACTGAACAATTTCAGAGCCCATAAGGCTAAGGATCTCAAGATTCTTCAGCTGCGTAATGACAGATATGTCCTGCAATGTACAATAGTCCAAACACAAGGTATGAAGGCTTGTTAGGAAGCCCAATGATAGAGGAAGAGATGAGAAACACATATGTGTGAAATCCAGTACTTGCAGCTTTGTTATCCCTTCGAAAAATGTATCGGGGATCTTCAAGGAGAGATCTTCCACGTCTAGGTGAAAGAACTCTACTGCTGGGTATTGCGACTTCAGAGAGAGCATAGAAACATCACATTTTTCTAGAAAAAGCTTTGTACAACTTGTAATATCCATTCTTTGGAATTCCTCCAACGAGGCACCGACCTTCTTGAATCCAAATTGAGTTCTGGATGCAATTGAAGCAGCAACGCCTTGAACGATATCATGGATTTTGACGCGCCCATCCTTCTCACTCTCTGACAACAAGCATAAGGCTTTGAGGTCTCCGATCAACTTTTGGACTCTATTTCTAGCGTCTCTCACGGATTCTATGTGTTTGAGTATACCCAGGCCCATGCTGTACTTCATCAAATCTAGGATACAAATATTAGCATACGTAAATAGACCACAGAGCAAGAAAAATGATTTGGCTTCCTCGGGCAAATAAGTGTAACTGAACTCTATAGCAGAGTAAACTTTTTCTTGTATTTCCTCGTCCTTAAATGTCGAGAGACGCTGCAAAGCATCATTCCACAATCCGAACTCCTTATTCTTCAAAGCGCCTGCCATCATGACAAGAAGAATAGGCAAACCTCCGCACTTTTTGGCCACTTTAATTGCTATAGATCGTAGTCTTGGTGTTTCGAAGCCACCCACCGTTCTGTCAAATAAAGTCCACGACTCCTCTTCTGTCATAAGATCAAGCTTGAAATCTTTCTGCACTCCCATTTCATCGGTTAACAGACGCCCATTTCTTGAGGTCATTAACACTTTGCACCCCTTTTCTTCCTGTTGGGTTGATTCCAACTGAGAATTGAACTGAAAACCTTCATGTACAGAGTCAGCTTCTCTACCCCTGACCCATTTCTCGTTGGTTAATGGAATTCCCAAATTTTCCAAGTCAATTTTTTCCGAAAGATTGTCCAAAATTATAAGGACCTTGTCTTCCTTCATCAACCTCCGGCATAGTTGATTTGCCCTTCCATCTAGACTCTCCGCCTCAAATTTTAAGCCCAGCACGTCCGCAATACTCCCTTGAACCTCTTTGAGCTTATTGAGGTCTGGTTTTTCAGAAAAAGTTGCCATAGCCACGACATTAAACAGCTTCCCGTCTGCTTGCTTGCGTACCTCCTTCGCTAGAGTGGTCTTACCCGTTCCACCCAAGCCGTAGACACCTATCATTTTGACGTTGGGATCTGATAGTGCATCCATAACTGCTTGAAAGATGGAAGCTCTCGAAGGCAAGCCCTCGAAACCATGAACGGATGAAGAAACTATCTGCTGTGGAGCGGGCCGGTAGGATATTTGATTCCGATCAAATTTGCCTTCATTCTTCAGACCTTCAATGGCCAAAGCTTTTTCGGCTGCCTTTTTGCCAAGCTGATAGCGAGTATTTATGTTGGGACACCACCCAGCAAAACACTTCTTCTTTGCCTCTTCTTCTTCGCTTTGAGTAAGCTCCCCAGCCTCTTCAATGGCAGTCTGCGCATCGGTCAGCCAATTTTCAACATCAGGCTGGATCTCGTACCCTCTCCTCCGATCTTCTTGAGCAGAGTTCTGCAAGCTCCCTCTTGTAGCGGCCAGGTTCTCAACCTGATTCTTGAGCTCTGCAACCTTCCTTGCGTAGCAAAAAGCATATCCGGCATGCCGTATCACGGGGGCGATGGTGTACTCAAAAACAGTGGGAGCTATGGAAAGAATGAATTCCAAAGCCATTTTTTGCTTCCGACTCCTTAGACTTTTCTTATGCTTTTTGTACCTTCTTTTTGTTTATTTTCCTGGAAAACTGATAAGAAATGCTTTTAACAGAAAATTGGTCAACAAGACAGAATATGCGAATTGGAATGGTTGGACAAATACACGGACTTAGGCGGGAAGACAAAGATAGCAGCAAAGAAAAGCAGGCAAAAGGAAAAGCAAATAGAAGAAGAAATACGAATGAAAGCTAGGCGATGAATAAGTAGCAAAAAATGGAAGTAAGTTAATGGACAGAGAATCACAGAGACAGGGTGAAATCTACTGGTAGGTGTAGATGGCGTATACAGTAGTGCAGAAAACAGGGTGTGATTTACGGTAAGCGGTGGAAGGACAGCCCAAATCAAAGACAGAGAGCAGGGAAAGCAAAAGTAAGCGCAGCTGCTTATACTCTGGAATTTGTATGGCTAAAAATGGGACAGATAGAACAATTTGTTCAGCACCAGCAGGAATCTGAAGGAAGAATGCACAGTTTAGCAGATGATGATGATGATGATGAGTAGCAGTGGGAACTGGGAAGTGAAGTCCGTGTAAATGAATGAATCTATGAGAAAAGATTTAGTGAGGGACAGAGGTGGTGATATTTGATGCCGTCCATATTGCTATCTGTAAAATAAAAAATAATAAAAAAAGTTCAGAATAAATTCATAAAATTGATTTAAAAACTTTATTATTTAAATTAAAAAAATTAAAAAAAAAATTAGAAGTCTTTATTTTCTTTTTAAAATATAAATCAATTTTTTAACCCCTCCATTTGACTTTTTTTTTATGATGGACACTTTTTTATTTTTTTGTTTTTTTGTTTTTTTTTTGTTAAACCTAGTCTTTAGATATTAGTCTACTATTAGTCATTAATACGCAATACTAGAAGGCTAGCAATAACTTAAATATCACAAAAAAAAGATTAAAAAAACCTTAAAAGTCTTTATTTTTTAAAAAAAAATATAAGATATAAAAAATAATCATACAGTTGTTATAAATAGTAAAAATTTTCTTTTTAGCAAAAAAAATGACAAAAAATTAAAATCAAAACTTATGAAAATATTAAGTAAATTTAGAGTAATATTAAATATGTTCAAATTTTAATTTAAAAAAAATAAAATTTTTATTATTTTTTATAAATTAAATTCATTCATATTTCTATTTTATAGTTATTTTTTATATCTTTTTAATAACATTTTTATTTTTTTAGGCACAAATAAATTTATGGTTTCCAACATTTGACACTTTTATTAACTATAAACATTTTAAAAAATATATATATATTAGTCACTTATCCTAATCTACTATTAGTTATTGACTTATGACGCCACTTCAGATGTCACTTCAGAAGTCTGAGAACACTTTAAATATCACATTAGCAATTTAAGGCCAATGTGACATTTTTAAAAATTTTATCATTAATTTTTAAAATAAATAAATAAAAAAAGTAATAATTTTTTGAAAAAAGAAAGGCCATTTTTATGCCTTAAAAAATAATAAACTTAATAACAAAATTGAATAATCTAAAAGATGTAAGAGACAAATTAACTTGCTTAAGAGCAAGCTTTCGATACGCAGTGTTAATTTCCTGATGAATAGAATCCCTAAACGCGCTTAAATGCCTCGTACGGGTCTTGCCGAATTGCCAGAGCAATAGCCACCGCCGACGTACTTCCCACTTCATCAATCTCATCCCGGTCCGAGTTCTCAAGCAAATAGTATTTCCACATTCGGTCCACGTGTTCTAGAGTGACAAACGGAGCTCCAGCGAACCTGATCTCTTAGTTGGTTCGTTCCGCTCCTCTGCAGAAAGGCTGTATTGTTGTTAAACCAATAGTTATCATGCGACGAAATTTATATTAACTAGTTCTTATCGCGGCTTGATGGGCCAAATACATAGTTTGTCTCGCTCTATTTTTTCATATTTTAATATTAAGTTTATTATTTTTTCAAACATAAAAAAATGATTTTTCTTTTTAGAAAAATTATTTTTTTTATTTATTTAAAAAATAATAATAAACTTTTAAAAAATGTCAAATCTACTTTAAATTGCTGACTTCGTATTTGAGATGTTGATGGTCTTTTGATGTGGCATCGGAAGTGGTGTCACGTGTCAATTAGTAACATCAGATTAGCATTAAAGAGCCAAAAGATGCAATGCAATAAACAAAAGGACCAATTTGAACAAAAAAAAAAAAAAAAAAGGAGTGTTTATAATTAACAAAAGAACCAAATGTTGTAGGAGACCAAAATCTTATTTATGACTTTTTTTTAAATCTAAAATTTCAAAAAAGACTCAGAAAAGACTTCATTGCTTAATGCCTAGGACATTATAAGAGATAAAAATGAAAAAAAAAAGAGAGAGAGAAGCATGAAATGCATGACAAATTACCAAAAAAAAATTTATTGTATTTTATATAATATTAAAATAATTACACAATCAATCTAATAATCAATTTTTTTTCAAATTTAACGATCTGATGGTTTGCATCATAGTTATCAGACCGACCCGACTCGGTTGGTTGGACAAAAAATTCAGTGACCCGAACATTAGATCGGGTTGAGTCACACAATTAGACTGGAAAGCATATAACCCGATCAAAATCCGGTCAAACTCAACCAAACTCGGTTAAACTCGGTGACCCGGTAAAACTAAAACTCAGTCAAATTTTTACAATTTAAAACATAAATTTTTTTTCTAATTAAAAAATATTAATTTTTTTATCAACTTTTTAGCACTTATCCCATAATAGTTGAATGTTCATTTCAATTATTAATGAATTAATGTTTACTTGTTATCACAAATTTCTTCATTTGAATTTTTCTTTTTTATACTCTTTAATCATTAGAATTTAAAGTTTGATTTTGAATTCTCATAAAATACATGTTGTTTGAATAAAAATGAGTATATTCAATTAATACTAGTTAAATAGAAAATGCATACTAAGATTTATTTTATAAACGAGTATCTTAAATATTATTTAATGAATAAAAATAAATATATTAAATTATAAAAATAGTGTATCGTTCTAATTTTTTATATTTTAAAATTAAATATTTTTATTTATTACAATTCATATGATATAAATATTTCATTAAATTAATTATTATTATTATATTTTTAATTATTTATGTGGTTCAACTAATAACTTGACAGTTAAATCGATAACTTTACTTCTTAACCAATTATCAACTGAGTTGAGTTTGATAATTATAATTTGCATAACTTTAATCTAATCTCACTTAAAAAATTTTATCGTGTATTTTTTGTGCCCTAACGACCGAACTGCTTTTCAAAATTTTTAGGAAAATTTATAAAGAAAGGCTCGCTGCTCGACTTTGCTGTCACTATCCTTATTGTATTTTATTAATATATCCAACCAATATTAGCAGTACTTTATCAGGTGGGTGAAAAAAAGCAGAGACAACATCTCTCGTCTCAGATTTTTCGTGCTCTTTTGCAAAAAGTATTAAGGAGATGAACATAATTTTGTCGTTGAAATAAAGTCTAGCCGCCACACGCAAAGAAGAAAATAAGAAGCGGGTGAGCCTATAGCTTTTTGGAAGTCAATCATGGCCGACGAAAAATGTTATTAATAGCGTGAGATGATTCAGTGGCAACATTAGCGACAAAGAAAATTGGAGAGGCAGATATTTACGGTTTTTTTTTAAATAATGCTTTTGAGAAATACGTTACTGAAAAATAGACTTTTTTTTAAATTATTAACAAAAATACTTTAATTTTTACCATAATCTTATATGTAATATTTTTTTTTGTGAGTTAAAATCAGTTTGTCACGTTATTTCTATTAGCATAAACTAACTCAATCATCAATTCTCATATTAAGTATATTGAAATGACAATAATTAGGATGTCATGTTATACAATACTTATCAAATCAACATAGCACATTAATGATGTGCCATTTTTACTTAAAAAAAAAAAGTAGGCGGCAACCTTGGTCATACCGCATTAAGACAAAAAAATTTTAAAGTAATGATTTAATGATAATACTAATTATATTTAAAATAATATTAAATATATTTAAATTTAATTTTTTATAAAAAAAAAAAAGATATGGCCAAACTTTTTATCAGATAACAATACTCTTTAATTTTAATTAAAATAAATTTCGATTAGTTCTTAAGAAATTAGTGTCTCTCTCCTCCCTCTCCTCCCTCCGCTCTGCTGACTGCTCTGCAACAAAAACAACAACAACAACAAAGGTTAAGGCCCAAAGCGATCAACTTTCTTTCTTTTTTGATTTTCTTTCTCAGTTATAACTGTAATTTAATTAGTGAATGGAATATGTTAGCAATATGCTGCACAAGAAGAACGATTTGTGAGAATCCCTTGTGATATTTTTCTTTTTGTTGTCCTCAACTTGCTATCTGTTTGTTCTGTAATAGAAGAGTTATCGGTTCCCTTTAGGCCCAAATTGGATTTCGTGTTCTCTCTGATTTTATTAGAGCTGGAAATTTCGTTCTGGGTGCTCCATGCTCTCAGGTCTTGCAAGATAGTCATCTGTTTGCCTGTCGAACGCTTTCCTTTCCTTCTTTCTGCGGGATATAGGAAAATGATAGTGGACAAGAGTATGGAAACTTGTTATCTCATCAATATTCCCGTTTGCGATTAGTTCATAACATAATTTAATGTCAACTCGGCGAGCAGGCCATGACCTTTGTTGTTGTTGTTGGGGAGCAATCGGTGGAGAGAAAAGGGAGGAGGCAGGAGGGAGGAGAGAGGGCTGACTGATGAGAGAGAGAGTACTTTTTTAAAAGTAATTAAAATTTATTTTAATTAAAATTAAAAATATCGTGTTATTATTATTTAATGACATAATATGTTGAATTAGTAAATATTATATGAGATGGTATCTCAGTTTTTACTATATCAACGAATTTAATTGAGGAATGGATAGTTGGATCAGTTTAGTCTAACAAAAATAACCTAACGAATTGATTTTAACAAAAAACAAAAAAAGGGGGCAAACACGCATCAACAAAAAAATCAACGTTTCAGACAAAATAGTTTTTTTTTATTTAATTTTTTTGCTCATAAAATAAAGCATGAAATCAAGCGAGAAAGAACCGGGAAATGAGATCAGTGTCAAAAAAGTCAAATGGCTAAAGTGGATTTAACAAATCAAATAAAGAAAGACTCGGTCCGTCACTTACTCACTTGTGTCAATTTTTTTTTTCTTTGTAACCTTATATTCTTCGCTTATTTATAATAAGCACATTAACTATGGGCCAACATTCTTTCTAGTTGCAGAAATTGTTCGAATTTTCTTTATTTACTTATAATAAACATATGGACTGCGTTCAAAAAAATAAATAAATAAACATATGGACAATGGCCAAAAGGAAAGAAGGAGGAGGATGGAGAGAAAAAGGAATGAGAGAGGAGCAAGGAGAGAGAAAGAAGGAGGGAGTGGGGAAAAAGGAGTTTTTTTAATTTTTTGTATAATTTTTTAAAAGTCACTAACATTTATTTTAATTAAAATTAAAAATACAACATCATCATTATTTGATGACATAGTAGGATACAAGTGATATGGTGCGGTACTCGGTTAGTTGCAACATCAATATATACTTAACAGAAGGATTGATAGTTGGACAAAATTTTAGTCTAACAAAAGCAATATGGTAAGCAGTTCTAAAATAAAAAACCGTTTGCACAGGAATTGATAAATCCGAAAACATTTGGGTAAAATTGACCGTTTAAGTCAAACAATTACTTTCTAGGACCTAGGAGTCAACCATGCAATGATCCACCCACTCATCCGATTAAAAAGAATGAAACTGAGAAACAAATTGAGAAAAGGAACTTAAATTTACCTGTCCCCGTTAGCCATTTCGGCCATCATCATCTACAGAATAAATGAGTTGAAGGGAAAAATGAAAAAAGAAGCAAATAATTATTTATCCCCCCGTAATTAAACCTCCTAAGCCACAATAACAGTTTTTCTTAAAATAAAAAAAAAAAAAGAAAGAAATTACCCTTACAGTTACAGGTTGAAAGGTGTAAGAGAGCAGCAGCAGTAAGTGCTGTTACCAAAGTAGGATGAATCATCAGTCAATCCATGGCTTTGCATAGCAATCGTTAGAAGCGCGAGATAGAAGTTGCTAAATCTACCCGTATAAAATTGACTGTATCTATATTGTCATTTTCTTAACGGAAAAATCTTATATGGACACATTGTCGGGTGAATACAGTAGTTATCGCAAATATATAGTCTTTGGTTTTACATAGATGGTACTTAGTACCAGATAGCTCTTTTTTCGTTTTTTACAAAAAAAAATTTATATGATAAATATGTCAGTCGTCTTATTTATAAACTGAAGTGGAGATTAATTATTACTGTCTTCCTTTAACCATCCCTTATAAGATTAACTCATCACCCAAATACTTTTAAGTCAAAGTGAATTTCTTTTAAATTGACCATCATATTAATAAATTTGAAATCAATACCACAAACACAAATAGTACCATCGTACCACATAGCTTAGTTCTGTAGAGATGGGAAAATTTCATGTGAAACTTACGTGGTATTAGTAGGTAAAAATACTTAGTTCAAAAAAAGAAATAAGTAGGTAAAAATACAGGTTTAGCCTATTATATTTTGCCCTTTTAAAAATTTTAGTCATAATATTTTTTATTAGAATCAACCTTTTATGTTTGCCATCAAACATTTTTTATCTTTTTTTATTAGTAAACTGTTAAGTCTAATACATGACAATTTATGCAGCATCATGTCAACATAAACAGATGACATAACATATAAAAATTGTTTTCACATTTTTATCAGAAAAGTTAAAATTTCTTTTTCTTTTTCACAAAAGTTATCTCTTTAATTATTTAATTGTTATATTATTTATTAAATAAATAAAAAAAAATTTAATTTAACTCTTTTTTTTATATAACTTATTCCTTATTTTACACAATATAATAATTAACTTCTACTTAAAGTAAAATATAAAAATAATATAAAATAAATTGTTAATTATACTAAAAAAAAATGGTAAATTTAAGAAGCAAACTTTCGAAAAAAGATTTTGATGCTTAGCAAGAGCACCTTCTCTCCCTCCCTCTCTCCCTTTCTAACTCTATGACTCTGTATCTGGGTGGAGTTCACTCCGCGTCTTTTCCACTCGAAAATAGAATATAGATAAAATCATTAATATCTCACAGTCCAATCCAACCACACCAACCACCGTATCTGTCTTTCTTTCAATCCATCTGCTCTCTTTTCTTTCTCTTTCTCTTTCGCAGCAAACCCAACAAACATTGGTTTTTGGACAAAAGAAAAAGTAACAGAAACAAAGAAACAATGAAGAAATTATCATTGGCCGACGCATATTGTATTATAATAACTAGATAGAAAGAAAGACCAGTAGTAGTTGTCGGGGTCGAGGAGTGGTGGGCTTCAAAAAATTCAAAGTGGATCATGGCCAGGCGACCCGGTTGATCGGAGACTACGTACTGGGCCCGAGGATCGGGTCGGGTTCTTTCGCCGTGG